>JAGIQG010000024.1:20772818-21372818 GCA_024679065.1 Sphyrna mokarran | reverse complement strand
TTCCATGTGCATCACTTACACTGACAAAGAAAGTAGCCATTGAGGTTAAGCTACAATGGAAAAGGCAAAAGAATAATGTTAAAAGCAAAATATTGCAAATGCTGAAAGTCCGAAACAAAAACAGACAGTGCTGGAAAAGTGAAAAACAGTGGAATGCCCCTCCCTTCACCTCAAGGACCTGATCCCAGAGGAAGGCTCACAACTGGCATTGCCACTGCCTGGTAGGCACATGGTTCAGCTTGCCTTCCATAAAAGGGGCAGCAAAAGTCTCTCACTAGCACTCCAGTCATCAGACATCAGTTATGTTGTTGGATTTAGAATAACATAAGTGCATTATTGTCTCTAAGCTACTGAGCATTATTCTCATGTATTCTATTGAATCAGTGGGAAGGTGACAAATTTCAACACAGTACACTATTGAACTGCAGCACTGTTAAGTTTGTACCATGGGCCCACTCAATCTTATCTATTGCTGCATTGATAAAACAGAAGCATTACAGGTTATGACCCGTTTACAAAGTGCTGTGAGCTGTCTAACTGTGATGTTAACAATTGTGGAGCTTTCTTTCCTGTTTTACTTTTTAGTCTCCTCACGCCCGTTGGATCTCCTCCACCATTTAATCATGGCTGATATGATTTTCACTTCTATGCTTCTGCCTTTTCCATGTAAATTTTGGATCCCCTTACCAATCAAGAACCTATCTCTGTTTTAACTCTAGCTTTTTTCTAGGGTGGAAGAGTCTACAACTAGAAGCATAGCTTTAAGGTGTGAGGGGCAAAGGAGATGTTCAAGGCAAGTTCGTTTTAAAAACTTAGAGGGTGGTGGGTGCCTGGAATTCGCTGCTGGGGGAGTAGTGGAAGCAGATACAATAGTGACTTTTAAGGGGCATCTTGACAAATACATAAATAGGATGGGAATAGAGGGATATGGTCCCAGAAGGGTAGGGAGTTTTAGTTCAGTCAGGTTAGTGCAGAATTCGAGAGCCAAAGGGCCTGTTTCTATGTTGTAATTTTCTTTGTTGTTTTAAATGCACTCAATGACCAGGCCTTCATTGGTTCCTGTTGCAATGAATTCCAGAGATTCACCACCCTTTGGTTGATGAAATTCCTCCTCAACTCAGTTCTAAATATTTACTCTGAGGCTATGCATGTTTGATATATGTCATTAGAAAACTCACGACATACTAGAGGTTTGGCTTTAAAAAGGGTATAACCCGATTCTTTCCTCCTTCCTACGAAAGCCCTTGTAAATTTCCAAACCCCGTATGAGTGTATTGAGCTTCTTGAAAACAGTTTACATTTCTATACAGCTGCTGACTCACGTGTGTATATGTAACCTTTCAAAAGTCTGACAGAGCCCCTTTATGTCCTGTTTCATCATCTCTTACTCTAACTGAAAATACAGTGCAGATGGTGCCAGATGTTGTGAACAGATCAAATCTTCTGTGAAGAGTAGAAATGGCTGTTAGACTTCTTTTGTTTGGGTCTGAAAATATAAATATTATAGAGCTGCTGACTCTTCCTGTGGGAGATACCGTTTTACTGCCAGCAATTCTGCTCATGCTTTAGTTCACTGTTCCTCATACAAGAAGCAATTATGGCAGAAGATTGTACTCATAATTAGATTGCTGCCCAAAGATGAAGCAAATCTACAGCAACATTTGGCTGGATTTTATTGCTTAATGTCAATGATGAGTGTCGCCAATCATGGTACCATTTCACCACAGCGAGTTAGAAATGACAACATCAGCTATTTGTTCATATGTAAAGAATTTAAGTTCATTTATTAGTGTCATAAGTAGGATTACATTAACACTGCAATGAAGGTACTGTGAAAATCCTTGAGCCGCCACATTCCACCATCTGTTTGGGTATACTGAGTGAAAATTTAACATGGCCAATGCGCCTAACCAGCATGTCTTTTGGAGGAAACTGGAGCAGCTGAAGGAAAACTGCACCTACATAGTGAGAACATGCAGGCTCTGCATAGACGGTGACCCAAGACAGAGATCGAACTCGGGTCCCTCAAGCTAACAGGCAGCAATGCTAACTGTTTAAGTCTTTGGAGGCAAAAGTCCCTTCACCAAAATCCTTTTATTTACAAACTCTAACAGCAGTACACAGGTAGTTAGCAGTCTTCCTCCAGGAGTGCCAGAGGAACTGACACTACTGGTTCAGTACAAGGCAAAGACTCGCTGATTGGCCCATCCATTGGACCCTTAATCAGGGAGTTCATACTCCAAAAGGCCAACCTCAATGGCCTGATTGAAGTCATGACACTAACCACCATGTAACTGTGCAACTATGGTGCTTTTCATGTAGAGAAGTATACAAATGAGCTTTACAGAGAAGTAAACAGACACAAGTAGCTACCAAGCCAAATGAGGAAACATTAGGAAGGGGGTTGGAGAAGGTGGGGGGCGGAGTGCAAAAGTTTGTTTATAAAGGTTTATTTTAAGGTAAGTCCAAAGCCAAAACCATTGGTGGGGCAAAGGGGAACACAAAAACAATGTCAACTAAATGTAGAGTTTGTGGGGATTGTGGTATAGGATCCAATGTAAGGCCAACACCTTATGACACGTATTCTCACAAAGCTCGGACTAATGAAATAAAAAAAACTCGCTTCACTAACTTCAAACAGTCCACTGTGAAATGTTCTTGGCCAGACTCAGTCCATTTGGTGTACACAAGCCCTGAAAATTAAAATGGATCTGATTTGGCATGAAGTAATATTTAAATAGTGAAAAGTTTGGAACAGTGGAGATACAAAGGGATTTTGGGGTCCATGTACAGAGATTATTAAAATGCAATAGATAGTCACAAAAAAAACATGAATATTAATGGAGTGTTTGCCTTTGTAACTATTGGGCTAGAATACAAAAGAGGGGAAGTTTTGCTATAGTTATACAAAGTTTTGGTTAGATCATAGCTAGAAACTCCGCATAGCTTTGGAAAAGATACATTGACCACAAAAGGTGTGCAGCACCGATATATCAGAATGTTGCCAGGGTTACAAGAGATGCATTTGTTGGAATATAGAAAATTAATGGATGATTGGACTAATATTTTAGAATAATTGATAGGTTAGATAGAGATAACTTCTACTGGTGAGGGAGTCTAGAACAAAGAGACATGACATAAAAACATAGAAAGTAGGAGCATGTGTAGCCATTCAGCCCTTTATTATGATCATGGCTGACCTTCCAACTCAATAGCCTGATCCACCTTCCCCCATCCAATATCCTTTGATCTCATTCACCCAAAGAGCAATAGCTAACTCTTTCTTGAAAGCATACAGGCTGGAACTCCCCAATCTTCCATGTCTCGCTACCACTGCCAGTGAGAATGGAGAATTTGGTACTCAGCTAAATCTCCATTCACAGCAGTAGGACCAGATAATCCCAGATAAGAAGATCAAAATGCACACAATATTCTAGGTGAAGCCTCACCAAGGCAGTGTATAATTGTAGCAAGATATTCCTGCTCCTGTGTTCAAATCTTCTCATTATGGAGGCCAACATACCATTTGCCTTCTCTATTGCCTGCTACACCTGCATGCTTACCTTCAGTGACTGATACACAAGGACATGCAGGTCTCCGAACATTGGCTATAAATTAAGAGAGGGCACTCAGGTAAAAACTTGCCTCCCTGTTTGTGCCATCATCGTGGATAACCTCACATTTATCCACATTATACTGCAACTGCCATGCATTTGCCCACTCCCTCTGCTTGTCCAAATCAGACTGAAACAACTGTGCATTCTCTTCACAGCTCACCCTCCACCCAGCTTTGTCTCATCTGCAAATCTGGGGCTATTACATTCAGTTTTCTCATCTAAATTACAAATATATAATGTAAATAGCTGGATCCTAGAAGTGATCCCTGTCATTTGGAAAAAGATCCATTTATTCCTGTTTGCCAACCAGTTTTCTATCCACTTCATAGATTACCTCCAATTCCATGCGCTTTAATTTTACATGCTAATTTCTTATGTGGGATTTTGTCAAAAGCCTTCTTGAAAGTCCAAATAAACCACATCCACCAACTCTACTAATTGCATCCTTAAAGGATGATTGTCAAGGATGATTTCCATTTTATAAATCCACGCTGGCTCTGTTCAACCTCGCCACTGTTTTCCAAGTGCTTGACTATAAAATCATTGATAATGGATTCTAGAACTTTTTCCATGACTGACATCAGGCTAACTTAGCTATAATTCCCCGTTTACCTCCTTTTTAAAATATTGGGGTTACATTGGCAACGCCCAATCTGTAGGAACTGTTTTAGAATCTATAAAACCTTGGAAGATGACCACCAATGCATCCAGCACTTCTAAGGCCACTTCCTTCAGTAATCTGATAATCTAATCAGACTCAAGGGATTTTGAATCAATTTGCATTCAATCTCATCAATTTTCCCAACACCATCTCACTACTTACACGAATTTCCTTCCTCTCATTAAATCCTGCGTTCCCCAACAATTCTGATATGTTATTTGTATCCTTCTTTGTGAAGGCAGAACCAATGTATGTCCTTAATTGGTCAGCTGATTCTTTGTACCCCATTGCAATTCCCTTGTTTTTGACTGTGACTGATTTTTTTCTCTTCATTCACATACTTAGAGAAACTTTTACAGTTTTTATGTTCCCCACAAGCTTACTTATACTCTATTTTCCCTTTCTTAATCAGTCCCTTTGTCCTCACTTGCTGAATTCTAAACTGCTCCCAATCCTCAGGTCTGTTATTTTGTCTGGCCAATTTGTATGCTTTTTCCTTGGACATAATAATCTCTCTAATTTCCCCAGGAAGCCACGGTTTGGCCACCTTTCCCATTTTGCTTTTGCACCAGACAGAAATAAACAATTGTTGCAGTTCACCCCTTTGCTCTTTGAATGTTCTCCATTGCCTGTCTACTGTCATCCCTTTAAGTAACATTTCCTAATCCATCATAGCCTTATGACATTCCTTCATCAAGATTCAGGATCCTAGTCTCAGAATCAACTACTCACTTTCCATCTAGATGAAGAACTCTATCATGTTATGGTCATGCATCCCCAAGGGGTCTTGCACAACTAAATTGCCAATTATTCCTTTCTCATTGCACAGTGCCGGGGCTAGGATGTTCTCTAGCTGGCTCCTCAAAATATTCCTTCAAAAATCCATCCTGGAAGGCTGGAATTGAACTCGGGTCCCTGGCGCTGCTAGGCAGCAGTGCTATCCACTGTGCCACACCAGTGGTGTTGGAGTAGACACCAACAAGTGTTGTAGGTCAAAGGTGGGAACTAAGGAAAGATTATTTGCAGTTCACTGTGCAAGGCCTGAATTGGGAGTGTTGGATCGAAAATGAAGTGCCTTAGATAATATTCCATCATTCATCATTGGACAAAAGCAAATTATTGCGGCTGCTGGAATTTGATACCTAAAGAGAAAGTTCTGGAAAATCTCAGCAGAGCCTGGCAGCATCTATAAGGAGAGAAAAATACTGATGTTGAGTCCAGACGACCTTTTATCAAAGCTATGACAAAGGGTCATCTGGACTTGAAACATCAGCTCTTTTCTCTCTTTACAGATGCTGCCAGATTTACTGAAATTTTCTAGCATTTTTTCTTTTGGTTCCATTATTCATCATCTGGCTGCGAGCACAATAATAAGGAGCAAAAATGTTTATTTTCTTCTGGAAAAGAAGAATACCAGATTTCAAATACTTCCGGTCTCCAAGTGACAGATCATTTTGAAAAGGGAAATACAGCAGTAACCTTCTCTTATTCTGGTAATATTTGTAAATAGGGACATATGACTCATCTCATCGCTTGTCATGGTATTTTACCTTGTACCTACTAAACCCTTTTGCAGTAGACAAAACATTAGATTGCCAGAGGCAAAGACAGCATTCTGATTTTATGAATGATCTATACTTAGTTGTCTGAGGAACCCTTTCTGCCATACTATTGCAGTAACAACCAAGCAAATGGTCACAGCGGTAACCGAGGTTGGCTTTGCAGACAACATTATATTTCATTTTATCAGCTAGCACCTGGAGCAGAAAAGCAAAGAATCAGCTGACGTCAAGTGTTAAAAACCAGGCACCAACCGGGGAGTGGAGAATCTCACCCATTGCATCATCCACTCTATTCTCAACAATACATAATCAAACATTGTCAAATTAACTTTGGATTCAGTTTTTTTTAAATTTTGGAGTCTGTATGAGAAAATAGTTCAAAACAGATAACCCTAGAGATTGCCGACATTGTGTTATTCAGGGATAGACTAAAAAAATTGATTGTAAGAACTTACTCCTGTTGATTTATTGTTGATATTGGGGATGACTCTCCCAAAGAAATGCTAAGTGTCAAATTTGCATAAAAACGGGAATAAATCCCATTGTTTATTTTTTCCAGAATGAATCTCCCACACTGCGCAGAATGCACTAGTGTAAATCTCATGAAACATCAATGGGTGGAGCCTATTCCCACTGGAAAGACTGGCAGCATAGCACTGAGTGGGCCATTGAGCATGCATTGATCTATCAGCACCAGGATCGGTATATATGTAGTAGCTTCAAACTGCCGGTGTTGCGATTGCTGGCCAACCCCGCAATCCCTCATTGCAGGCTGCGCGACCCTCTCATGGACTGATCGTTAACACCCTACCACCACCCCCCACCCCCCGCCAGCGCCCCCATCGCCCTGAACATGCCTGGACCAGCTTCGACATCCCGCTATGGCCCTCTTCAATCTTCCCTCTACACGGGAGCTCTGAATCCCGCCCCAAAAGTCCCGACCCATTCCCCGCCGCCGCAATGGGCAGTACCAAAGTGCCCCATGGACACTGCCACTTTGCCTCTTGAGCAGTCATGGGAAGGGTGGCGGTGGGGGGGGGGGGGTGGCGGGCGCAGCGGCGCGGGTTGGGGGGGAGGCAGGCTGGCGCTGCCAATGTCCTCCTAGCCTCCTGGGCACCTCAATGGTCCCCCGCTTCATTCCAGCAGGGTCAGGCTGCTGCAAGTGCTATTATAAATCCCACTGGAGTAGAGCAACTCCTGCCACGGGAAGAGAAGCTAGCAGGTTGGAAGATTTTAGTCCTGGACCCACTAACGATAATTAAATTTTATTTAAATGCTCTTTTAAATAATTTATGTATCTCCATGCTAATTTCTGGTCCTGAACTGATGATGTTGGAAATCCGGTTGTTGGAGACTCGGAGGCTACGCGGCCTCTACTTGAGTCTCCCGGCCCGCTGCACTGCTAAAGTAGCGGTACGGGCTGGAAGAATCACCCCATTATTTTCACTCTTAATGCCCATGTCCCCAAAAAAATTTTAAAAATGAAATGTAAGCCTCGTTGGCTAGGCCAGCATTTATTGCCCATCCCTAGTTGATACTAAGCTGCCTTCTTGAACTGCTGCTGTCCCCAAGGTGTAGATACACTCACAATGCTGCTAGGAAAGAGGTTCCAGGACTTTGATACAGTGAAGGAACAGCAAAACCATTTCCAAGTCAAAACAGTGAGTGACTTGGCTGGGAAAGTCCAGGTGATGATGATGTTCCCAGGTATTATAATGGAGCTGTGATATTTGAATTTAAATCAGGCCCCTGCTTGCCTGTCAGAACAGGAGCCTTAGCTGATCTGATGAAGATGAAGTGGCATTGGGTGGGAACAAAGTGACCTCTGGCTGCTAAGTGGACTAAACCTAATCTCAATTCCTGCCTTACTAGGTGAGGAGGGTTCAAACTAAGGGCAGAACATTTTAATCAGAACTCCATTCTTTGTGCAGGTTTCTTCTTGTCCATTAATATTTGAGGTAAATATGCTAATATCCAATGAGAATGGGAGGTTTCAGCTTATTGATCAATCTGAGAAGACTCATAACATTTCCAAAAAAACAATTAAAGTTGCTCTCCACTTAATTAAGTATAAAACCATAAGACACAGGAGCAGAATTGTGACGTGAGATTTTTATCTCTCTTCTATAACACCATAAGATGTAAGGACAGAATTAGGCCATTCAGCCCATCAAGTCTGGTGGTGGGGGGATGGGGCGACGAGAGATGAGGTTAACTGTCACAGGCTTTCTGAAAAGCAACTGTTGGTTTCAATCACTTCCTTTTCCACCCATGGGAGTTTGTAACTATGGTAATTTTAACTTACAGTTCTCAATAGCATGTGGTTGATTCACTTCCTGCCTGGCCAGGAAGTGGTTGCTGGCCTATAGAAAATTGGAAGGCCCTTGATTGTTGACTGGCGTTCAGGTTAGCACGGAGAAAGGGATTCATAGGAGGACCACTTGAAAGGGAATCGGAAAGAGCCACAGATGGGAGAAATCTGATCTTTCTTCTCGGGCTTGAATTCAAATATATTTGCCTTGGGAAGGGGGTGAGGTCATGTCCTCTTTACACTGATCTACATCGAACGGAAAAGCCCTGGTGGCTACTAGTGCAGTCTGAAATAAAATTCCTCTCAGGGGCAGAAGAACATTATACCCCAGTTAGCACATGTATAGAATCATATGGTGAAACCTTGCTGCTGTTTACTCCAATGAGATCTTATGGTCCTACTGATGGTGCACTGGCATTACGGATTACCCAGTGGTAGGACTGCATTCAATGGGAACCCCTGTTGACAATGGCACAAGATCCTGACGTCAATAGCAATGTACTGCCTCCTGCTGCTGTGAAACATGCCATAGAAGAGGGTGGAAAATCCCTCATAGAATCTTCAAATGACTAGGTATAGAAGAAGGTTACTTATTCCACTGTGTCTCTGCCAGCTGTATGCAACTACAACTCTCCATACCTTTCCCTATAAATCCTGCAAATTTTTGTCTTGTAGAATCATAGAACCCTACAGTACAGAAAGAGACCATTCGGTCCATTGAGACGGCGCTGACCACATTCCTGCCCAGATCCTACCCCTATATCCCTACATAATTTATCCACTAATCCCTCTAACCTATGCATCGCAGGACACTGAGGGACAATTTTAGCATGGCCAATCAAACTAACACACACAACTTTGGATAGTGGGAGGAAACTGGAGCATCCGGAGGAAACCCACGCAGACACAAAGAGAATGTGCAAACTCCACACAGACAGTGACCTGAGCCAGGAATCGAACCCAGGTCCCTAGAGCTGAGAAGCAGGAGTGCTAACTACTCTGCCACCCATATTTTGCATAATTATTTGAATCACTTTGGAAAACCGTGTTTGCAGCCACAAGACTCTCGCCCCATTACAGATTCTCCTGTGGGGGGCTGGGGAACCAATGAAAACTCCATTCCCATCGAAGGGACCGGAAGATCTGCTTCATGTGAAAGACTAGAAAACTCTGGCTTCAGTGTGTTCCAGATACTAATCACTAACAGCGTAAAATAAAAGGATTTTCCTCGTGTCAACATTGTTTCTTTTCGTTCAAATTAGGACCACTCTTGGTTTGGTCTGGAGTTTGTCTGTCTGGGGGAAATGGGCAACACAGTGGCGCAGTGGTTAGCACTGCTGCCTCACTGATTCAATTCCTGGCTTGGGTCACTTTCTGCACATTCTCCACATGTTCCGGTTTCCTTCCATAGTTCCAAAGACCTGCTGGTTAGATGCATTAGCTAAATTCCCTCCATGTACCCGAATGGGCGCTGGTGTGTGGCAACTCAGGGATTTTCACAGTAACTTCATCGCAGTGTTGATGTAAGACAATTTGTGACACAATTGTGGCACTAATAAAGTGAAACTTTTGTATTTGCAAACATTGGCAGCGCTGCAATGAGTCAATAGCCCAGGGCACTTCAACTGTTCACTTAGTACTGGGTGGATAGGATTGAAATCTCTCTTCATTCCCCACCCTACCCTGTGTCTTTGAAATGTACTTGTGATTGATAGTTTTATTTATGAAGGATATATTTTTGATCTTCTTTCTCAGTGTCTACTTCAAACTAAAGCATCTTTACTTTCACAGACAACCGCTTAAGATAAATTATTGACCTCATCAGCAATGCAGTATTGAGTGTTGTTAAACTAATTATTACATTTAATCTTCCAGCAAACCTTTCCCCTGCTAGATTGAGAACCACAACATTAGTTGGTGTAGTGATGAGACTGATCTTTGACATTTATCGATTGGCTTCTTGAGTACTTGCCAATACATTAAACAAGTTGTGATGAAAAGTCAGTGATCTGAAACATTAATCCTGTTCCCCTCTCTGCAGATGCTGCCTGACTTGTGGAATAGTTCCAACATTTCTTGTCCTATTTAAAATAAGTACTGCTGGAAAGGAACCAAAAATGTTTGATTTGATTTATTATTGTTACATATATTAACATAGTAAAAAGTATTGATTCTTGTGTGTTATACAGACAAAACATACCATTCATAGAAAAGGAAATGAGAGAGTGCAGAATGTAGTGTTACAGTCATAGCTAGGGTATAGAGAAAGATCAACTTAACACGAGGCAAGTCCATTCAAAAGTCTGACAGCAGCAGGGAAGAAGCCATTCTTAAGTTAGTTGGTTCGTGTTCTCAGACTTTTATATCTTTTTCCCTGAAGGAAAGAGGAGGAGAATGTTCAGGGTGCATAGCGGCCTCACTATGCTAGCTGCTTTGCTGAGGCAGTGGGAAGTGTAGACAGAGACAATGGATGGGAGGCTGGTTTGCACGATTGGGCTACATTTACGACCTTTGCAATTCTTTGTGGTCTTGGGCAGAGCAGGAGCTCTACCAAGTTGTGATATATCCAGAAAGAATGTTTTCTATGGTGCATCTGTAAAAGTTGGAGAGTCATAGTTGACATCCCAAATTTCCTTAGTCTTCTGAGAAAGTAGAAGCATCGGTGGGCTTTCTTAACTATATTATCAGCAATGGGGTGGACTAGGGCATGTCTTTGGTGATCTGGACACCTGGAAACATAAGCTCTTGACCCTTCCTACTTTATCCTCATTGATGTAGAGATGGGCATGTTCTCCTTTACACTTCCTGAAGTCAATGACAATCACTTTCATTTTGTTGACATTGAGGGAGAGATTATTGTTACTGCAATAGTTCACCAGATTCTTTCATTCCTGTACTCTGTCTCATCATTGTTTGAGATCCAATCCATTACTGTGGTGTTGTCAGCAAATTTGAAATTTGAAAATTGAATTGGAGGGGAATTTGTATAAGGAGTATAGTAGCAGATGAGAATATAGCCTTGTTGAGCACTCACATGAGGATTATCGTTGAGGAGATGTTGCCTGTCCTTATCGATTGTGGTCTGGATCAGGAAGTTCAGGATCCAGTCACAGAGGGAGGACCCGAGGCCCAAATCATGGAGTTTGTAGATGGGTTTCTTAGGAATAATGTTGAAGGCTGAGCTGTAGTCAATAAACAGGAGGAGTCTGACATAGATATCCTTGTTATCTGGGTGTTCCAGGGTTGAGTGTAAGGCCAAGCAGACGGCATCTAATGTGGACCTGTTGCGGCAGAAGGCAAACTGTAGGTATTCCAGGAGGCTGGAACTGATTTGTGCCATGGCCAACCTTTTGAAGCACTTCATAATGATGGATGACAGAGCCACCAACCAATATCACTAAGGCATGCTGCTTGGTTTTTCTTCAGTACAGGGATGATGGTCATCTTCTTGAAGCAGATAGCGACCTGAGATTATTGTAAAGAGAGGTTGAACGTGTCTGTTCGTAACTTTCCAGCTAATCCGTGCAGGATCTGAGTGAACATCTGGTTATCCCTTCCAGACCAATTGCTTTCTGTGCATTGATCTTCAAGAAAGTTGTTCTGACGCCTGCATTGGTGGCCCCAGATATAGGTTCATCCAGGGCTTTCAAGGTGGAGGGCATACTCTTGCTGACCTCTTGCTCAAAACCAATGTAGAATGCATTGACTTCATCAGGGAAGGGTGCATTGGAGCTGGCGATTTTATATGCCTTCATCTTGTAGCCTGTTATATCTTGCAGACCTGGGCATAGTTGGCAGGGGTCGGTGTGGCTAGTCTGGGACTCTAGTTTGATCCGGTATTGTCCTTGGCATCTTTGATGGATTTCCTTGGATTGTACCTGACTTTGTTTAGATTAATGTTGCCTGACCTGGATGCTTCAGACCTGGACTTCAGCAAGCCATGGATATTCCTGTTCATCCATGGTTTCCAGTTCGGGAACACACAGATTTGCTTCTTTGGCACACAATCTTCTACACACTTACAAATAAGTCAGTAGTGGAGTACTTGTTCAGGCTGGTCGCAGAGTTTTTAAACGCTGACCAGCTCTCTGACTCCAAGCAGCCCCATAGAAAATCATCCAATTCCATAAAACGTTATAACTGCAGCAAGGGGATTGGAAATGTCATCCACCTCTGCGCTGACATGCAAAACTGGCTAAAGTTCTTTGTTATTATTGAATGCAGTGATATTAAACTTAAAAGCTAAAGGCACAGGCGGTGATTTCCCAGCTCTGCTAGCCCCAGCCAGGATTTCCGATGGCCCATTGAATCAGATGCGAGGGCCAACTCGGGATTGTCACAGAACACCAAACTCTTTGCGTGTCTCCTGGCCGATTCACATGCTGGCGAGATGAGGATCTCTCCCAGAGAGGCTGAGAACTTGATCCAAACTAATTTGTATTGATTTTAATATAATTAATGGGTTTGTCGCAGAATGCTCTGGCTCCTGGGATGCTCCCTCTCGCTCCCCCCAACCCCAAAAATGGGTGCAAATCTTCTATGGTCCTTACCAGTAGTGACTAGCACTGTTGACTGAGGGGGAGAAAAGGAGGTACATGTTGCCTCCAATGGTGCCCAAGGGATTTTCAGCCCCTGCTGAGTTGCAGAAAGGGGTTTTTCATGGCAGATAGTGCTTGATTAGAGCCAGCCTTTCTATTACTTTCCTTTTTAAAATCATTTTTAATCCATGCAGTATCTCAACTACTATCTTTCACTATAATTTTGGCAGCATTTTCTTCCTTGGTAAAGGCAAATACCAACTATTTATTTGGTATCTCAGTCATGCCCTCCACCTCCATGCCCAGATCCTTTTTTGGTCTCTAATCAGCTCCATCCTTTCACTTACTACCCTCTTATTATTTATATCTCCTTAAGCATGATAGTACAGTGCTAACATGCTGTTTCACAGCTCTTGTGACCTGCATTCGATTCCTGGCTTGGGTCACTGTGTGGAGTTTGCACATTCTCCTTGCGTCTGCACGAGTTTGCTCCAGTTTCTTCTCACAATTCAAAGCTGTACAGGTTAGGTTGATTGGCCATGCTAAAATTGTCCCTTAGTATTCTGAGATGTGTAAGTTAGAGGGATTATCAGGTAAACATGTAGGGATAGGGCAGTAAGGAATAGGTGGGATTATGGTCAGTGCAGACTCGATGGGCCAAATGGGCTCTTTTTGTACTGTAGGGTTTCTATGATTCTAAGGTTCTTAAATATGTTGAAATCAACAGCACAAGAACAGAGAAGATAATGTAGTGTGACATTGGTGTCAAACCAAGCATAAAAACTGAAAAGAGAGCGACAAAGGCAGATTAGGTTAAGAGAGAGAAAAGAGGAGACAAGGAAAATAATCCACCTTTATGGTTTTAAAAGGTCTAAATTAATTTCAGAAAGAATCAGGCTCCATACTTGAGAATTTTCACTGCTGGAGAGATACATGAGCGAGAATTGGCCATTTATCATGTTTCTAAAAGGGCACCGAGATTGAAATGGACAAAACTTAACTTTTATTGGTTAGCTCATATCTACTGTGCAGGTATAGCAACCTCATGTTGTTCCTTCTACTGCAGAGGCTAGGTCAGACAACAAATAGCCATTCTTACTAGTCTAATAGTGGGGCATATCTTAGTCAACAACATCTTTTTTTTAGTTTAACTACACATCAGTCCCTCACCTGACATCGTTGGGCATAAATAATGAGTGCTATTAGTTGCACTTACTTTGACAGTAAATTATGGCTCATTATGATTTATAGATAAATATTTATAACTTAACATTTGGCTAATTCAAATGGTAGATAAGCTATCTCACACCTTCAGATTTCATCACAATGACCATGCAAGTCTTCCGCAAATGAACAATTAGTAACTATCTAGCACCCATCAATTCTTCCTTATTTGCAACAATTAACATAACTTCAATATCGTGAACTTTACAAATTCAACAGATTAGGCATAAATTCTAAAATTGCAGAAAATGTAAGATAAAATTAAAATGATTGAAGCCTTATAATATCTCAAAATGTAATACAGTATACTTATATATAGTGAAAATATAATCATATATTAAATTAAGC
Organism: Sphyrna mokarran; assembly: GCA_024679065.1. NCBI lineage: Eukaryota > Metazoa > Chordata > Chondrichthyes > Carcharhiniformes > Carcharhinidae > Sphyrna > Sphyrna mokarran. The sequence goes on along the minus strand of JAGIQG010000024.1, from coordinate 21,358,557 downwards.
ATACATAGCCATTAAATCATTATGCTACATAATGTAGATATTACAGCTCCATAGGGCAAACAAAAATCAATTTAATTAGCATAGAGGGGACAATTTAATATTGATTTGCTAATAGTGCAGAGCACCACTTCAGTTTGATTCAATAGATTGCACACTTGTTTTCAAGTAGAGTGTACATTTAAATCCCACTAGGGATTTTAGCACTCAATCCTGCCCAACACCAGTGCAGTAAATTGTGTGGGTATGAGCAGGATATTATAGAGGGAAATAGAGATACTAAATGAATGATCAAAGCTATAGCTATAACGGAGTTCAAGGTGATGCACTGTGAGATCATCCACTTTGAATTTGAGAAGGATAATGAAGAATTTATTGATGCAGAGTAATGAGGGTCAGCTTTAGGAACTGAATATTGGAAAAGTTATATTGGCCAGTAACAATGTACAGCATAGGTGTACCAGAACATTATTCAGGCTTACAAATCATGAGTACATTTTACAGAACTTGGCATACAGCAAGGCCTAGATAACATTGATGGACCAGTCAGATAAATATTGCTCTGAGACAGACGACATTTACCCCATCCACAAGGCATGAGTCAGGAGTGTAACAAAATAATCACCACTCTTCTGGATGAGTGCAGCTCTAAATACTCAAAAGAAATTTTAAATCATGCAGGACAAAACATCCATTAAGTTGGCACTACATCCACTATCTTAAAATTACAGACAAAGCAATGAAATACAGAGATGGAACTTTACCAGTTGCTTATCCATCATGGGAATCGGAGCAGATGAGGGGTGGAGCATGGGAAGGCCTGCTGACCTTGGGAGAGATTTTATGGCTTCAAGATGAGTAAAGCTGTAAAATCCCATCAACAGTGTCCCAAATCTTCCAATCATTTTTGGAACTGTTCTGCCAGATACTAATCAGACAGAAAACTACCTACACACCTGGATACATTTCTCATCCACAAAGCAGAAGAACTCCCTCAGTACAGAAAACCTTCATCGTATTTTAACTTGGAAATGCACTTGCAATGTCATGAGCTAAAGGATAAACAAAGACTGGAAGATGGGATAACTCTTCCATCAAGCATGGATATTTGGGCCAATTGGCTTCCTCTGTGCTGTAAGATCTTTTAATACTTATTTGTTTAAAAATCCCCTTCCTCCACCAACATTACACAGAAGCAGCTGTATATATCAACTACAAACTGCAAATGCAGCAACTTGCCAAATCTTTTTCAGCAGCACCCTTCAAGCCCAGAACTTCCACCATCTAGATGAACAACAGCAGCAGGTACATGGAAACACCACCTGTAAGTTCCCCTCCAAGTTGTGCACCATCCTGACTTGGAATTGTATTGCTTTTCCTTCACTGTCGCTGAGTTATTGGGTGAAAATCTTGAAATCTTCTAACTGCACTGTGGATGTACCTAGTCCACATGGATTGCAATGGTTCAAGGTGGTTGGTCACCAACACATTCTCAATTGAAACATTAATATTAAGATTGATCATTTTTTTGTTAGGTATGGATAATAGGGGTTACAAAAACAAGTGATCGGAGGAACAAAGGGCCATAATCCAACTCAATGGCAGAACATGTTCAAGGGGCTGAATAGCTTATTTCTCTTCCTATATAGTGAAGAAGTGCTGCATAGTAGGAAGCCTGGTTTTGTAATATATTAAACCCACTCCATTTATTCACAATAGAAATGACCCAACGGCACATTCAAAGTAGAGTACTGATCACTTGTGTACTGATCAAGAAACAGTCATCCTTGAACTTCTTTGACTGGTAACAAGAAAATGTTCATTTTCCACTCCACACGTCCTTGCTGTGAGAAAACAGGTATCATATTTGTCCACATGATGATAGCGACTGCACTTTGAAAGTAATCCAATCATTGTAAAAAGCTGTATGACACTCTGAATGAGTATAGGTCAAGTACACAAACTAACATTCCCAATACAACATGCTCCTTATTTCAAAGGGAAAACATGAGGCCATTTACTTGCTGAGTTGGAGCTAGTGGAAGCCCAATTAAGTCTCCAAAAATGACAAATGGACTCCTTACCATTTTTTTAAAGCTGCTTTGTAGCACTAATTGAAACAGTTAGTGCAGTGAGAGAGCTAACAAATGTAGCAAACTGGACCCTAAAACTGATCACAAGCCAAGCGTCATCTAAATAATTTCCATGCGGTTCTGGTAACTTACAGTGGCAATGACTGATTAATATGCCCTCTTGGTTCAACAATGATTCAAAAGTCTTTTCCTTTTGCCTGGCTCGATGATTAACTTGAACTCCCAACACTTTCACTGCAGCTCTGAGTCCTTTTTTGTTCAAAGGATTTATTTTGATTTACTGGGCTGGCTTTCATATTCTCCAACATAATGAGAGCACCAGATGCATGCTCAGTTGTAACTTATAATGGAACTGAGGTTGTGACATATCTGCCTTCAAGATACAGTGAGGTACAATCACTCACAAATTAGAATATTAGAGCTCTGGAGGGCTGAGATTTTTCTTTGTGTCCTTGCGTTCCAGATAGTCTCTCAAAGCTGCTGTGATGTGTACATCTGTTACTGGCACACCTGCTGCAACAATTGAACTATGAAAAGAGATGAACACTTTCATCCTGATAGTTTATGTATCCTCATTTAAGTCTCAAGAAAAAAATTTCCTTTGCCTTTGCAAAGGAAATGAATTCAAGTCATTGGTGACAGCTGCAGACACAGTTGATGGAAAATGCACCATGTTAGCTCGAGAGCAAGAAATTGATTGCTTAATTAGCATTCTTCAATTAATTATACTTGCAACGATGCAATTCAAACACCACTTTCAGTCAGAGGTAACTGTCGATTCGTTTATATTATAGAATATCATTTAATTACTTATCTCTTTTAAGAGAAGTGATGGTCATGCTGAAAAGGTGTCCTCAGGTTGGCTGTTCAGTAATCAATCCGCACAACGCTCCAGCTGGCAGTTGGTAACTGAAGGGAAAGATTGGCACCGGATGTAAGGTCCCAGTTTCAGTTACATTGGGCAGGCAAGCTCAAAGTATTAAAAATGCATCCCAATTGGATTGTGCCTTAGTCCCAACCCAGCAAGTAAATGGCCTCATGTTTTCCCTTTGAAATATGGAGCATGTTGTATTGGGAATGCTAGTTTGTACACTTGACCTATACTCAGAGTGTCATACAGCTTTTTACAATGATTGAACTGCCTGGACTGCCAGAAAGGTAACTGTGGTGGGGGGTTAGATTTGTAGAGGACAAAGGGAGTGGGTCATTCATCACAGGAATAAAGAATCATAGGAATTTGGAGCAGAAGTAGGCAAGTCAGCCCTTCAAGCCTGTTCTGCCATTTAATCAGGTTATGGCTGATCTCTTCTTGGTCTCAAATCCACCTCCCCATATCTCTTTAACCTGTTTTTTTTCCACCAGAAATATATCTACCTCTTTCTTAAAACCAATGATTCAGACCCCATCATGCAAACTCTACAAATTCACCACCTTCTGCGAGAAGTAGTTCCTCCTCATCTCAATCTACGACCTCTCAACCTATGCTTCTTCTAGACTTCCGCCCAAGAGGAAACATTTGGTCTAAGTTTACTTTATCAATCTCTTTAATATTTTACGTACCTCAATCAAATCCCTTCTCATCTTTCTAAACTTCAGTGAGTACAAGCCCAAAGTGTTTAATCTCTCCTCATGTGTCAACCCTTCCATCCCCATAATCAATCTGGTGAATTTCCTCTGAACTGCATCCAATGGCACCACATGGGGCTGTGGGATGCTTCTCCTTATGTGTGTTATAACTATATTAAAGCATTTATTACTCAAGGGATTGTGACAATGTGTTGGGGGCTGAGCTTATTAACCGTAGGCACATGTGAACAGACATACATGCAAAGAAAGCTTAAAGACATCAGAGCTGTGTATACTGTGTTCTGCTCCAGGCCAAAGAATAACTGAGGTAGGATCACACATTTCGCTTAGTGATAGCATGCTGTTCTCTTAAAAAGCATATTGCAACACACCTGACCCCACAAAAATAATTTTAAAGTCACTTTTACTGGGTCTAATCTATTTTCTGTGGAATATTTTCAAAATTTTCATGGGGGATTTGGGTGTTGATAGCTAGGTCAGTATTTATTGCTCATCATCGAATGCCCTTAAGGTACAAGTAAGCTGCCTTCTTGAAACTGCTGCAGTTCATGCAGTGTAGGGGCACTCAGTGTAGTGCTGTTAGGGAGGGAGTTTCAGAATTTTGAGCCACTAACAATGAAGGAACAACGGCAATATATTTCCAGGTCAGGATGGTGGGCGGCTTGGAAGGGAATTTCCAGATGGTCATGTTCCCATGTATCTGCTGTCCCTTACCTTTTTGCTGGTAGGGGTCATGGTTTTGGGAGGTACTGTCGAAGAAGCGATGTGAGTTCTGACAAAGCATCTTGTAGATGGTATACAGTGCTGTCACTGCATCAGCAGTAGAGTGAATGAGTGAATGTTTGTAGAAGGAGTAGCAGTCAAGCAGATTTTGTCCTGAATATTGCCAAACTTCTTGAGCGGTGTTGGAACTGCACCCATCCAGGCAAGTGGAGAGCATTCCATTATACTCCTGACTTGAGCCTTGTAGATGGCAAACAGGCTTTGAGAAATCAGGAAGTGAGGGGACATAGCTTTAAATTGAAGGGGTGATAAATATAGGATGGATGTCAGAGGTAGGTTCTTTACTCAGAGGGCACTGAAGGCGTTGAATGCCCTGCCTGCAGCAGTTGTGGACTCGCCAACTTTATGGGCATTCAAATGGTCATTGGATAGGCATATGGATAACATGGGAATAGTTTAGGTTAGAGGGTCATTAGATTGGTTCCACTGGTCAGCGCGAAATCGAGGGCCGAAGGGCCTGTACTGCGCTGTAATGTTCTATGTTCTTACTCTCCACAGGACCCCTCTTCTTGAACCTATTCCGTAGCCACAGTATTGAATTGGTGGTCCAGTTTAGTTTCTGGTCAACGGTATACCCCAGGATGTTGATCATGGGAGAATCAGTGACGGTAATGCCATTGAATATCAAGGACTGACGATTAGATCCTCTCTTAGAGATAGTCATTGCCTGGAACTTGCGCGATGTGAAGTCACTTGTCAGCCCAAATCTGACTATTGTCCAGATCTTGCTGCATTTAATATGGACTGCTTCAGTATCTGAGAAATCATGAATAGAACATAGAACATAGAAAACCACAGCACAAACAGACCCTTCGGCCCACAAGTTGTACTGATCATATTCCTACCTACTAGGCCTACCTATAACCCTCAATCCCATTAAATCCCAGAAGTCTCTTAAAAGACCCCAACAAAGACCTCCACCACCACAGATGGCAGCTGATTCCACTCACCCACCATCCTCTGAGTGAAAAGCTTAGCCTGATATCTACTCTGTACCTACTCCCCAGCATCTTAAAACTGTGTCCTCTCATGGCAACCATTTCACCCTGGGAAATAGCCTCTGAGAATCCACTCGATCTACACCCCTCAACATCTTATAAACCCTCTATCAGATCACTTCTCATCCTTCGTCCTTCCAGGGAGAAAAGACCTAGTTCCCTCGACCTATCCTCATAAGGCATGCCACCCAATGCAGGCAACATCTTTGTAAGTCTCCTCTGCACCTTTTCAATATCTTCCACATCCTACTTCTAATGAGGCAACCAGTACTGCGCACAGTACTCCAAGTGGAGTCTGACTAGGTACTTATAAAGCTGCAGCATTATCTCCCGACTCCTAAAATCAATCCCTCGATTAATGAAGGAAAGTACACCATACACCTTCTTGACCACATCCTCCATCTGCAAGGCTGATTTAAGAATACCCAAGGTCCTCCTGATCCTCTACACTGCTAAGAGTCTTACCCTTGATATTATACTCCTTCATCCCATTGGACTTGCCAAAATGGACCACTACACATTTATCTAGGTTGAAGCCCATCTGCCACTTCGCTGCCCAGTCTTGCATCCTATCTATGTCACACTGCAACTTCTGACATCCCTCTAGACTATCCACAACACCACCAACCTTTGTGTTGTCAGCAAACTTACCAACCCATCCCTCCACTTCCTCATCCAGGCCATTTATGAAAATTATAAACCGCAAGGGTCCCAGAACAGATCCCTGGGACACTCCACTGGTGACCAATCTCCATGCAGAAATGTTGCTGAACATTGCACAAATCAGGGTATGTTTCTATTTTGAACTTTATGATGGAGAGATGATCATTGACAAAATGGCTGAAGATGGTAGGGCAGAGGATACTACTCTGAAGAACTCTGATGCGGAAATGAGATAATTAACGTTGAATAAATACAACCATCTTCCTGTGCTACGTGTCCAACTAGCAAAGAGTTTTCCCCATTTACTGCAGTTTGGCTGGGGCTCCTTGATGCCACACTTGGTCAAATACAGGCTTGATTGCAAAGGCAGTCAATTTCACCTCACATTCGAGTTCAGCTCTTTTGTCCATGTTTGATTCAAAGCTGTAACAAGGTCAGGAGTTAAGTGACACTGATGGAAGTGCAGTGAGCAGGTTATTGCTAAGAGATACTTGACAGCACTGTTGATGACATTTTCCATCCCTTTACTGATGGTGAGTAGACAGATGGAGCAGTAATTGCTCAGGTTGGATTTGTCCTGTTTTCTTGTGTGCAGGTCATATCTGGGCAATTTTTCAAATTGCTGCATATTGCGGCTGTACTGGAACAACTTGGCTAGGGGTGTGGCAAGTTCTGGAGAACAAGTCTTCAGGACAATTGCAGGAATATTGTCAGGGCCCAGAGCCTGTGCAGTATCCTATGCCTCAGCTGTTTCTTGATATAACTTTGAATCAGATTGGCTGAACACTGGCAAGCTGAGGACAAGGCCAAGATGGATTATCCACTCAGCATTTCTGGCTGAAGATTGTAGCAAATACTTGAGCCTTTGGCATTGAAGTACTGGACTCCTCCATCATCGAGGATGGAGAAATTTGTGAAGCCTCCAGCTCCAGTGAGTTGTTTAATTGTCCACCATCATTCGCAGCATGGTGGCACAGTGATTAGTACTGCTGCCTCACAGTGCCAGAAACCCAAGCTCAATTCTGGCCTAGGGTCAGTGTGTGGAGTTTGCACATTCTCCCCGTATCTGCATGGGTTTCCTCAAGGAGCTCCAGTTTCCTCCCACAGTCCAAAGATTGTGGGTCAGGTCGACTGGCCATGCAAAATTGACCCAATGTCATGGGGAGTAACAGGGTAAATACGTAGGATCAGAGATATGCCTGGTGGGATTGCAGTTGATGCAGAGTTGAAAGGCCAAATGGCTTCCTTCTGTACTGTAGGGATTTTATGATTCATTCACAGCTGAATGTCACAGAACTGCAGCGCTATTAGTTTTTGAATTGCTTCACTCTAATCACTTGCTGCTTATGCTTATGCAAATAGTCCTGTGTTGTAGCTTCACTAGGTTAACATCTTAGAGGGAAGGAAAACGTGTCAGTCAAAAATGAAAAGGAAACCTAACACGGAATCACGAACGAGGCTCTGAGAGTAGATGATAGCATGTTTCGCATTGGTTCAGCAATGGTAATCTCAACTTTGAGTCAAATCTAAGTTGCATTTGAATAAATCAATACCAACTCCTACTAGCTTTCTAGGGAGCCTATTCCATAGATTGACCAGTCAGCAGGTGGATGAAGCTTGGATTATTTGAAGATGATTCACTGAGTTTGGGAGGTTTGCCGTTAACTTCTGTTCAAATATAACGAGAATCCATAAATACATGCTGCTGGGTGTATGTTTTCATCTCCAATACACCCAGCAGAGAACACTGTGGGAAAAAAAAGAGATAGAAAATTGTCAACAGTATGCATCCAAATTCTGGCTTCCAATTTTCTGATCTGTAGACAAAGCTCTATGGCAGGGCTGCTGAAGACAAAAATCGACCTTGGTGTGTTTAATAATGGTGAAGTTTAGTTTCCTTTTGCCACAAGGTTTTTTTTAAAATTCATTCTTGGAACATGGAAGTCGTTGGCTGACCAGCATTTATTGCCCATCCCTAGTTGTCCTTGGAGGGCTGTTAAGAGTCAACTACATTGCTGTGGCTCTGGAGTCATCTGTAGGCCAGACCATATAAGGACGGCAGATTTCCTTCCCGAAAGGGCATAAGTGAACCATTAGGGTTTTTCCAACAACTGATAATCAGTAGATTCTTAATTCCAGATACTTATCAAATTCAAATTCCACCTTTGCTATGATGGGATTCAAATCTGGGTTCCCAGAACATTAGCTGAGTTTCTGGATTAATAGCCTAGTAATAATACCACTAGGCCACTGCCTCCCCAGGTACAAGATTAGATACATGAAAATAATTCATGTACTTTGATACAATTAACTTCCGCTAGTTTGAAAGCAACAGCTTGTTTATTTGAATTGTATTAAAATGCTACACAAAGGATCTTTATGCAAATCTACACTGGAGAGAAAATTAAACTCCAATGAATTGTGATAAAAAAATCTGCAACAGGAAATGATGGAACTTACCTTCCTGAGTAATATTTGAGATATTAGAGTAGTATAGGTTTCTGTTTTGCTGATTCTCCTGCCCACAGCTGTTGATTGTGTCCCATTTTACATAAAGTGATTCATAAAATAATAATCCAGTGATAAAAATTTGTTTGATTTTATTGCACTTTATATTGTATTTCAAATACATTATCAATGTTGATTGAACAATAGTAAAATACTTTGGAATGCGGAAGCAGAACGTTAATTCTCACTTCCTGCAATTATAAGGACATTGTAACAGGAAAAATTTCAATAAATAGCAAGTACTGAACGAGAAACTGAGCTGTATATTCTACTATGTATGAATGAAAGCGATCAGTCAATAGATTTTTAATTCAGTTCACCATACAATCTGGCAGCTGAATTAAAGGTACTTTGATAGACCCCAGGTTATGGATAAATTTCGGAAATATTTATGACTAATAAAGTGTAATAAATGGATGTAATTTGCTTTTCTTCCAGTGGCTGGTTTTATTGTTCAATAGTTCGATATTCCACTACACTAAATATAATACACCAGGGCAGAGGGGACCAACACGACCCAGAAGGATTCTCGATTAACAGTACGCATGTGAGGCCAAGATCATAATTCTAGGAAATGGACCATGTACATTTTTACCAGCATAATTTTTAACCACATAAAAATTTGAGAGCTGTTCTGTGACAGCCGTCCGCTTCGATAATGCCTCAGTAGTTTTTCCAATAAACACTCTTGGTTCTGCACTGCAATTTATATAGATTGACCAATATTGTAATTGAATTGTTAGTAAAATCATGAAGCAAGTTCCTCAATAAAGGTAAACCTTTAAAAATTAACTATGTTAACAGATTTGGAATTAAAACCATATTGTGCATTTGCTATGATTGCTGAATTAATCCAATACAAATTTGTTGCCAAATTTACGTTGCAGCTTGTTCTCAAATTAACTCTTCCAAGTATAAGCATTTGTAAAAATAAGCTATTACAAAAAGAACAGTGAATGTTAGTGTTTTTAATTCACACCTACATCAGTGGTATAACAGCATGTCTTTATCAAAATTAGCAATCTGAGTGATATACTAATGTTTTTGCAAAGCATTCATTGCCACGGCGTATGTCAACAAGGAAGAAACAACTGCAGTAGTAGTAGTTGAAGAGATGCACTGATGAGTGCCAGTTTTCAAACAGTTCAGTTGCCGGTTATAAATGGGAACATAGAACTATAGAAAAGTTACTGCACAAAGGCCATTCAGCCCATCTTGTCTATGCCAGCTTGAGGACATCCAGGTGCCCTTTCTAATCCCACCTTTGTGCACTCAGCCATAACCCTGTAGCTTACAACACTTAAGATGCAGACCCAGGTATTTTTAAAAAGAGTTTTGGGTTTCTGCTCCCACCACCAACTCAGGCAATGAATTCCAGACACCCACTATTCTGTAAAAATGTTCTTCCTCATGTCCCTTTTACACCTTCTGCCGCTTAGCTTGAATCGGTGTTCCCATCAGGGAAACAATTTTCTCCTGTTCACTCCTGGTATGAAGGGCATTAGTTATGAGGAGAGGTTGGAGAAACTTGGTTTGTTCTCACTGGAGTGACGGAGGTTGAGGAACGACCTGATAGAAGTCTACAAGATGAGAGGCATGGACAGGGTGATTAGTCAGAAGCTTTCCCCCAGGTGGAAGAGTCAATTACTAAGAGCAACAGGTTTAAGGTGCAGGGGCAAGGTTTAAAAGGTTTAAAATGCAGAGTGGTGGGTGTCTGGAACTTGTTGCCAGGGAGGTAGTGAAAGCAGATATGGTAGTGACTTTTAAGAGACGTCTTGACAAATACACGACTAGGATAGGAATAGAGATATGGTCCCCGGAAAGGTAGGGGGTTTTAGTTAAGTTGGGCAGCGTAACCAGTGCAGGCTTGGAGGGCCGAAGGATCTGTTTCTGTGCTGTAATTTTCTTTGTTCACTCTTCCCTTCCCTTCATAATGTTCCATACCTCTACCAAGTCACCCTTCAGCCTTCTTTATTCCAAGAACAATAACTCCAACATCCCACTGTTTAGGATCAACAAGACAGCTAGGCATACTTAAACTTTTAAAACATGACGAAAGTCCCTCCTAACTCAGGGACGTTCCTATGTCTCTTTCAGGCTAGTGGGGCTAACGAAATTAAGAACAGCACATCTTTTAGTTGGTAATTTTATAACATTCATATTATAATTGAAGAGAATAGAGTGGAAAGTGTTGGAGGGGAGCTTTGCATGTGCACCCAAATAAATGACAGAGACTACTCTTCCAATGAGTAGGTTAACAGTCTTCAGTCATATAAACACAAACTTTGTAACAGAGACTCAGAAAATCATCTGCCTTGCTCCTCATTTGAGAAAAATAATAAAATTTAATGCATAGCTTCAAACCAAGAGCAGGAAGTGCAAGAGCCTTCATCTCACAACATCTAAATTATGACTCCAATACTGTCTTTAAACCAAAAGCATTGGCTTGTTGATCTTCCTATAAAGCATGGGAAGACTTATAGGGATGGGCCTGCAATAAGCTCTGATGCTACACTAAAGCAAGTCTTCAGGAGGGAATAATGAGAAGAGCCAACACATGATGAGTGGTATAATTTTACGCAGGATTCAGGAACAAAGATTTTGGGAGCATACATACCAGTTTTTGAAGGTAATGGAAAAAAATTGCAAAAATTACAAGGTACACAGTATCTTTGACAAAGAATACAAAAATCAAGAAAATTACACTAAACTTGCAAAACATTGTATAGGCCCTAGCTGAAGTATGGGGGAGGATTTTCCACCGCTCACACCCCAAGACTGGAAATTCCTGCCCGAGGTCGACAGACTTTTTGAATGGTCCGCCTGTTACAATTCTCACGGCAGAGGGACAAAAAATTCGACCCATGGTGTTCATCTCTCAACATAACACTTCAGGAATGACGTTAAGACCTTGGAGATGAGGAGATGTTTTGGAATGATACCAAGAGTAAGATATGGCAGTTGGGTAGAGAGATTAGGGACGCCGATATGTTCTCCTTTGAGTAAAGATGGCTAGGGGAGATTTAATAGAGGTGGTGAAAACCACAAGAGTTTTTGATTGAGTAAAGAAAATTTGTTTTCTGTGATCAAAGGGTCAATAACCAAAGGGAACAACTTTAATGTAAGTAGCAAAAGAACCAGTTTTGAGATGAGAAAAAAAGATTTGATTAATATTAATATGTGCAGTTCAGTGTCATGATCTGAATGCACTGCCTGAAATATTAATGGTGAAACTAGATTCAATGGTAATTTTCCAAAGAAAACTGGCTAATTACTTGAATTGGAAATCTGTTTCTGGAGAAGGAACAAGGCATGGAACTAATAGGATACACCATTCAATGATTCAACAAAAGCCTGATGGATCAAATTGCCTCCTTTTCTACTGGATCATTCTCTGAAAGGCAGCCTTAACTTATCCTAGATTGATTCCAGGTTTGAAGGGACTGTTGTATGATGAGAGGTTGATTAGCTTGGGTTTGTACCAGCTGGAATACAGAAGAAAGAAGGGGGATTTGGTTGAGGTATGTACAATACCCAACAGGATTGATAAAATAAATATTAATGAAATATTCCCCCTTCTAGAACAGTCTAGGACAAGACTTCATAGCTGTAGAGTAGGAGGAGGGAGGTTCAAGACAGAGATAAGGATAATTACATCTCAGAGGGTTGTGAATCTATGGAACTCACTGCCCCAGAGTGCAGCGGATGTATATTCAATGGATTCAACAAAGATATGATAAACATTTGATGAAAAGTGGGATGAAGGGCTACAGGGAAAGGCAGGGAAGTGGAGTTAGGATGATTAGCAATGATTGTACGGAATGGCGGAGTGGATCAAACGGCTGAATTGTCCACCCTCGCTCATAATTCCCATGTTCCTATCTTGCAAGCAGGCCTTCCCAAAAGGGCGGAAACAAAAATTCTTTCAAAGGTCAGATAGAAATTCTGAAACCTTCATCTATACCAGCTTCTACAGTGTAACGCACTGAACTGCACAAATGTGCAATGCATTCATGGCTGGTTACTAGAATGGACATGCTACAATTTACAATTCGCAGCAGGGATATATTAATACACTAAATGTGTTGACGATGATAACAAATTATAAGTTTGTTGCCTTTGTTTAACAAAGGAGGAGACAATGGTACCTTATTTGATTTGGAAAAGGAACTCGAGATGGTTGCAGAGGCAACTTGTGACACCAGGCACATTATTATTGGCATGGTTACCGAACAGCTGAACAAAATTAAACATGCCTCAGGTGCAGTTTCTCATCTATCCAAGAGTCTTTAAGAAATTGAGGGTGGAAATTGCTGGAACTCTAGCACAAATTTTCCAGAATTCCCTGAGGTGTGCGTGCACAGGAAAAGGTGGACATCGGTTCAAATTTTTGTTCCTGGATAAGGAGGACAGAGAGATGTTTCCCACAAACCTAACATGGGAAAAGGAGGTCAGAAGATTAGATTTTCACTCCAGAGTTATGGTCTGGATAGGAAATTGGGTTCACCACCTCTGTAACAAGTGTGGCAGTTGCCAGCTGTGAAGAGGACTAGCTAGCCAGCCAGCCTGTGGTACTCCAGCACTTTGGTAAAGATGTTAAAAAATGATTAAAATACAAAACTTGCCTCCCACCCTCACTACCCACGCACTATGCCATACTCTATCCATGCTAAGCTATGCCACATCATGCTCCCCAACCATTCTTCATGTCCCCTCACAACATCCATGCCATCCTATACCTCTCCACACACCCTCCCTACGGCCCCCATATCCCTTATGCTCCTCTATCCATCTTCTATTGCCCCTCATTGCTCCCATGACAAACATGCCTTCTGTTCATCTCCTTGATAATCCCAGTGTTAATGTTGTGCCAACTCATTCCCCCACCAAGCATCCTGCCTTTAACCCCTCCATGCTAACTCACCTAGTATCCACCATTGGCAAACCTCAGGAGCCATGTTGACATAATGTAAAATTACATGCTTCTTGAGGATATCACCATTAATAAAACACACTTCAACGAATAAAAGAATTCAATACATCGAAATTTCTTCAACCAATCTCTTATGAAAGAAAGACTTCTATTCTATGGCCACTTGGAGCTGTCAATCAAATTATTGCTGAACAGGCACTCCACAGTGATAAGGATAGTTTGTAAAATTAGTCATGTGGTACAAATTCGACTTACACCAACAAACAGAATTGAGTATCAAAGATTGATTTTTTAAAACTCCACACTTAAAATTTATAGCCCAGCAGAGTTAAATCCTTAACAATTTTGACAATTCATATGAACTTTGATAGTACTTTGACTCTTTGATAGCTTATAAAACTCCAATGATTTTATGCACCATCATGTCTACTTTTAACAATCCCAAAGGCTGCCTCAACTAACACAAATGATGCCTTCTCTCTCTCCAAAAGGTGTCCCAGTACCAAATCCTAACAGGTATTTATTTCTTCAAACCTGGTTATCCAAATGAATCCATCAAGTTCTGACCTGCTCTTATCTGGTCTAAGCTGCACATACTGGATTTCACACACCTGGCTTACTCAGGTCCTACGTTAGTGAAGGGAGTTGATGCACACATGCATGAACTCTGGCTCGAATCCAGTCCCACCACCATGAAAATAAAAGTTCAGGGGTGGACCTAAGCGACCAGACTTGTCTGCCATTTTCACCCTGACAGAGAGGCTCAATAGCAAGGTAACAATTCAGGCCAATGATTCCTTCTTTATTAAAAAAAAACATCAAAAATGACCCAGAAAACTATTGACCAGTGAATACCACCCATAGTGGATAAATTTATAAAGATGCATTATTCAGATCATGGTGCACCTAGATAGATAAAAAAAAGATGGCAAGGAAGTGGAAATCTTGTCAACTAATTTACTAATTTTCTATCAGTGCAAGAAAGAAACTTAATTGGGATAATACCATGGATGTGGTGGACTTGGATTGCAGTAAGGCCTTTGATACAGTTCCTCTGGAAAAGTTGGTACTGAAAATGAAGTCAGGAATCTGTGGAAATACTTTACACTGGATACATAATTGATTGACTGATAGAGTACAGGAGTTGGTCAACCTGGGAACATGTTAGCAGTGTGAATTCCATAAAGGTCTGATTTAGAAGCTCTTCTTTTAATACCTTAATTATTGATTTGTTGTGAGGTAATATTCGTTTACAATAATAATCCCAGAGAGCAGAAATTCAGTTATGATGATAGATTGGAGAGGTTGGAACTCTTCTCCATGGACAGAGGAAGGCTTACAAGAGATTTAATATACATGTTCAAGATCACGAGGGAGCTGGACAGAGTAGAGAGGGAAAAATTGTTCCTGCTTGTAAAAGAATCAAGGATGAGGGGGCACAGATTTGAAGTGAGTTGCAAAATGAGCAAATGTGATGTAAGAAAAATCTTTCCCACACAGGAAATAGTTTGAGTCCAGAATGTCCCATTTGAGAAGTGTGATGAAGGCAAGTTCAATTGAGGCATTCAAGAGGACATTAGTTGATTATTTGAATAGAAACAGAGTGCAGACATATGTGGAAAAAGACAGGAGATTAAGTCATGATTGTCACCTGGAGAGTTGGTACAGACACAATGGGCCAAATGGATTCCTTCAGCACTATAACAATGCCATGATTCTGAGCTAGGAATCACAAGAACAGCAAAAACAAGTTCCTCTTGCCAAAGTAATGCAGGGGAGAACATAAAAATGTAAGAAATAGGAGCAGCAGTAAGCCATCTAGCCCCTCGAGCCTACCCCACCATTCAATAAGATCATGGCTGATCTGAAGTGGATTAATTCCACTTACCCACTGACTCCCCATAACCCTTAATTCCCTTATCGATAAGAAAACTATCTACCCGTGACTTAAATATATTCAATGAGGTAGCCTCCATCACTTCAATGGGCAGAGAATTCCAGAGATTCACCACCCTCTGAGAGAAGAAGTTCCTCCTCAACTCTGTTCTAAACTGACCACCCACCTGCCTTTATTTTGAGGCTGTGCCCTCTAGTTCTTGTTTCCTTTCTAAGTGGAAAGAATATCTCTGTCTCTACCCTATCAAGTCCTTTCATTATCTTATAAAATCACCCCTCAGCCTTTTGAACTCCAATGAGTATAGACTCAGTTTATTCAATCTCTCCTAATAAGCTAACCCCCTCATTTCCAGTATTAACCTGATGAACCTTCTCTGTACTCCTTCCAAGGCCAATATATCCTTTCGCAAATAAGGGGACCAAAATTGCACACAGTACTCCAGTTGCAGCCTCACCAATGCCTAGTAGCAAGATCTCCCTGCTTTTATCCCTCTTGTGATAAAAGCCAACATCCCATTCGCCTTCTTGATCACCTGCTGCACCTGCAGACTGGGTTTTTGTGAGCACTGAAAGCTGTAGTGAACATTTGAATAGATTCTGAAGCAGGACTAACAAGTAGCAGATGAAACTCAGGAGAAGTGAAGAAAAATGCAAAGTACTTCTAATATAGGAGAAAAATCCAGAAAAGGGAAAAATACTCAAATGAAAGGAAAGGAATGTGCATGGAAAATTAAAATGATCCTAGAGATCCTAATTGACAGCAAACTGAAGCTGTTGGAGCAATGCTCAGTGGCAATTTGTGCAGCAAGTCAGATGCTGAGATGCATTAAAAGTCAATAATGAGCCAATATTGAAATGAAGCCAGTTTATAAATCATTTGGGTGACTGCATTTGGAATACTGTGCACAGTTCCTGTTAGAACTTTCCAAAAAGATGTGCAACTATTAAACAATACAGAAGACAGCAGCCAGAATGATGCAGAGGGGATTAGGAGGAACAATTATGTAAATTGCCCATGTTCTCACTGGAAAAGAGAAAGCCAAGAAACAATAGCAAGAAGTAAAATTCTATGGGGACAAGATCATATAAACCACAACAAATGGCTTCATCTTGTTCAGAACAATAAAAGCAGAAAATATGATCTACCCTGAAAGTGGGGTAATTCTGCAGAGGCATTGGGTGGAATTTAATATCCTTGTCAGCAGGTTTGGCAAGGAAGGGGCATTAGCTGGACAGGAGGGTGGCAGGTGGGCACCTTCATGACTCTCCCCTAATTAAGTCTAGGGCATCCAGGTCTGTGGATGCTTTCTCGCCTTGCTGATCGATAATTAAGGTATGTCAGTGGGCAATTAATGCTCTATCAAGGGCTTTATTCTGTCACCCAGTGGCAGACAGGAGACTTGCCACACAGAATATCCAAGAGGCAAACCCAGATGATTAATGGATGAGTACTGGCTTCTGATTGTCCAGCAGCTGATGAGAGAGAGAGATCTCTGCCCAGGGGGTCCTTAATCCTGGGAAGGTCTACCACTGCACAGTCAAGTATCCAATTGGCATTTACTTGGCCAACTTTGCTGACAGATGGTAATGCGGGCTTCTGGTTAGCTCTGCAGCAAGCTGGTGAGACACAATCTCCATTACATGTTGCCTTTTACTGCAGTCATTGCATGTAAATATATGGACTGGATGGTGGAAGTAATTATCCACTTAAATAAAAAAACTGATGGATATTTCTCATAATATTTTGGGGTAAAGTATGTGGGTAATGAGATCTGATACAAGATAATGAAGTTTCTTCAGGTGAATCAGATGACTGTGAACTTTCCAGCACTGGGATTTTCTTTGCATCATGTCTGGGTATGTTGTGATGAAGTCTGCCTGCCATGATTAGCTGACATCTACATTGATGTTGTATCATGTGGCTACTAGGATGGTCAAAGGTAAACTAAATGGATCCTGGTCACTTACTGTTCAGCAAATCTTACAATCCTTTAGACACTTCTACATAGAACATAGAACATTACAGCGCAGAACAGGCCCTTCAGCCTTCGATGTTGCGCCGACCAATTAAGAAAAACCCTCTAACCTAAACCATTCCCATTCTCTCTCTGAAGATCTCCACACATGAAGGTACATAGGTCAGGCTTTGATTTGTTTCTGTAACTAATTATTCCTGGAACAGGTCACTTAGCCTGTCATCAGGGCCTTATAGCTTGAGGGGCATTACAATACATCAAGCATAACCACACTCAAACACAAACTAAGGGACAATTTAGCAGACCAATTCACCTAACCTGCATGTCTTTGGACTGTGGGAAGAAATTGGAGTGTCTGGAGGAAAGCCATGGGAAGAACGTACAGGCTCCACACAGTCAGTAACCAAGGCTGGAATTGAACCCTAGTCCCCAATGTTGAGAGTCAGCAGTGCTAATCACTGTGCCACCATGCTATTCCTTTAGACCCTTGGGTTATTCATCCATAGGACTTCTTTTTTTGATCACTATTCAAGAGCATACTACTTGGTAACCACAATTCAGCTAATGAATTTTTAGCTGTTGGAGGAGATGTTAGAATTAAAATGACATTTTAGTAAATATTCAGTATATTAATTTGTGTCTATCAAATTTGGTTTGCAATATTCAGCCCAGAAATTTATAGAAAATACTTTTCACAAAACAAACATTTTTCTGTGCTTCTTGAATGTTTACATGTTCTAACATATCCTTCTGTCTTCTATTCTCTAATAGATTCTTTTGTCTATAAACTGCCTCCATTAACCTCCTTCCCCACCCAATTGCTTCTCTCCATTGCCATAATCCACCAAGCCAAGCATGCATTAAAGCCACCTCACCCATATCCTGCCCCATGCCCTCACACTGAATTAACACTACTCTCTAGCTTGTCTTTTATCTGTCCACATGGCCTCTCTGAACTCATCTTGTCCAGGAGACCTAGCTATTTCCTCCCTCAACTCTATTTCTATTAGAATTAACACTACTCTCTAGCTTGTCTTTTATCTGTCCACATGGCCTCTCTGAACTCATCTTGTCCAGGAGACCTAGCTATTTCCTCCCTCAACTCTATTTCTATTGAATTGCTCACCATCCAATTCCTCTTCCTCCCCCACATTATTTGACACTTAGCGGTTTCTCCGCTCAGACACTGTTTCCCCTTCCACTTCACCCATTGTCATCAATCCCTCTGCAGAAAGTCCACACTTGACCCATGCGACATTCCAAACAGCCATCCCCATCACCAAAACTCCAATCGCCCTTTCCTCTATACCTTGAATGTGTTGTTAAATCATTCATAACCTTGGTTGTATTTTTGACCAAGATAAGCTCCTGACCACATATCTGCACCTTCAGCAAGAGTAGCTCCACTTCAAAACATCACTCAACTCTGATACTGCTCACCTGCTTCTGAAACCTTCGCTCATACTTTTGTTGCCTCCAGAATTAATCATTTCAGCATTCTCCTGGTCGGCATCCCACGTTCGACCATCCATAAACTTGACCTCATCCAAAAACCGTGCTGTTCATATCCTAACTCACAACAAGCCCTGTTCACTTATATGCCTATATTCGTTCCATAATTGGCAACATTTCATTTTAAAATTCTCATCCTTGTTTTCAAATCCCTCCTTCTCTTCTACTGCCCCCCCGCTCCCAATCACTGTATTATCGTCATATCTCTGGGATCCTCAACATTGGCCTGTTTTGCAATCCTGATTTTAATCATTCCAACCTTCAGATACCAAGAGCCTAACCTCTTGATTTTCCTTCCTAACTTCTCCATTACCTCTTTCCTCATTTAAGAACTCATTTTAAAGTTAACTTAGCTTTTAGTTGTATGTTTTGTTATCTCCTTAAGGTGCAGAAAGTAGTCTCTATTTGGTATCCCTCAAATAAAATGCCTCAGAACATTTTTGTATATTACATTTGCAATATAAATACAAGTTACAGTTCTATGTTTTACATTATACTTTCTATATATCTCTTCAGCTTGATGTATTATTCAGGCAAGGTAGATCATGCATTTTTCAGATTAAACAATTAGGAGTACTTCCATGATTAATTCTTGGTCTTGTTCTGGCTATTTGTCATTATAAAGCAAATTGAATTTGAGGAAATATCTGCTTTCCACACAAAAAAAAATGTAGCTGGAAAAATACATATGAGTTTTAACTAACTAATCCTTTAAATATATCATAGCTTTTACCTGCATATAAAGGCAGCATGGTGGCAAAGTGATTAGCACTACTGCATCACAGCACCAAGGACCAGGATTCAATTCCAGCCTTGGGTTACTGTCTGTGTGGAGTTTGCATGTTGCCTGTGTGGGTTTCCTTGGGGTGCTCCGGTTTACTCCCACAGTCTAAAGATGTGTAAATTAAGCAGATTGGCCATGCTAAAATTGTCCTTAGTTTCCCAAGATGTGTAAATTAGAGGGATTAGTGGGATAAATATGTGGGGTTATGGGGATAGGGCTGGATAAGAAACTATAAAAGGATGGGTCGTTGCATACCTGGTGAGCTGCATTGCTTCCATCTGCACTGTAGGGACTCTATGATTTGTATCCTTTAGTGAAAATAATCTTAAATTGTAAATTCTAAGCTAATTTTAAATCTTATCTCAGGTATGGTAACTTACAACAAAACTTTTAGCATCGTTTTTAGCTTGGGAGAGATTACTTTCACAAAGCAGTTCAAAACCAGACCAGCTTTGTTGAATCTGGGCCTGACCAACAGCCTGTGCCTCTGGGTTAAGTTTTTTGGACACAGTTGGGTTTTCGATAGTTGGGCTTTGAGCGGGGGAGGCGTTTAGGGAAGTGGATGGCACAGCTCATTTTATGATTGGCAGTCAATTAGATGGCAATCCACCCCCAAGCATGCTCAGCAGCCTCTGGGTCTCACAGCTGAGGCAGGCTGTGGGAGCTGAAGTCTGGATTGAGTCAGGAAAACAAAACATTCACCAATGCAAGTCCCAAGCACTGCCTTCCCAGCCAACGGCCTTCTTTTTTGCTCCATAAAGCCTTTCCCTCAGAGCTACCATTAAGAGGCCACCTTTAATTGGCAGCCTTCTCAAGCAGCAGAGGTGGGATGGGGCTGTACGGGGAGAGCCTATATATTGTTGAAAAATACTAATAGCATTGTTAAATGGTCCCTCATCATGTATGGCACTTGGCTGCTTGTCTTCTTGAGTCCCACCACTGATAAACCACAACAGGCAGCTGATTTGCTGTGGCTCTTCATGCTTATACCAGATATCCCAGCCTCCCACCACACCTTCTGTGGTCGGTAAAATTTAGCTCTCAAGTCTAGTCCTTTGCTCCCCAGGTGGATGCCCAGAATTGAGAAATTTTCTGACCTTGGGAAAATGTACTCCAAATGGCAAGACTTTCATTCCAAGGTGGAATAGGGCCTCCAACCCCACACACAAATTGAAGGCAGCTGCAGGGGATATCAAGTCCCAAGATAGGTGTAGTGTTAAGTGTTAATGTGTATGTGTAAGCAAAACAGTTGAAGTCATCTTGGGGAGATGACACAAGATCTCGTGGCTATTATGATCAAGTTCTCTCTGAGATTTGCGATAAGGGCAAAGTCCCATTCTAGGTGTAATTGTTCCTTGTTATGTCTCAAATAAAGTTAATGTTAAAACTGCATCAGAGGATTCCAACTAGAGTCTTTTTAAAAAATCTTAACACGTGAACTCTGGTCAAAAAGACTGTTTCAATTCCCAGGGAATTTATCTCAGCAATGCTGTTAAATATTAAGCCCCCTCCCTCACACTCCCTTTTCCCTCAACTCACTACACAGGCCCCATCTCAACCCATACTTTTCACATATCCCCAATGACCCCTCATATCTTCCATGCTAATCCATCACCTTCCATCCAAGCTAATGGCCCCTTATAGCCATTATGCCAATTTATGCCAACACATGACCTCCCCCCCTCCCTCCCACTCAACTCCATGGTCATATATAGGTCCTATGCAACCTTAGTGCCAATTTATGGTCCTCCATCTTTTGCCTTATACTCTCCACATCAATTCACCCAGTGAACAGACTTCAGGAGTCATGCTGCAATGAAACAAAATAAAATATTTATTATAGATTTCATTATGAAAAATCTCATTTACAAAGGCCTAGTCAAAATATTTAAATAAACTTTAAGTTATTAATCTATAGTCAAAATCTATAATCAAAAAATCCTTCAAAAATTCCTCAACAGAATTGATGAAGTGTCCTATAGATGGCTAGCCATCTATATCTATATTACACAATGCTACATAATTTTGAGGTCCCAAGAGAAGCAAGTTTGGAGTCAGAAGACGCTATTTACTGCAGACTGATAATGCTGTTGAGCAGGAGCAATCAAAAACACTCATTGCTAAAAGTCATTGTCAGTCCATTTAAATTCTAAGGCAGTCCTGGTGGACAAGACCTTCTGCTCAGCACCCATTCGCTCTTTAACAAATAACCTCTCTCGTCCTCATTGTGTCAAAAAAAAAGTCACCTGCATTTCTTTTACAGACCGATAAAGCCTGGCGCTTGCTTCAAGCATTCTCCTCTCACAGTTATCATTGAGAGAAGTGGGAACTTTGTAGCAGTTTTTTTGGCAGCAATGCGGCCCTCTACCTGCTTGAGATATTTTACATGAAGATCCAGTTACTAACTCTGCTATGATTGTTCATTCAGCACAAAGGATTCTTCAGTCATTGACAATAAAATGAAACAAAACTTACTCCAACTTGTTGCGACCCAAGATGTGTAAGTTAATAGAATAAATACACAGGGGTAGAGGCTAGGTGGGATTGTTGTAATTGCAGGATGAATGGCCTCCTTCTGCACTGTAGGGATTTTAAATTTTTAAAAAATGTTTAATGAACAAACTTAATCATTCCAACACTCAAATGTTCACTCTGGACCATTCCAAACTCCCAAAAACCCCAGCAGCTTCTTATGTATGCTGAGTTAGCCGATCAGCTGACCACCACATCTTTTTGTCATTGGTTATATAGTTTACTGGGTCAGCTGATCCTTACAGCATGTTACCATTAGTCACTACAACAGATCAGATATTATTATTGGTTATATTCCAACAGTTGCTGAGCTGAGCTGATCCTGCACATTCTCCATTCCAGCAGCATTGTTTTTGATAGAGTATAAAGTGGTGCATTTGTTCACTCCATGCCTCTGTGATGAGATGTTGTCTTATGCTTGCTAATCAGAGGGACAGCAGATCCAATGTGATCAGTGTCACCTGCGTAAGACTCTTTTCATTGCAATCCCCAAGCATCAGGAAACTGGAACAGAGAACCTAGCAGAAAGCCAAGAACTTTCAGAACAGCAATATGGGAACTTATGATAATGACAGTCAGTGTGGGCTCTGCTGTAGATAACTAAAATTGCCACACACCCCATAGTGGCATGCAGTTCTGAAAAATAATCGGCACTGCACAGATGCGCTGAGTGTACTCATCCATGCCAGCCACCAGCTGCTGCAGGTTGCCTGGCACGTTCTCTGATGACTGGAGCAAATTGCTGCTTGGAGGCTATTGTTGTTTTAAAAGTAAGATACATGAAGTACAGATTGCAGGGTTCAGTAGATGCAAATGTACGTGATCTGCCCTTTTTGTCAGCAGTTCACGTAGTACAAATTACTCTGAACTGGGACTGTTGTTGTGTAGGGAAATGTGGTGACCTGGTTATGTCAGCAGCATCCATCAGATAGGAACATGGTGAATAACCTGCACAAACCTCAACTCCTAACACTGGAGAATCCTGAAAATACCCTGAAAAGGATGGCATGGTTAGCATTGCTGCCTCACAGTGCCAGAGACCCCTGGTTCAATTCTGACATTGGGTAACTGTCTGTCTGATGCCTGCAAGTACTCTACATTGCTGCATTAGTTTCCTCTGGGTGCTCCAGTTTCCTCCCATACTTTGGGTTAGATGGATTGCCCATGCCAAATTGCCCCTTAGTTGCTCAAGAAATGTAGATTAGGTGGATTGGCCATGGGAAATGTTGCGGGTTAGGGGTATGACCTGTGTAAGATACTCTGTCAGTGAGTTGGTTTAGATTTGATGGGCCAAATGATCTCTTCTGCGCTGTAGGGATTCCATTCTATTCTATCTTGCCTTCAGAAAGAGTCTTGCAAACTTCACAAATTTGAATGTCAACAGATGATCAATTCTAGAACAGCTGCGTTATTTCATGCGTATCCTGGGCTTCTATTTCTGACCATGTGTGATCTACACAGCCCTGTAACCTCTCTGAGTAACACCTTTTATTCTGATTTTTCAAACTACTATTGATTGCCCTGGATGGCCAAAGGGCCTGTTCCTGTGCTTAGTGTATATGTAGCACATTATAAATGGGCATCTCGTAGTTGCAAACCTCTTTTGAGCTTAACTGTGTAAATGAATCAATCTTGATTGGTTCCTGTTATTGGTCCTAAGCTGAGTCTCTTTCATTGTATTTTTCCAGGTAACTAAGATGATCTTCTAACATTTCCTTCGAAGTATCATTATTTCTCTCATCTACTGCCACAATGTGAATCCATTCATTTACCATCTCAATCTTTGACTGTCTGAGACAATCTCTCATTGTCACCGATTACAACTCATCCAGAATATCTTGCTTCATGTCTTCACCTTTACAAGATCCTGCACTCCCATTCCACCATCACGATAAGCTCCATTGATTTCTCCCTCTCCTGCCAATTTATTTGAGGGTTTTTGTTCTCACTTTCAAATTCTTCCAATTATCTGAATGACTGCCGCCAGATAGTGTCCTTACGTATGTCCTCTCTTCCTCTCCCAAGGAGTTACTCCTTCAATTACACCACTGGTGCTTGCTCTTTCAACCATTATTCATTCATGGGATGTGGGCATTGCCAGAGGGTCATCATTTATTCCCCATTCTTTAGGGTAATTACTGCTGTCTAGGGTCACACGTGGACCAAACCAGATAAGGACGCAATTTTCTTTCCTAAAGAGATTAGTAAATCGGATGGGTTTTTACAACAGTCATTTTGCGGCCGTCATTAGATTTTTAATTCCAGATTTTTTGTGGGATTCAAATTTCACCACCTGCCATGGTGGGATTTGATCCCACAGTCCCCATTGCATCACCCTGGATCTTTGGATCACTGGTACAATGCCAATATCACTCTGCTATTGGCCTACTCATCTTTCCCTTTCATCATTCCTTCAGGCCTCTATCCTTTCATTTATCCATTTTCCTTTTGAATGACTGTCCACTGCTTCATTTAAAGCCTTTAAACTATTCTGTAATATTTCCATATATGAGGAGCATGAGAAAAGAAAACGACTAATACCACACTCTGTGCTAGTAATTCCTCAGGAATTATCATTCCCGACCGTTGTTTCAATCTTAGTGTTGATGAGCAAAATTCCCACCCCATTACTCCTAAAAAAAATTCAACATTAATTTGGCTCAATCTTGACTGTTTTTCCAAATGAAGAATCAGAGGGAAAATGCAGTAATTTATTTTTTCCCAGAGAACAAGTTACACTCAGGATTGCACTGCTTGAGAGGATTATGGAAGCACATTTAGCAGTCTCTTTCAAAAGGAAATCATGTATAAATTGAGTCAAAATCATTTTTGATTTATTATTGTCACATGCATTAGTGTACAGTGAAAACTAGTGTTGCGTATGTGCTAGACAGACAAAGCATACCATACATAGAGAAAGAAAGAAGAGGGTGCAGGATTTAGTGTTATAGTCATAGCTAGGGTGCAGAGAATGGCTTAATATGAGGTAGGTCCACTCAAAAGTCTGATGGCAGTAGGGAAGAAGCTGATCTTGTGTCAGTTGATATGTGTCCTCAGATTCTTGTATCTTTTTTACTGATGGAAGAAGGTGGGAGAGAGTATGATGGGATGCGTGGGGTGTTTGATTATGCTGGCTGCTTTTCTGAGGCAGCTGGAAGTGTAGACAGAGTCAATGGATGAAGTCTGATCTGTGTGATGGACCAGGCTTTGTTTATGACCCTTTGTAGTTTCTTGTGATTTTTTAACAAAGCAGGAGCTATAGCAAGCTGTGATATAACCAGGAAGAATGTTTTCAATGGTGCATCTGTAAAAATTGGTGAGAGTCAAAACGGACATGCGAAATTTCTTCAGCCACCTCAGAAAATAGAGGCATTGGTGGGATTTTTTAACTATATCATGGAGGGACCAGAACAGGTTGTTGAAGACCGGGACACTAAGAAACATGAAGCTTCCAACCAATCCCACTTCATCCCCATTGATGTAGACAGGGGCGTATCCTTCACTATGGTGCCTGAAATCAATGACTATCTCCTTCGTTTTGTTGATATTGAGGGAGAGATTATTGTTCACCGAATTCTCTACCTCTTTCCTGTCTTCCATCTCATCATTGTTTGTGCATTTTCAGGGCAATGGGGAAACAGCAAGGAGTGGAAATAATTGGATAGCTCTTTAGAAGAGCCAGCACTAGCACGATGAGAGAATGATCTTGTATGGTGTAGGATTGTATCATGAACACTTTGAAAGACTTGGGATTATATATAGTATTTTATCATATCTCTTGGACATGTTTAATGCCTTTCACATATAATAAACTATTCTGAAGTGCAAACAAAATAGGCAGCATAAAAGATTACAGAAAATTGGGCTTGATTTATGCTAGTAATTATAATTCACGTAAACTTAATCTTCCTTCTATGATCATCTAGTAGATGCTTTGTCCAAATGTATTCCTCTGCTAACTAATGGTCCCAAAATAGAAACTTATTTATAAATGAGTTTCCTTAGTTATATTTGCTCAGAGACATTCTTCAAAGGTTCAGTATCTCTATTCACCTAAAGCAGGTATGAATCAACAACAGCAGGAAGCATTGAATTCATTCTCATCCAGAAATAGAAATAGCTTTTTCTGCTGGCTCTACCCAAGCCTGCTGTGATGCAGGATGAGAAACAGGAAGAAGAGAAACATGGAAAGCAAGCCCAAGGAGTGAAACATCATATTTGGAGACTGCACTTAAACAACTTTTCTGAATGGTGGGCCTCAAGTGATGTTCCACGAGAACTCAAGAAGCTGATTGTGAAGGTTCTTGCCTACAAAGGAGGCAAGGACATGAGCTATGATCATTTAAAGTCTACACGCAGCAAAACATAGAGATGAAGGTCTTGAGGGGATTCATCCTTAGCTGGTCTGGATCCATCCAGGTATCCACTCTGAACCTGTGTAGCTTGAGGGTCTGTAAATGGCTGATAACTTTTTTTTAAAAATCAGGCTCGTAAATTGATCGGATGACGGAAAGACAGAGGATACTATTTCTATAGCGGGTGGTGATTAATGGAACATATACCACACTAAATATTCCATTTCTGAATTCATAAATCTGCATGGACAGAAAGTGTTTCCCTCAATGTTCAGACAGCTTGTGATATCCAGCTGCACATTCTGTCTGTGAACATATTATCAAGGTGGGCCTGTCAGAATGCATTAATTGTTGATAGGTATGGATCTTTAGCAGTGTGAAGGAATATAGATTCAGTTAAATTGAACATAGAATATAGGTAATTAGGTAGAATTCAGATATAATTAGAGCACTGCATTCTAGGAATAAATGATTCTCTTAATACAAATGAATTTAAGCAGAAAAGCATTATTTTTTTCACCTAGAAGGAACATCGATGAAATTTGACTCAAAACAAATGTTCATTGCGCAACGATCTTAGAATTTGATGGAATTTCTTTTAAAGCTTCTGGAATCTAGATACTAGACATACACTCTTCAATATTCAATTTCTGTCCATTTTATAAGCCTGATGATTTTTTTTTGAGCAAAAGGAATGTTGAAAGTGTTTTAACATGCATCAATGCCAGTTTTGTCTATAACCTGGCAATATTAATGGATTAGTTTGCAAAAAACAATTTATTAAAAGTTGGTGCCAGATAAAACTAGGTGGCCACCTGTGTCTTGTAAATGATTATCAATTCACTTAAAATTACTAATCAACTTAAAGACAGAAATGGAATATTGCATATTACTTCACAAAAAAAAAGATGCAATAGGCATTTAGCCTTGAGTTGAACCATAGATTTAAAAAAAACTATTGTAATGATAGCGTGCTGTTGTGATAGATATTTATATTATTTTTTAATGTTTAAGGAGGCCTTATTAAAGCTCAGAATTTTTTTCTACAGATATTCGGTATGTCTGGAAGGACTACAATGCAGATGCTGATATTTCCAGAAAGAGTTGTGAGGAGAGTTGCCATGAGCTGTAGGCCCCCACATGAAAGTTTATTTATTAGAGTCACAAGATACTGTGAAAATCATCTAGTTACACTCCAGTGCCTGTTTGGGTACACTGAGGGAGACTTTAGCATGGCCAATACACCTAATCAGCACATCTTTTAGACTGTGGGAGGAAACCAGAGCACCCAGAGGAAACCCAGGCTGACACAGGGAGAACATGCAGACCTTGCATAGTCAGTGACCCAAGCTGGGAACTGTGAGCTGTGAGGTAGCACTGTGCCACCACTATCTTGACCTCTAATAGAAGAAGAACCCAAAACAAAAAAATTCTAGGCTACAGACTACATGCATTGGTGAACCTGCCTCAGCAAAAACCATTTTAACAGATGACCCCAATGCATATCCATCAAATAAATCCAAGCTGCTAATATTCACAGCACAATGTTCAACAGTTCAGTGCTCATACTTCCGCAAATATATTTCTTTCTTGGTTTCTAGTTAAGCAGATAGATGGGGTAATTATTGAGGTAGCAGCTAAAGGCTGACATGAAATTAATTCAGGCAGTTTTAATCTAATTTTCAGCAGGTCTGGACACAGCACAATTTATCCTCAAATTTCCCACTAAATGGATCTAATGGAACAATCCTGCCACAGAAGGCTACATTGACAACAAATGTAATTGCTGGCAATATTTCAGAGACACTGTGGAAACCTAAGAGTAGGTCACAAAATCGCAGCTCAGGTAAATCAAATCCCATGCCTGAAGAAAGGGTGAGCCTCACATTTGGGACACTGGCCAGAATTGTACCAACAACTCCACCACCACCTCCCGCCTCTCCCACCGGCCCCCAACCATGGGAATCAAAGCAGGCAAGAGGGGGATCATGGAAAGGTTCATTGTCCTTGGGTGAGATGTTATGATTTCAGGATGAATGAGGCTGTAAAGTCCCGCTCATACGGTGGAATTAATCACCTCTCACATGAGGATTTGAGTGAAGGGGAGGAAAACATTCACCAGATGGGAGAGCAACAGGTGTGAAACACACCACCACCTTGTTACCTTTGCCCTCATTAGGTCCAGGGTAGTTTTGCTGTCCCGCCATCAATTAGGCTCTTAGATGTGATTACATTAATGTCCCTGTAAGATCCTATTCCATTTGCTTCTGGAACTCACCCAGTGATGGTAAGGATATACTGTCACCTACACTAGATTCTACCCGGTGCATTTAATTTCCTGGTGAGTAAATATATACAAAATAAAAAACAATACAACTTTTGTATTTTACTGACAGATCTCCAAGTGATTCAGTTTCAAAGGGAAATGGGGACTGCACTTGGTGTACTGATGTTTGATAAATGGATTTAGAATGAAATTTGTGACGAATGTATTCTGAGACAATTCTATTTATTTTAGGCCCTGAAGAAAATAAGTAAACAAAAATGTTTTCTTTAACCAAGGCAGATACACAGAGAAATAAATGTGTTTCCTTCACATATTGTTACATACATCAATAAATCTTTGCTCATTGACAATTTCATAGTCTGCTTCATTTTGATTTATTGTTATTTTTAGGAAATAAATGTTTAGCCAGTCAATAGAAAATGCTTCCAATTTTGCACCTCCAGATTGATCTTAGAAATGTGATGGATTACTGCAATGCACACAGTAGGTGAAGAATGGAAGTCCATATGGTGTGCACACACTGGTCTGAATATTTTGGGGCCTGCAGGAATAGGATGGAAGGCAGAAGAATCAAAGATCTTGGAAGATTAGAGGTGCCAGGATGGGGAGTGCCAGTCATCTTCCCACTGCCACGCATCCTGATAGCAAATGGCAACACAAAGAACAGTCCGCCCACCCAGAGACTGTTTAGCCAGAATTTTACCATCCCGCCTGCCACGGAAATTGGAAGGTCCATTGATATTAGATGGTATTTTAATATTTTAGAACGAGTGAGGCTGCTCTTTGTGTCACTTCAACAACCAACTAAGAGCTTCTTCCAGCCATTGCTAGTATTTTCCCAATGACTCGTAGGCCTTTTACCAGATGGGGAGACGGCCTGATAAACCTTGGTGGCCTCTTTTTGTCCTCAGTGAAAGGGTCCCCTCCAAAAATAATAACGAATCCCATTCTCACAACCCCGCCTCGCCCAACCCTTCACATTGATTCCTCCTGGCCCTAGTAACTTTCAACCCTATTTACCTTGCCAGAAAACTGGTATCCAGTGATGAGTCCCACAACTAGGTACAGTCCCAGCAGTGACCATCACCACAGATTCACCCTCAAGTTGACCGCAGGCAACCTGTTAGCTAGCCCCAAACAGCTGAGATGAGTTGCCTTTGGCTTAATGTCCAGCTCACTAAGGTTACATCCTTCCAACAAAATACAGCTCATTATTCTCATTTATCATGCAATCAATATTTTTCATTGACCCCACTTTTCTGGGAAGGCTTATAAAATAAACAACAGCATATCAAAAACAAGGTGACAGGAAATTAAATTTCTGGGGGTACAGTAACATTGTTATGTTACTGGACCAATAATCCAGGAGCCTAGAGGGATCTCCTGTTATAAGTACCAATCCCACCAAGAGAACTGGTGAAGTTAAGTTCAGTTAATGAAAAAGATCTTGAATTTAAAAAACAAAATATTAGTATCAGCAAAATTGACCATATAACAACAGGATTGGTGTTAAAAAAATCTGGTGTACTAATTTTCTTTTAGGGAAGGAAATCTGGCTTCCGTACCAGGGTCTGATCCACATGTGACTCCAGATCTCCAGAAATGCTGCTTACTCCTAACTAACCTCTGAAATGGCCAAGAAGACACTCAATTCTATAGAAATGGACAGTAAAAGCTGGCCTTGCCAACAACACTCACATCCCATTGACAAATGGGGGGGAAAAAAAAGAAATTGAGAAGAGATTGCTGATGAAGCTCTTAACAATACAAGATAGTAACTAACTTAAAGTGAATGGCAAAATAATACTACCAATTTTAAAAAATGATTGATCATAATTATAAATTTATAGTGATCATTATTAATATTTTACTGGAAAACTTTAAGATCTCTCATAACTTTAGAGCTGCAGTTGTGACAGAGAAAGAGAGATTTTCAGCCTGATTATGCAGACTACACAAGTAATATTTAGTCAGCTAACTGACTAAATCATAATCATAAAATCACAGATTTCCTACAGTGCAGAAGGAGGATATTTGGCCTATCAAGCCTGCACTGACAACAATCCCACCTAGACCTATCCCCATAACTCATGTATTTAACCTGCTCATCTCTTTGGAACTAAAGGGAAATTTAGCATAACCAATCAACATAACCTGCATATCTTTGAAGTTTGGAAGGAAACTGGAGCACCTGAAGGAAACCCACACAGACACGGGGAGGATGTGCAAAGTCCACGCAGCCAGTGACCCGAGGCCGGAATTGAACTTGGATCTATGGTGCTGAGAGGCAGCAGTGCTAACCACTGTGCCACTATGCTGCGCATAATTGCTTGTCTTCAGCCTGTAATAGTAGTGGGTTACCTTTCACGTTATTGGCCTGAAAGTCAACTTTCTAAAGTTTTATTCAGATAAAGCTTATCCAAGCGCTCTCTCTTCCTGGTGTTTTTGTTGTGTGTGATAGAGAGAGGGAATAATAGAGAACAGAGCCCCACTTCAATCATGATGGATAGTATTGATTAAATGCCTTTGTCTTCTTCACTTCATGTTTGAACTCTAAACTACCATTGATTTTGTTCAGCAGGAATAGTCAAATTGTGCCTTGGTGAAAGACACTTTTTCAACCTCTACGTGTCTGAAAATAATTTAAACACTCTTAAGTTCAATAATGAATTTGAATAGGTTCTCAGCTGAACTTTTTAACACAAGCTCTTCAGTTTTACTTCAGGAAGCATGTTAAACTGAGGGAGTGAGACAGACAGACTGACACAGCCCGTGACATAGAGGTGACATAGTAAATGTGCCTTATAATCACAAGTCCTGCCTCAGAACAGACCAATTCCCGGTCGCCAGGGTTGGCAGATCCGATTCCATCCCGCACACATCCTCATGGCACTTTTTTCTGAGGTGAATGCATTGCATTAGAAACTTTCTGACTCATTCCACCTGCCTTGGACAGAATATCCGACCCATAAACTCAATCATAAAATTAACCATTCTCTTACTGGTTTATTTCAAAATATTGATCACTTACAGTAAAATATACCAGTGAGCAAGCCTTAGCATCTTCGATCCACCTTTCAAGAGGTGCAACATTTGACTGAATTTTGCAGGTTCAAAATGAAAATAAATTTTATTAAAGTGTGGCAATGATCAAGTGCCACTGGGTTTACCACCATAGCTCTATCAGCAGAATCCACAGTGGCACAATGGTTGGCACTGCTGCCTCACAAGTTCGAGTCCCGACTTGGGTCACTGTCTGTGTGGAGCCTGCATGTTCTCCCCATGACTGGATTTCCTCCACATTCCTCCCAGTCCAAAAGACGTACTGGTTAGATTCGTCATGCTAAATTCTCCCTCAGTGTACCTGAACAGATGCCAGAGTGCAGTGACTAGGGGATTTTTACAGTAACTTCATTGCAGTGTTAATGTAAGCCTACTTGTGAGACCAACAAATAAACTTTAAAGACATAGCAGAGCCTGGGCTATCCTCACACTCATTTCCTCACATTACTGAATACTCATGTACTATTGTAACTCCATTGGATTTCAGAGTTGTGTTGTACGTGACTATTTTTGCTATTTCTTTACCAATCTCCTTACAAAGTTACAAACAGGAATTTGGGGCACCCTTACAATATTCAGCATCTGGCAACTACATCTAATGGGTACAATCTCCAATGGGTTCCATGGTGCAAACTATCACACTGTGCAGCACTAGTTTTGAAAAGGGCAAGAGATAAAAATTAAACACATATTCCAATGTATGTATATGTAAATATAATTTAGTTACAGTTTTCATTGGCCAATGGTCAGTTAAGAAATCTGATTCCCAAAGCACTGGTGCAAGTCCCAAAATATCATCATCGGATAGAAATTAAATTTGACTTTGCACCGATATAATAAATCAGTGATCTCTATAACTAATCATGTTGTTGGAAATCATTGTAACAAATAGTATAAGGCCTATCTGTAACAGTGACTCACATCATATAAGGAGGTGAGTAAAGCACGTCTGCCACTCACTCAATGACACCAGCAAGAGGCACAACAAATTCTCCTTGATCAGGTCTCGGTAACATGCTATCACTGAGATGCCTCCATGTTTGCAGCACAGATAGGAGTAGGAATGACCAAGCCAACCTATTCTACTCAGATAGGCTATTCTGAGTAGAACTATTCTACTCAGATAGGCAGCAGAGAGTATGATTTGGCTAGAGGATTCTTGTGCCATAAAAATTAGTGGGTAAGCTATCTCTACCATTTTCACTTTAGCCTCCCTTTAAGGATGGCTGGCAAGGCTACTCTAGTCCAGTTCCAATGGCTGGAGCTTGAACAGTGTGCAGTCCATCCAGTGTAAGCAAATAAATTACATTGTGTTCACAACAGCCTGATTTGAACAGATAATGTGACACCTATCCAATTTTTGGAAGGCACCGGGACGATACAAGTGAAGAGCTCCACCAAAATGACAAGAATCAAGATGTTGGCAGAAATGGACTGGCATGTCACCTGATTGAAGAGAGAAGATATTTCTGTGTATATATTGTAGAAAGTCTGGATGGTATCTGAAATGCAATCATTCTCCTTATTACTTCCTTGGAATTGCCTTAGATTGCACTGCATTGATATTTCATTAATCTTGTCTGACAATCTGGCCCAGAGCTCATCTCTGCTGAAAGTCAACGCATAATCCTGGATTTCCATGAACCTATATAGTTCAGTGTTGGATATATCAGCATTGTATATTGTGAATTTGTATGTACTACTTGGTTTAGAATACCAAGTAACAGTTTCAAAGTACCAAGTAACATTATTTTAACAAGCAAAGTGTTGCATTGTCTTTGTAATGTTAATATATTGCAAACTTCAAAGTTTAAAGATGACAAGAGGGAGTTAATTATATTTTGATGATTTTGCATTATATTGAGATCATTTAGTCTGTTTTTTTTCTCTGCAAAAGCCAATGTTAGTTCTGTGATGCACTTTTCCAAACAGTAATTAAAGAAGGATTGTTACTTGCGCTGTCAGTATGTTAATATACTGCGGTGTAATTTAATTGGTCTGTATTGTCTTGAAATAATAAATTACAAAAACATTGGTAAACATGCCCTATTAAAATAATGTAAATTTTCATGTGTTAATTTGCCCAGTCTTTAGATTACAATAAAGCAATTCAAAAGCTTATTAAACAAAAAAGCATTAGACCTAATTTTCCTGCTGACAGATTGAAAACATGTTGCCATGTAGACAGCACTGAATTTAATTCATGCAACAGCCAACCTCCAAATGCACATTGCTGTCACAGGATACAAAACTGAGAATGATACATTCTTTTGTATCATCACAGCTCATTTTTATGAGTGTACTAAATAAATAGATATTTTTTGTCTTTTCCTTGAACTGAAATTGAAACAATGTAGTGAAATCGGAAATTTTTCTGGGGAAATAATAAATGATATTTCAAGATGAGTGGCTGAAAATTATTGTTATTTTCAGGAAGTTTCCTGACACAGGAAGGTTTTGAAAATAGTCATGTTCACAACTTATAGGCCCCGTCAGTGATAAACTGCAGCACCATGTGCAGATGGTAGTGTTTTTTATTATTTTCAGGACCAAATTCACATTATGTTGTGACACAGTGGTTTGCACTGCTGCCTCACAACTCCAAGGACCACAGTTCAATTCCGGCCTTGGGTAACTGTGTGTGCAGTTTGCATGTTCTTCCCTTGTTTCTATGGGTTTCCTCCAGGTGCTCCAGCTTCCTCCCACAGTCCAGAAATGTGCAGGTTAGGTGAATTGGCCATGCTAAAATTGCGTCTTAGTGTTCCGAGATGTGTAGGTTAGAGGGATTAGCCATGGTAAATGTGTCAGGTTACACGGATAAGGTAGGAGACAGGGCCTGGGTAAGGTAGTTTGTCAGAGAGTCGATGCAGATTCGATAGGCCAAATGGTCTCCTCCTACACTGTAGGGATTCTATGATATGTTCATCTGATTAATGATTACAATTTACATTTGTCAAAAATGAGAGAAGAGCTCATATTTTAGATTTTTCCTTAATGTGGTTTGGAAATTTTGCTAATGATTTGCTTGGAAACAAAATGAGACAACACAACTATGTTTTATAATGAATTTCTTCATGTAAAATGAGCTGTTAACAACATAATGTGAATTTGGTCCCAAAATAATAAAAACATTACCACCTGCACATGGTGCTGCATTTTATCACTGATGGAGCCTATAAGTTGTTAACATGACTAATTTTCAAAACTTTCCTGTGTCAGGAAACTCCCTGCAAATAGCAATACACGTTCAGCCACTTATCTTGAAATATTTGGCATGTCCCCCTGGATTCCCTCTGCTTAAACCCAAAGGCAAGGGTATAATGGTCAGCTTCATAAGGAACACACAATGGTAGTAGCAGATCCATCAATTCATTTACCAATTCTTTTCTATTAAAGTTAATGGACAGAAGAAGATCAGCTGTCTGGTGCAATGGGAGATAGACCTAATGGCAGCTGTCTAATGCCCCCATCAGGGCTGAATTTTACCTATGATAGTATCAGCTACAAATGGAAAACTAACTTTTCAGAGAAAGAGCTATGTCCATTTTCAGGGGTTGTGCCAATTTTTGACCAGCGTGAGAGTGGTAATTTCATATGTTTGCTCCTTCATGTACAAATGAGACAAATGATGTACGGCACCTGAATTCTGGCATTTCCATCCTGTTAGACATCTCACCCCCAATAATAATGGACGAGATAGGCACAGTTGCACCGTGGTTAGCAGAGATGCCTCACAATACCAAGGACCTGGATTTGATTCCTGCCTTGGGCCACTATCTGTGTGGAATCTGCACATTCTCCCTATGTCTGCATGGGTTTCCTCCAAATGCTCCGGTTTCCTCCCACAGTTCGAAAGACGAGTGGTTAGGTGAATTGGCCGTGCTAAATTCTCCCTCAGTGTACTTGAACAGGCGATGGAGAGTAGCTACTAGGGAATTTTCACATAATGCAAAAGTACATAAAAATAGCACAGCTCCAAAACCTTCTGCACTGAGAGGATGACAATCTCTTCTTAAATGGTGTAATACTATCATATCTTCAGCTTTGGGACTTAGGTTTAAACAGGAAGAAGATTGAATTTATAGTGTTACGGAGGTGTGTTGATGTAAGATACTAACTTTCAATTTTGTCTGCTCTACTCACATGTGGAACTGTTTGAAAAGAGTAGTTTCAATTGTTAAAACAAAAGCACCAACTTAAGATGGCTGCCACAGATTAGCTGACATGTCTGCAATGATAAGTGATCATAGAATCATAGATCCCGACAATGCAGAAAGAAACCCTTTGGCCCATTGAGTCTGCACCGAACACAATCCCACCCAGGACCTACCCTCACATCTCTGCACATTATACCCACAAATCCCTCTAACCTACGCATCCCTGGACAGAAAGGGGCAATTTCTTAGTGTGGCCAATCAACCTAATCCACACATCTTTGGACCGTGGGAGGAAACCAGAGTACCCGGAGGAAACCCACACAGACACGAGGAGAATGTGCAAACTCCATATAGACAGTGACCCAAACCAGGAATCAAACCGAGGACCCTCGAGCTGTGAAGCAGCAGTGCTAACCACTGTGCTACTGTGCTGCATGTTTGTACGAGTTTTTAATGTGGATTAAGATGAGGGCATGACCAGGCTACCCGCCCGTGCAATTTTACATCTGCTGATGAAGAATTACTTCAAAGAGTGACTTAAATTTAAAATAGCTGTTACCATTTGCATCATGCAAAAAGCCACATTTCTTTCAGTCAGACAACAGACTGAAGAGTCTAAAGACAATGTGCGGAATTTTTCCTTTCTGCCTACCATGGGAATCATAGTGGGCAGGGGACGGATAGGTTTTTCTGGTTTTGGGGTGAGAATGGTCTGAAAGTCCCGCCCAATGGCTACCTTGGAGATGTGGGTTTATTCTTTCTCGCTCATTACATGGAAGAAAGAGTCGATCAAAAGTGATGGCTTGGATATTAAAAAATTAATCACTTTGGCCATAATACAATAGCCAAGGTCAATCCAAACAGAGCTAAACAATGACCTTGTGGAATACTCAGTCATTATAGAGGGAGAACCCACGTGATTGTGAATACCAGTTTGAAATGCCTTTTGATATACGATCCTGCTGGCTAAAGGAAATCTTGAGGCAGAACATCTAAAGGCAGAAACAAAGTTTGTTGCTTCTCCCTCTCTTTCAACAAAGTGGACTCTGCCTGCTTGTATGATATTATGGATAGAGAGATAAATTCTAAAGACTTCAAATTCCAAAGCAGTGTTTTCCGAAAACACACAGGGACTACCGCTTTGAGAACTGCCTCAACCATGAACAAGAGTGAAGGACTCATAATCATTGAAATCTTTGGGTGGTATTTTTCAGCTACACTCACCCCTCGGCTGGCATTTATCTGCCCATTTGACCATTCCATCCACATCTTCCTGTAGATTCTCAACCTTACTGTTCAACATCTGGCCAAGCATTATGTCAATTGCAAACTTATAAATCGTAACTCCCAACATAGTCTCCTATGTCATTTATATAAATGATGAATATTAGGGAACTCAGCACAGATTCCTTTGCTATGCTTTCTGGCATCACTCTTTGTCTCCTACACCTGAGCCAATTTTGAATCCACTTCCTCAAGTTACTAGTATCCATGCACATTTGCCTTCTTTATAAATTTCCAATGTAAAAGGTAAGGTAAAGCCACCATAGTCCCAATGACCAAAGGCTGCTCTCCCCTTTGAGAGGGAGAGCTGACTGATGGTGGTTTAACCTGATGACTACTACACAAAGCGAGGAATAAGATTGAAAAGGGCAGGGCCTTCATAATAACCTCAGCCGGACAGGAATTGAACTCACACAGTTGGCATCACTCTACGTCATGAACCAACCGTCCAGCCAACTGAGCTAATCAACTTCATGTTGGACTTTGTCAAAGACTTTCCTGAAATCCATATAGACTACACGAACTGTACCACCCTCATTTACACACCTGAACACTTCCTCTAAAAGTCAATCAAATTTGTTAGACCTTCCTATGACACAGTCATGTTGACTATCCTGGATCAAACCTTGTCTCTCCAAGTGGAGTTAGATACTCTCCTTCAGAGCTTAGTTTATCTCTACAACCCTTCTTAAATAGCGGAACTTTTGCCCGAGAAGTCTGGTTTAAGGTCTCATTTGATAAACAGAATACTTAGACCAATTGCAGTGAAGCTTCAGTTTCAATTGTGCATTTATACCTATGGATCAGGCTTTAAATCTATAGCCCTCTGGTTCAGAAGGAAAATTGCTACTTCTGGCCAAGATTGGCACATCAAATCCAGTGAAGTTGGCTGCAACTGCTGGATGAAACATACAAAAAGCTAAAAACTTTGACTTCTTTTTTCTTCTCTGGATTTTAGAATAGTCATTATGATATAGTGTATAAAATAATAACACTTTCCAAGTTGATATTTGAACTTCTAAATATTTCGGTCCTCTTTTATACGATAGAAGCAAAAATCAAATCAAATATCGAAAGTTGGTCAGAAAAGGGCAGCATTGTGGCACAGTGATTAGCACTGCTGCCTCACAGCACTAGGGATCTGGGTTCAATTCCAGCCTTTGGTGCCTGTCTGCGTGGAGTCTGCTCATTGTCTCTGTGTATGCATGGGTTTCCACTGGATGCTCTGGTTTCCTCCCACATTGCAAAATTGTGCAGGTTAGGTTGGTTGGCCAAGATAAATTACCCTATAGAGTTCATGTAAAGGGGATTACAGAGGGAAATGCGTGGGTTTATGTAGACAAGGTGGGGTATGGGCTCTGTCAGAGAATCTGTGCACTCTCGATGGGCCAAATGGCCTCCTTCTGCTTGTGTGAAATGCAATTTGCAGTTCAAATAGTAAATCCAAACCCAAAGCATTTGGTTGTAACAGTGTGGCCATTTTGTAGGCTATTAATTCTCTCTGAGGCCAGTATTCGATAATCTGCTTCAGTGTATATGTTTCAGCAAATGGCACAAACACCGTGAAATCTGCTAAAATGATATTTGAATTTTACTGAAGTTTAGTTGCCTAATGCATTTCTCTGGCATGAACACTGCCTGTTAAAATCAGGGTTTAAATTCAGTGAATTTCATTCTTCATTCTAGGCTGTTTGTTTCAATTTCAGTCAGTTTCATGTATTTCATATTTTGACACTGATCAGGAGACTTTCACAGCATGCTGAAACAAAATCCACATGGAAGCAATTCTCATTGTGATATCTTTTCTCGCAGGCTATAGTAAAGGCTTATGAGTTCATTTCATTTGATAGCTCCAACTATTACCCACTCTAAACCGGAGTGTAAAACTAATTCTGCTATGTTGAAGTGTGCACTGATGGCTGCTTTAGAGCGTAGCTGATATGAGATGAATTAGTTTCGTCTTTGAGGTGGATTACATCCTTTTTCCCATCCACAAAATGGTTCTTGGAGGATGAACATTTTGTCTGTGGGAATGAAGTCATAGAATCACTACACTGTAGAAGGAGGCCATCTGGCCCATCCAGCCTGCACTAACCATAATCCCACTCTGGTCCTATTCTCATAACCCATGCTAATTAACAGGGTAAATCCCCCTTTACTCTGCTAATCCCCCTAACATTAAGGCCAATTTAGCATGGACAATCAATCTAACGCACACATCTTTGGACTGTGGGAGGAAACCGAAGGAAACCCATGCAGACTCTGGGAAAATGTGCAGATTGCACACAGTGACCCAAGGCCAGAATTGAACCTTGGTCTCTGGCATTGTGAGGCAGTAGTGCTAAGCATGGTGTCACCATGCTGCCAAATGTGTTGCAGTATGTACGAAATGTGATATGAATTATAACAATACAAATGCAGATATTAAAGTTTGGTAAGCTGCAGTTTTATGGGTATAGATATGAAAGTCTTTGATAATGATCTCGATACCAGCTTTAGTTGAAGAATAAATTATGTAGAGCATTGAGTGGCGTAATCAGCCCTTTCATTGAAGAGACATCCATGAATATCTGCCAATCACAAGTACAGACACGGAGTTACACCTATTACTGAAGGTGAATCAGGTAAATATATTTAAATCAGATTCAGATCTTCAGTTCTACACCTGGTGTTCCAGAATCCTAACTAATTATTATTTGCTTCAGCATGCTTATTTATAGTATGCTACTTAATATATTATCATTCCGGGTAGATTGAAGCAGCCAGAAGCAGTATTAATTAATTTATACAAATGAATACACTAATGACAAAAATATGAACAATTAAAATAACTAACAGAACCTGATTTTGTCAGCATGAGTTCCCAACCAGATATTTCACATAAAACTGAAAAGAAAGCAGATCTTTCTCAATCTTCAATTATGATAGGCATATTTTGCATTGGTGTACATACTCAATTTATTTGAATCATAGAATCCCTACAGCGCAGAAGGAGGCCCATCAGCCCATCCAGTCTGCACTGACCACACTCCTACCAGGCCCTATCCACATAACCCCATGTATTTATCTGTTATTCCCCCAGAAACTAAAGGGCAATTTAGCATGGCCAATCCACCTAACCTGCATATCTTTGGACTGTGGGAGGAAACTGGGGCACTTGGAAGAAACTCATGCAGACACAGGGAGTGACTTCAACATTGACTTGTCAATCGTATTGGAGCATAAATCATAAAAGTACATATTGCAAAAGAAGCCCAACATGTGGGTCCTTGTTTCTGCACTGACTTTTCACTGGAACCACCGAAGACTAATTTCACTGCCCTGCTTTTCCCATATTCCTGCATCCAATTGAAACATTTATCCCCTTTCCCACTCCAAAAAAAGGTCCAATGGATCATGCCATAGCTATTCCCTATGACAAAACGTTCCATGTTCCAACATTGTTCTCTACAATGGAATTTCTCTTATCCCTTCGCACCTTTAGTGACAATTTTTAATTTTTTACGTCATTCTCATAAAGCTAATGGTTAAAATGGACTGGGCAAACCCAAATCATTCCTTGCTTGATCCAAAAAGCAAATTCAAATTTCAATTAAATCCAACTCATGGCTCCATAAGGGTGACAAACAAGGTTCAAGCTGACAAGATAAGGCATCCCACCTTGGGCTTGATCTTAGCCAAAAGGCCGCTAATGCTTCATCATATAACCAGATGAAATCTTCTTCCCCGATACATTTTTTCAAAATCCTTTTATAAATTTAAAAATCTCTTCACTAGTAAAAATAGACCCAGGACTTCAAGTAGCTTCTCATAACTATAATTTCTTTTTTCTTGGAACCATCCTGTTGATTCTGGATTTATACACAATGCATAGAGTGGATTTTGCTGCTCCCTGTGCTTAGAATCTGAGAATTCTATGTTCAAGGGCAAGAAAAAAGGTAGGAATCTCCATATACCAGGTCTGTGCACCAGGGACCTACAATTCTTCTTTCTTTCTTTCTTCTGTTCAACAGTTGTGGTGCCCTGGCTACCCACCCATTGCTTGGCAGAATTTACTATAAGGAGGATTGAGAATTTATGGCAAGTATTTATAAGACCCCCACTTGGAGTACTATGCGTACTTCTGGTCAACTCACTACAAAAGAATGTGGAAGCTATTGAGAGGATGTAGAGGAGATTTACAAGGATGTTGCCTGGATTAGGTGGCATGCCTTAAGAGGATAGGTTGAGGGAGCTAGGTCTTTTTCTGGAGAGACGAAGGTTGAGAGCTGACTTATTAGGGGTTTATAAAATGTTGAGAGGTAATAGAT
Source organism: Sphyrna mokarran (assembly GCA_024679065.1). Taxonomy (NCBI): domain Eukaryota; kingdom Metazoa; phylum Chordata; class Chondrichthyes; order Carcharhiniformes; family Carcharhinidae; genus Sphyrna; species Sphyrna mokarran. The sequence goes on along the minus strand of JAGIQG010000024.1, from coordinate 21,316,839 downwards.
AGGATGGATTCTCGGAGGTATTTCCCAGGGCTGAAATCGTTGCTACCAGAGGACACAAGTTTAAGGTGCTGGGGAGCAGGTACAGAGGAGAGTTGCACTCAGAGGGTGCTGAATAGTGGAATCAACTGCCGTCGGTGGTGATAGAGGCGAACTTGTTGGGGTTTTTTAAGAGACTTCTGGATGAGTGCATGGAAATTAATGGGATTGAGGGTTATAGATAGGCCTGGTAGGTAGGATTATGATCAGTGCAACTTGTGGGCCAAAGGGCCTGTTTGTGTTCCATGTTCTATGTTTCAATTTACTTTTCTCTGACTTTCTTGAATGACCTATGTGATTTCAGTCATTTATCCACAATGTACTCTAATATTTTAAGAAATTTCTTTAGTCCAATTATCTATAACAATCATTCCACATTCTCTTCACCTTTACTATCACCTGTAAAAACTATCGTAAAATAATATTTTCACTATGTTTTTAGCACCCGCCCATGATTTCATTCTCCTACCTCCCTTCATTGCAGTTCTATCTTCTACCTGGGGCAGCATGGTAGCACGTGGTTAGCACTGCTGCTTCACAGGGTCCCGGGTTCAATTCTGGTCTTGGATCTGCGTGAGTTTGCACTTTCTCCTTGTTTCTGCATGGGTTTCCCCCGGTGCTACAGTTTCCTCCCACACTCCAAAGACGTGCTGGTTCGGTGCATTGGTCAGGTTAAATTCTCTCTCAGTGTACCCGAACAGGTACCAGACTGTGGCAAATCGGGGATTTTCTCAGTAATTTCATTGCAGTGGTGATGTAAGCCTACTTGTGACACTGAGAAATAAACAAAAATTTCTTTGACTTCTTTTTATCTTTTTTAAAGCTAGTCCTATTTCCTTCTATACTATCTGACTTTTTTTTACTCTTATTTCCTTATAAACTTTCTAATGTGCCTTTTACATCTCATCGTTAATCCTAGTTGGCTTATACTGCATCATTTTATGTTAGCGCAAATCTATTCTCCATTGAACCCCACTTTTAATTGTGCCCCAATTTTCACCAGTTAGGATGTCTCTATTTTCCATTCTATCAATCCCATAGATGGAGATCACCCACTGATGATCTTAAGCCAATTCATTTGAACTAGCTCATCCTTATTTCACTGATCAAACCCAATGTGCAACTTTGTTTTAGGAGGGCTGGGGATTTAATTTTTTGGGGGGCAGATTGAGGAATAAAAGGAGGAATGTCTTTGAGGAAGGGGTGAAAGGAGCAATGTGCCAAGAGATAATTCAAAGGATTAGGAAGAAAAATTGTACAATTGTCAAATGTACATTGTGAGCCTTTGACTTTTTTCATTCATCCGCAGGATCTGGACACCATGGGTCTCCATGCTGTGGCTGACCCCACTGCCATTAGGGAGGGGATTCAGGATTTTTACCCAGCAACTGCAAAGGAAGGGTGATATATTTCCAATTCAGGATGGTGAGTGACTTGGAGGGGAACTTGTAGGTGGTGGTGTTCCCATGTATCTGCTGTCCTTGTCCTTCCAGATGAAAATAGTTGTGCATTTGAAAACTGCTGTCCAAAGATATTTGGTGAATTTCTGCAGAGCATCTTGTAAGTGGAACATGCTGCTGCTACTGAGAATTGGTGGCGGAAGAAGTGGATGTTTTTGGATGTTGTGCCAATTAAGCGGGTAGCTTTGTCACTGGTAATCTCAAGCTTCTTGAGTGATGTTGGGGCTACACGTATCCAATCAACTGGATTGGATACATTCCATCACATTTCTGACTTGTGCCTTGTAGATGGTGAATAAGCTTTAGGCTGTCAGGAGTTGAGTTACTCACTGCATTATTCCTAGCCATTGATCTCTTGTATGTTTATGTCGCGAGTCCAGTTGAGTTTTTGATCAATGGTAACCCCAAGGATATTGACAGTGGGGGATCCAGTGATGGTAACACCATTGAATGTCTAGGGGCAGTGATTACATTGTCTCTTATTGGTGATGGACATTACCTGGCATTTGTGTGGCTCGAATGTTACTTGCCACTTGTCAGCCAAAGCCTGGATATTGTTCAAATCTTGTTGCATTTGAATATGGACTGCTCCAGCATCTGAGGAGTCGCAAATGGTGCTGAACATTATGATAGAGAGAAGTTCATTGATGAAGCAGCTGAAAATTGTTCGACCTAGGACACTACATTGAGGGACCCTACAGAGATGTCCTGGACTTAAGATGACTGAGCCTCCTCCTCTAGTTAGTTGTTTAACTGTCCACACCATTCACAACTGGATGTTGCAGGATTGCAGAACTTGGGTCTGACCCATTGGTTGTGGAATCGCTTAATTCTGTCTATCACTTGCTGTTTATGCTGTTTGGCAACTTAGCACACAGAAATGCTATAACACAGAAAAAGGCCATTCAGCCCAATGTCTCTGTACCAGCTTTCTAAATAAGCATTTCACCTCATGCCATCCTCCTGCCTTCTCCCTGTAACCTTGCTTTTCATTTAATCATCTAATTCCCTCTTGAATGCCTGTCTCCATCAGCTTTCAAGCAGTGCATTCTGCAGCCTAATCACTGGCTATGTGAAAACATTATTTCTCATTTTGCTTCTGCTTCTTTTGCCGATTACTTTAAATCTATCCCCTTTCATTCTTGATCCTCTCACAAGTGGAAACAGTTTCCTCCTCTTTATGCTGTGCAGATCCCTCATTATTTTGAATACCTCTATCAAATCTTCTCACTCTTTTTTTCCTTTTTTTCCCCAACCAAGAAGTCCTGACTTCTCCAATCTGTCCTCATAACTGAAGTATCTCATCCCTGGAACTACTCTCGTATTCCTCCACTGCACTCCCTTCACATCCTTCCCAAAATATGGCACCCAGAGCTGTAGGCAATACTCCAGATACGGTCTAATTAGTATCTTATGCAAGTTCAACAAAACTTCCTGGTTCTTGTGCTCCATGATGCTGTCAATAAAGTCTAGGATACTGCATGTTTTATTAACTGCTCTCTCAACTTGTCCTGCCAACTTTAATGACTTACAGATATATATACCAAGGTCCTCTGCTCCTGCACACTCTTGGTAATAGTACCTTTTTTTACACTATCTTTCTAGAATAAGAGATCATAGTCTTAGGATAAGGAATAGCAAATTTAAAACAGATGAGGAGAAATTACTTCTCCCAAGGGGTTGTGGATCTGTGGAATTCACTACCCCAAAGTATGAGTAAGTTTAAGGAGGAGTTAAACAGATTTTTAATTGGTAATTGTTGAAGGGTTATGGAGAGAAGAGAGGAAAATGGAGAGGAGGAGCATATCAGCCATGATTGCATGGTGGATCAGGCATGATTGGCCGAATGGCTTCATTTCACTCCTATATCTTATGAACTTATGTTCTTCATACCAAAATGCATCACCTCACACTCCTCTACATTGACCTTTATCTGTGTTTTTTTTCACACATTCTCTCAATTTATCTATGCCCTTCAGAAGTTCTAAACTGTTAACAGTTTACATGTTCCCAGGTTGGTTATTTGTTCTAATTTCTCCCTATGAGGCTCAATGTTAAATATTGTTTGAGAAAGCTCCCATGAAGTGCACTGAACATCTTGTGTTAAAGGTATTACCAAAGTACAAACTGTTGTTAATTTTCTGAAACACTTAGTCCCTTTATCAACGACAATGTTTTCTTTCCCATTGCCTCAAAACTTCTTTCATTTCTTTTTTCCCCTGGTAATACTTTAAAACTATCACAATTTAGGAACTTTAGAACTGAGTTCAAAACAAATTTGTATGAAGTTCTAAATCTTGGATGTTTGTACATGAAAAGCAAACAAGTCAGGCAGAACTGTGAACCTTTAAAGTTAACAAAGCAGCATAGGAGATCTGAATCCAATATGTAAATATTGTGCTACAGCAGGATTGATAGCTCCTTAAGGAATAGAAGATATGGGCCAAGGACAAATAAAAGGGGTTCTTATAATTTAGCATCATGTTCAGCATGGCATTGTGGGCTGAAAGGCCTGTTCCTGAGCTGCAGTCTTCTATGTTCTATGTTAAATGTCATGATGTATAATTCCTTACTCTCCCAGCCACCAGATAATGCCTTTTGCAGAATATAAAAGACAACGATCCTGATCCAGTACATCCCAAATTGGGGTGCATGACTACTTCAATTTATATCAGTAATAAAATTGGTCTTGGTATTAGTTATTGCGTTAAGATTTATTTCAGTACTGCATTGCGCAAATTTAATTAAACTATTAGCCTCGAGTATTGCCTATAATGTACCAGCAGTCTAAAGGATAATTGTTTATAATTAAAATTGATATGATAGATTGTAATTACTTTTATTTTTGATTGCAAACAATTGCTTTCCAAGACAATCTTTCTGTGAAGTGACCTGCATCCTGGGTTAATTGTCCAACAGTGAAAGAATGCATTATCAGCGTTAACCCCGGTAGATCCAACAGCAAGTGACTAATTCTAAGTATTTGGTAAATCACCTCTTAATAGGATCATATTAATATAATCATATCAATGCTGGCTTTAATGATGCAACAATGAATCATTCTGAGGATGGGATCTTGTTGACACATCAGAGATCTTGCCTGTCGATGGAAGAGCAAGAAAAAGACTCACATTGCCTCTTATCAGAAAGGCCTCCCTACCCGTATACCAATGGAGAGAATAGCACCAGCCTTCCTCTGGTATCAAGACTTTGGAGGATGGAAGTCTCGCCTTTTGAGAGCTGTTAGCCAATCAGAGGCTGACAGTTCTTGAGCTCAAACAGCACCATCGAGGGTGTAGTGGTGCTGCATAAGAAACACCACCCGAATCCCAGGATTGCAGACAGAGCCAGGCCATAGGTGAGTCAGTGTGTTTGAAGAGATGGTTATTGTGGGGTGACAGGTGTAGGCAAGTTGGCAGCGAGGCAGTAAGTGACTCTTAGCAGTGCTCCCCCTTCCTGATGTCGAATCCCTCAATCCTTGAGTGCCTTTGATTGTGAGACTCTATTTACCTCTCCAGGGGTGATAAACAGCTTGTACATGTTTATTTGTTGAGCACATTGCATGGCAACAGGACCTCCTATAGCTGACCTAATATTAGCCATTGTGGGATGAGACCCTTAAGAGACTTTAATTGGTCACTTAAGGACATCAATTGGTAGGGGAGCAGTAAGGTCAACCTTGTGCATTTCCACCCAGACCTTAAGTCAGATAGAGGAAGGAAGGCAGTGAGCTTCCATACATCACCATCCCATTGAGAATGGGATGCTGAGAAAAAGGCATTTGTGATGTTAGTGGACTTTTAGTGTACCTTTAAGAAAAGTTTTTTTTAAATCATGATCTCTGCAGCTCTCATGGTCAGTGTTTATCAGGTTTAAGTGATGTCATTGTGGGAGGAAAGCAGATCAGATGGCAAGAGATCATATTTCAGTTTTGTTTTGGCTGTAGGGTTAGAAGCTGGGAAAAAAAATCTCTTTCTCTCTGTTTTACTTTGAAAATTTTACCAGTTAGCTGAAAGAAAAGCTTGTTGCTATTTTGCAGTAAAGAATCTGTGCTCTGATGCTTTGGAAAACTGTCTTATCTTCGAACTGTTCTGAGTCTCAAGAGCATTGGGCTGCAGAATTCAACTAATGACCTCGATCCCAGAATTAAGTAAGTGTTAGTCTCTGCTGTGTTAAACCTGTGAAAAGGTTTTTATTTGTTGTCTAACGGTTTTGGTTTTAATTATAACACATTAGAAACATTCATTAAGAGTTATATTCTATAGTGTTGTTTTGTTCCTTTTTTGTAATTGATAAAAGTCCTCATTAATTTTCTAATTATGTTCTTAAATAAACTTTGCTTGATAAAAGCTCCCTACTGTCTCTTTTGAATCAGACCTGCAGTGAAACATCTCATGCTTATTCTAGCCAAATTCAAGATGCAAAACTTATGATTCAGACGGCTCCATAAAACATTTTGGAGTTTCTAACATGAACCATAACAGGTTAGGAATCTTCTTTTCTTAATTCATTCAAGGGATTGGGCATTGCTGGCTGGACCAGCATTTATTGCCCATCCCTAATTGCCTTTCAATTGAATGGTTTGTTAGGTGCAGGGCAGGCCAGGTAAGGACGGCAGATTTCCTTCCCTAAAGGACATTAGTGAACCAGATGGATTTTTCCGACAATTGACAATGGGTTTGTCATCATTAGCCTTTAGTTCCAGATGTTTTTATTGAATTCAAATTTAACCATCTACCATGGTGGGATTTGAACTCGGGTCCTAGAGATTACCCTGGGACAGTAGATCACTAGTCCAGTATAATACTACCACACCACCACCTCCTGTAGCGAGTAACACCTTGTGACTCCCTAAAGCCTATTCACCATCTACAATGCACAAGGTAAAAATGGGACGGAATACTCTCCACTTGCCTGGTTGAGTGCTGCTCTAGTAACATTCAAAAAGCTCAACACTAATCAGGATACAGCAGCCCATCTAATTGTTACCTCTTCCACAAGCATTTAACTCCTTCACCACTGATGAACAGCAGCAACAGTATGTACCATCTACAAGATGCACTGTAGGAATTCACCAAGTCTCCTTAGGCAACACATTCCAAACCAATGACTGTTACCATCTGGAAGGACAAGATTATGAGAAACATGGGAACATCACCAGTTGGAAGATCCCATCCAAGTCACTTACCATTCAGACCTGGAAATATATCACCATTCCTTCACCATCCCTGGGCAAAAATCCTAGAACTCTCAGCCTAATAGCACCATGGGTTCACTAACATCACAGGGACTACAGCTGTTCGAGCAGGCCACTGACCACTACCTTCTCAAAGACAATCAGTGCCTGAAATATCTTCGTGAACTCTTTCCTAGCTCACATCTATTACTGACCTATCGACCAATATCCACTCCCTCTCCAATAGTATAAAATCCATCACATTTCTTCCCCTCTTTAGCTCTGAAGAAGAGTTATTCTGACTTAAAACGTTAACTCTGTTTCTCTCTCCACAGATGTTGCCAGACCTGTCAATTATTTCCAGCATTTTCTGTTTGTGTTTTGGGTTTCTAGCATCTAGGGTATTTTGCTTTTATTTGGATGTTTAAATGACTTGGCCAAATACAGTAAAAGAACTGAGTTGCAAACCACATATCTTGGTTCAAATGTTCTTGCAGCCCACAATCCAATTTCTAGACCACAGTACTGTCTGTTCACCTCAGGTTGGCAATCTGAAAGATAAATGATAGATGGGTAGCAAGTTGAGCCCTCTGTCATTCTCATGATGACTTTGCCATGTGTAAATTATCCAAGCATTCTCCTGGAGACTGGTGAAATTACATTTGGATTGCTGCTATCTTTCAAACCCATGGATCATTTTGGCACTAATATCTTGGATCATTTATCATGAAGTATCCTCCCCATATCTTTGAGGATATCTGCCTTTGCTTTGAGGCCCAGCAAAACTTTCAAGAACTTGCCTAGAAAATTAAGCGCGATCTAATCGGCTGTTCATACCACGTCCTGTTGCAGAGAATTTGGTGCCCAGCCAAATCTCCATTCACTGTAGCCAGATGAGAAAATCCCACAGTGTGAATGGCCATAACTTTCTGGCCAAACTTGCTCTTGAAATTACTTAGCTACTGGAATCTTCCTATGTTTAAGCTTTCACCAAAAGTGGTAGAGCATCACACAAAGTCTCAATTTATGCTTGCAACATAAAGTAAGTATATTTTACAGAAGCCATATTTTACAGAAGTTACAGAACCTGCCCAGAAAGGTTTCTGACAGCTGATTTTAATGATTAGCCTCACTGAAATAAAACAGCCATATTGCCAGTGTTATTCATGTCAAGTATAGTCACATGCTAATAACAAGTCCTTGTGACACAATCTCAAGTCTCTGATGTAGTTGTAGTGCACCCACTTAGAGCAAGTGAAGGATGGGAGGGGGGCCATCTTTCCTTCAATGGATACACAGTCAAAATAGCCAGCAGTGATGGGAAGGAGTAGTTGGATGGCGCAATGTCAAAGTACTGCTCCTGGCTGTAGGGCTGGGAGAAATTTAATGATTAGAGCAGGATTGCAATGGGAAGACTTCTCTTCAAATCTCTTACTCTATACATCAACAGCATGTTGGCATCATGATTAGCACTACTACCTCACAGCACCAGGGTTTGTTTCTGGCCTTGGGTGACTGTGTGTGTGGAGTGCATGTTCTCCCCATGTCTGTGTGAGTTTATTCCAGCTGCTCCAGTTCCCTCCCACAATTCAAAGAAGTGAGGATAGGGTGAATGGGCCATGCTAAATTACCCCTTAGCATCCAAAGATGTATAGGTTAGGATGATTAGCAGGGTAATTACATGGGGTTATGGGAATAAGACCTGAATAGGATATATCAGAGAATCAGTGCAGACTCAATAGGCCAAAAGCTGTCCTGCACTGTAATGAATCTATCCCTTCAAAACATGTTAGCCCACCACTTGAAATCCTTCAACCACCACTTCACAAGTAGCATCTCAAAACACAATGGGAAATGTCACTGCAACTTCTACTTGTGTTCAAACACTTAATACCTAATAAAGCTCTTACAAATGCTTATATGGAAATCTAAGCTGCTTCAAACTCTTTGCTCACACACTCTGGTGAAAACTCAAAAACCAGAAGGATTCCACTACATGGTAATCTTTAAGTCCATGGAAGGAGACCATGTGGCAAAGCCTTATACAACTACAGTCATGAAGATTCAACTTATTCTTGACAATTTTAGTTGGATTGTGAAATGTGACACTTTTCCCAGTGTTGCAAAGATAAAAATCAGTTCTCCAAAGAGCAGTCTTTAAAAGGGCGCTGTTAAAAATAATGTCCAATTAAAGCAGAAGAAATTTAATGAGCAATAGGTCAGTATGTTCTTGTTTTGATCAATTATACAAGGGACATCTGTAGTTTTTTTAAGCAGTCTTGGGTTTAATTAAGCTGCCTTCTTAATCTGGACACCATACAGATGCTTGTGCTTTTTTTAAAATTGAGATGCAGACAAATTAACCTTATTACCTAGTGCTGTTTTGACAATAAGTTAGTACTAATGAGGGATTTGGTGATCATGAGGTCAAGTTTAGTTATCATTGTCTGGGGATCGTTCTTGAAGAGTGGTCCTATGTAATGGTTTGAAGTGAGCTACTAAATTACTCTGAATGATAGACCTTACACAACTGTTTTGTTCTTAGACGGTCTTCTTACAAAACAAATTAAATTTGTAATTATGTTTTGTAGGGTCCTTGGGGTAAATTTCACATTGACACTGACCTTTGGATGAAGGAACGACAAATTGAATGATAAAACCCAGAATCTTTCCATTGGTTTAATTGTGTAATTCCCAACGTGCAGTCTTGGCATTAGAGTACTGTAGCTGAAGCACTAACTTGTAAAATTCAAGCATCCTTTAAGGAATTACACAGTCCGACAAACTTATTACAAAGTAAGATTAGTAATATTTCTTTTTTGCTATGTGATAGATTTTTTTTTTGCCTGAGAGTTTCTGTGTGTAAGCAGATTGCATATCGCGTAAGTTTTTTTTGTTAATGTTGCAAACTCACCTAATTCATTACTCAAAGTGTCAAGAGTATAGACAATTATTCAAAATATTAGACATGACCCATTCATTTAATTGCACTTCAAATAATACACTTAGATCTTTAATAACAAGCGTTTCAAAACAGATCCTTTCTTGATGCAGATGGCAATTAAAAATGTATATATATATCTATATTATATATTAATAGATATTTTATGTCTTTACTTATGGATAGCCTCGGGGTCGAAATGTAGTTTCCAGGTCCTGAAATTCAATAGCATGCATTTTGAGCGCCTCACGCCCATCGTGCTAATAGTTTGTGCTCAAATGGGGAAGTCCAAGGCACCTGGGATTTTAGATATGCATTACCCTAAGGACATCTTGTGATGCAGCAGGTAGCATCACTATTTCTGAGCCAGATGCTCCGTGTTTGAGTCCCACCCCAGGATTTACTGGCCAAGGAAAGTGTGTTCATAAATGCAACCAAACAGGTTGAGTATCAACCTGCAAATCCTTCTAACACATATCAATGGCAGACAGTAATAGCAAGAGGGAGTCCTAGTCAGCCACAATTGATACAGCATGGTGCTCCTCAAGCTATATGTCTCTGGAGATAGCTATTGACCTGTTTCAGATGAAACTCACTGTGGAAACAGATGAAAGTCTGCCTTGTGCACCACTAGGTGTCGGAAGAGAAACAACAATAATGCATTAGCATGTAGAAACACAAGCATAACAACCCATACAGATTTGTGTGCTAATTTCCAGCTAAATGACTGGGAAAAATTCCAGGTTCTATAGGAAAAAAAGTTGAGCCTCAGAGTTTGATGATGATAGTGATGCTGGGACTTGGGAAGGAACATCGTGAAAGATTGAGAGAGATTGCATTATAAGTGGCTGGGTCCTTGAGTGTGATCTTTGGGCAATGCTGAGGGTGGGGTACAGTAGCTGCACAGGAGGTCAAGGCCAGAAGCAGGCAGGGGAGGACCCGATGTGGCTGAAGTCAAATCCGGGAAGTAAAATTTATGTATTAGTCAGAAGTAAGCTTAAAGCAATGCTCGATTATTGAATTTAAGAACACAATTTGATGCTTCCAGGGTCTGTCTGGAGATAGTGATAGCAGTGGGTTAGTGCTCTGCGACTGGGCAAGAGGGTACGCAATAGAGATCTCACCATGTTCTCCCTTCCTCTTATTCAGTCTGGGGCAGCAAAGATTAAGGATGGCCCTTCCAGCCTGGAGAATATTCGAGGTCTGGCTGATATTAATGATATTCAACGCTGCAATGAAGTTACTGTGAAAATCCCCCGGTTGCCACATTACCGCCATCTGTTCGGGTATACTGAGGGAGAATTTAGCATGGCTCATGCACCTAACCTGCTAGCTGGATAACTGCCTGATTGAAATTAAATAGCATCAGGTCTCAAGGAGAAAAGGGACACAGGGTTCCCAACAGCTCAGAGTGGATGGGCCAGGCTCCTGCCATCCTCATTAACCCCTGGCCTAAGTTACACAAGTACAGATCCTTGTACTTTACAAAACCTGCTCAAAATGCAAGTCATTACTCTTTGCCTCTGCTAAATCTATTATAGCTGGTTGGTCACACTGTGAAAACAATTTTTTGCCTTTACATTTGACTATAAATTTACATGATTTACTTACAATACAAAAATGTTTTATTTTCCTCTTCTAACTCCCCAAAGACCTAGCTTTTTTCTCAGTTATTTACATGATTAGTTTTCATTTATTTTCCCCTCTTATTTCCCCTGATGTGGTTGCAATTTTCTTTTGCTGAAGCTGTTATCGGTGCAGCAAAGCCTCTGATGACAACCATCTGAACGGTTGGTTATTTGCATGGCATGGAACAGGATGACCAACTCTGGCTATGTTTAGAACATAGAACATAGAACACTACAGCACAGAACAGGCCCTTCGGCCTTCGATGTTGCGCCGACCAATATAAAAAGCAATGCCCCTCCAAACTAAACCATTCCCTTCTCTTCCATATACTTATCAACTAACCTCTTAAACGCCACCAAACTTGGCGCATCCACAACTGCTGCAGGCAGGGCATTCCACTCCCGAACCACCCTTTGGGTAAAGACCAAAGGGTCTTTAACATCTCAAACACCCTCTTCTACCATAGTGCAAACATTTGTCCCATTTCACAGCATTATTCCTATCTTTTAAAACTCATCTAGAGTTTCTGCTCAATTGCCTGAATTTTTGCAACACAATTCTCGTACCATTATTGTTTCTGGAACAATTGGTTGTGGAATTTTGAGCACAGGTTGTCTACAATATTTCCATGAGATTTTGCACTGGTTTAAAAATGTGGTGCTAACAGCAGGCTCCATGCACAAACCTGACCATTCTCCCAGCATGTATTAGTTATCAGTTCAAAATTTAAAGTTTAAAGTTTAAAAGTTTATTTATTGGCATCACAAGGAGGCTTACATTCACACTGCAATGAAGTTACTGAGAAAATCCCCTAGTTCTGGCACCTGTTCTGGTACACTGAGGGAGAATTTAGCATGGAAATGCACATTCACCCATGGGGAGAATGTACAGACTCCACACAAACAGTGACCCAAGCCAGGAATCAAACCCAGGTCCCTGGCTCTATGAAGTAGCAGTGCTAGTCATATGCCACCATGCCATCCCAGTTGTAGCTGTCCTTGTTTGCAAGAACCTTGAGGAGGTTCCAGAAATTAAACTGAAACTCTAGGATGCAAAGAAGCTAATTGATATGTGTTTTTTTTAAATATCAAGGCACAAACTAATGTAACCCAGTCTAACTAGAAAATAATATTTTTTGATGTAATTTTAACCATCATAGAATCCCTATATCATAGAGGCCATTCAGCCCATCAAACCTCCACTGACTCTCAGGGGTATCCGCAGGCATGTTCAACTTCTCTTTACAACACTCTGAGGTCCCTATCTGCTTCAAGACAACGATCATCACCCCAGCACCTAACAAAAATCAGCAGTGTGCATTAATGATTATCAGCCAATGGCTCTGACATCTATCATTATGAAATGCTTGGAAAGGCTAGTCATGGTATGAATCAATTACAGCCTCCTGGACTACCTGGATCTATTACAATTTGCCTAATGTCACAACTGGTCCACAGCAGATGCCATCTCCTTAGCCATGCACTCAACCCTGGAACATCTAGACAACAAAGACATCTATGTCAGAGTCCTATTTATTGACTACAGCTCAGCCTTCAACACCAATATTCCCTCAAAACTCATCTCCAAACTCTGTGGTCTGGGCCTTAGTACTTCCTCTGCAACTGGATCCTGAACTTCACAACTCACTTTCCATAATCAGTAAGGACAGGCAACAACACCTTCTCCACGATAATCGTCAACACCGATGTCTCACAAGGCTGTGTTCTCAGCCCCCTACTATATTTCTTGTACACTTATGACTGTGTGACCAAATTCCCCTCCATTTCGATTTTCAATTTTGCTGACGACACCACCGACCTTGATGGGATCTCAAACAGGAATGAGATAGAGAATCTGGTGAACTGGTGCAGCAACAATAATCTCTCCCTCAATGTCAACAAAACGAAAAAGACTGTCATCGACTTCAGGGAGCGTAAAGGAGAACGTACACCTGTCTACATCAATGGGGATGAAGTAGAAAGTGTCAAGAGCTTCAAGTTTTTAGGTGTACAGATCACCAACAATCTGTTCTGGTCCCCCCATGCTGACATTATAGTTAAGAAAACCCAACAACTCCTTTACTTTCTCAGAATACTAAGGAAATTTGGCATGTCAGCTACAACTTTTACAGATGCACCATAAAAAACATGGTTGTATCATGTTAATATGGCTCCTGCTTTACCCAAGACTGCAAGGAAGTATAAAAGGTCATGAATGTAGCCCAAACCATCATGCAACCACCCATTGACTCTGTCTACACTTTCCGTGCCTTGGCAAAGCAGCCAGCATAATTAAGGGCCACATGCACCCCAGATATTCTCTCTTCCACCTTCTTCCATCATGAAAAAGATACAAAAATCTGAGGTCATGTATCAACTGATTCAAGAACTGCTTCTTCCCTGCTGCTGTTAGATTTTTGAATGGACTTACCTTTCATTAAGTTGATCTTTCTCTACACCCGAGCTATGACTGTAACACTACATTCTGCACTCTCTCATTCTTTCTCTATGAATGTCTGTATAGCATGCAAGAAATAATGGTTTTCACTGTGACAACAATAAATCAAATCAAAAATCAAATCAGAGTATCTTACCCAGGCTCTCTCTCCTGCCTTATCCCAGTAACTCCACACATTTCCCAAAGCTAATCCCTCTAATCTACACATCTTGGGACACCGAGAGGGTATTTTATCATGGCCAATCCACCTAACCTGCACATCTTTGGACTGTAGGAGGAAACTGGAGCATCTGAAGGAAAGCCATGCAGACGTGAGAGGAGCATGCAAACTCCAAACAGAAAGTCATCCACAGCTGGAATTGAATCCAGGTTCCTGGCGCTGTGCAGCAGCAGCGCTAACCATTGTGCCTCTGTGCTGCATGTAATTAAGTTACTAATAGATAATAGATTGACATTATTTCCACTAAAATGTGAGAAATGTGGAAATTGTGTTAACCACATTTTATCAAATTATCATTCTTAAATCTATCAAGGAAATTTCCTTAAAGCAAGATTTAAACCTTAAAAACTTTCCTGTTTGGATTCGTTCATGGGAGATATTGCATTCAACAAAATGCAAATAAATTTCAGCAGATACTCTGGAGGGCTGGGGGTGGTTGAAAAGTAGGCAGGAACGTGGGGCTGAAGTTACAATCAGATTAGCCATGATCTTATTGAATGGTGGAGCAGGTTCGAAGGAGCGAGTGGCCTACTTCTGCTCCTAATTATACATTTGTATGTTAAGAAAAACAATTTTTTAAAAGTGTCTAATTATGTGTATCTGCACTTGATTTGTCAATTGTAGCCAAAGCAGAAAGTCTCCAATGACTAAAATCACCATCAGCTCTGCAGATTTACTTGAACTGTTTTAACATGAATTGCACACTCAAATAAAAGTAAAATACTGTAGTTGTTGGAAATCTGAGATAAGAACAGAAAATGCTGGAAACATTAGGTTGGTAGCATTTGTGGAGAGAAATAGAGTTAACGGGGGAAATTCTCTGGCTTTCCAGCTATATTTTCTTGGTGATGGAGATTGTGCAGTGTTTCTTTGGGGCGGGATTCTCTGGTCCCACGGCTGTCAATGGGATTTCCTATTGATGGCACACCCCACAAGCCCCCACAATGGCATGAAACCCACAGGAAGGGATGCACTGCCAATGGGATAGGAGAATCCCACTGATGTGAATTCCTCCCAACATTTCAAGTCTAAATGACCCTTCATCATCACCATAGGACTTCCCAGGTCTCTTTGTGTGTGTTTGGTTTAGGTCAACATGGCACATGTCTACTACACTTGTGAATCATAGAATCCCCACAGTGCAGAAGGGAGACTTTTGTTCCATCAAATCTGCATTGATAACAGTGCCACACAGTCCCTACTTCTGTATTTATCCTGCTAATCCCTCCCTGACACCAAGGAGAAATTTAGAATGGCCAATCAACCTAATCTGCACATTTTTGGAGTGTGGAAGGAAAACAGAACACTCAGGGAAAACTCATGCAAACACAGGGAGAATGCGCAAACTCCACACAGTCAGACACCCAAGGCCAGTACTGAACCCGGGTCCCAGGTGTTGTGAGGCAGTAATGCTAACTACTGTGCTGCCCTCTCATATGGTGACACACATTGTTCACTTATCCAATCCTTAGGAGGAACATCATTGTGTTTATATTTGGATTGTTATGGACTGTTCTAGAGTAACATATTAAATGGGAAGAGAGTGGCAAGGAGAGGATACTTCTTAGTGGGACTCGAGTTGTCATAGAAAAATTGTAAATATAGACTTCTGTCTGGAACCTTTCATAAAGGTAAGTACTGCTGAACAAGGCGATTTAGCTGATCTGATTTATGGTTTCCCGTCTCAACATCTAACGGTGCTTTAAATGATTCATCTGTTTTCACTTACCTGGATGACTATCCCAGATATTAATCATTCTTCATGTGAAATGCTTCTTGACACCGATACTCAATTTGTTTTTTTTTAACAGTTCGTACCTATGCCTCTAATACTGCAGTCATTGCCTTGAAATCTATAGAATTAGGATCTCAAAATTTGAGTTTCTGTTGTCTGTGACAATCAGAACATTAAAGGGCAAATTATTGATTAATAGTCATTAGATGTTCCTCAGTTTAATAATTAGGGTGGCACAATGGCACAGTGGTCAGTGCTGCAGCCTCACAGCGCCAGGGATCTGCGTTCAATTCCTGACTTTACCAAGTTCACGCACCTGAAAATGGGGGCACAATTTAATGGTAAAATTAGGCGCAAAGTCATGCAAATGATAATGCAAAGATACAGAATATATTCAACCCTCAGCGGTCTTAATTATCTAATTTAATCCAATTGGGAGACATTTGAGTGAAAGCAAGAATCAGCTTCTACGAGACTTTTTGCTTCTAGTCTACGTATCATGTTGGCTGAGTGGAGTGGTTAAATTGTTTTAATTTGGCAATGGAAGATCTAAAGAAACATTGAAAATTATCTATTATTGATTTTTCTTTCCTGGTTGGGTTTGCAACTGTTTCTAAGAAGTGAATGCCATGTGCAAGTCAACTGCTTTAATTTAATATAATTAATGGACTGCTCCCACATCACAACTTTGAAGTGATCAATCTCAAATTGTTGAACTTACGAAGCAATCGTCTGTGTGTTTAGTCACATGATGTGTTGTGACACCAAAACAGGCATTTGCAGGTTTTTATCTCTCTTCCATTAGACCATAAGATATAGGAGCAGAATTAGACCATTCAGCCCATCTCTCATTCAGTCATGGCAGATAAGTTTCTCAACCCTATTCTCCTGATTTTTCCTGTAATCTTTGATCCCCTTACCAGTCAAGAACCTATCTATCTCTGCCTTAAATCACTCAATAACCAGGCCTCCACAACCTTCTGTGGCAATGAATTCCATAGATTCACCACACTCTGACTGAAAAAATTCCTTCTCATCTCAATTCTAGACGATTGTCCCTTTACTCTTGAGGTTGTGCCCTCGGCTCCTTGGCTCACTCACAAATGGAAACATCTTCCCATGATCACCTTATCCAGGCCTTTCATTATGAAGAACATAAGAACATTAGTACTGAGAGCAGGAGTAGTCTATCTGGCCCCTCAAGCCTGCTCCATTATTCAATAAGATCATGATTGGTCTTTTTGTGGACTCAGCTCCACTTACCGGCCCGCTCACCATAACCCTTAATTCCTTTACTGTTCAAAAATTTATCTATCCTTGTCTTAAAAACATTCAATGAGCTAACCTGAACTGCTTCGCAATTCCACAGATCCACAACCCTTTGTGTGAAGAAGTTCCTCCTCAATTCAGTCTTAAATCTGCTTCCCCTTATTTTGAGGCATGCCCCCTTGTCCTAATTTCTCCTGCCGGTGGAAACAACTTCCCTATTTCTATCTTATCTATTCCCTTCATAATCTTACATGTTTCTATTAGATCTCCCCTCATTCTTTTGAATTCCAGTGAGTAAAGCTCCAGTCTACTCAGTCTCTCCTCATAAACCAACACTCTCAACTCCAGATTTAACCTAGCAAATCTCCTCTGCAGCCCCTTCAGTGCCTGTATATCCCTTCTCAAGTATAGAGATCAAAACTGCACACAGTATTTCAAGTGCAGCTTCACCAGCACCTTATACAGCTGCAACATGTGTTTAAATTCCATCCCTCTAGTAATGAAGGACAAAATTCCATTTGCCTTCTTAATTACCTGCTGCGTCTGTAAAACCAACTCCTTGAGATTTCTGCACACAGTCAGGTCCCTCTGCACAGCAGCATGCTGCAATTTTTACCATTAAATAATAGTCCACTTTGCTATTATTTCTACCAGAATGAATGACCTCACATTTACCAACATTGTACTCCAGCTGCCAGAGCTAGCCCATGCAGATTATCTATATCCCTTTGCAGATTTTCAGCGTACTCTGCACACCTAACTCTTCCACCCATCTTTGTGTCATCTGTGAATTTTGACACACTACACTTGGTCCCCAACTCCAAATCATCTATGTAAATCATAAACAATTGCTGTCCCAACACTGATTTCTGAGGGATACCACTAGTCACTGATCACCAACCAGAAAAACACCATATACCTCCACTCTTTGCTTTTTGTTAGTTAACCAATCCTCTATCCATGCTAATATATTAGCCATAACACCGTGCATCTTTATCTTATGTAGCAGTCTTTGATGCGGTACCTTGTCAAATGCCTTCTGGAAATCCAGATACACCACATCCACGGGTTCCCCATTATCCACTGCACATGTAATGTTCTCAAAAAAATTCTACAAAATTAGTCAAACATGACCTGCCCTTCATGAATCCATGCTGCATCTTACCAATGAGTCAATTTATATCCAGATATCTTGCTACTTCTTCCTTTATGATAGATTCAAACATTTTCCTACTACAGAACCGGCCTATAGTTACCTATCTTTTATCTACCTCCTTTTTTAAACAGTGGCGACACATTTATTCTGTAAGTCTCAATGAAATTCCCCCCTCATCGAGCACAGACACAGAGTCCTCAGATACTCCTCATACATCAAGCTTTTCGCTACCAGAATCATTCTCACAAAGTTCCTCTGGATCTTCTCTAGGGCCAGCACATTCTCCCTTAGATATTGTGCCCAAAACTGCTCACAATATTCTAAATGTAATCTGACTGGAGCCTGATAAAACATCAGCAGTATATCCTTTCTTTTGTATTCAATCAGGCAACACCTTGTAAATAAATCTGCATAGAGGTGGCTCAAAACCCACAGTGTGGGGCATCTTATCATCTTTTGTTTTGTTCATACTGTCAGTCAAAACATCGATAACAGATTATTGATTGGAAGCTACGTTACTCAAATGTTGGACAGTTATGAATCTTGATAAGGAGAGCACAATGATATTCATTAATTCATCAGGAAAAAACAAAGTGCATTTTCTCTTTCATGACATTTCTGGCTCATCCTTTGCAACATAGAGTTTGGGTTTCTGGAAAAACTCAATGGTTGGAAAACTTCACCCATTCACGCCCCGCCGCTGTTGCAAGCAAGGATGGAGAATTTGATGCAATCTCCGTTCACTGCAGCGGGACCAGAAAATCCCGCTAGACTGAATGGCCGGAAAATTCCCCCCAACATATTTCATAATTTAGCTTTTCTAATTCTCAATTTTGAAGGTGACATAAAGAAATTTACAGCAAGTACTAATCAAAACGACACATATTAACAAATATGCAAAATCAATTGCTTATCCTACAAGACCAATAACTTATATTTCAATGTTTAAATTCAATTCAATTGCCAATTTTCTTTTTATATACTGAAGCAAAATGTGACACATTGACCAGGATTTTAGACCTCGCTCAGGCTGGATTTTATGAGCCTTTCTCGAGGCCAATGGAGAATTCCATTCTGGGACCTCGGAGCAGACATGCCTGTAAAATTCCAGCCATTCTGTGAGAAATTACAGCAATTTGAAATATTATAATCTGGCTCAATTTCACAACTTTTCTGTCAAATAATAAATAAAAACACATATAATCCTTATCAATTGAAGTATGGTTTTGATATCTTGAGAGATATCAAAATTATTAACCCTCACTGACGGAGCACCCAAATCGGAAGTACATGGAGCATGACTGTTTTGCACCAATTCCGGATAGGTGGACGTGGTGGTAAAGGGGGAAGTGCCAGTAAAGTCGGGAGGAAACCCAGAGGAATCTCACCCAGATGTGGAATTGTGCAGTCCATTAAGTTAATTTAAATGCATTATGCATGTATGCAGTCATTTTCAGCCAGTGGTAAAGGGGGAACTGGTGTGGAGGCAGGCGCGGGATTGAGTTATTGCCTCACACCTAACTTTACCAAATTTTCGTGCCCGAAAATGGTAAAACTAAGCCCATGGCCGGTAAATGTGCTTCAGATGTTAAAATGTTCTGGCTCTCAAGGTTTCAGCTCATCAACCATTTTGCTGGCTGCAGTCCCTCCTGTCATGGGTTAGAATAGGCCATTAGATTTCAGTCTACTATGTTTTGTGTCTTTACAGATTATCTGAAGGGATGGACTTAATTAATGAAAGGTCCTGTTATTGTTCCACCCTTGGACATAAGCTGTGGAAGCATGTTGATTGATGGTTTTATTTAAATTACTGTACAAATATAAAGAATAATAACGTTTTTTAAACGTATTTGAGACCAGGGCCAGATTTTTATGTGGGGACATAGGAACATGAGTCAGTTTCTTTCACAGCTTCTGAAATGCGAGTCCATCTCCAGCCATGCTTTTGTCTCTGGGAGATGCGGGCTTGGATTTTCAGGTCCTGCCACGGTGGGCACTGTTGTGGGCCGGGCGAGACTATTTGGAGAACTGTTGACTTTTAACGGCACTCCAAATTTTCCAATCTCATCTGTGATGGCGCCGACTAGTATCAGGGCCAAAAACTCCTGTCCATGGGCAGGAGGGTATGGCTTCTGCAAGCTGCAGTGCAGTTTGGATGGGTGTGGATGTGTTAACACGGGCTGGTTAGGAAACTCAACTCTGTTCTCTTGGATAGTGGCCCAGCTCCCAACATCATCCTGATACTCCCTAAACCTCACCACTCACTCTTCCCACTCCCACCTACTTCCACGCCATCTTCATGTTCCCTCACTCTTCCCATGTCATCCCTTGCCCCTTCCATGCTCCCAATACCACCACATTACCCTCAATACCCATGACACTCCAAGTTTATTTGTATCCCCATGCCATCCTCACAGCCCCATCCCCTCCATGGTCCTTTCTACCAACTGTCTATGTGGAGTCTGCATGTTCTCCCCATATTTGCATGAGTTTCCTCTGGGAGTTCAGTTTCCTTCCACATTCCAAAGATGTGCAAGTTTGTTGGACTGGCCATGGAAAATTGCCCTTAGTGTCACAAGATTTGCATGGTAGGTGGATTAACTATGCTAAATTCCCAGGGGGATTAGCAGAGTAAATACTTGGGGTTACAAGGATAGGTTTTGGGTGGGATTGTTGTTGGTATAGGCTCAATGGGCTGAATGGCCTCTTTCTGCAGTATAGGGGTTCCATGAAGTTCTATGAAGACTCCTGAAACCTTCACATGCCATCACGAGCCCTGTCTCCTATGAATCCTCCATAACCACTCACCCAGTATTATGGGCAGATCTCAAATTTGACTTTTTAATTTCAGAATTTTATTGAATTCAAACATCATTATCACGGTCGGATTCAAACCCAGAACCCCAGATCACTACTCTAGATCTCTGGATTACTAGTCCAGTGACAAAACCATTGTGCTATCAAGACCTTTCATTGCAGGTGTAGATCAATAAATTTTGCCAAGGGTAATTTGATGATTGAAAATTCAGATGGAGGCCAGAGAAATAACAACAGTAGATTTTATTCTTTTATTGTGTAATTGCAGTTTCATGCACCTTTTCTCTATTGCTCACTTCCCTTCCTTTATCATCAAACTTGCTTTTTGCAATTCTGCTTTTCATTTAATTCACTTTTTGGTTTTACTTTACAAGAACAGGCTGAATCTTTTATATCTTCTCTAATATCAGGGAGTGCCAATCTACTAACCACAGAAACAATGTCAGCATTAGAATACAATAAGTTCTACCACAACAATGGAAAGGTGACACAGGACTATTATTGGATTTGAGGTATATGTCAACAATCAGTATTTATATTGAAAATGCAAGCAAGGGTGGAACAATAACAGGACCTTTCACTACTCAAGTTCATTTCTTCACAAATACTCTAAAGGCTAAAATTATGGTTGGTGATCTATTTGTATTCATCTCTCCCTTATTTTAGTGCAGCCATGAAATGATTTCAAATAAAATCTACATCAAAACAACAAATGCAAGAATACCAAGTGAGCATGTCAATAATTTATCCACTGTTACCAGAGTAGGAGTTGGGTAAATTCAATAATCTTCCCTGGAAATATTATGCACATAATATTAGAAATATGTGATTCTATAAATGCTCCCCAGTTATGTGAATTTTTTTGACAAACTTGTTTGTTGTTTTGTTTTTGTTGTCAGTGTGGCATTTTGATTCAACTGGAGATTGGAATCTACTCAGAGTCGTGATATTCTGCCCTGGGTCATCATGTGATTGAACCGGCAGATTCTTGACCCAGAGATCTTTGAGATTTGGGGCAGAACTTCCCATGAGGCATTGGGACCTGGAGTGCAGGATTTGCTTCCTTTTCTTTCCTCCTCTGTCACTATTGTGCTTCACCTTTCAAGTGTGATAACTCAAACAATAATGTAGCTTGATCAACAAGTTATTGCATGCTGAATGATTAGTGGCACACCCAGTCATTAACTCCAATGCTACATGCTTCAAGATGAACTCCAGAGTGTCTTTGAAGCATTTTCTTTGCCTTCCCCTGGCCTTTGAGAATGGAGAGAGCATGATCTGTCAGAGAGATGGTTTCCAGCTATTTGGACATTGTCCAGTTTTTCAAGGATGATTTTGCAGGTGTTTTGTCTGAATGCACTTGGAACTGGTTTCACTGAGACACAAGCATTTTTTTCAATGGTGCTTGTATTGAATCTGGAAAGTGCAGAAGAGACACTAATAGAATCATGGAATTCCTACACTGCTATTTGACCCATTGAGTTTGCATCGACAACTGAGCCACTCCAGGCCCAATTCCCACAATCCCACACATTTACCCTGTTAATCCCTCTAACCTACACATCCCAGGACATTAACAGAAAATTTAGCATGGCTAATCAACTGAACCCGCACATCTTTGGACTGTGGGGAGAAGTTGGACCACATGGAGGAAACCCATGCAGACATGAGGAGAACATGCAGACTCCACACAGACAGTGACCCAAACCAGGAATTGAACCCAGATCCCTGGAGTTGTGAGACAGCAATGCTAACCCCTAACCCCTGATGGAATTTCTCTTATACTCATACATGTTGTTGATACACGTTCAGATTTCACTACATGACATGCGTATGTGATGACAATTGTTCTGTACAATAGGACTTCTGTTGACCTGTGGAGATTTTGAAAGACTTGCTGCCATATCATGTAAAAACCTGAACTGGTAAAGCTGATGCAGTGCTGGTTTCTTTGTCAATGATGGCGTTTTACAAGAGGTGACTGCCGATGTACGGGAATTGATCAACATGTTCCAGAGCATCTTTTTCTACATATATGGGAATGGATAATTGACTGACCAGGTATGGGTTGATGTATATCAGTTTTATCTTATCAACTTTCAAACACATTGCAGGACATTATCAACTTTCAAGGACAGGTTTTTAAATGTAGAATTGAAAAGATCAAGAATAGTTTGCACGCTGGTGCAGAATGGGCAATCACACTGCAATCATCCACAGACTCTGGATCATGTATGTCTATGACAATCAGTTTAGTCTTGGCACAGAGGTGACTGAGATTAAAGAGTTTTACATCTAGACAGAGTTTAACACTAATGCTGGAGTTCTGATTTTTTTTAATGTTGTGAATCATTCTCAGGTAGATTGTACGATCACTTGTTTGAACCCAGTCCGGACTTTGAAGTTGTCTGTTTCAGATCCACCATTCAAGGCAGTTGTAGTCATATCTTCATGCAGCAGTTGAAAATTATGATGAAATTTCTTGGGAGCTGTTTGTAAATCAAAGGGAAACATGTAATCATGCCACTGTGTGATTTTGTTATTATAGAAATGAAGCATGGCTCCTTTATCTCTCCAACTTAATAAAACTGACTCTGAAACAATTTCTCTCAAGGGCAACGTGTTTTTAAATGGTTAGACTATTAATTAATTTATTTGCGGAATAGATTAATGGGTTGGACAAATAGATGTGGACATATTTCAATGCTGAAAACAGTGAAGTGATACATTCTGGAAGTAAAATGATATCAGAAAATAAAATGCATCTAAATTGTAGAATTTTAAAAGCAACAGAGAAACAGAATGACTCAGAGAGTGGATACATAGATTATTCAAGATGGTAACACTAATAAATAACAAATAGATTTCTTGTACACAGAGGGACAGAATACAAAAACAAGGAGGAAAATTAAACATAGAAGTCATAGCACACATGGAATATTTTATACAATAAAATATTTTATATTTACCCAGAGGGAAAACAGGTGGTTGTTAGGGATAATTTTTGGAAATTTATTTTTCAACATCCCATGCCCCAGCCGTGTGTTGAGATCCCCACTTTGAAAAACAGTGATCTAGAAGAACAAGAGCAGCAGACACATAGGAACAACCCGTCTAGAAGCTCATCATTCTGATCTAGAATATATCCCTGTCCTTGGGTCAAAATCCTGGGACTCCCTTCCTAACAGCACATGGACTGCAATGGTTCAAGGAGGCACTTCGCCACCACGCTCCCAAGGGCAATTAGGGATAAGCAATAAATGCTACCTAGCTAGTAATCATCACATCCCTTGAATGAATAAAAATGTATAAAATTCTAAACGGAGTGCTTTAATGGGCCCTTTTCCCCGAGACATCCATTATCAGGGGACATAATAAGGTAGGGAGTATAGATGGGTCTGAGGAGGTTTTTGCTCCCAGTGGATGGTGGGGATCTTTAACATGCTGTCTGAAAGGGTGGTAAAGTCAGGATCTTCAACATTTAAAAAGTACTTGAATATGCACTTCAAGTTCGATAAGCTATCGACCATGGAAAGTGTGATTAGGTTGGCTCAGAGAGGATGGGCCGTTCGACCTGTCTCGATGCTGTAAATGTCTATGTTTCTATAATTAACAGAAAGCAGAGAAGGAAAGAGATGACAAGACAATAGGAAAACCATTGTTTTACCATATTTATATATATTTGTATTTGAGTTAATATTGCAGTATAATAACTTTGTTACTGTTACATTCAGCCTAGTTTTATCTCTTGGTCTAAGAGAAATGGATTGTCCGGGGATATTGCAAAGTCATGGACTTGCCAACAAGATGAAATTCAAATTTAGAATAGATTTCTAGAAAAACAGACCTATGAAGATTAATTTCTATTAAACTATAATGTTTCTCTATCCCTACATACAATGGATTCTAGAAAGATTCATGGCTATATATTCATTTTTTTTTTGTAAATAATTTGTTGCTCATCTGACTGGGTCAGTTTAACATGTCCACATCTTTATACAGTTTATCTATTATAATTGTGCCATCAAACAGCCTAAGCTAACCTTTCAGTTTATTAGATACTGACTTTGATGAATGCTAGTAATGAGCAGTGAGAATCATCACCACTCTTTCAAAGATGTTGCAACATTTTAACACCTCTCTAAGTATCAAACTTCATCAGAAAATTGATAGATTCCTACAGTCACCAACACCAAAAACATGATTCAAAATTAAAATTAAACACATTTCATAGAATTCCTATAGTGCAAAAGAGGCCATTCAACCCATCGAGGGTGCACCAACTCTCTGATAGATTATTTTACCCAGACCTGCTCCCTTGCCCTATCCTATCACTGTAATCCAGCCATCCTATACATCTTGGGACACTAAGGGGCAATTTAGCATGGCCAATTCACCTAAGCTGCATATCTTTGACAGTGTGGATTTTCTTTGGGTGCTCCAGTTTCCTCTCGCTGTTAGATGGATTAGCCATGCTAAATTGTCCCTTAGTTGTCAAAATGTGTAGGTTAGCAGGAGTAGCCATAGTAGGTGTGTGGGATTACGGGGATAGGGTGTGGGAGAGGGCCAGGGTAAGATACTCTGTCAGAATATTGGTACAGACTTGATGGGCTGAATGACCTCCTTCTGCACTGTAGGGATTCTATTACTCTATGATTACTCTATGATTCTATATGGGAGGAACGTAGAGCACCCGGAGGAAATTGATGAGACATGGGGAGAACGTGCAGACTTCACACAGATAGTGACCCAAGGCCAGAATTGAATCCGGGTTCCTGGCGCCGTGAGACAGCAGTGCTAACCACTCTACCACCATGCACTTAATCAATGGGTAGATTGTAGGATCATCCTCAGGAAATAAGTTCCAGATTCTTGTGTTCAGATTTGCAATTTTTGATAGCTTTTGATAGCAGCTTGAAATCCCTGACTGAAATAGATGTGGATTCCATCCACATGAGGAATTGGGATTTAGGGAATGTTGCATCATTCACGATCACATAGGTGAGTGGAGTGAATAATGTCTGCTGCAGTACAGGTAGTTCACAGTCTGCTAGTTATCCATACTCGATTGCAGGACATACATGTCATATAATTCATACTTTTCAAGTTGTTCAAAATAGTGAGGACAACATCATCAAATACACGAATCATTCTGCTGGTGATAAAATTGTAACATGGGCCAGATTGCACTCTTCTCATTGAGGCTTAGGATGGAACCATGTACATAAGAAATGGGAACATGAGAAGACCATTTGATCCCTTGAGCCATCTCTGTCATCCTAAAGATCATGGTTGTGGCCTTAAATCCACTTCACTGTCAGTCCCCTAAAAGCCTCGACTTCCCTGTGGATCAAAATTCTGTTCAACACAAGCTTGAATATATTCAATGCCTCCTCTTGGACAGCGGGTTCTAAAGATTAATGACCCTCTTAGAGCACACAAGGCTTAGGAACAGGAGTAGTCCATTCAGCCCCTTGAACCTGTTCCACCATTTCATGCCATATTTGATTACACTTCAATTCAGCCTTAAATGGGAGACCTCTTAATTTTAAATTTTCCCCTAGTTCTAGACTCCCCCATGAGGTGAAGCATACTCTCAGTATCTATCCTATCAAGCATCCTCAGAACCTTACTTGTTTTCATTAAGATAACACCATAAGACTACTCGATATAGGAGCAGAATTAGGTCAGTTTGCCCATTGAGTCTTCTCCATCATTCAATCATGTTTCTCAACCCCATTCTCCTGCCTTTTCCCAACAAACTTTGATCCTCTTACCAATCAAGAACCTATCTATCTCTGTCTTAAATACACTCAATGATTTGGCCTCCACAGCCTCCTTTTGGCAATGAATTCCACAGGTTCACCACCCTCTGGCTAAACATCTTCCATTCTTCTAAACTCCAATGAGTACAGATGCAAACTGCTCAAATTTTCCTCAGAAGGCAACTCCTTCAGCCCAGGAATCAACTTAGTGCACCTTTTCAGAATTCTTCTTTATTCATTCATGGAATGTGGGCACCATTGGCTGGCCAGTATTTATTGTCCATTCCTAATTGTCCAAGGGCAATTGAGAGTCAATCACATTGCTGTGGCTCCGGAGTCACATATAGACCAGACCAGGGACAGCAGATTTCTTTCACTAAAGGACATTAGTGAATCAGGTTGGTTTTTCTGACAATCAACAATGGTTTCATGGTCATCAGTAAATCTTTAGTTCCAAACTTTTTTAAATTGAATTCAAATTCCAATATCTGCCATAATTGGGACTATGGGAGGCAACGCACACAGACCAGACATAGGGAGAAGGTGAAAACTCCACACAGTTACCCAAGGCCGAAATTGAAACTGGGTCTCTGGCACTGAGAGGCAGCAATGCCACCCCTTTAGATTCTTAGTAATCACTATTAACCAATATGGCTTCTTTTGTTGCTCATTATCTAAGAGCATAGAATTATATCACATCAAGCATAGAGACACAGACATACAGAGATTCTAACACAAGTCCCCAGAATATTAGTTGAATGTCTGGATTAATAGCCTAGCAATAATATCATTAGACCATTGCCTCCCTTATGCCTCCAATGTAAATATATCCTTCCTTAAACAAAGAGATTAAAAACTGTTTGTAGTGCTCTAGGTGTAGTCTCACTAATGCCCTGCAAAGTATAGCAAGACTTCTCAACTTTTATACCCCATTCATCTTGCAATAAAGGCCAAAGTTCTGTTCGCCTTCCTAATTACTTGCTTTATTTGTAATCTAACATTGCTGTGATTCATTTCCAGGGACACCCAGGCTCCTTCTTACCATAGCATTCTGCAGTCTCTCTCCATTTAAATAATCTTGGCTAAGCAATATTATTTAAATTCTCTAGTCATTCATGCCTTGCCACCAGTGCAAGCAAGTATGGAGAACTTGCCTCTCAGCCAAACCTCCGTTCATTGCAACGGGACCAGAGAATCCTGTCGGTGTGAATGGCTGCAGATTCCTAGCCATTCTGTTTGTCTATTCTTCTCACCAAAGCGGACAACCTGACATTTCCTACATTATTCCCCATCTGCCAAATTCCTGCCCTTAGGATTGAAGATGGAAGATTGAAATTGTGTTTCACTGTACAGCACAGTGATAAATCTAATTGGTTCACAGCAAGCATGTTGCACAATGATAGCATCATTGTGACTGTGACAGTAAACATGATTCATATGATTGTATTTATAGTGGAATTGAAAGTTGCATCATTACTTTTGATGCAATTCAAAGGAGTCCCAGTAGTCAGTCATGGAAAGTATTAACAATTGACCATAAACAATGATCTGCACTGGATGATTTCTCATCCTCAGTGATTTCAATCTCCATTTAGTTTTTCTTCCTTTCTTTCCTCTAAGTTTATTTCCCTTAAATCCAAGTGAACTCTTTTATCCATGCTCACAACTACCTCCTCCACAATGCCATCAGCTGTGGCCTCTTTACCTTCATTGTCTCAATCACAGTTAAGCAAAGTTGCTCCTGGGGTTGGTGCCGTAGATTTATATATTTTCTTGTTCTTGAGGAAGGTTATGTTATTAGTTGAATAGTGCTGAAGTTTGATGACATTTATCACTCTGAATGTTTACTGTCTCTCTTACCCTGCATAGGTCAAGCTTTCATCTGTTTCTGTAGCTGATTATTCCTAGAACAGGTTGCTAATCCCTCACCATAGCTTATAGCTTGAGGAACACTACACCTTATCAAGCTTAGTCACACTCACATATAGACACAGACAAACTGAGAGGTTTGTCTTGGTTTTAACGTGGCCAATGTACTTAACCTGCATGCCTTTGGATTGTGGAAGGCAACCCATGCAGACATGGGGAGAAAGTGCAACACAGACTTCTTACAGACGGTGATCTAAGGCCAGAATTGAATCTGGGTCCCTAGCGCTGTGATGCAGTTGAATAACTATTTATGAGCTTGAGTTAGGGTAATGTAAACATCTTTTTACATTACAGTAAACATCTTACCAAAGTTCAGTAAGACTGGAAAGCATTAGTATTAGTAAAACCTCACTAATGCTCACAGCAACACTGAAGGGGCAAGAGGCCAGCCAAAAAGTGACCCTGGTGAGGCCTTGAGCAGGAAGGGATGGAATGTCCTCCTTTAATATCAAACGTTCTATAAAAGATCTCTCTGCTGTGAGTGCTTCCTGATCCTCCTGGCCTCTCCGCCAACACCCCTAACATCTCTCTGCTCACCCTCCTGGGCGTCACCTCTCGACAATACCCCTCCCCTCCACCACCTCCCCAAGGCCCCAAAACATATGTCATCCTGCATGCCCAGAACTTACACTCGGACCACTTGCAATTCAGGTTCTACCAACTACAGCTGAGGGTACAGCTTCCTTCCAACTGAGTGGTGGCAGATCGGTATCCAGAAAATGAATGCTGTTTGGCTCTGGGGCTGGCAATGTCGGCAGTGATGTGTTCACCACCAATTCCTTGTATGACAAATGAAAAATCTTGGCCTAAGTCCTGGGAGTCTAAGTGTAAGTATGTTTTGGGTGTCTCAGGGCAGGGAGGGGAGGTAAATTTTGGGGAGTGGGCAAAGTGGGATAGATGTGGTGGTAGAGAGGGTAGGGATGGAGGACAGGAAGCATTCACAGTGGCCACACCTTTGGGAGGATATTGTATTTTAAATGAAAGCCATTGATGGATGCAACAACCCCCTCTTCCCACCTGAGCAGTATCGCTTTTCAGGCTTTCCCCCGGCCCTTGGACTCTTCCAACTAGTTGTCAATAATTGGCTACTTAAGGGCCTTAATTGGGGTGAGCATGAGCAAGCCAGCCAGACCTCAGTTATCCCACTGTAAAAATTGAAGAGAGGTTGAGGCAGATGACAGCCTAGTGGAAACGCCATCTGTAAAATTTTACGGTCACTCCTCACTGAAAAACCTGCTGGCAGAAGAATATAAAATTCTGCCCTTGAGCAGTTATGGGAACTGTCAGTGTTATACTTAAAGAAATAAAGATTTGTATGCTTCATAGCCATGGGGCACTCCAAGCGCTTTACAACCAATTAAGTGCTTTTGAAGTATCATCATTGTTGCAATGTAGCCAATTGCAGCCAATTTATCCACATCACATCCCACAGACAGCAAAGCAATGATGATCCAGGGCAGCACAGTGGTTAACGTTGCCAGGGACCTGGGTTCAAATCCCGGTTTGGGAATCTGCACTGTCTGTGTGAGTTTGCACATTCTCCCAGAGTCTGCATGGTTTCCTCCGAGTGCTCTGGTTTCCTCCCACAGTCCGAAAGATGTGTCAATTAGGTGCTTTGGCCGTCCCTCAGTATACCCGAATAGGCGCCAGAGTGTGGCAACCAGGGGATTTTCACAGTAACTTCATGCTGTGTTAATTAAGCCTACTTGTGACACTAATAAATAAGCCTTAAAATTTGCAAGTATTAATAGAGAATGTTGTCTCTCCTAGATCCTAGATAAAGATAACTTACTATGTTCTGAAGAGGGTTTTTAAAATTGCATCTGCTTTTTCTGCTCTTTAAACCTTGTTTGTAAGATGGAGAAACAGCTAAAAAATGGAAAACTGCTCTTGTTGCACCTATTATTAAAAAGGGAGGGGAAAGGACATTGAGAATATATTGGCTAGTCAGTCTGACTTGCCACATTGGAAAATTAATGGAGTCTTGTGTTGTAAAACCATCTGGACTTTTCAGCCAGATCATGGTTTTACTGGGGGCAACAAGTTGGTTTCATTCTGGAGGGTGGGTGGGAGGTGATTGTGTGCCTCACAGTTATTTGAATTTTTTCAAGATGTCATTGGTATGTTGACAAAGACCATAAGACCATAGAAATTCAACTGAAACTGACTTTTCCCCACTTCTAACAGAAACTTACTAAACAGACAAAAGCTAAGTATTAATATGAAGAATTAATCCTTTCCCCACACAAGTACACTTAAACAATAAGACATAAGGCAGAATTAGGCTACTCAGCCCATTGAGTCTGGTCTACCATTTAATCATAGCTGATACTTTTCTCATCCCCATTCTCCCACCTTTTCCCTATAATCCCAGACACCCTTATTAATCAAGAACTTATCTATCTCTGTCTTAAAGACACTCAATAACCTGGCCTCCACAGCCTTCTGCAGCAAAAAATTCCACAGATTTACCACTCTTTGGCTGAAGAAATTCCTCCTCATCTCTGTTTTAAAGGATCATCCCTTTAGCCTGAGGTTATGCCCTCTGGTTCTAGTTGTCCTACTAGTGGAAACATTATCTCCACATCCACTCTATCCAGGACTTGCAATATCCTGTAAGTTTCATAAGATCCCCCCTCATCCTTCTAAACTCCAACAAGTACAGACCCGGAGTCCTCAGCTGTTCCTCATATGAGAAACTCTTCATTCCAGGGATCATTCTTGTGAACCTCCTCTGGACCCTCTCTAAGGCCAGCACATCCATCCCTAGATATGGGCCTAAAGGCCAATATTATGTTGCAGTTTACTTGGAGTTTTCAAAAGCTGTTAATTCACTGCAGTGATTGAACAATTTCTTTGCACTGGGGATTAACGTAGCTTAAAAGTTCTTGACATAACACAAAATGTGTGTGCAGTATAATGTGAATTTGTGCTAATTCTTTCCATGAGCTGTTGTCACTTACAAGCAAAAAGTAGTTAAGGCAAAAAGTGAATTGCAATTGCAAAATATCAAACACAGCTAAATCAATAAATGGAAAATTAGCAGCAATGAATACAGGAGATAAGTAAACGGCCATCAGTTGGAGTTTGCTGCACTCTGTATTCAATGGCTGTACTCTTAATTTATTATCTGAATGTGGATTAATTTATTCCTTACAGAACATATTTGAATCTGTCTGTTACATATCGACTAGTAGCTACCACAAAGAAGAAAACTAATGAGGGGCTGCACTGATGGGTTGTGGTAAAACACAATGCAGGCTTAATAAGAAGGTGTTGCTTATTCCAGGTCAAAGATGAAAGAGCCCTGGAAGCACGTGAATCTCTCTGCTTACATCAATATAGGTGACATGGTATTATACCAGAAGAAATGCAACCGCTTTAAATGTATATCATCTTTCCCCCTTTACTCCTTTAGCCTCAATGTCAGCTTTTCCCAATGTTTCAACAACAGACCCAACTAAACAGTAGTCATTACTTTGCACCATTATTTCTCATATATACAATTAATAAGACAGTCTCTCAGGTGGACATCTCTTTCTTAACCTTGGTCTTTAGCCTGGTTTGCTATGGCATTTCAAGTGCTCATCTAAATGCTTCTTAAACGTTGTAAAGATTCCCTCCACTTTTAGGCAGTGAGTTCCAGATTCCCACCACCCTTTGCAGGAAAATCTTTTCTCTCAAATTATCTCTAAAGGTCCTGCTCCTTACCTTAAACCTATGCACCCTGGTTATTGGGGACATGACTTAATATACTAAGCTTTATGTCCAATTCTTCCAGCCGCATTCCCATTGAGCAGAACTTCAGGATATCTAAACCACGCTGTATTAGCCTGCTGCGTAATCGTCTAAACGTGGAGCTGCTGGTATCGGACCGGGATAAACACAATAAGAAGTCTCACAATAAGAAATCTCACTTGGCTATCAGCAGAGACTGATAGCCAAGGTCCAAACACATGAGAATGGCCTTAACCAGAATCTTGGATTCGAGTTACACTATCTGTAACCCCCACAACTTGCCTGGGTTTGCAAAATCTCACTAACTGTCCTGGCTGGAGACAATATGCATCTCTTTAACCTATGCTTAACCCTCTCTCCACTCACTTTGTCTGTACTTTTAAGACTTGATTACCTGTAAAGACTCGCATTCCAGCCAGTATTTTGTAAATTGAGTTTGTGCCTTTGTATGCCCACTCACTTGATGAAGGGGCAGTGCTCTAAAAGCTAGTGACTTGTGCTATCAAATAAACCTGTACTTTTAACTGGTGCTGTGAGACTTCTCACCGTAACTATCTAAATGCAGAGAGTACACTAGTTTTCTAAACTATGAAGGCATCTTGCAAACAAACTTGAGAAATGAACTGATAAATGTTTCCCTGAAGCGTGCTTTTATCTCCTGTTCTGTTTGACTTGGAACTATTTTTAGTGGCAAAGTGTTCTTTGGGTCTCCTTGAGTAAAATTAAGCTAATTTGTCATGACTGCAGACATAAGAAATGGCATCACTTGTATTAACTCTGAGGAATATCAAAGAGTCTATTGGCTTTAAGTACATCCTGTTAGACACAAAATACTGAAAATGATGAAGTGTAAATTGAGAGCATTGCACGCAAACATCCCATAACATACTGTATCATCCTGAGAAACATCATTTTCTGCATAAAGGCCTTAATATTCATCTTCTCTAACATGGCAATGAGGATTTGTCTAATCCCCAAACCATCAAAAAACAATCTGCATTGTGAAATTCTTGTTATTATTGCACTGCTCAAGTTGATTGCATGCTGTGCTAGTGATAGGAAACCATATAATCACTGTCATTCACCATTACCAAGTGGACAACAAAACAGTCTTGCAACCAGCATCTCCCAAACTAATTTAATGTTTCCTGGATACAACTGGCAGCTTGAGCACATGAACTTATTATGTTGTTGACCTAATACTTCTAGGTTACTCATGACCTTTGCTTTCCCCCCATTACATTTGGAATCCACAAAATAGAAGTGAGATGATGACTATAGGAATAAAACTGGGTGGAAGTTTATGCTCTTTCTAAGTCGGGTCTGGGCATTTAATAGAGCAGGAAGGACCCTGCTGCCTTTCTACCTCTGCCACCGACTAAATTCAGGGCAGAAAGGCTTGAGGATGGCCTTTCCACCCTGCTACCATAGAATCATACAGTGCAGAAGGAGGCCATTCAGCTCATCAAGACTGCACTGACCACAATCCAACCAGGTCCTATCCCAATAACCCCATGCATTTACCCTAGCTAGTCTCCCTGACACTAGGGGGCAATTTAGCAATCCACCTAACCTGCACATTTTTGGAATATGGGAAATCCACTTGGAGGAAATCCATGCCAACACAGAGGGAAACTCCACATAGACAGTGACCCAAATTGGAAATCAAACCTGGGTCCTTGGCACTGTAAGGTAGCAGTACTAACCACCAAGCCGCCCCAATTGAGATCCTGGAACACCAACGACTGGTGGGTCCTTAGCATGCAGGAAGTTCACGAAGCAAATCCTGTCAGTGTTGCTAATTGTGTTTAAACTTCTGTTTCACTCCTAAATCCACCCTAGGAAACTTTGCTCAACAATGATGGTGAACACTGGCAGAGATGGCAATGTAAGAATGTAATTGGCATATAATGGAATGACGCACATGTTTTTGAGGAATGGGTGGAAGTAAGATAGAATGAGAAAGGAAAGTAAGTTTACTTTCAAATGGTGTGCCATTTGAAGCATTATAAACAATGGAAAGATACATCAGAAAAGGATATGATGAGGCAAAGTTAGAAAAGGAAGCAATTTAAATACAGCTATTTTGTAACAGCAAGATACAGAAAAATAATCATTTTCAACCAGGAGAAGTGATGATCTAGTGTATTATTGCTAGACTATTAATTCAGAATCTCAGCTAATATACTGAGGACTCAGATTTGAATCCCTACATGGCAGATAGTGGAATTTGAATTCAATGCAAAATATTTGGTTTAAGAAACTTTAAGTTATTATGAAACCAGTGTCAATTGTTTGAAAAACCCATGTGGGACACTAATGTTCTTTAGGAAAGGAAATCTACCATCCTTAACTGGTCTGGCCAACATGTGATTCCAGAGCCACAGGAATGTGATTGACTCTCAACTGCCCTCGGGCAACTAGAGTTGGGTAGTAAATGCTGGCCAGCCAGTGATGTCCATGTCCTTGAATGGATAAAAGAAAATTTGAAAGCAAGTACAAAATTATTGCTCATCAAGTACATAATGGGGAAACAGCTTTTAATTTATAAATTCACAGTAAATTCTTTGATGAAAAAGCTTGGCATTATAAAGGCTTAAAAATAAAGCAACATTTGTCGCAATGAGCAGTAAGAGCCAGTTCTTCAAAGTGAGCAAGAAAAAACAACACATGAAAAGATTTTAACAATCTCAAAACAAACTACTGATAAAATTTCAGTTCAAGAAAATGTCCAATTAGTTTATTCCAAATCAAACACTCCAAGCTGTACAGATGCCTGATTAAATATTATTTAAATGAGCAGGTAGGTTAGCATAGTGATTGGATAGACATGAAAGACAGAATTTGCATTAGTATAACACGTTTGGAGTCTAGTGTGCTTTAATATATGGAAATGTGGGAGCAAATTTATGCACAGCAAGGTCAGAGTAAGTGATGCTATTTCGGGGTAAATATTGGTGATGGGCGAGATTTTATGGAGGTGTCAGGGGTATCAAGGAGAGCCAGCAAAGGATCCGTGTTGCTCCCTCCAGGAAGGCTTGCTGCTATTAAGTGCCTTTGAGGTGCATAAGCGGCTGCTGAATGACCCTGTTTGGGATCAAGGACCTTGGGGCTAGCCATCACAGACCCAGGATAGAGAAGCAATCCAATGCAGTGGTAAGTCATGGTAGGAGGGTCTTTGCAGGATGGAGAAAATAAGGGAGAGGGTTTGGTAGCAGGGTCAGGAGGCTGGTCCTTGCCTGATGTCAAATTCATTAATTAAGCAATGAGTGTCCTTCAATGAGTGACCTCCTTCCACTATCCCCAACACCACCAACATCTTGGAGACCACAAGTTGCCCACACAGATTTATCTGTTATGCAGGCATCACGGCAACAGGCCTACCCACTTCAGTAATGGGATGAGGTCCATTAATTGGCCATTGATTATTAATGATCAAGTGATCATTAATTGGCCATTGAAGGGCCATAATTGGCCGTTGAGATGGGAAGTCCAATAATGGCCTTCCTGCCCCAGATTTAATTTTGATAGAGGCGGGAAGGTGACAGGATGATTAAATGCCCTCTTACTTCCAAACACACCACGAGAAAGAGCATAAAACAACCTCTTACTCCAAAGATAAAGGAAACCATCTGCTGTTATTTTGTGCTGCAACAGAATCTTTCGCATTCAGCAAAGACAGCTGAGGGGTCTAAATTCCATACTTTACGCAAATGATAGTTCTTCCAACAATGCAGCACTCCTTCAGCACTGCACTGAAGTGTCAATCGGATTTAATTGATCAAATTCAGAAGTGGGGCTTGAAGTCATGACTTCAGACCCAGAAGACAAGACTGTTACCGCGGAGCCAAAAACGAAAGAATAGAGGTCAAGAGTAACCTTCCAAGATGCTTCAAATACTGAAAAGATATTACTTGCTGAACAAAGAATAATTTTCGCCTCTAGAACATGGACATATAATCTGAGAATTTGAATTCAACCAGTTAAAATTGAACCCCAGGAAAAATGTCTTTGTGTAAAGAATGGTGACAATGCTGAACATTTGGGGTGGAGGGGAGGGGGGATTTTACAGGCTCACTCGGGCAAAACTGCCTGATATCAACAAAGATTTCCATTGTCGGATCCTTGCCTGTTCCAAATCTGAAGCGGGCAAGAGGCTAGAGTTCCATCCATTGTCCCTGTAGGCTTTGGGTGAGATATTCTGGCCGCATTCACCCTGAAACTGGATTTTCCTACCTGATGTCAACAGACCTTTCCATGGTCTGCCTCCCACCTGCTCCGATTTCCATGATGGGCAGGGTGGTAAAATTCACCCCTTTAGAGTGGAAAATCACTTATAGTCAGATGGAAGTATCTATGTAAATGGAAGAAAAAACTGAGGAAGTAGAAGTAACAAGATATAGCTGTGATGCAATCAAAATAGACAAATATTTCTACCATATATCCCTAGAATTTGGTTTGGAAATTCACAGCAGTAAGAAAAAAAAGTTTCAGTTTCATTCCCTTGGGGGCTTTTTCTACTGGGGGTGAATCTCACAAATGACATATCCAAGTGTAGAACTTCAATGACCTTCTGAAAATTTGGGCAATGTGATCAATGCTCTACCTGCAATCTCCCCTTCATTAATCAGGTCCTCAATTCTACGTTTGATTTTCCTGATGTTCTCCTGTCACATGAGCTCTGCGCCAGAACTTTTATAAAATGAATGGGGGCAGCATGGTGGCAAGTAGTTAGCACTGTTGCCTCACAGTGCCAGGGATCTAGGTTCAATTCCCCAGCTGGGGTCACTGTCTATATGGAGTTTGCACATTCTCCCCATGTCTGCATGGGTTTCCTCCCATACTACAAAGATGTGTAGTTAGACAGATTGGCCATGCTGGATTGCCCCTTAGTTCAAGGAGACTAGCTAGGGTGAAGACATGGGGTTATGAGGATAAGACCTGGTGGAATTGTGGTTAGTGCAGACCAAATGGCCTCCTTTTATGATTTATGAAAAAATTCTATCTTTTGCGTAGAAATTATATATAAAAAAAAGATGAATTATGACCCAACTTGTCCTGGATATGTAAATAGTCCAAATCCACTCTGATTATTGCCTGATATTCAATGGTATTATCATTGCTAAAACCCCCACTAGCAACTTTCTGGAGATTACCATTGACCAGAAACTGAACTAGAGCAGCCATATAAATATTGTGCCTACAAGAGCAGATCAAAGGCTAGGAATCCTGCAGCAAGTAACTCACTTCCTGACTCCCCAAAGCCTGTCTGCCATCTACAAGGCGCAAGTTGGGAGTGTGATGGAACATTCTCCTTGATGAATGCAGCTTCAACAACACTCAGGAAGCTACACACCATCCAGGACAAAGAAGCCCACTTAATTTGCACCCTATCTACATGTGTTCACTCCCTGCATGACCGATGCACAGAGGCAGCAGCGTGTATCGTCTACAAGACGATACACTATAGGAACTTACCAGGGCTCTTTAGACAGCATCGATCAAACCCATAACTACTAATATCTAAAAGAACAAGGGAAGCAGATACATGGGAACACCACTCCCTGGAAGTTCTCTTTCAAGCCACTCACCACCCCTGAATTGGAAATACATCGCTGTTCCGACATTATTGTTGGGTCAAAAGCCAGGAACTCCCTCTCTAACAGCATTGTGGGTGTACCTACACCACACGGGCTGCAACAATTCAGGTAGGCAGTTCAACCAGCACACCTTCTCAAGCGCAATTAGTAATAAAATGCTAGCCTAGCCAACAAAGAACTCACCCTTGAAAAAAATAAGATCTAAACGCATTTGTTTCTTCCCCAAAACACTTTCGAAAAATCTATCCAACCTACTCCTGATTTTGACATTGTCTTTGCTCTGATCATTAACTCCAGTAAAATCTAGAGCTTGCCATTTGTAAATTCAGTTGTAAACTCTTTCAAATATCCGTATTAAATGAGCTTAAAATTAGTCATAATAAGGCCTTGTCATAGTAAGAATTCAAAAGAGAATTAGCTCGTCACAGCAACTAAAGAGAAAAAATTCATAATCAGCAAATAATCCCCTGTCCTTCAAATCTCAAAGCTTCTCTCTAAGTACAAAAATAATTGTGAAACCAATTGCCTCCATGCTATTGGGTTTACTGCTGTGTACAGGGTATGAAGTATATTCTTTTCACTGGACAGAAGAATATTTTGCTCCATGAAATATCCCAGTCAATCCCCATCCGCGGACCAGGATTTTCCACCCCTTCCCTCTGTTGGGAGCATCCGGTCCCACAGAAGGGATTATTGGCTTAGCGGTTCTACCATGATGGGGCTGGAAAATTTTGTTATTCTCTATGTCAAGAAATTAAATATTTGGGGAAAATCCAAAACAATGAATATTTTGCAGGGTTCAGTGGAAGAAATACGTTCAAAGAACCAAAAGGCCCTTCCTGATTTCAGCATAGCATCATAGGCATTCACAGCACGGCTACTCGTAGGCTATCCTGCTCATCATACTTTTCTACTCTTTCACATTAGCCTTGCAGGTTACAACACTTCAAGTACATAACCAAGTGCTTTTTAAATGTTGTGAGTGTTTCTGCCTCTACCACTCTTTCAGACAGCAAGAGACAGATCCGTACCAGCCGTTAGGTGAAAAAAATTCCCCTTGAATGGCTAATTAACCTCCTACCTCTTACTCAAAATCTATGTCCCCTGGTCATGGAGCCTGTGTCAAGAAGATTAAAGCTTTCCCATCCACTCTATTTAGGCCCAGTTAGGTGTCCCCCTTGGCCACTTTTGTTCCAAAAAAAACAATCCTAGCTTTTCCAATCATTCCTCAAGCTGTGCTTTTTGATCACATAAATGCGACAAGGTAATGCATTCTGAAAGGATTTCAAATCTCTGTCTATTAATGAAGATAAAGGGAAAGGAATGAAATAATTCAATGGAGCATTCACTTTATGTTATTCACTTTCGAGACACATAAATTCCTGTGTTTGGAAATTTCATTTTCATTAGACATCGTTTTCTTCAATGTAATGTGATGCATGCCTATGCAGATTGAGAGAAGATGTACTGCCACTTCTTAACAAAACTAATTCTAAGTGATCTTTAGACTATAATCAGCTTTTCATTCAATTGTTTCCTTCAAAAAAGAAATTACGCCTGGCAGAGTTCTTAAATTATTCATTTTTCTTAAGGCTTGACTAATTTCAGTTCCTCTGGCACCTTATATAATATTTAAAGCCTGTGAAAAACTGCGTATTTTCGTGTGGCTGAGGTCAATGCACAATGCTAACACAGAGAACAAACAGAATCACTGAAGTGTTTACTATGGAGATGTATTAAAGCCCAGGAGCAGTGCCAGTTCCTTCAGGGAATTGACTGTTTCAAACTGTATTATCTCTTTTTCACAGGCAAATGTTTGGACACCACACAACTCTGGAGAAGCCTGTT
This sequence comes from Sphyrna mokarran, assembly GCA_024679065.1. Lineage (NCBI taxonomy): Eukaryota > Metazoa > Chordata > Chondrichthyes > Carcharhiniformes > Carcharhinidae > Sphyrna > Sphyrna mokarran. Next base: position 21,277,063 of record JAGIQG010000024.1, on the reverse strand, counting down.
GTGATGTGAGTGCGGCTGCTGCATGTATTAAAATACAATGGGAAATCCTATTAACAGTGGTGGGACCAGGAGATTCCATCACCAACCAATGGCACACCACCTTCCGCCACAAGATAGGCACCATGAGGAGGCCAGAGAATCCCGCCCAAGTTCTGTATAACCAAACAACTAAACCAACAAATGGTGTTGCACATGTTTGGCTCAAGTATACGCAATTTGTGTGGCTTCTCCAATTGCCCAGGCACATTGCAATCGCTGTAAGTGAATTCAATTTGAGTGATAATCTCCCTATGCACATTCTAAATTATACAAGTTAAGATGGAGTGACTGACTGAGTGATGTTTGTTGAGATGAACGTTAGAACACATTGATCAATGCAAGTTGGGTAAACCTCATTAAGTATCCCAGGAGCAAATTAAAAGAGAAACAGCTTGTACTTAATTAGTTCTTATCACAATTGCAGCACAGTCTAAAATGCTTCACAACAAATGAAGTATGTTTTAAGTGGAGTTGTAATGTAGGGAAACACAGCAATCAATTGAGACAAGGCAAGGCGCCGCTAATACCTATGGGATATATAACCAGATAACTGTTAAAGGTGGCATAGTGGTTAGCACTGCTACCTCACAGTGCCAAGGACCCAGATTTGATTCCCAGTTTGGGTCACTGTCTGTGCATTTTTCCTGCGTCTGTGTGAGTTATCTCTGGGTGCTCTGGTTTCCTCCCATAGTCTGAAAGGCGTGCTGGTTAGGTGCATTGGCTGAGCTAAATTCTTTCTCAGTGTACCCGAACAGGCGCCAGAGTGTGGTGACCAGGGGATTTTCACAGTAATTTCATTGTTGATGCAAGCCTGCTCATGACAATAATAAATAAACTTCAATTGCTCTGAAGAAAAGTCAGACAGACTCAAAACATTAACTTTGTTTCTCTCTCCACAGATGCTGCAGTGTACAAGATTTTGAAGGGAATAGATAGAGTAAACAGGGCTAAGCTTTTTCCTAGGATGGACTCAAATAGCACGAGGGGTCACGGGCTTAGGGTGAGGGGGGTAAGGTATAATTTGGATGCTAGAGGGAGTTTTTTCACACAGAGGGTGGTGAGGGTATGGAATGTGCTACCAAGTAAAGTGGTGGAGGCAGGTACTCTGGAGTTATTTAAGAAATACTTAGATGGGCACATGAACAGAATGGGAATGGAGGGGTATAGAAAACTGATTTAAAATAGGGATCATGAGCCTTGGGAGTCCCTGGGAAGTGTGTAAATAGATGATGATATTGATGTACTTGTTTTTATCCTACAGGTGCTTTGGTCCACCTTGTTGTCTAACGAGGGGCATACACGCGATGGGTCATGAGAGGACTGCTCTTGGACCTTTTTCGAGAGTATCCTACTGCTTCACATCGTTAGTGTATGCTTGACCTGGACCATCTGATGGGCAACATGACAGCTCAGTGACTATCGCTGTGCTGTGCAGATACATGGATTTGGGCCTGTGTCTGTAGAAGTTTGCGCATTCTCCCCGTGCTTGCGTGGGTTTTCTCCGGGTGCTCCGGTTTCCTCCCACATCCCAAAGATATGCTCTTAGGCTAATTGGCAAAACAAATTCTCCCTAAATGGTCTCAAATTTGGTTTTTAATCCATAGATCTATAAACATGGACAGGGATCACGGGTAGAAGTGGGAACATCGGGGTGGCGGCGCGGGCTCGTTGGGCCGAAGGGCCTGTTTCCCGTGCTGTTTTGTTCTTTGTTCTTCCTGCTGATTTTTTTCTTGCATTTTCTGTTTTTATAACTGTTTTAGGTGTTGACTGAGGGATGAACATAGATCAGAAAACTTGGAGAACTCTCCTGCACTCATTTAAATCAAAAGGACACCCATTAACATTCCCTTAGCACTCCATGAAGAAGTCAGAATAGGTGCTTGAGTCTCTCAAACGAGTTGGAATTCACGAACTACAGAAAAACACTGACACATAGGTGAAGCACGATGAACCATGACTTACAATAATACAATTTAGGAAAGAGGATCCACAATTATACAATTATGCAGCCATCAGTAAAGGAACAGCACTTAGAATTTGAAAATTTGAAAAACAGAATTTGAAAAACGCTGCCCAGAATGTTTAGTATGCTCCAGAGCACAGACTCCTTGAATTCAATGGCAATTTGAATTTTTACAAACGGCAAAGCAGCATGTATAAGACAGGAAATAAAAATCAGATTTAAATAATTGTCCAAAAAGTATATAAATATTGAAGCATACTCATAGGATTAAGGATGAAATTTAAATATCAGAACAAAGTTTTTTTTTCAGTTGCAGACTTAAGGCCTTAATGCTTATCTGTGAAGACTTTTGTAAAGATTTTTGTTTCTCATAGTAGTTTATGTAATTTTAAAACTCGTGTGATCTTATCACTCCATATTAGAATCGTAGAGTCTTTACAGTCCAGAAGGAGGCCATTTGGCCCATTGAGTCTGCACTGACAATAATTCCACCCAGCCCCTATTCCTGTAGTCTCACAGATTTAACCTGCTAATCCCCTTGAAACTAAGGGTCAAGTTAGCATGACCAATCAACCTAACTCGCACACGTTTGGAGTGTGGGAGGAAACTGGAGCACCCGGAGGAAATCCACGCAAACATAGCAAGAGTGTGCAAACTCCACACAGGCAGTGATCCAAGATTGGAATTGAGCCTGGGTTTCTGGTGTCTTCAGGCAGCAATACTAATCATTGTGACACTATGCGACCTGATTGAACCAGGCTTAACATTTACACCGAGAAGTGGGTAATTCATTGAATTTCATGAGAAATCAGTGAGTCGTATGCTGATTTTCATCTGTTATAAATACATCCATGCAATCTTTGGAGGAACAGGACCACAAATTCCAGATTTCCACATTTAACTGCAGACTCCGGAAGTTACTGTAAGTTTTACCCAGAAAAATGAGCATTGCTGATTGCCTTGTTGTTCTTACTATCTCAAATCCTGGGCTAATGAGTTTAAAATTCAACAGAGCCTGATCATTATTTAACATTTAATTTTGACGTTCGATTGATTTAATATTTATATGTGCTCTTCAAAGGACCTACTTGTTTCCGTGCAACTTCGGATAATTGCAAATATTTTTTCAGCTTTTCTCTTAGAAGCGGATTTCATTCTTTATGAATCTCACGTTCAAATGCTTACATGCACTGAAAATACATGTCTAGATGCTGTTGCTCTGTGAAAAAAGTGTAGCATGTTGTCTTTGTTTAATATTGTTTTCTTTTCCAGACTATAACTGTGCATATGGCTCATCAGTCTGTTGATGGAAAGTAAATAATAAAGGTTGAGATTTTAATATAATCATGTGGTGAGGTTTAAGAATTAATAATTAACAAGAAAATAATAGAATATGGTACAGATTTCTCTATACCAAAGAAATGGTTTTTCTCTTTGTTATAAAGGTTAACAAATTCACCCTCTTACAACTAAAATTCAGCAGAATTTCTGACTGTTTTTCGCACTTTGCCAATACTGCATTAACTTTAGCGATAATGAAGCCTAGAGTCAAATAGCAAAAACAACTGTCTTAGGATCAGATAAAGCTTAGAGGTAGTAGCCATACCAAGATAGGTTGGAAGCCTTTGCAGTGCATGCAAGGGTAAATACGTAACTACTTCAAGATGTGCCAGTTTTGGCAAAACCTATATGTATTATTGGATCAAAGTTTAAACAGTGTCTGTTTAGGGGTGGCACAGTGGCACAGTGGTTAGCACTGCTGCCTCACAGGGCCAGGGACTCAGGTTCGATTCCTGGTTTCGGTCACTGTCTGTGTGCAGTTTGCACATTCTTCTCATGTTTGTGTTTCTTCCGCGTGCTCCAGTTTCCTCCCACACTCTGAAAGACGTGCTGGTTAACTGCATTGTCCCAAATAAGTGCCAGAGTGTAGCGACTAGGGGAATTTCATAGTAACTTCATTGCAGTGTTTATGTAAGCCTTACTTACGATAAATAAACAAACTTAGTTACATACTTAATTAATCTGTATCTGTAATGTATAATATGAAAATGTACGGTTTTTCTGTAATCACCAGAGTCTGCTTCAGAGGCCTTTCTCTGAAGTAGTGCTCCCCTTGCAGAGACTGGAATAAAGTGATCGTAATCTACACTGAGACACGTGTGGCTAATTCGTGAATAATCAACACTAACAATTCCTTTCTGTCACTTTGCTTTCCAGACATTTGCTTTAATAGCTGATTGAAAATTCAGTTTAATTTCAATTTGAAAATTATATTCCTGAAGAAAGGCAATGGTGGCTATGATGGATAATATTTTAATTCTGGTTGTATTACAGTATGGTATGGCTCCAGCTCTGATCAAGACCACAAGAAACCACAAAAGGTTGTGAGCGAAGCCCAGTCCATCGTGCAAACTAGCCATACATTGAACCATACATTGATTCTGTCTATACTTCCTGCTGCCTCAGAAACTCAGCCAACATAATCAAGGAACCCACACACTCTGGACATTCTCTCTTCCATCTTCTTCTGTCAGGAAAAAGATACAAAAGTCTGAGGTCACATACCAATGAACTCAAGAACAGCTTCTTCCCTGCTGCCATCAGACTTTTAAATGGACCTACCTCATACTAAGTTGATCTTTCTCTGCACCCTAGCTATGACTGTAGCACTTTATTCTGCACTCTGTCATTTCCCTGCCTATGTACAGTATGTTTGTCTCTATAGCATGCAAGAAACAATACGTTTCACTGTTTATTAATACATGTGGCAATAATAAATCGAATCAAGTCAAGAAAGAATTAATAATTTTATTTTACTGCTGCTGCATTTTATTTCCAAAAAGATTGGGATCAACTGAAAATTCTGTTTGACAATCCTGGTTATATCTCAGCCTCCTACATCTTGCCCCACACAACAACATCTATAAATGTCTTAAACTATCTTATTAAGGCTTTATAGTTATAAAATGCACTTGTTAATGATTTGCAGTGGGATGTTGATCATGTTGATCAATGTAAGATCATACATTGATTTACTTCCAAGGTACTGTTCTGAATTCCCAAAAACTTCTCCACTCCACTCCCTTCTATCCATCATGAGATGAATTCATAAAATCTCCACATGAACTGCATGAAAGAAGCCTAAAAGCAGGGATATTCCTTCTTCTAAAGCCATAGCACCAACAAGTACGTCTTTCATGTACAAAAAAACTTAAGAATTTTTTGGGACACGCCCAATGATATCTCCTTAAGGACCAAAGATTTCCTTTGATCCCTTCTAATTTTGTGCTGTTTTAATTTAGCTCTGGTTAATTTATTTTGATCTTGGATGAGCCAATCATATCAGCATTGTGGATGGCATGATGGCACAGTGATTAGCTTTGCTGCCTCACAGTGCCAGAGATGGAGGTTCAATTCTGGCTTCAGGTCAGTGTCTCTGGAGTTTGCGTGTTTTCCCGTGTCTATGTGTGTTTCCACAGGGTTTCTTCCCACAATCCAAAGATGTGAAGGTTAGGTTGACTAGCCAGGCTAAATTGCTCTCACTGTAAGGGGGATTAGCAGGGTAAGTATGTGAGGTTATAGGGATAGGGCTTGGGGGAGATGTTTGTTAGGGCAGGTTCAATGGGATAAATGGCCTCCTTCTGCACTGTAGGGATTCCATGATATTAAGCAAATATTCTAAAAGCTAGGAAGAATTAAATCCTATATTTGATATCAGAATCAAGATTACAATCATCTTCAAGTTCCTTAACAAAGAAAAATAAGTATTATCTGAAAGATAGTCAATGCAATAAAATATAAGTTTTAAATGATTTAAACTTGGTATCAAAATAAGTTAAAATGTGAGCAATCAGTGCACCAATATGTGACTCTGTTGACTGAGAGCAGGGAGATGTTGAATTCTCAGTCACACACGCTCACTGAATCATGAAGTTCATTGCATTGGAGGTAGAGACACAGATCTAATATTGGACTGCACTTCACAATTTTACAGGTGTAAAACAGGCATCTAAATGTTTAATATGGGGCCAAGTGTGCACACCTTCATTTAGAACCACATGAATACTCCCCAACATATTAGATGGAGTGTTTAGGAGGAAACCATATACCTGAAATTGGTGTAAGGTCCATTGGATAAGGAAATAGAGGGGCCCAGCCCCTGCTTATATTGTTGTTAAAAGGAATCACTGGAAGCAGGCATCGAAAAGCTAAGTCGAGCGCTCAGTCTCCTCTTGGCTGTTCCATCTCCTCTCAGCTGCACATTCAATCTTTGCCCCACTGATGGTCAATTCTCATCCCATCCTTTGATTGCTCTTCCTGGATTCTTCTGAGATCTCAGTTGAGGCCCCTGGTCAATCTTGCAGCCTCCCGGTCCAAGTACTGCTCCTGGGACCACAGAAAGCACCTGCAGCTAACTGGTTATGTCCAGATGGGGCTGGTGAAGCAATTTCCCATAGCCCTGCTGTCAATCTCTTTCAGCTTTTGAGATTGTGCCCACATCAGATAATAATCAAAATTTTACAGATTCATGCTGACTGTTCTTAATTAGTCCATGCTTTGTTGAGTGTATTTCAGTTTGATTCCATATTGCAGACTCTAGAGGTAGATTTTAATTTCACTTCAAAATAGAAACTATTAGTAGCAAATTGGCCACCTCTTATATATTTCATCAAAACTGGACATGGCGTATAGCAATTCATAGAAATCACAGGAATCATATAATCCTACAGTGCAAAAGAGGCAATTTGGCCCATTGAGTTTGCATGTCTCTCCAAAAGAGAATTTTACCCAGGCCCTCTCCCCTGCCTTATCCCCACAATCTCACACCTCTCCCATGGCTAATACAGCTAATTTACACAACTTAGGACAATTTATCATGGCAAATGCACCTAATGTGCACATCTCTGGACTGGGAGAAAACTGGAGGATCTGGAGGAAACTGACACAGGTCAGTGAGAATGTGCAAACTCCACATAGAGGTTCATCTAAGGCCGGAATTGGATCCAGGTCCAATGTTAACCACTGTGCCAATGTGCCACCTTTGCCATCAGTTTATTGCTAAACGCAGCCCCTGGAGGTTTACCAACAACCCGGGAGAGATCATTGTGCTCTAACTTTCTCTTCTTTAATGAACAGTATTGTAACTATGGCCACTTTCCACTCAATTTGTGGAGATCCTGTTTCTGAATATTAGGATTAATGTCTCTGCAATTTCTTTCTGAATCTCCCATATTCTGAGATACAGGCTATCTGGATTTAATGACATTTCCTCTTTACAGTTCCATTAACATTTTAATGGTCTAAGTGATTTATTTCTAACAGCGTCTCTTCTTCATTCTCCTCAGTTACTTCTACAGTCCCATTTTAAACTTGCTCGCTAAAAATTGAGACTAAATATGTATAAGTATCTCTTCAACTTCCTCCACTTCCTATCGATTGTTTAACTTATGCTTGTATTGCTATTTCTCTTTATCCTGTCAAGAAGTTTTATTCCCCTTTGACTATTTAATTTATTTTTTCCCATTCTGAACTTTTATGTTTTCCATTTTTCTGTACTGTCTCCTCTCCAATTATCATTCATCATTTCTAATAGGACTTTATGAACCTTGTACTTTATTCTATCTCACCCTTGAATATTCTCCACTGCTGCTTCACTGTTTAATCCATTATTTTTTTCCATGCAATTAATTTGGATTAAGTTCTTTTTCATTCCACCAAATTCAGTGATTTTCCAATTCAACAACTTCTGTCTTTTATCAAGTCAGTGGTGAACCACATTTTGTTATGCTCCATTATTTCCCAGCCATTTTCCTGTTGCCATGTTACAATGGCAAGAATAAGATCGAGCACTGCGTTCCTCCCAAGTGGAAATACAAGAGACAGGTGAAGAAAAAGTTCTTGATGTGTTCTAAGAACTTTCCCTGTTATGACCACAAACTTTTTATCCTATCTTTAACAAAGTTAAAGCAGCCTTGCATTGTGGCTTTTTGTAAAAATTTATTACTGTCACACATAGGCTTACATTAACACTGCAATGAAGTATCTGTGAAAATCCCTAAGTTGCCACATTCTGGTGCCTGCTCGGGTACACTGAAAGAGAATTTAGTGTGGCCAATGCACCCTAACCAGCACATCTTTCGAACTGTGGGAAGAAACCAGAGCACCCGGAGGAAACACACACAGTCAAGGAGGGAATATGCGGACTCCACACAGACAATCATCCAAGCTGGGAATCGAACCCGGGTCCCTGGTACTGTGAAGCAGCAGTGCTAACCACAGTGCCACCGTGCTGTCCCTGTTCTGTGGATATTGTATTCATCTCCTCGATCCTTGTCCTTGTCCATGATCCTCGATTTCTTTCCCACTGCCTGTACTTTATAATGTGCTCTCATAATAATACCAGATCATTTATCATTTCCAAATTCAACCCAGATAGATTCAACCTGCATACCATCAATTAGGTTTTCCATCCAAGTAGTAATCATAAGGACACCAAGCTTCCCTTTCTTCCTTCTCTATCACTGCTGAAATTGTAATCAATGGAGATACTTACACGGATATTTTACAACAATGTTGTGCCTGGCATAGATCATGCTATTGTGCAAAGGTTAGACTCAGAGAAAGTGTTTGCATCATAGAGTTTGCGATCTTCCTGGAACCTTTCTGCTGGTGCAAATTGGATCTTGCCCAGAAAGGGCACCAGTCTGATTAGCATGAGTTTGCTAATCGACCTCACTTCATTTCAATCTTATTAGCATTTTTGGTGTGCGCAATCAACCATCCTGTAGGAATGTTACCAGCTACCAATCCCCCCTCCCCCCCACAGCAGGAAGTCACAAGAGGGGGCAAATCACTACTGCTTCCTTAAAGTGTGGACCAGATGCCATGGATTGCGAGGGTAAGGAGATGAATATCACTGAGCAACAACTTCCAGGGCGCAGAAGACTACATCAGCTGCTGCCATGGTTTGGGATGGGGACCTTCAAGTGTGGAGCAGCTTGCGAGAGCTTGGGTCAGGCCCGAAGTCTTCATGTCAGCGGTTACTGCTAGGTTGGGGCTTGTGTGACAAGTATTCCCTCTGCCTGCTGCAAGACCTTCAAAGGATTTTATATGAAGTCATGTTCAAATCCCCCTAAAGTCACACTGGTTACTCCACTCAGCTCGGTTGTACAGGGTCTGTGACTTATTGTTGACATTCCATCCCAGGCTTCACTAACAATGAGAAGCACCCGCTCTGACAGCTGTTGCATCAAACAAGAGAGCTTGTCAGCTTTAACATAACTACATGAACACAGCAGTGCTCCTTACAATCACCTGTAATGCCTAATCACTTGAAAATTTGAAGGGATTTTTCTATCTTCTGTCTGATGCCATTTCTGGAAGCTAGTTTGCACCATACATCCAGGTGGGTGCACTCAGATTGTATACTACAAGGGTCCTTCAATGAGGACTCACTAATACTCACTCTTATTCTCACTGCCACACCAAAAAGAGGCTTTCCAGCTAATTTCACTTTCCAGCTTTTGATCTGTATCCCATAGATTACAGCACTTTAAGATTTCATGCCCCTTTGGGAAAATCCATGTTCTCCCTGCCCTCTCTTGTATTGTGGTCTTTGCCCTCATCATATCTATAGAGAAGTGTACATCAACCCATTCATTCACTCTACACCTGGCACCAAATGGTTCGCAATCTTCCCTGTCGCTTTCAGTTGCTGCCAATTGAATCTCGCCCAGAAAGCGTGCGAGGCTGATTAGCATGAGATTGACTTGATTTCAGTCTCATTAAGGAGTTTAGCAAATAATCATCCCCCTTCCCGGAATGTTCTCCTCCCCCCATAAAAGCGGGAAATTATATAGGGGTGGGAGTCAAATCACTACTGGTCCCTTAAAGCGTGGAATGCGTGGGCGAGCAAGAAGGTGAGTACCACTTAGCACTAATCTCCAAGTAAGTAATCCAACTGATTAATTCTGAATCAAAATGGATGTTCTAATTTATAAGTTTATAAGTAATTCCTCGCGATAATACAGTTCAAAGACATTTATTGATTTTCCTAGGAGATATGCATATAACGACGATTACTAATGATAATTTTGCCTATTCCAAAAGCACAGTTGCATCATACAAGATATCAGAGACTCCACAGGTTACAGTTTTATGAACTTAGCAGAAACAGCTGATTTGATCTTGGCTGATGTATCCATTCTAACACCCACTTACACGACATTTCTTTCCAGCTTTCTCTGTCGCACGCTTCACAGCATCACCTCATTCAATTAGCTGCAGAAACTCCAGTTTTAACAAGAGTCACTCTCCAAACATTCACCTTGATTGAATTGTCGGTCAAATCAATCAACTGAGAGACACTTACATTCCTTATTAATGCCTTTCGGCAACTTGGCCAGCTAAGCTGAAACTTCTAGAATGACTGGTACCATTTAATCTGTCAATCAGCTCACAGCAGGAAGCAAGACCTATGGAGGTCAATGTTGGCACTTGAGAAAGTCCGTTTCCATCTCCACTGAATACTTAAGAACTACAAGGCCCATTGCTTTTCATTTGATTGGAAATTCAACTGAAACTGACATTTCCTGCCTTTTAACAGAAATTTACTAAAAAGACAAAAACTAAGCGTTAATATGAAGAATTAATCCTTTCCTAACACAAGTACATTTGGTCAACTGGTTCCTACTTATCCCCTTTCATGAAGTCAAAAACTATTTGTCCCTTTGTTGCAATTCCTCTCCATCTTTGTGCTACTCATCTCTGAAACATGTCTTCTAAAAACCTAGCTTCTGACTCAGTTAGAGATAATTCTCACTTGCAGACTCAGGTCTGCTATGTCTCAACATTAAACTCTGGGCTAAACTTGCTCCATTACTTCACCAAACAACTCAAATTCTGTTGGCAGCTTTGTCAATGCTTTGCTTAAGTCACCTCAGTTGCTTCTTGCACTTCAGGATCTTTATAAATTGGAATTTCTTATCAGTTAGTAGTCAGGATTTTTTTGGCTGCGCACACCCCAAAATCCCACCCAAGGTCAACGGAACTTTGCATCGTCCATGTCCCACTTGCTAAGATTCCTGTGGTAGGCATGATGGGAAATTCCACCCAGTAACTTTGGTTCATAAGAATTTTCAAACTTCAGCAGAACCGTAGGTAAGAATCTCCAGTGTCATCATGCAAGGGTCAACACAAAGCCCACAATGATCCCCATTCATGATTAAAACATGCCAATAAAAATTTGTTTTAAATTGATCCATCCATTTTAAAAACTCCTGTGAGTAATGAAAAGAGCAATTGGAATAATGCCTTTGGAATGAAATGTGAATATACATTAATTGAGTCAGATCATGATCCAAGTATAGAACCATAGAATGCCTTCACAGCAGCAAGGGGCCATTCAGCTCATTGAATCTGCATCAAATCTCGACAGAGCAGCTTACCCATCCTTATTCTCAATGGTTTCTGTGAAACACTTTTAAAAGATCCGCATCCTCGGGAGCAAATGCCGGAAATGTATGTCTACCTTAAAGGAAGTCTTGTTCAAAATAACATTGATGTAAAAATAGGTTTTCCTCAAGATAGGTGTCAATCAATGGCAGTTTGTAGAATAGCTTACAAATTAATCAGTATTGTCATTCCATGGATAAGGTTCAGTGTACAGAGGACAAGATGAGGCTTTAAGGCAATCAGACTGTACTAGAGAGAGGAGAGAGTTTATTAATTACTATTTTGTCGGTAAACATGGAACAATGACATAGTCATTGGGAGGAGCAATATGGAAGTACCATGTTATGAGCAGGATTTAATAAGGAGAATGAGAAGAGTAAATGAACTGAGGGTGATCCTCAAGGAACATAATACATAAATGATTTAAGATGGTCAACTGAGCTCAACTCAGTCTGAAAGTTGTGTGAAGCATCTGAGACTCATATTATATGTTTCTTTTGTCATGATGATGGGGAATTGTGATTTGAGTACAATCCACTTAGACATTCACCAGATGTTCAAAAGCGTATTCAACTATTTAAAGAGGATCTGTTTAAAAAGGTGCAAGAAAAGGCACTGACTAAAGATGGTTATTGCCGGTCATCTGAGGTCTGTTTTGTAAGTTAACCACTTTTCTGCGATGTTTTATATGGATTGCAGTGCTGACTCGTTCTGACACGTTACGTGGAATTTTACACCCAGGGGTTCCTGAAAGAAAGGCATTAAAAAATGCAATTACCACTTTTTTATCAACAGGAAAGACAATGGGAATTGCTAAACAGCCAGACACATCCGACAGACACTCAAAAACCTCTGTGAAAGATGAAATAAACCCATCTCCTGTTGGTTTCTATTATGTTGAAATGAGTCAAAACTTTCTGAGATGAATGCCAAAAAAATGTGACTACTTAATCTACAGAAATGACTGCAAGACATTTAATTCCTTTCTTGGAATATAAATATAAATATATATACATACAGACTGGAGGTTTAAGAAATGATTTTGCCAGAAGCAAAGAGAAGACATCAAAATAATCTGGAAAAACTGTTAAAGGAAGCTGTAATGAATCTTCCTCTCTCTTGCTCTCTCTCTAAAGATAAGTGTCTCCAGTAAAGTACAATTCCATGAACTTCAATTCAACTCCTGGATCTTGAAGGAAACCAACTAACTTTAAACGGCTGCAACATCCAATTATCTATATGTTAAGGAGGAGCAAAATACTTAATCACAAGTTCTTTTAACTTTTATTTGGACTCTAACCTGTCTTCTTTGTGTGTGTGTGTGTGTGTGTGTTATTTTCTCTGGTGTTTAGTAACCAATAAACTTATTCTTTTTTTGACTCAAGAAAAAAAATCATCCGGGCGTGTGACTACAAATGCCACTTGAATCAAAATTAAACTGAAAAAGCCAGCAGGAATCCTTAGGAGTACAGGGAACCAAGAATTACTCAAAGGCCCTGCAGGGGGAAATGGAAAATGTACATCTTGATGTAGCTCAGAAAGGGCTACACGGATACGAAGAAGCTGATAAAAATCTGCAAAACTCTGCAGAGAGCTGGAGCATGTTCAGAAGCCCCAAAAGGGGCAGTAGAGGCTGTGAGGGTTGAGTAGCCACAGAAACAACTTCTGAAATTTAAAAACGCCAAGGTTAAGCCTGTAGAGTTAAAGGAGGTCAAAGAAAGACCAATGCAATTTAAAACAAACAAAGAGAATGACACAGAAATTGAGTTAATAAACACATTTTTCTCAGAATTAAATGGGGACCAGGGAAGTCCCAAAGCTGGTAAAAAGACAGCTGGAGAGACACTCTCTCAGTTAAAAGAGTCAAAGACAGGCCAGCAGAAGTACAAGGAGTCAAGATAGAAACTGAAAAATTTAACAGGATTAAAGTTGGACCAGCTGAAATTTAAAGTTTATTTATTGGTGTCACAAAGCAGGCTTACATTAACACTGCAATGAAGTTACTGTGGAAATCCTCCAGTCACCACATTCCAGCACCTGTTCAGATACACTGAGGGAGAATTTAACATGGCCAATGTATTTAACCAGCATGCCTTTCAGACTGTGGGAGAAAATTGGAGCACTCGGAGGGAACCCACGCAGACATGGGAGAACATGCACACTCCGCATAGAGAGTGACTTAAGCTGGGAATTGAATGCGGGTCACTGATGCTGTGAGGCAGCAGTGTTAACCACTGTGCCACAAAGAGGTCCTTGAGGGGCCTGTGACAGTTAAAACACAAAAAATGTCAGTGATCTGTTTGGTGGATGGTTTCATGGCAAATTCAAACAGGAACAAGAGGAATTCACAACCAGAAAAGCTAATAATGAGGGAGATGCCTCACCTTGTTGAAGAGCTATCAGGGAGTACAGCAGGAGTGAACATCCACTTGGGGGCAGTAGTGTTCAGGGACCAGGTAACTGATTAGGGGAACACCCATACCCAGTTCAAAGGAGGATGCTAATGAGCAATGATCTATTTAGCAGATTGCATCATGGTGGATTTAAAAGAGGACTAGAAAAGTTCGCAAAGAGAACAAGAAAGATTAATTAAAGAGTAACAGGGGAGTATAGCTGGAGCTATCACCTGAGGGCAGTAGCATCTCAGAGGATTTAGGACAGGTTAGGAGAATGCCCCTCCCTAAAACAAAAGAGGAAGAAAGGAGCACCTACCCTAAAGCAGGAAATACGAGTGGGAAGTACAAGGGATATACTGGAGAAATCTATGCAGAATTATCTATTGGCAAATCAAACGAGCAAGTTCACTTCTTAAACCTCTACAAATTCAGCAGTGTAGAGGCAGAATTCATCAAAGATTGACAACAATTAGATCAGACACTGTACCCAGGGCCTAAACCCAAGTTACAACTCATTCGTATCACAGGAATCAGATTTGTAAAGGGTGAAGGGAAGGTAACTGTTATGATGGCCATGGGGGATCATCAAGAAATCTCCCTATGGGCCTCATAGTATACCAGCTCTCCTATTAGGCAAGTGGAGGCTTGCCTAATAGGGAAGGAGCTGTGTGGGAGGGGGTTTGAAACCAGCTGGCTCCACTCAGCCCGACAGCTGAAAGACTCAGGGTTGAGCTGAACTCTGTAGCCTCTGAGCAACATATCAAACACATTGGACGGGATTTTACAGCCTTGCTCGAGCGAGACTGAAAACTCCCAGCCAAGGTCAGTGGACATTTCTGTTGTCCGCACCTCTCCTGCTCCAATTCCAGAACTGGCTAAGTGGTAGAAGTCCACTGTACTTCTGTGACTGTAAATAAAGGGTGATTGGAGGTGGAAGACTGGCCCAGTAAGATTATTACAGTAACCTACCCCTGTAGGTAATACTTGTGAAGGACACAGGGGAAAAGCAGTGAAGCTCATGCAGGGTTAAACACTAATAAGCAAGACAAAACAGATTAGTTATTAAACCTCAATCAGGACAGTGATGATAGAAAATTCACCAAAGGTGAAGTGGCAGACACTAAATTGGAATCCCTACATGGGGTGAAAATCAAAGTACAGCCCAATAACCTCCCAGCAATGAGATTTGAATAAGTGTCTCTATTTGAGCAAAATAGAGTTACACAGATGTAGAGGAAAGAGTTAGGTTTGACAAGAGTAGCTCAGCCCTACAGTCACACAAATTTGTATACTGCCTTAATTGGATATTCTTTCAACCTTCATTTAACTTTCTTAATTCTCAGATGTGTGTGCGTGTGTGGTGAGTGCACATATGCATGTATGTGTGCATGCGTATATGTGTGTGTGCGCATGTGCATGTATGTCTGTGCATGTGGTATGTGCATGTGTGTGTGTAAATGCATGTGTAGACGTATGCATGTGTGGACATACACATGTGTGTGTACATGTGTGAGTGTGTGCATATGTGTGTGTATGTGTGCATGTATGTGTGGGTGTGCATGTATGTGTATATGTATCTGTATGTGTGCACACGTGTGTGTATGTGTGTCCATGCGTGTGTGTGTGCGTGCATGTGTATGTGTGCATGTAAACAAGTGTGTGACTCTGTGTACATGTATGTGTGCACATGTGTGTGAGTGTATGTGCGTCTGTGTGTATGTGTATGAGTTTGTGTGCATGAGTGCATGCATGCATACATGTGTGCATGTGTCTGTGCATGCACATGTGTGTGAGGGTGTGTCTGCATACATGTGTGTGTGCACATGTGCGTGTGTATGTGTGTGGGTGTGTGCATTATCGTGCCTTTTTTTGCAGGCTTAGTTTCTAATAAACATTGGCTGCAATTCTCCAATTCCACAGCAGGTTTGTTGGTGGCAGAAGCGGGGAATATAGCAAGAGCCAAAGAGTCGGAAAGCTGCTGGCATGAAATCATGCTGCAATTGGTGGGGCCAGTCTTCCAGCTGGACGCTGGTGGAAATGCAATTTTCATCATTTGCTTCTCAGAAATCCTCATTTAAACAGCTGCTTGCCAACATCCCATTAGGCCTTCGTGTCACGCCAGTGGGAAATTCCATCAATCTAAAATTTGATTGATAAAGCGTGGACTGTGCAATGCGGTTCTCAGTTTGCAAGAGATTTTGCAGTGAATGCAGCAACTTTCTACCGTAGTGCTACGATGCTCTTGATGTACTCTTCACCACTTTCTGCCAGGGCGGGCCCATTCTTCCCTCCGTCTCTGCGGAAAGCTACTCTACGCAGACAGCACTGTGCTGCTGGATCCATGGACCCCCCCCCCCCCCCCCACAACTCCGTCATAGCACCGTCTCAGATCAGTACAGTGCCTGGTTTGGGAATTACAGGAGTCTCCATGCCCAAATGGTGCCAGACATCAGTGTCTATCTGGACAGTTGGTGATGGCATGATGAAAACAAATGGGACAATATGAAAAGAGGACTGTGTAAGAGGTTGAAGTAGGTGGACAAGGGCTCATAGTGGTAGGCAGAGGAGCGAGGAGGTGGACGATAATGAACAATGGACGACAGTGGGGAGGGAAGTGAACAAGGCTGCACAAAATGTTCACAAACAAGGCGGTCAAAGGGAGACTGCATTGTTTACTAGAATGGAGACTCCAGATGTGGTGGGTAGAGGCCCAAACTGCCATGGACAGCTCGCAAGTGATGGGCTTGTGGGGTGGGGGTGTGGGGGGAGAGCTGGTTGAGTTGAGGAACAGACTTCTTCTTGATGCTATTGCCTTTTCTGTCTGAGTTGCTGCCATCTTTCATGGCCTGGGTGAGGACAGATGGACTGGAGAGACTGAAATGTGGGCTGGAGAGAGTGAAATGAGTGAGCTGGACTGGGGTTTAAATATGGCACCGGCATCTTTGAATCTGCCAACCAACAGGAGGCAGGCAAGTCAACTGCTGGCCTGCCAGGTGATTCAGAGGAGAATTCTCCTATGCATAATTAATGAGATTCCAAGTGCAGAGTATATATATTTATTTTTATTTATTAATTAATTACATAAGTAGGCTTGTATTAACACTGCAATGAAGTTATTGTGAAAATCCCTAGTTGTCTCACTCCAGTGCCTGTTTAGATCCTGCCATTCTGGCCAGTGGGAAAGATGGCACCAGAGTTATTCTCCACCACATTTAATCTCAGACATGGAGAATTCCATCCTTAAGCTTCCTTTGACTCAAGGAAACCTGGTTTGATTGGCTCCTGCTTTAAAAAGTAAATATGTTTGTATTGAAGAATGACTACAAGGGAAAAAGAAAAAAGAACCTTTGTCTTAACCAACTGAGGGGAATGAATAAAGTGCAGCCAGTTTGCCCCTCCTTAATTGGACATAACACTTTCTATAACTTACCCTGAGATTTTCAAATGTAACTAGTGTACTGAGATTTTTTGCTTTAATTTAGATTTCCAGACTGCTGTATGTTGTTCTTGTATTTGTACACATGTAACTCTTGTCAGTCACTGAATGTTGGTGACATTTAATGCAAAGTGCCGATGGGAAGTCTTTTCTATATAGTCAACAGCAAGGTAATGGCCTACTGCTATTATTACTAGATATTAATCCACAAACTTAGCTAATGTTCTGGGAACCTGGGTTCAAATCCCGCCATGGCAGATGGTAGGATTTGAACTCAATTTAAAAAAATCTGGAGTTAAGAATCTATTGATGATCATGAAACCAATGTCTATCATTGGAATAACCCATCTGGTTCACCAATATTCTTTAGAGAAGGAAATCTGCCAAGCCTACGAGGTCTGCCCACATGTGATTCCAGAGCCACAGCAATATAGTTGTCACTCAACTGGCCTCAGGCAACTAGGGATGGCAATAAATTCTGGTCAGCCAGTGACATCTACATCCCACGAATGAATAAAAGGAATAATATGATCTCCAGAATTGGTTTCAATCAATGGATATTTAACCCAGAGGCCTGGATTAATCCAAAGTGTGTGAGTTCAAATTCCACCATAGCAGTTACAGAATTTGAATTGAATTCCAAAGAAAAATCTGGAAATGAAAACAATACAAAGTTGTTGGATTGTTGTATAATCTTATCTTTCAGCCTGCCTGGCTTACATGTGACTCAAGTCTCACACAAAAGTGGCTGACTGTGAATTAGCCCAACAAGCCATTTAGTTGTAGCAAACTTCTACAAAGGAGTTAGCCTTCTCAGTTAAACTAGAGATGGGCAAAAGATGCCAACTTTTCTGATATACTTTGCTAGCAGCCTCCACATCCTGAAAATGAATATATTAAACTATTGCCTTACAATACACTCAAAGAACAAAGAACAAAACAGCTCGGGAAACAGGCTCTTCAGCCCAACAAGCCCATGCCGCCATCCCGATGTTCCCACCTCTACCCGCGATCCCTGTCCATGTTTATAGATCAATGTTTTAAAAACAAAATTTGAGACAATTTAGGGAGAATTTGTTTTGCCAATTAGCCTAAGAGCACATCTTTAGGATGTGGGAGGAAACCGGAGCTCCCGGAGAAAACCCACGCAAGCACGGGGAGAATGCGCAAACTCCCACAGACACAGGCCCAAATCCATGTATCTGCACAGCACAGCGATAGTCACTGAGCTGTCGTGTTGCCCATCAAATAGTCCAGGTCAAGTGTACACTAACGACGTGAAGCACTCGGATTCTCTCGAAAAAAATCCAAGAGCAGCCCTCTCACGACCCATCGCGTGTATGCCCCTTGTTAGACAACAAGGTGGACCAAAGCACCTGTAGGATAAAAACAAGTATATCAATATCATCATCTATTTACACACTTCCCAGGGACTCCCAAGGCTCATGATCCCTATTTTAAATCAGTTTTCTGTACCCCTCCATTCCCATTCTGTTCATGTGCCCATCTAAGTATTTCTTAAATAACTCCAGAGTACCTGCCTCCACCACTTTACTTGGCAGCGCATTCCATACCCCCACCACCCTCTGAGTGAAAAAACTCCCTCTAGCATCCAAATTATACCTTACCCCCCTCACCCTAAGCCCGTGACCCCTCGTGCTATTTGCTAATTTCCTAGGATTTTTTCCATCCTAGGAAAAAGCTTAACCCTGTTTACTCTATCTACCCCCTTCATAATCTTGTACACCTCTATCAGATCTCCTCTAAGTCTACATCTTTCTAAGGAAAACAGTCCCAATTTGCCTAATCTCTCCTCGTAACTCAGACCTTCCATACCAGGCAGCATCCTGGTAAACCTCCTCTGCACTCTCTCCAGAGTCTCCAAGTCCTTCTGGTAGTAAGGCGACCAGAACTGGACGCAGTATTCCAAATGAGGTCTAACCAGCGTTTTATACAACTGCAACATTAAAGGCCAGCTCTTGTACTCTATAACCCTTCCTATAAAGGCTAACATACTATATGCTTTCTTCACAACCTTCTCCACCTGCTCTGCCACCTTCAGAGACTTGTTCACCTGCACCCCCAGGTCCCTCTGCGTTTCTATATTCTTAATAGGTCTACCCTTTATTATATACCTCCTCCCTACATTCTTTCTCCCAAAATGCATCACCTCACATTTATCAGGATTGAATTCCATCTGCCATTTAAAAAATTAACGAAAACAACAAAACTTTTTATTCTTTCACAGGATGTGGACATCACTGGAAAGACCAACATTTCTTGCTCATCCCTAATTGCCAAGGAACTGAATGGCTTGAATTCAGGGAGGTTAAGAGTCAACCACATTGTTGCAAGTCTGAAGTCACATGTAGACCAGACCAGGTAAGGACAGCAGATTTCCTTCCCTAAAGTGAAGCTGGTGGGTTTTTGATAACATTTTATGATCACTGTTACTGAAATGAGCATTATTTTCAGATTTTATTAATTTAGTCAGGATTTTCCATGGTGGGAATTCAATACATGTTCCCAGAGGCTGGAGATCTATTTCACCATTTTGATTCTACATGCTGGGTGGACTTGGAACTGGGAATGTTTCAGATCGACTTTTAGACCTGTTCTCAGGTGCCCCCATATGCAGTCTGCCTGAAAAAATAGTAGCGATTCTGAATTGCGCTGTAGAAGCCTGTGGATGGGGCTTAACATACCCAAAACCCCATAGCTTGCACTGACACCTCCAATTGCACATGCGCAGAGAAAAAAAAGAATGCACTCTCCTACCACATCTCTCCTGAACTGGATAATGCTTCCTGTGGCCCTCACAGACATTGCCCCACTCCCCAACATTACTGATCTCCTTATTCCCCCCATTCCCCCTACCACCCAGACTGATTATAGGCCCCTCCCTACCTTCCCTCCACCCATCTCAGGCAGAATGGTACTGTACCTCTGCCTTCCCCTGCACCGATCTAAGGCAGAATGGCAGCAGATCTCCCCCCCCTCCCCCACCGCCTCACCAATTTCAGGCAGAGAGCCGTTGGATGTTTGGCACCTACCTCCCCGCTAACTGGAGTGTCTGAATTGAACTTTTATAGAACATGTCTGTTTCGCACTGATTCTGGATGGGCAAATGTGGTGGTAAAAGGGGACGTGCTGGTAAAGTTGGGCATGCAGCCCTTAAGTCAACTTAAATCCATACAAATGCACTTAAATAGCCATCACGCCCATTTCGGGTACAGTCCCAATCACAGTTATTTTCGGGCCTTTGCAAAAGGGGAACTGGCATGGAGGTGGGCAAGGATTGCGCTGCTTCCCTCACGTCTGACTTTACCAGGTTTTTGCCACCCGAAAATGGGCACAGCATAATGGTAAAATCAAGCCCTGGGCCTCTGGATTGCTATTCCAGCGACACTGCACTAATGTCTCCCCCAATTACACAAGCTTCTATAAGCTTATCATCTCTTGGTATCAATGGCCAATATTCAATTTATAAAACTTAAAATGAAATAATTTCTTTCATAATCTCAAAACATCCCAATTCGTTTCACAGCAAATGAAATACATTTGAAGTGTAACTACTGTTGTGATATAGGGCAATGCAACTGATCTTTTATATGGTTTTATCTACCTGTGCTCACTATTTAATTGGGAATCACCACTCAAAAAAAGCATAAAAGGTTACTGATACAAAAAATGCATCGAAAGGCATCGTTATTCTCCTTTTGATGTTTTGTTGAATCAAATGACTGTTAACAGCAGCTAGTGAGAGTGTTTGTTGCTGAAACTAGGACCATAGAATATGTCTGAGTTCAATTGATTTCCCTTTAATAAGCACAGAAATCTGCTCAGTGAAGAGAACAATATCAAAGAAGTGATAATACAAAGTACAGGCGTATTCAAGGTAATTGCAGCCTTAGAATATTAATACATGCGTAAATCATTTGTATTAATGATTTGGATTCCAAAAGCACAAATGCAGCCTCTCCCTGAATAAGTTTCTATGTCACAAATTTGTTTTCAACAGTGTCATCAGCATTTGAATCCGGACATATTCTATTAGTTGCACGGTGGTCCTATGCCTCTTTAGACACAAAATAAAATAAATAGGATGTCATAGTGGTTAGCATTTCTGCCTCACAGCGCCGGGAATCTGTGTTCAATTCCCGACTTGGGTCACTGCCTGTGCAGAAACTGCACATTCTCCCCGTGTCTGCATCCAGGTGCTCCGATTTCCAGCTACAATCCAAATGATGTGCTGGTTAGGCGCATTGTCCATGCTAAATTCTCCTTCAGTGTACCAGAACAGGCACCGGAGTGTGGGGGCTTTCACAGTAACTTCATTGCAGTGTTAGTTTAAACCTCCTAGTGACAATAATAAATAAACTTTAAACATTAGAAAAAAAACTAATAATCCGTATAATAAAAGTTTATTTCTTAATTAATTCTGGTTAAGAGTGTGCTTATAAGATGGCAAAGCGTTGCAGCCAAAATAATGATACAGATTAGTGATATGTGCAATAATCAAGGCTTTGTCATGCTTTTTGATACAATAATTGAATATGAATCTGTGTCACACTTCAGTATTCTGTAGTATTGGTGTACACTCCCAATTTAGGAAAACAAGACAGAGGCAATGAAGAGATTGCATTGAAAGCCGTAAGTCAGTCATCTGGAACGAATGGGACATGAAATGACATGAATATAGTTAATTATAGAAGGACTAATTCTCAAAGGAGAAGCTTAAAGAATGTTTCACGCCTCCTCGGATCTTTTCTTTTTTTCTGTGCTCATCGTTAGATATACTTCAGCAATCGGCGCTGGAGGAAGGCAATCAGCATTTGGTTAATAAGTATTAGCGCAATCCTAGCAGTGTCAAAGTGCCATCATCCAACATTTGATAGAAGAGAAATCCAAGCCAAATTTATTATCCAAATTTGTTCAGTTGCAAAGACCCTGTCGAATTCATTAAGGTATTAATTATGTTAATTAACTTAACCTCACTACCCTGTTGGCAACTGCTTTCACCTGCTCACACAGAAATCTAATCATTAGCAAGAATCTATCAGCCCCAGTATAGTAACTGACTCTAATCAAGGTTGTTACGTTAGATTACGTTAGATTATCTGCATCTGTTGAGTAGAGTTGACAACACTAGATTCTTAGCTGACTCACTGCAGAGTCTATCTTTAAAAGCAAAGCTCTCATCCCACAACACAATACATAAGTAAAATATTGAAATGCATAGGAAGGCACGCCGGCACAGTAATTAGCACTGCTGCTTTCACAGCACCAGAGACCTGGCTTCAATTCCAGCCTCAGGTCACTGTCTGTGTGGAGTTTGCATATCCTCCCCATGTCTGCGTGGGCTTCCTTTGGGTGCTCCCGTTTCCTCCCACATTCCTAAGATGTGCAAGTTAGCTGGATCGGCCATCCTAAATTGCTTCTTAGTGTAAGGGGGATTAATGAGGTAAATACGTGGGTTCCAGGAAGAGGGCATGGGTGGGATTGCTGTCAGTGCAGGCTCGACTGGGTCAAATGGCCTCCTCCTTCACTGTAGGGATTCTGTAATTTTACTCTCTAATATCGCTGATCTTTCATAAAAAGATATCCAGTGAAATAATATGGCAGCCTGTATATAAAATGAAGAAAATGCCATAATGATGTATAGGATATGCCCAGTTGAGATACTTGAAGAGGCGGAATACAAGGAGCTTTAACTGGGCTGGAATACTTGATGTTGATCTTGGGATCAGAATAACAAACTATTCTATTTCTCAAATGCACTCTTTCAATTTTCTATGCCTTAAGAGCTGTAAGTTAAAGGGTTACGGGTCTGTTGCAGGAAGGTGGGATTAGAAAGGACACCTAAATGTCCTTAGCTGTCATGGACAAGATGGGCCAAATGGCCTCCTTCTAAGCTATAACTTTTTTATGGTTCTGAGATGAATAATACTTTCACCAAAATTAATATTTAAATACACAACTTTTATTGCACCTGTGATTCAAACTTACATTAAAGTTTATTTATTAGTCACAAATAAGGCTTAGATTATCACTGCAATGAAATTACTGTGAAATTCCCCTAGTCGCTACACCCTGGGTCAATGCAGCTAACCTGCACATTTTTCAGACTGTAAAAGGAAACCGGAGCACCCAGAGGAAACCCATTCAGACACAAGGAGAATGTACAAACTCCACACAGACAGTGACCCAACTGGGAATCGAACCCAGGTCCCTAGGCGCTGTGAGATAGCAGTGCTAACCACTGTTCTCCATGCCGCCTCTATACATACACATACAACAATAACAAAGATTTATGTCTTTCCTTAGTTTTGTAGCAAAAATTCAACTATCTGGTAAGCTTTTGACCATTCCTGCCAATGAACTGGAAGGGGAAAAGTTTACCAACAACAAGTTTCAGCATGTTCTGTGAATGTGTTCAGTGGACTCAGAAAGGAACAATCTTCAACTATATTTTGAACCCAAAACAACAAAAAAGAACTTGATGTCATATTTGTAGAAAAAGTAGTAAGTAAAGCTCGGCTGAATTATTCAAACACCAAACCCAACCTTGGGCTCACAACACATGTGAAGGTATCACAAGGAAGATGCTTATCAGGACTATAAGGATGATTACAAGAAAAAGGTTGTAAATGTAGCCGAGTCCACCACACAAACCAGCCTCCCATCCATTGACACTTCTCCCTATCTCGGAAAAGCAGCCAGCATAATAAAGACCCTATGCACTCCGGGCATACTCTCTTTCGGCTTCTTCTGTCTTGAAAAAGATACAAAAGTCTGAAAACATGCACCAAGTGACTCAAGAGCAGCTTCTTCCCTGTTACCATCTGACTTTGAATGGTCCTATGCTGATTTTTCTCTTCACCTTATCTGTAACTGCAACACTATCCTCTGCACCCTCTTCTTTCTTTCTCCCCTATGTATTCTATGAACAGTATGTTTATCTGTAACTGATCGCAAGAAACACTACAGTTCACTGTATCCCAATACATGTGACAATAATAAATCAAATTAAATCAAATCAAAGGAGTTATACAACCATAAATACATCTCACCGAGTGAGAGAGAATTTGAGTATCAACTGGCTTCAATAGAGGTTCCTAAGTTTGACGATCGTTCAAGTCCCAACAAACTTGATAGCCAAATCTAACAAAAATCTATCATTTCACAAAAATTTCAATTGTCCCAGCCTTAATATGTTTACAAATATCAAGGTATGGTGACTGCGACATGGCAAACACAAAGACATCTTTTGCACAACCATTTTATATGGACAGGATAGATAGATGCAATGACAGACATAATGTAAGTAATCAATTCTAAAGACATTATCATTGGACAATATGTCCATTACATCAAATTTTGATCAATCTGCAATTCACATATTGGAAAGTAGCACTTGCTTCCGATAAAGTATTTAATAAGCTCATTACTCACCACAGCAAAGGGCAATACTGTAAGAAATATCCTACAAATGATAAGTCAAGTCTCCCTATTGAGCAAAAAGGCCAGATAAAAGGCTCAAATGTTCATCTAAAGCCTTCTTCCTCCATGATCAGTAGAATACCAATCTACAGCTGAGAAAATAATTTATAATAGGTATTAGAAATGCTGCAACAGGGGCTTCCAACATTATCCTTAACAGCTTTGCACCTTATCCTTAACTGTTTCAGTACCTTAGTAAGAATAAGAATTTAAATATGAAACGGTAGTTGAATTACATTAATACGAGTGTCAAAATCTGCCTGCAGTGAAAATACACTTTTGTAAAGATGGTAACCATTATTCAAATATAATTTGTTACATGAGGAATTAAATTCAAAGTCAGATGAAGCCATTTAGCCCATTGTAGTCAATTTTGTTTTTATTCATTTGTGGTTCATGGGCATCACTGGCTAGTTGGCATTTATTGTCCATCCCCAGAATAATACTGAAGCCTCCTACTTCAGCACCTGGTTGTAAATGATTCCCGGGATTTCACCTTCAAGACTATTTCTGGATATCTATTCCATATGTTAGGACATAGAACATGGAACATAGAAAAACTACAGCACGTTAAGGCCCTTCGGCCCACAAGTTGTGCTGATCATATCCCTACCTGCTAGGCCTACCTATACCCTCAATCCTATTAAATCCCATATACTCATCCAGAAGTGTCTTAAAAGACCCTAACAAATTCACCTCCACCACTACCAATGGCAGCCGATTCCACTCACCCACCACCCCCGAGTGAAAAACTTACCCCTGACATCTCCTCTGTACTTACTCCCTAGCACCTTAAACCTGTGTCCTCTCATAGTGACCATTTCAGCCAGGGGAAATAGCCTCTGAGAATACACCCGATTTATACCTCTCAACATCTTATAAACCTCTATCAGGTAACCTCTCATCCTTCGTCTCTCCAGGGAGAAAAGACCGAGTTCCCTCAATCTATCTTCATAAGGCATGCCACCCAATCCAGGCAACATCTTTGTAAATCTCCTCTGCACTCTTTCAATAGCTTCCATATCTTTCTTGTAATGAGGGGACCAGCACTGCACACAGTACTCCAAGTGGGTTCTGATAAGGGTCTTATTAGGCTGCAGCATTATCTCTCGACCCCTAAACTCAATCCCTTGATTGATGAATGCCAGTACACCATACGCCTTTTTGATCACATCCTCTACTTGCGAGGCTGATTTAAGAGTCCTATGGACCTGCACCCCAAGGTCCTTCTGATCCTCTACACTGCTAAGAGTCTTACCCTTGATATTATTCTCCTTCATCCCATTTGACCTGCCAAAATGGAGCACTACACATGTTACTAAGATATTAGTATTTATTTTCAAGATTACACCAAAGGCTTTAGTAAAATGTTATCACCAATGGAGAAAATATTGTTTAATATATCCTAAAACACACAGATATATGAATGCATTTTGAACTAAGCTGTATTCACAATGGAAAAGTTATTTCATGGTGATATCAAATGGATTAGAGCAGGGGTTCCCCAAACTGGGATCTGCAAAGCACCAAGGGCATGTAAAGGGGTTCCAGAGGGTCCGCGGAACCAGCAATTGCCATGTGACCAGTAAATACCAGCCCGAAAGGCCAAATGACCAGTTTCAAAAATAATTACAACAATGAGAGAGGGAAGTAAGTGTCTATGTGAGGGAGGGAATGAGTGTGTATGAGAGAGTAGCTGAGTGTGTGTGAGAGAGGGAATGAATGTGCGTGAGAGAGGGGGTGAGTGTGTGAAAGAGGGGGTGAGTGTTTGTGAGAGAGGGAGTGAGTGTGTGAGAGAGAGGGTGTGAGTGTATCAGAGAGAGGGTGTGTGTGAGAGAGGGAGTGAATGTATGTTGAGAGAGAAGGTGAATGTGTGTGAGAGAAGGCGTGAATTGTGAGAGAGGGGGTGAGTGTGTGTGAGAGAGGGGGTGAGTGTGTGTGAGAGAGGGGGTGAGTCTGTATGTGAGAGGGAGTGACAGTGAGTGAAAGAGAGGATGACTGTGTTTGGTGTGTGCGTATGAATATGAGAGAGGCGTGAATGTGTGTTTGAGAGAGTGAGATGTGTGTGTGTGTGTGTGTGTTTGTGTGGGTGGGGGGTGCAATGGAGCGAGAGGTTTCCGTGTTTAATATGCGAATTAGCTTTCCAGTGTCATTCCTCCCATGAGAAATGATAAACAGTAAGACTTAAGTTTATTCTAATTTGAGAACATTAAAATTATTAACAGATTACCCACTCCTAAAATGGGCACAACTTCCAAGAGTTAATGTTAAGGAGCTGTGGGAAGATTGCCTAGCCATGGGTTAATGTTAAGTGGGGAAATGGATTGGTGATGGTGTGCCTTTGCCTTAAACTCAATATATGCATTGATACAGTTAGGAAAGAGTTGTTTACATTTGATTTTTGTGTTTGTACCTATTTCAATGTTATGAGAAAGTTGGGGTTATCCGATGCTCTTGGGAGGTTGTGAGGGGTTCCACAGCTTAAAAGTTTGTGAAACTCTGAATTAAAGAAAAGTTTGTGATACTTTGAATTCTAACTTCTGAGACAAGGATAATTTTTGTTGGGAATGTTGGCTTGAAGCATTATTGTACTTTACATAAACTGGTGATATATGGAATGCAGTACATTGTATTACAGTGTCTCAGGAATTCATTTTGACTCAAGCTTTCCATTAAATTGATCGACGTGTATTCTGGAGTCAATTTTAACCAAATCAACACCACTGGGAAATCTCTCATTCAGATGTACGCTGCCCTCACAAATTACTGCTCCTCATACTTGATATTCTTTAATCAAAATTGGCTGGCTAGATTTCAAAATAAACTCCTCCTGTACTAAGTTTGACAGCTATATAGTTATGTAGAGATTGTCTCCAATGTGATCCTTCAGAATAGCCACTTGTTAGAAGAGACTCCTCCGTTAATCCCTGAAATTTTAATGAACGTTTTAAATTAATATTTTGTCATTCAGTCTTCCCAATGCCTTTTGTGAAGGGAATTGCTTCAAGAGCTCTCGTTTGTTCCAGAGGAAGAAAGAACTGGTTTGATCAGCAGGAAATACGAATAAAAATAGCATCTCATAATAATAAAATCTCATAACATTGAAATAGGTACAAACACAAAAATCAAATGTAAACAACTCTTTCCTAACTGTATCAATGCATATATTAAGTTTAAGGCAAAGGCACACTGTCACTAATCCATTTCCCAGCTAGATAGCCTCTTAACATTAACCCATGGTTAGGCTCCTTAACATTAACTCTTGAAAGTTGTGCCCATTTTAGGAGTGGGTAATCTGTTAATAATTTTAATGTTCTCAAATTAAAATAAACTTAAGTCTTATTGTTTGTCATTTTTCATGGGAGTAACGACGCTGGAAAGCTATACAGACAAAGCATATCATTCATAGAGAAGGAAAGGA
The DNA here is from genome assembly GCA_024679065.1 of Sphyrna mokarran. Classification (NCBI taxonomy): domain Eukaryota; kingdom Metazoa; phylum Chordata; class Chondrichthyes; order Carcharhiniformes; family Carcharhinidae; genus Sphyrna; species Sphyrna mokarran. The sequence continues at coordinate 21,248,852 of JAGIQG010000024.1, read as the reverse complement.
AAGGTGCAGAATATAGTGTTACAGTCACAGCTAGTGTGTAGAGAAAGATAACTTAATGCAAGGAAGGTCCATTTAGAAGTCTGATGGCAACAGGGAAGGAGTTGTTCTTGAATTAGTATGTGATCTGAGACTTTTGCATCTTTTTTCCGATGGAAAAAGATGGGAGAGACTATGCCTGGGGTGAGTAGGGGTTTTAATTTATGTTCGCTGCTTTTCTGTGGCAGCAGTAATGTAGACCGTCAATGGATGGGAGGGTGGTTTAAGTGATGGACTGGGCTTCATTCACAACCCTTTGTAGTTTTTGTGTCTTGGATAGAGCAGGACTACACTAAGCTGTGATACAACTGAAAAGAATACTTTCTATGGTGCATCAGTCGAAGTTGATGAGAGTTGTACTAGATGTGCCAAATTTCCTTAGTCTTCTGAAAAAGTAGAGGCGTTGGTGCGCAATGAGGAACCAGACAGTTGTTGATGATCTGGATACCAAAAAACTGGAAGCTCTCAACCACTTCTATATCAAGCCCATTGATGTAGGTGGGGGCATGCCCTCCATTATGAACACAGAAATAGAACATACAAAAATTACAGCACAAACAGGCCCTTCAGCCCACAAGTTGTGCTGAACATATTCCGACCTACTAGGCTTACCTATAACCCTTTATCTTACTAAATCCCATGTACTCATCCAGAAGTCTCTTAAAAGATCCTATTGAATCAGCTTCCACCACTGCCAGCAACCAATTCCATGCACCTACCACCCTCTGAAAAACTTACCCCGATATCTCCTCTGTACCTATTTCCCAGCACCTTAAACCTGTGTCCTCTTGTGGCAGCCATTTCAGCCTTGGGAAAAAGCCTCTGAGAATCCACTCGATTTATACCTCTCAACATCTTATACATCTCTATCAGGTCACCTCTCATCCTTCATCTTTCTAAGGAGAAAAGACCGAGCTCTTTCAACCTATTCTCATAAAGTGTGCTACCTAATCCAGGCAACATCCTTGTAAATCTCCTCTGTACCCTTTCTATGGTTTCTACATCCTTCCTGTAGTGAGATGACCAGAACTGAGCACAGTACTCCAAATGGGGTCTGATCAGGGTCTTACACAGCTGCAGCATTATCTTCCAACTCCTAATCTCAATTCCTCAACTGATGAATTACATGCTTCCTGATGTTGATGACAATCCCCTTTGACATTGAGAGATTATTGTCGTCGCACCAGTTCACCAGACCTATATCTTTCCTGTATTGTGTGTCCTCATTGTTTGAAATCCAATTCACAACAATGGTGTGATCAGCAAACTCCAGTTGGAGGGGAATGACAAGAATAAGCTGTGATCATTAAGTATCCATTGGCAAACAAACATAACAACACTGAAGAATATTGAGTCTAATCATAGCAAGATATCAGATATGGCATGAGACATTTCAAAGGAACTAATTTGCTTACAATTTAACATCAAAGTGAAAGGTCTAATTTTATCACACAATAGATCATCATCCTTCAGTGCTTGTTGTGTCAACTTGTTGCTACTCTTTCTAATCTCACTATAATTGGTTGTATATTTTTGTCTTAAGACCAACATAGAAATGCATTAACATATGGATCCTCCCCTGAGCTTGTCTTGATTGATTGTACTTGGAGGGCCAGTTGGCTCAAAAGCCTGCACGTGGTTCATGGGTTTTGATTGCTGTTCCAGCTGAGGTAGACTTAGAGCTGCTGGCCCTGGTCCATAATAAAATCATAGAGTAAGCCAAGGTTCACTAACCACTGAATAATTGAAGATCATAGAATCCCTACAGTGCAGAAGGAGGCCATTCAGACCATCGAGTCTGCACCAACTCTCTAACAGTGAACTAGCCCAAGTCCTTTCTCCCATCCTATGTCCATTACCCCATACATTTATCACGGTTAATCCATCTAACCATCTTGGGACACTAAGGGTAATTTAGAATGGCCAGTCCACTAACCTGCACATCTTTGGACTATGGGAGGAAACAGGATCATCCAGATTCTCACAGACACGGGTAGAACGTGGAAGCTCCATACAGACAGTGACCCAAAGCCAGAATTGAACCCAGGTCCCTAGAGTTGTAAGATAGCAATGCTAACCGTGTGCCACTATGCCGCCACAAAAATACCACCTTAAAAAAATTGATATATATGGCTTTATACTGCTGTTGTTGTTGGTAGCTCCACTGCGGTGGCATGGTGGTACCATGGTTAGCAGTGCCACCTCACTGCGCCCGGCAATCAGGTTTGATTCCCGGCTTGGGCCACTCTCTGTGCGGAATTTGTATGTTCTCCCTGTGTTTGCGTGGTTTCCTCCCATAATCCCAAGAACATGCTGATTAGGTGGATTGGATATGCTAAATTCTCCCTCAGTTTACCCGAACAGGTGCCAGAGTGTGATGGGGATTTTCACAGTAACTTTGTTGCAGTGTTAATGTAAGCCTACTTGGGGCATTAATAAATAAACTTAGCATAAAAATTAGTTGCTACTACCAGGAAATCTGCTGTCATGGTATTCACATCCGTCTGTCTTGCGCCATCTCTACCCATACATTGTAGCTTCTCTTCGGCCATTCTGTGATGTCTATCATCCAATTCCACCTAGGTCAACCCCTCCTTTTGCTGCTTTTCATCTTTCTCTCTGAAAGTGATCTCTGAACTTTCTCAGCTCTGATTAAATAACTAAAATACTTTTTCTGGAAGTCACATCTTACGAATCTCAGGTGGAAATGCCAGTAATATTCCACGCATAGTGTCCAAAAGTAGATGTGGTTCTGAGATTGGACAACACTAATAAAAAAAATCCTGATTGTACTGAGTGTAATGCTGAAAACCAACTTCAGATTGTCAGGCAGGCTCAGATTGTGACTTACTTATGCATGATAGAAGCCACATCTATTCACATATGGGACGTTGTCTTGCAGACAAAAGGGAAATATCCACACATTGCATGTTTTTCAATGAAACAAAAGCTCAGGGAACAGCTATTCGTTGTTTCATTTTCCCAGGTTAATGTCCTGACCAATCAGAATGGACCTGGCCCACTTTGAGTTTGAACAAAGCTGGGCAGTTAACTGCTTCATGCTGTATTCTCCGTGACAGTACCTCCACCCAGCAGAGTTCACTTGCTAACCAATCAGCACTCTCCTCTCACGCAGAATAAATTGCTGTTCCGTCAGTGCAGTTGGAAAATTCTTGCAAGCTATCCTGATGAGTACAAGATGAAAAGCTTTGATAGCATGTCTCTTTTTTCAGCAATGTTATAATAAAGCATGTGAGTTCTTATTTATAAAATGCATAACTTGAGGACATGAGGGGGTTATTTAAAGTGGTCAGCAGATTCAGCATAAAAATGTGAATTGCTGATTCCCTTGGGAGTCTCGGGCCGAGGTCTTTTGGAAGTGGAGGTGGGTCTTTTAATTTGCGTGTTGTGGGTTCAACCTGCACTTAATCCTACAAGCCAATTTATACCCCGGATTCTTGAGAGAGAGGTGAAATAGTTATCATTCAAAAGGCCATCTCTGGTCAATATTATAATTCTTCTGAAATGAATCAAGTACTTCCAGTAATATTAAATAGATAAATATTTAAAAAGATGCTTGAGCATTTCCAGACATATCTTTTAGAGACAATTATAATCAAAACAAGCCAATCAGTTCAATTGCAATTATAATTAGCGGGTTTATGAAGTAATCTAGGCCATGGAAGGAATCCAGGGCTATGGGATATTCCAGCTGACAAAATTCGTATCACTTTATTTAGGGGCTGGATCCTGGATTCTTGAAAGTGAATGTGAAGGGGAATGGAATGGGTGCCAAGGCAGAGCCAGATAAACTGTAAATTAAGATCATAACTGTTCATAATCTGTATAAATCTAAAAATACAACTGGTGTTTTCTGGTTAATTTTGGTAGAAAGAATGAGGAGAGATAATGATCGAAGTTCTCCGGCTGTTTGCTGGTGGCAGGATTCGCTGCTCCTGCTGGCAGCTCACTCCAGTTTTCTGACTGCATGGGGTGGTTTCAATGGGAATCCCATTGACAATGGTAGGACCAGAGAATACCACCGCCAGCGAATGGTAAGTTGCCTTCCGTCACTGAGATACAAATGGCTGGGAGGCTGAAGAATCCTGCCCAATATAAACAAAATAGTACAATTGTAAAGAGAATACAGGAACAGAGAAGCTTGAGACGTTCTGTGCAAAGATCTTTAACATTGGGAGGAGAATTTGGGCGAGAAGGTTGTTAAAAAGGCATAATGGATATTTAGGAAATGTTGTGATGGAATATTGTGCTCAATTATGAGGACTGCACTTTTCTAGGGGATGAGCATCCTTTCTAATGGTGCAGGTGTTAGGCATGATGTGGAGATGCCGACTTGGACTGGAGTAAACACAGTAAGAAGTCTCAGAACACCAGGTTAAAGTCCAACAAGTTTATTTGGTAGCAAAAGCCAATAGCTTTCAGGCCTCTGACTCTTCGTCAGTGAGTGGAGAGTTCTGATCACAAACAGAGGATGTAAAGACACAAACAGAGTACTGATTAGAATGTGAGGTTTTACAGCTAATCAAGTCTAATTAAGCATAGGTTAACCTATACTTAATGCTATCTCCACGCACATTGTCTGCACCTTTAAGACTTGACGAAGGGTCAGATGCCTGAAAGCTAATGGGTTTTGCTACCAAATAAACCTGTTGGAATTTAACCTGGTGCTGTGAGACTTCTTACTGCAGATGTTAGTGTCAGATGAGCTATGACAACTAAATTCACCTTATGGATTCCCATTGAAAATGGTACATAGGCGGCATGGTGACACAGCACTGCTGCCTCACAGTTCCAAAGACCCAGGTTCAATTCTGGCTTTGGATGACTGTGTGGAGTTTGCACATTCTCCCCATGTCTGCGTGGGTTTCTTCCACGTTCTCCAGTTTCCTTCCACAGCCCAAAGATGCACATGTTAGGTGGTTTGGCAATTGCTAAAGTTGCCCCTTATTATCCCAAGATGTGTAGGTTGAGGGGATTCACCATGGGAAGTGTGGGGTGTTACAAGGAAAGGACAAAGAGATGGCATGTGTCAGTGAGTTCGTACAGACTTGATGGGCCAAACGGCCTCTTCTGCACTGTTGGGATTCTATGGGCATCTTTTAGTGCTAAATTTACAGTTTATCCAGACACAGAACAGCCAGCACATTCCAATAAGGTCATTGATTTGATTTCCTATTGGGGTCTACATTTATCTCGTAAAAGAGCAGTAATGACAAACACAATTTTCATTATTCATAATCTGGGCTCATGAGGCCTTAGTTAGCATGACACATTGGGATTAATCTTTAATAAACTCTTTCAGGTTAAGTGGTTCTGCCAATTAAATGTCAACATGTTTCTTCACGTGATGGATATGTGATACCTACATTTAATTTTGGTTGGAGAAGGCCCTCCTCTTCCTAACTGAATTATTTGGTCATTTTACTCTAAAAGAATTAAATACTCAGTCTGTGTATAATCACTATGCAAATTAGTTAAATCAGCAAAGTGTTTCAGAAGACATCTTTTGAGTTCAACATCATACTAAAAAGCTTACATTCATGGTGATCACTTAAGATGATGTTGAACAATCCTTACTACACAATCAGAGTACCATGTCTGAAAACATCCACTAAGTCTATTCTCCACATAAAGTGGCTGATCAACCATGTATTTGAAATATTTTCTGTTTTTGTTTGATTTCTAACTTTTTTGGACATGATTTTTAAATAATAAATCCATTTTAGAAATTATAAAAGAACATGAAAGCTATATGTGTTTTATTAACAGCATTAATAATCACAAGATGGGAAGTGTACACCATGTACATTTATGGATTCTCACGTAGGAAATCTCTTAAATCCAAATGATTTACTCATTTTTTCAGAAAGTATTAGTCCCTGGTTTTCAATTTCCACAAGATTGTACCATTTGCTCTAATCTATCAACAAAGTCATAACGTATTGTCCCCTCCTAATAATTCAAAATCACTGAATTCAAATTTGAATTTAGCACCAAATTCATGTTTTGTCATGTTCTTCACATGACTCAATTCAAACAATTGACCAATTCAATTTATGGTGAAACCATTTTGTAACTAAATGAAGGCTATGCATTATAAAATGTGAGAGTCAAAATTATATTTTCCTGCATCCATTCATTTCAATGAAAGTGCAGAACAGCAACAGACCAACTGAATATCCGTAATGCGGTACAAGCTAATTGGTGATGTTCTTCCTGATTTGAAATATATGCATTTTGTTAAAGCAAAACTGAGCTTGACAGTAACACAGGATATGATGCATGAAAGATATAATTACAAGGTAATGCCTGGAGGCTGAAAGAGCAGTACTTAGTAAGCACATTAACAAAGAAAAACCAGGTTTAATTTAGTATGCTATTACAGCACAGGTGGTTTTCAGGAGCAGCTAATTGAGAAGGGCATTAATGTATCTCACATAAATTAAGGGATAGGGAGATAGAATCTGAATAATGTTAATAGTAATAGCATAGAATGAACACGCCAGAACTGCAGCCTTTATATTAATCTTCCATATTTCTAATTCACTCTGCATATTATTCTATTCTTTTTAGGTACCTCTCACACACCATGTTTTATTTTAAATTGATAGAATATTAAATATTAATTGCTATATATATTTATTATTTGGCAACATCATATCTCATAGAAAAAAAATTACACAACGATAGAATGCAACAAAAGTTTAAAGTTTATTTATTAGTCACAAGTAGGCTTACACTAACACTGCAATGAAGTTACTGTGAAAATCCCCTAGTCGTCACACTAGGCACCTGTTCAGGTACACCAAGGGAGAATTTAACATGGCAAATGCACCTAACCAGTACGTCTTTCAGACTGGGTGGAAACTCACGCAGACACAGAGAGAATGTCTACCACCCAAGCTGGGAATCAGATCTGGGACCCTGACACTATAAGGCAACAGTGCTAATCACTATGCCACCATGCCAGGACAAAATGCAAAATTGCCATTTTTATACATTTTCTCACTTCCTTCGTTTCTAAATGGATTAACCCTTTATTGGAAAACCAATTTCACAAGGCTCAGCCATTCTTTAATATCTTGTTCAAGTGACCGTTCATGTGCTGGGAAGTTGTTTGATCTGGGGGAATATCACACTGAATCCCAACCACATTTCCACTTAATTTTGACATACAGCCAGTTTGCAGGGCTGGTTACTAGATAGTGATCAGGAACAGAAACACGCATTCAGAACAAAATGGGAACAAATGTATATCTCTCTGACTTGTTTGGTTTGAGCACCTGTTCCCTTTGCCAACAATAAAGCTATAACTTTATTTTCAGCTAACTTATCCTATCAACATCTATGACAAATTATTTATTGAATTTTGGTATTTAAATTGATGAGGGAAATCCATCATCAGTTGATTCAGAATAGATCTGGAATATTAAAATGTCTGGTGTCTGGTTAAAAATCTTACAATGCTAAATGCAACACTTTAATTTATATTATCACCATTACTTATTAAAATATATCAAAATACATGAAACATATTGAAGGACAATGATATTATGTAGGTAATAATGCATTAGTCACAAACCACAGATAACCTAGTTGCTATTGATGACACAATAATCTGTTTTTATAAGCAGCATTGGTTCAGGAAGAAATATTGGCCAGGGCACCGTTTGAATTCCTTAACCGTCTTAGAATATCGTCACAAGATATTTAGCATTCATCTGAATCACAATCAACAAATGGGATTTTGGTTTAGTTTTCAGGATGATATTGTAGACAAAACAATACATTCAGTATTTTACTGGGGTGTAATTTAGATAATAAATGTAGACACTATATAGGTTTGATATGATGCCACGAGACATTGAGTGTCCTATTGATGTCTGTATCACTAGAGACACAGAGAGACTGTTTCTCAAAGCCAACTAACGTGTTTTTAAATTCCCTTATTGATTCACTGCCCTTCATCTAACTGATTCCTACTCTGTGGATAATGACTTCTCACAGCTTCTAATTTCCTGTGTGTGTGTTGAGTTGAAGGGCTGGAAGAGGTTACACGATAAGGGAAGGATTTAAATAAACTTAAGGAGTTGCTTAACCGGGAGCCAATCTCCATCAGAAAGCACAGAACTTGATGCACATTATAATATGGCAGCAAAGTTATAACCAACCTCAAGTTCATGTTGGGATAAAATGGACAGTGGCAGCATAGATATGAAGTTGGCTGAGGGACAGGAAGCAGATTAGTGGTGAACAGTTATTTTTCAGGCCATGTGATGGGTTCTAAGAAGGTTGATTTTAGAACCACTGCGGGATTCTATGGCCTTGCTTGTCTGAAAACCATAAAATTCTGCCCGAGGTTAATGGACATTTCCACAGTCGGCCTCTTGCCCGCTCCAATTCCCGTAGCAGTGGGACAGTAAAATTCCAACAGGAGAATGACCTAGACTTATATGCACGAAGAACAGTTTCAAAATTTGCTGATGACAAAACTTTGAAATTAATGTGAACTGGGTGGAGGATAGTAATAGACATCAAGAGAATGGAAGACTGATGGAGTGGGCAGATGCATGACAGATGAAACTTAATTCAGAGAAATGTGAGATGATATCTATCTTCATTCTCATTGCCAGGGTATAATATAAAACAAAGCATACAATTCTAAACTCTATGCAACAGCAGAAAACTTTGGAGATGTATGTGTATCAATTATGGAAGATGACAGTGAAGTTGAGAAGGTTGTTAAAAAGGCGTAGAGGATCCTGGGATTTCTAAATGGAGACACAGAGCACAAAAAAAGGCTATGGTGAACCTTTGTAATATACAGATTTGATTTCAGCTGGAGTCCTGTGTCCAATTCTAGGACAATTTTGGAAAGATAAGCAGGCATTAACGCATGTACGGAAAAAACTTATGAGAAGTCTTTCAAGGGAAAACTAAACTCTCTGCAGGAAAGATACGTGCCGGCAAGGAGGAAGGATGGGAAAGGTAGGATTAGAGAACCTTGGCTTACCAGGGAGATTGAGGACTTGATCAAGAAAAAGAGAGAGGCTTACATTAGATCTAGGCAACTAGGGACTGAGACAGCGCTGGAAGCTTATAGAGAGTGTAGACGGGATCTTAAAAGGGGTATTAGAAAGGCAAAAAGGGGCCACGAGGTGGCTCTGGCAGGTAGGATAAAGGAAAATCCAAAGGCATTTTACACCTATGTAAGGAGCAAAAGGATGGTTAGAGGCAAGATTGGACCTCTTAGGGACAGAGGAGGGGATCTATGCTTAGAGCCTGAGGGAATGGGGGAGATCCTGAATGAATACTTTGCGTCGGTATTCACGCAGGAGACTGGACAGATGTCTGTGCCTGATGTTGACAAAGTTGAGGATCGGTTGAGGGAAATAAGGATTACGAGGAAAGAGGTGTTGGGGCTGTTAGGCAGCTTAAAGACATATAAAGCTCCGGGGCCTGATGGCATTTACCCCAGGCTGCTAAGGGAGTTGAGGGAAGACTTGGCTGGGCCTCTGACACAAATCTTTGTCTCTTCCTTGGACACAGGTGAGGTCCCAGAGGACTGGAGGATAGCAAACGTAGTACCGTTGTTTTAAAAAGGTCAGAGGGATCACCCAGGGAACTATAGGCCGGTGAGCTTGACTTCAGTTATAGGTAAGCTAATGGAGAGGATCCTTAGGGACAGGATGTATGAGCATCTGGAGCGCTGCGATCTGATCAGGGATACGCAGCATGGCTTCGTCAAGGGGAAGTCTTGTCTTACGAATCTAGTGGAATTTTTTGAAGAAGTGACAAAAACAGTTGATGAAGGACAGGCTGTTGATGTCGTCTACATGGATTTCAGTAAGGCGTTTGACAAGGTTCCTCATGGTAGACTGATAGAGAAGGTGAAGGCGCATGGGATACAGGGTCGGGTATGTAGATGGGTCGAGAACTGGCTCGGGAGGAGGAGACAGAGGGTAGTAGTGGAAGGCTCTTTTTCCGGCTGGAAGCCTGTCACTAGTGGAGTGCCACAAGGCTCAGTACTAGGTCCTCTTCTATTTGTGGTCTACATAAACGACTTGGAAGTAGGGGTAGGTGGTGAGATCAGCAAATTTGCTGATGACACCAAGATGCTTGGATTGGCGGGTACATAAGAGCAGTGTCAGGCAATACAACAGGACATAGACAGGTTGGTAGATTGGGCAGATAGATGGCAAATGGAATTTAATCCGGAAAAATGCGAGGTGATGCATTTTGGCTGGAAAAATGTAGAAGAGAATTATAGGATAAAAGGTAAAACTATACGGAGCATAGAGACGCAGAGAGACTTGGGGGTGCAGGTTCACAAGTCTCTGAAGGTGTCCTCACAAGTGGAGAAGGTGATAAAGAAGGCGTATAGTATGTTAGCTTTCATAGAAAAGGGTATAGAATACAAGAGTAGGAGTTTGATGTTGCAGTTGTATACAACTTGGGTTAGGCCTCACTTGGAATACTGCGCCCAGTTCTGGTCTCCGTACTATCGGAAGGATGTGGAGTCCTTGGGGAGAGTGCAGAGGAGGTTTACCAGGATGCTGCCTGGTATGGAAGGACTGTCCTATGAGGAACGATTAGATAGACTGGGGTTGTTTTCCCTTGAAAGACGTCGGCTTAGAGTGGATCTCATAGAGGTGTATAAGATTATAAGGGGTATAGATAGAGTAAATGGAGGTAAACTTTTCCACCTTTAGAAATGGATAGGACGAGAGGTCATGGCCATAGGGTGAGGGGGGCTATGTATAGGACGAATATTAGAGGGCAGTTTTTTCACACAAAGGGTAGTGGGGGTGTGGAATGCACTGCCGAGTAAGGTGGTGGGAGCAGGCATGCTGGGGCTGTTTAAGGGTCTCTTGGACAGCCACATGAGCGGTATGCAGATAGAGGGATATATTAGGACTGTTTAACTACGGCTTTTTTCCACAGGTAATTCGGTCCATAATTTGAGCACGCATTCGGCAGGTGGTGCGGGTACAGCTCTTGGATGTTGATTCATGGTTTGCCTGGTACCTCATGTCGTAAATGAGTGCTTTATGTGGACCATCTGAAGGGCACCATGACAGCTCAGAGACTATCGATGTGGCTGTGCAGACACCTGGAATTGGGCCAGTGTCTGCGGGAGTTTGCGCGTTCTCCCCGTGGTTGCGTGGGTTTTCTCCGGGCACTCCGGTTTCCTCCCACAACCCAAAAATTCGCTCTTAGGCTGATTGGGTAACAAATTGTCCCTATGGTGAAAATTTTCCATATTAGGAATAATATATATAATATTATATAGGAATATTAAAATAGGATTATGTATTTGCTACTATTTGGTATGACGGCGGCGCGGGCTCGTTGGGCCGAAGGGCCTGTTTCCCGTGCTGTGTTGCTTAATAATAAAAAAAAAGAGAATGGTTCCAGGGAATGGGAAACTTTAGTTATGTAGCTGGAGTGACTGTTTTGCTTAGAAAAGAAAGGATTGAGAAGGATTAAATAGTGGCGTTCAAAATCATGATGGGACTGGACATACTAGATAGGGAAAAACTATTCCCTTTGTCAGGAGGGTTGAAAATCAAAGTTTTGAGAGTTACAATGAATGGCAAAAGAATCCAAAGTCTTTTCTTTTTACACAGCAAGTGATGAGGGTTTGAAATGCACTGCCTGGGCAGAATTCTCTATTCCAGAGACTCTGGGTAAGATTCTCTGGCCTCCCAGATGTGTGTTTCCCGGCAGTGGAAAGCAGCGTACTATTCACTACCAATGGGATTCCCCGGTCCCGCCGCTGTTAGTGGGATTTCCCGTTGATGCCACTGCTTGAACTACATTTAAGAGAACTTCTTTAGTCAGCATTTGACAAGCCCAAATGAGAAGGACTACAATTCTAATCTGAGGAAGTGAAGCTAGGCAAGTGGATGAAGTAGCATTGGGAACCATTTTGGAGATAGTGACCATAATACAGTTAGATTTAGCATCATTATGCAAAAGGACAAAGATAGAACAAGAGTAAAAGTTTTAAATTGGAGGAAAATAAATTTTACAAAGCTGAAAGATGAGCTGGCAAGAGTAAGCTGGATTCAACTGTTGGAAGGAGAAAATGACAAAGGCGAAATGCTATAAGCACAGTATAATGATGTCCCCACAAAAAAAGGGTGGTATGGCCAAATTTAGAGCCCTCTTGTTATTCCAAAGCATACAGGCCAAGATATTACAGAAAAAGAAAACTTATGAGAGTTACAAAAGACCCAGGCCAAAATTCTCTGACCTCATCCATGTCTGGGATTCTCAAGTCCCGCTGCAGTGAATGGAGTTTAGGCGGAGCACCAAATTTTCCAATCTCACTGGCACTGGTAGCAGGGGATATTCTGGCCTTAAATACTGAAGAAAGTCTCGAAGAGTAAAGAAAGGGATGAAATAAAAATGGAAAGTAAGAAAGCAAAGAGTGGATATGAAAAATATTGGCAAGAAATTCAAAGAAAGGCAGGACAGGTGAACAAGATGGTTAAGAAAGCATATGGAATGCTTTCTTTTATTGGGCAAGATAGTGAATACAAAAGCAGGGATGAAATGATGGAATTGGATAAAATGCTGGTTAGAGCACAGATGTGTTTGGTTCTGATCACCACATTACAGAGATGACAAAATTGCTCTCGAGAGACTGCAAGGAAAACTTACAAAAATGTTGCTGGGATTTATTGTTGAGACATTGATTGGACTTGTTTTCTCAGACAAAGATGGCTAATGGGTAACCTAAATAAGGTGTGCAAAATTCTAAAAGGCCAAGATAGACAGGAAAGATTTGCTTCCTCTAGCTTAGGGGTCAATTGCCGGGGGGCATAGATTTAAGGTGATAGGTAGAAGGATTAGACGGGATATGAGGAAAAGCATTTTAACCCAAAGATGCTGAGTGTCTGGGATTTACAGCCTTAGTTGGTGATTGGATCTCAAACACTAAATTTATTGAAAAGATATCTGGATCTGCATCAAAAGTGCTGTAGCCTACAAGGCTATGGACCACATACTGAAATTGGGATTAAAATGAGCAGCTAGGTTCTCCAAATTTTTTCTTGGCTGGCACGGATAAAATAGGATGAATGGCCTCTTCTGCACTGCAACTTTTCTATGGTTCCAAGGTTTTAAGGGATTGTAGGAATATGGTTCTGTCCCCTTACCTGAATCTTACTCCTTCTGGAATCTATCCGTGTGGCATTAAAATGTTTCCCATATCATGCTTCTTTGTTGGCATCCTCACACGGGAAGCTGGCCCTCCTCACAGTCTTCAGGTTCCTGCCCTACCTGCTCTTCATCGTCTGACGAGCTCTTAGACTCCTCCATGTCTCCCTCTTTGAAGTGCCAGATTGTGCTGGGAACAACACAATGTGGGATTTCCTCTAATAGAGAATACCGGAGAGATCCACCTCAGCATCAAATATCAGAAGCACATCTTCAGGGTGCCAATGGTCTACTCAATGATGGATCATATCAACTTATGTGCCATATTGTATCACTCTTTCGAGGCATGCTGAGCACAGCATGAATGTCATAAGCTCTGCAGAGCAACTGTGTCTTATTCCAAGAGTGGTCCCTTCCTGGAGCAGGACTACGGCATGTGTGCCATGCATAGCTTTCTAGCATGGCGCGCAAAGCCCCAGGATTGCCTTTAATCTCTGACTCCCGTCTCAAATTAGAATTATGACTATCTTTCAACAAGCTACCCTGTTCCTTCATGACTGATAATACCACAGTTTGCATTCCATTCCCTCTGCCCAACATCCATGAGTCTTTGTGCAACCTGTCCAAGCCTCTCCCTCTCCATAAGTGTCTTTGTACCTATCCCTGTTATACCAGACTAACACAGCTAAACACACCCAGCCAATGCCACCTTACCCCCCCACCCCACTTTGAATGTTGCACTTACCTTAAAGTAATGAGCAAAGTGAGAGCAAACAGCCACACGCATCCGATTTGTGATTTAGATGGGTTTAATTCCTCAGTGGCATGGTACACAATTGGGAGGGGTATATTTCAACAAATTGTGTTTTTAATGAGAATTCATGATATAGTAATGCATGAAAATGATGCTACTCACGTGGATCAGTGAGAAATCTGACCCGCCGTGGAAGTGGTGGGGAGGAAAATTCCAAATTAATCTCCCACCAGTGGGATTTTAATTTTTGCTCTCTCCCAGAATTCTCCATTCCTGCCCTCCAATTAACCTCCATGCTGGTAGGCCCATTAAATTCCACCCCTCAAAAATGTAGTGGAAGTCGATTTATTGGTTTAATGAGTGCAATTCCCCGAAGCCAAACAATAACCCTCTCATTTGAAGAGTTTAAGGTGATTATACCGTCCATCTATAGAAGGGACATTCTTTGGTAACGAATTGTATATAAGGAGTTCGTACAAAGGTTCCGGTGGCTGCACATGTACTCTGAACCTATTTATTAAGGACCACTATCACCATGGCAATTTGAAGGCTTCAGTTCAACGGATGTAGTTAGCGACATTTTAGTGATTATCCATGTTTCTCCTTGATCCAAAAGGTATGTGCTGGTGGATCATGCTTCAAATGGGACACTGAGATGGAAGGTGAGCAGTTAGTAGGTTGAACAGGTCATCATGGTGATGAATAAGGCGCAGCACTAATGTTTTCAGCCAGCTTGTGGCTATTCATCAGTCAGCAAATGCATGGAGAATTGATGTTTGCAAGGACAAGATGCCAAGAGAGGAGTACTACATTCTGTGTTGTACTGAATTGAATGTTAAGATGTGTGCTTTATGAGCTGTCAAACAGGGACATAGTACAATGTTGTGGAATATTATAGAACAGATGCTGAGGTTTGGTGTATTGTTGCAGCAGCACCCAAGTAGATCCAGCAAATTTAGTTAGTAGGTCATTTCTAGTTTTGACCTCTGCTGCTGTTTTCTTCAAATTTTCCCAGAAGGGCAGAATCACATCCACTTTAGCTTACCACACACCAACATTAACACTATTCCGCCCCCCGCAACTCCACACTCCAGCCAATAACTCAGACACCCCTCCCGCGGGAGGCTAAAGCTAATGATCCTACCAGCAGACTGAATTCCAAAGAGAAAACTAAAGGACTTTGAAAGTGCTCCTTGCAGAATCCTAGACCCATGCTCCCCCTAGGACCATCAGACTCAACACTGAACAACCCTCTGGCTTTGTGACAATAGAGTAAGAAGTTTCACAACACCAGGTTAAAGTCCAACAAGTTTATTTGGTAGCTGGTTTTCGGGGTTTTGCCCCTTCGTCAGGTGACGAATAATTGGGGAATTCTAATCACAAACAGACCATATAAAGGCACACACTCAGTTCACAGAGTACTGATTAGAATGCAAGTCTTTACAGCTAATCAAATCTTAAAGGATGCAGACAATGTGAGTGGAGAAAGAATTAAGCATAGGTTAAAGAGATGTGTATTGTCTCCAAATAGGCCAGTAAGTGAGATGTTGCAATCCCAGGCAAATCATGGGGGTTACAAATAGTGCGACATGAACTCAAGATCCCAGTTGAGGCCATCCTCATGTGTGTGGAATCAGTTTCTGCTCAGCGACTCTGCACTGTCATATGTAATGAAGGCCACCTTGGAGAACGTTTACCCGAAGAACAGAGGCCGAATGCCCATGATCACTGAATTGTTTGCCAACAGGAAAAGAACAGTCTTGCCTGGTGATTGTTGAGTGGTGTTCATTCATCCATTGTCGTAGCATCTGCATAGTCTCCCCAATGTACCATGCCTCAGGACATAATAGTGCATGTTCTCCAAATCATATAATGTAAAGTTGAGGGAGGCAGATTCAATCATGCTTTCAAAAGGATACCTGAAGTGAAAGAAATGATAGCCAGTGTAGAAAAGACAGGATGGAGGTTCTTGCAGAAAGACCTTCGCACTGCGCTGCAATGAAAGGTGAAAGACTGGAGGCTAGCAGGAAGCAGTGAAATAATTGGTTCTGGAGATAATGATGCCTTCCATCCCCACTAGAAATCTTCAATTCTGACCTCAATTGTTCTCCAGCTTCTTACGCTTCATCATTGATGGCCCAACTTTCAGCTGACTTGCCCTTGGCTCTGAAATTTGTTCCATAATTCTCTCTATCCCTCTAAATATCCTTAATCTCTTTAGCCAAGTTTTCAGTCATCCACTTAATGCTTCCTTCTTTTGGCTTAATGCCAATCTTCTGTTTGATCATTTTTAGTATAGTAAAATAATTGGGATATTTTACTTTACTAAGGAATTATATAATTATAGCTGTTGATCTTGTCATTTGGGTAAAATGTGTTAAAGAGAAAAATGCAATCGCCTCAAACTATCTACTGATTCAAACACTGTGTGATTTCAAAAAGAAATTAGATATAGCTAATGGAGCTAAAGAGATCAAAGGATATTGGGGGGCAGGGGTGGGGAGGAGGTGGTATCAGTATATTGAATTTGTTGATTAGCCATGATCAAAATGAATGGCACAGTGAATTCAAAGGGTCCAATGGACTCCTATTTTCTACATTTCTGTTTCTTCGACAGACAAGCGACCTGTTCTGGGAACTATTAGCAACGGAAACAGACAAAAGACTGCTTTCGTGCACCACTAGGTGTGGGAAAGAAAGAAGATTTCCACATGCCAGGCCAAAGGCAACCAGAACTGAAAAATAGAATGGAGCCACGCTATTTAATCCTGTGCTACTGGGCAATCAGAGGAAGCAGTGGAACTAGGACTGGAGCAGCACAGGTACTTCAGCGAGGCAGGGGGAGGTTACAGAGGTAATGCTGTGGAAAACAAGCATAACAATTGCAAAATCTCTTGCTTAACTGGGAGCTAGTGCAAGTCAGTGAGCATGGGCTGATGGGCGAATGGGATGGAGTGCAAATTAGGACATGGGCAGCAGAGTATACATATAAGATGCAATTAGTAAGGCCATCGATCTTTGCTTCATTCTCATCTTGCAACCAATATCATAAACAATTTGGCTTGTCAAGTGGAATACATTCTGGTACTTTGACTGGAGGTTCATTTAATGGGAAATGTTTCTGCAACCAGTTTCCCTAAATAGATTACCAAGAAATAGCAGTTGTTTACTTTTCAAGGGACATCAGCCATTCACTTCATAAAACAAATAGTTCTGACTCTGTAGTTTTGAAAGTTTGCATGTAGAACACATTTTACTGATAAGAATGACGAAGATAGAAAACAGAAGCACTGAACAGTTCAGTGGTACAAAGAATTGGCAATCCTTTGCAGAAATGTTTGAAATATTATTTAAATTAAAAGAGGAAGCACAGACAAAGCACAAGAACATTGTAGCTCCATTAACCTTAAATGATCTAAGATGTTCCCAGCTTTTGCAGAATTTAGACTCTCCAGCTAGACCTAGAGATAAGACAGCCATTGAGAACAGACAAACTTTAGTGCTCTGCTGCAAGCTAAGACTATTTATCTGAAAGCTGCAAACTTGGGTAGTCCTTGAAAATGAAAATACCCATTGCTTCCGATGCAGGCAACATGCAAACAATTGCACTTTGGTGCTAGCACTAACCTACACTAACCTACACGGTAAGAAGTCTCACAAGTCCTCATGGCTGCACTGTGGAGCGACTGCAAGTTTGAGCAGGGGGTGCCACATTGCAATTGAATCCAGATTGCATTATTTAAAGTCAGCCTGCACCTCGTGAAAAGGGAAAGTGCATTTTGGTTGGAGCAGAAGCCAGAAGTCATTGTAAATCTGACTTTGCCTTGGGAAAGATACAAGAATGACACTACATAGGAAGCAGTGGACATGATCACCTTCATAACCAATGGCAATGTTGGCTTCACCCTGTTCTCAGGCTGCAGAGGCAGCAGATCTCACTGAGGACCTCTGATCCTTGCTCTATTAGTACTTTGGACAGATATAGTCTTCTGCTGAGAACACTAAAAATCATTCATGAGATTTGAGCATTGCTGACTGAGACAGTATTTATTGACCACCCCCAAGAACATTTAAGAGTCAATTATATTGTTCTTGGTCTGGAATCACATGTAGGCCAGACCGAGTAAGAACAGCAGATTTCTTCCTAAAGGACATTCATGAACTGGTTTTTATGCCAGTTGACAATGGTTTCATGGTCAACATTTAGACTTTTAATCAAATTCAAATTTCATCATCTGCCATGGTGAGTTTCAAACCCTGGTCCCCACAGCATTAACTTGGGTCTCTGGATTAACGGTTCAGTGTCTATGCCACTGCCTCCCTCACAGCTTCTCCTCCCTCTTCTGGCAGCCCTGCCCTGTTTTCACCATTGTCTCTCCCAAAATGGCCGTCAGCATAGTAAGCAATCAAAGTGCGTGCATATACCACAAAAAAACATTTGGGGCAAAACTGCACTCCTGCCACCCAAACAATGTTTGCTACCAATCCAAATTTTGTAGCTTTGTTTTCCCCCCCTCTATTTATTCATGGAATGTGGACCCCATTGGCCAGGCCAGCATTTATTGTCCATCCCTAATTTAAGAGTCAACCACATTGCTGTGGGGCTGTGGTCAATTATAGGCTGAAGAACATTAATGAACTAGATGGAGTTTTACGACACTTGACAATGATTTCAATTGTCGTAAAACTCTACCTGGTTCACTAATGTTCTTCATAGTCATTAGACATTTAATTCTGGATTTTTACTGAATTCAAATATCACCATTTTCTGTGGCGGAATTCAAACCCAGGGTCTCTGGATGGTTAGGACAGTGACAATACCATTATTCCACTGTCTCTGTACCTTTTGTATGTTTAGCCCAGCAAAAAGTACTATCGGTGAATCAGAAGCCCGTCTCCAATGTTTGAGCACATAACCTAGGCTGACCCAACAGGCCCTGGCTGCCTTTTCAGGTTAACATGAAAGGTCTCAAGGTACCATTTGAAGAACTGGGGAGTTCTCCCAGTGCCTGAGCCAAGATTTATACTTCAGTCAACACAACCAAAGACAGATTAACTGGCCAATTCACTGCATCAGCTTTCTGTATTTACTCTCTGAAATTTGACAGCTATCTTTGCTTGCACAACCATTGTGGCCTCATTTCAAAAGTCATTGGCTGTGAAATATTTCTGGATGTGGTAAAATGTGTTCTGTAAAATATACATTCTTTAAGATTAAAAAAATGACTTCCAAACATGCTTGAAATGAGGCAAGGGATGGTATGTGCATAGAATGCATAATGCAGACACAAAAATATCAGTATTTAGAGATTCATCTAACTTCAACAGGAGCATGAAAAAGAACATAATGCTTTAAAACAAGTGAGAAACATCAGCAGGTTGCAACAGATCTATGCAAAAGGAGGAAGCCGTTTACAAATAGTTACCCGATCTCTGTTATCTCTTCTCATTATCACAATTACACAGGCTACAGTAGCACTGTCATTATCTTGTTGAATTACTGGACTAATGCAGAAACCTCAACTACTAATCTAGATAAGTGAATTCTGATCCAACCACAGAAACTGAATAACTTCAATTCAGGTGGTTAAAATTGGTTTCAAACAAAACATCTGGAATAAAAGTGGGCGACACAGTAGCACAGTGGTTAGCACTGCTGTTTCACAGCTCCAGGGATGTGGATTTGATTCCCGGCTTGGGTATTGTCTGTGTGGAGTTTGCGCATTCTCCTCGTGTCTGTGTGGGTTTCCTCCAAATACTCCGGTTTCCTCCCACAGTCCAAAAATGTGCCAGTTAGGTTGATTGGCTATGCTAAAATTGCCCCTAAGTGTCCTGAGTGGCATAAGGTGGACGGATTAGTGGGTAAAATATATAGGGATATGGGGCTAGAACCTGGGTGGAATTGTAGTTGGTGCAGATTCGATGGCCCGTTTGGCCTCTTGCTGTACTGTAGGATTTCTATGATTCTGATGTGAAAAATAATATTAGTATTCACAATGGTTACCCCATAAAAATCACTAGATTGCTGTAAAAAGTCATGTTTCTCCAATGCCCTTTAGGGAAAGAAATCTACCGTCCTGACCTGGTCTACTTGACGTTTCACATCCAGAACAATTTGGTTGACTCTAAACTACATTTTTAAATGAGAGAGCAAGACAGTTGTTGCATCAAACTGCCATGACAAAGAATAATTACTGCCAGGCCCGCAGCAGTTCAAGAAGGCACCTTCTCCAGGGCAATAAATACCATTGACATCTAGATCCCATGAATTAATAAAAATTCTCTCCATAATCTGGCTGTAGCTACATTGCCAGTTTCATGTTGATATCATCTTATTTTGGTGATACCTGATACAAACATAGTAATATATTCTGGGAATCAGATCCCTCCTGACTCCTAATTACTAAGGTGAGGAATATTAAAACCCCAATCAGATGATTTGAATTTGAGTTCAGATATATCTGTAGAATCTTTACAATGCAGAAAGAGGCTGTTTGGCCCATTAAATCTGCACCAACTCTCTGAAAGATCATCCCACCTAGGGCCTTCTGGTCATTATCATATTCCTGTGTGTGTGAGCTTGCTGTGCATAAACTGGCTGCCATATTTCCTAATATACTTCAATTGCTGTAGAGTGTTTCGGGATGTCCAGTAAGCCTGAAAAGGTGCTATATAAATGTAAGTCTCACTTTCTTTTTTCCTCCATGCTTCTTGTGAAGTTACAATGAAGGAGCTGAACAGCTCCAATTTCCTATGTCTGGTTATGACTGTTGAAAAATCAGGTTACCTAAATATATAATTTCCAACTTTCATATACATTATAATTTAAACTTTTTTTGTATTTTTATATTCCAAGTTAAATCAGTAGGAGTCAACCTGTTCTTTCCTGCAGATGCTGTATTTCATTATTTCGATCTCGAGAGTTTAGATGTTGGCAGCATCTATGTGTCCAGCAGATCAGTGTTGTGTCTACTATAGGGGTGATGAGAGTAAATCTGCTGCTCACTTTGCGTGCGAGTGTCCTTTTCATTTCTGGTGACTTATTCATGAGGTACGGGCATCACTGGCTAGGCCAACATTCATTACCCATCCCTAATTGCCCTTCAACTGGTTGGCTTGCTACACTGTTTCGGAAAGATAACAGATTTCCTTCCCCAAGAGACAACGCTGAACCAGACAGGTTTCGACAACAATTGATAATGATTTCATGGTCATCAGATGTTTAATTTCAGGTTTCACCAGTTGTCACGGTAGGATTTGAACCCAAGTCGCCACCGGATTACCCTGGGTCTCTGGAAAACTAGTCCAGTGACAATATCTCTAAGCCATCACCTCTCCTATGAAATGCAAAAAGGAAAGGCAAATGTATAAGTCTCTCTCTCTCCTCTTCCCTTGTCAGAACAGAGCTTCTCCACCAACCACAAAGAAACCTGGAGGAGGTTTGGCCCCAGACATGCAGCGTGCACCACTGGAGTGGAGGCCAAATGCCTAACTTGTCATCTTGCCAGCAAACCTTGCGACCAAGTCAGTGCCAAACATAGTTCTCTGCATTCCTTTATACGCAATCGTGGAGGAGATTGATATTAATGCAGCCACAGTCTCCGTAAATTTTGCCCAGGCTTGTATCCAGGAGAGGACGTGCCAGTTTCACTGAACAAAGAGTACAGTCAGAAAGATAACATTCAATGGCTTAGTGGCTTTTAAGTGTACAAGGGGAATTTTTGGAGTTTAGCTTTGTGACTTAAACCTTTCTGCAGTTTAAAGTATTGCAGAGTTGTCAGGAGGCGGGGATAAATGTCAAAAAATACTCTGAATTGTTGGGAACTTTTATTTGTAGTACAAAGTGATATATATTGTATTGTATTGATAATATATTGTAAATCTCAAAGTCGTTAATCTTTCACAGTCATTTCAAAGTCATTATAACATGGAGGTTGTTACCTTGACAACAATGTTCACAACAGATCTTTTTCCTTAATTCCTTGTTGAGAGATTAGCCACTCAGTCTATACCTTGTTAGTTAATGATACCCAAGTTTAATGGCCAATTTTGATTCTATGGAGTAGTCTACTCCCATCTGCAGAAGCTATGATAAATTGATTAATCCCTTGCTTGCCAATAAACTTCGACAAGAGTAATTAATTAATTATCGAACAAGCTTAGAATCGCAGGGCATAATATAGTATAGACAGGGGGTGGGGTTTGTCAATTGTGGAAGAGCCACTGGAAGCATTGTATCCCTTCCTTGGGGAAAGAGTACAGTATTAAATAGCCGTTGTACACTTAAGCAGTGAGCCTCCTCCAGAACCTTGAGCTTTACCACCTTGAATTGAATTGGGGCTGAGATTGGTTACAGTGGGGCTTCACCCAATACCCTCCTGCCATATTAAATGACCGTCACACGCCAAGGGAGAAGGCATTGTATTGTGGTTCTCATGAGCAGCACTTAAAACTAAATGAAAATAATTAACAGATAGTTAATTGATTAAATAAACAAGGTGACAAAGTTCAGTCATGTCACAGTAGCTTGGCGCTGACTGCTTGCTTGTTATAAGTGTAGAGTTTAATGTTGAGATTGATAGCTAAATGATGCAATCAATTTGGGTTAGCAAGATTAACATGGAGATCCATGGTACCTACAGAGAGAGAGAGAGGATTTGGATTTGACTGTGTAGATAATAGACAAGCTGGTAGCATTGGAATATCAGTTTATTGAGCAATGTCACTGTGTTTGTCAACAGTAATTTTCCTGAATTTAAATGGCATCATTCTTGCAAGCGAATACGATGAATTGGTTGCCATGACTTCCTCTCAGCATTTGCTATGTCTTTAGAGACATCAAGATGAGCAATTTTCAACTGCATACGTGCTATCCCATCTCCTCCGGCTGCTGAAATACACTTCCTACTCTTGCATTCAAAATTAATTGGCTTAAATCTCACCAGCATCGAAAGGGGTTTGGCTGGGTAGAGAGGTCATTGCTGCCTGTGGAAACTATCTCAGGATAAGCAGTCTACCGTTTGGGGCTGAAATGAGGAGTAAGTTCTTCACTCAAACAGTTGTGAACTTTAGGAGTTCTGTTACGCAGAGGGACAGTGATGCTCCATCACTGATTATATTTAAGGCTGGGTGCAGACAAAACTTTGGCCTCTTTGGAGAGTCAAGGGATTTCGGTAGTGGGAAGGGAAATGGGGTTGTAGCCCAAGATTAGCCATGATAAATATTGAATGCTGAAGAACGCTCCAAGGGCTGTATAGACCCCTCCTGCTCCTATGTCATTTTCTTTCACTATTTAATATGCAAATTTCACCGACACCTTTTTATAAGAGGGAGACAATTTGTTTCTATGCTTCTAATAATCAGGATTAAAGGCTTTAATAACAAAAACATCATCTTGTATAACTTTAGTTTCCATTGACGAATAAGAGCCTGTGCCCTTGATAAGGAGTGTTTTGTCTTTAATCAGCCTTCATGATTTAATTAGCATTAACCCATTGTTTTATTAGCATTGCCTGACTATTCACTCCTTTTTGAAGAAATTTGGGCATTTTTGCGGGGTCAACCAACTTTTATACAATAAGCTCCATAATTTTGGAGTTGTTATAAAACAAGTATATATTTACAACAAGCATTTCTCAAATGCTTTCCCTCCATTGTCAAACAAAGTAGTTCTACCCTCACTTCCACTCTTGCATATCCAGCCATAGTCTGAGCATTGCCAGCAATTGGGACTCATGCACCATTACCTCCAGAGGTCCTCAAACATTGGTCTTTAATCCCTCCACTTACTCATAGTGCCTCTTATGGCCAGACGTGCTGAAAATTTCCACATGCAAGCTGATGACACCCTTTCCACAATCTCTCTTGATGCCTCCACTGCCTTTACGTTATCAAAATGCTTCTTCAAATTTAATTCAAGATGAGCCACAATTTTCTCTAGCTGAGTATTGCGACGACTGAAAGTGTGGTCTTTATCCTCTGCCATAATCATCAGGTCCTTGCCCTCAATTGTATCTTTCACACCAGTCCCAAGCTCTCTTGAACTTGAACAATCATTTGCAAAGATAGTACAGACACAGTGGGCCAAATGGCCTCGTTCTGCACTGTAACATCTGGTTTGTAATCACTGCGTGCTTTTTGAACATGGTCTGAGCATCCAAGTCCATATAAAAGTTCTATCTCAAATGCAACGCCATGATATTAATGACACCTGCAGCATCCTAAGTCCATCTGCTTCAGGCTCAGTTTGTTTTCCCAATGCTTTTCTGGTTGATCTTTCATTCTTCACCCTCTCAAAACTGTTTAATTTTATTTATTAGTGTGACAAGTAGGCTTACATTAACACGGCAATGAAGTTACTGTGAAAATCCCCTAGTTGCCACATTGTGGCACCTGTTCAGGTGCACTGAGGTAGAATTTAACATGGCCAATGCACTTGTCTGGAGACCGTGGGAAGAAACCAGAGCACCCAGAGCCAATCCACACAGGCACAGGAAGAATGTGCAAACTCCACACAGACAGTCACCCGAGTTCAGAATTGAATCCTGCTGAGGCCGCAGTGCTAACCATTGTGTCTCCCCTTCTGGCTATAATCTATTCTATTCTGTCTTCACCAATCCCCTCCCATCTGTCCCTCCTCCCCCTTGCCAACTTTTACATTTGCTCCCAGTTCCTTAATGCCTTACTATTCCTATGACTTACTCATCTTATAAATATCTCCAGCTTTTTATGCGTTGGGAATTGAGAGGTTGTTTTTGCCTCTATTTCATTGTAATTTGGGGTCATAAGTTTCTGATCCTTATGTGTGTGCTCAATATTATTTCTTTTCACTGAAGATGCATTGACGGGCTGTTGAAAAACCTCCCCCTTGACAATTTGCTTTGGCTATTTGCCCATTTGTGAAATTACAGTGCGTCTCGATTACTGGGTCAAATTGAATTTAATCATGCTGTAGTTACTTTCTCCCTGGGGGGTCTCAAATTCCAATTTCTCTACACTGTCTCTCACACAGCATCAGTATGGTCCATCATTATTCTCATTATATTTACCAATTCCAGCTGATCCCATTGGGGCTTTCATAATTTACGTTAAATCGATTGAAGAGATAAGGATGTATAGGAACAATTCAGTTAATGGGAGAATTCAAATTAATAAATTGTTTTTAGTCTGCCCTGGTAGCTCCTTAGATATTAGTTTTTAGGTCAATTGTTTTTTGTTGCATGAGAAGATTTTTACATTTCACAGAAATCAACTGCATTTGCTTTGCTGGCATAAATGACATATATCCAATATCACTTCCTTTACCCATCCAGATTTTTATGAATATGCTATACCATTCATGTTACATTCATTCCCTGATACCAGTTCATCATGTTTTTGCTTAGTCACCTCCAGTTCTGAATTTTAATATCTAATGTTCCTGTGTTCACATTGATATATCATATTGAAGAATTTCCCCTTCTTTCATAATCCTGTTTGTGTCTTACAAGGGAATCCATATCCTACAGCCTGCTTTCAACCTGATAAACAGTAGACCTATGCATGTATTCTGTCAGACCATTATCTTGGCTATAGTTATACTAGTTTAATAAACCCATTGTTGTTGGAGCCACTGGTAACCAGTACTTGATCTGTGTCAGCATGCTAACCAACCTGTTTTGGGAGACTTTATCAAAAGATTTCTGCAAACCCAAATCTATGACATGCACCAAATCAGGTCCTAGGAACTTATTAATCTTCAGTCCCACTAATTTCTCCAATATCACCTTCTTGCGGACAAGTTATTTCTTTCAAATCCTTCTTCAACCCAATCCCTTGGATCTCCAGTTCTGTGATACTTGAAGCATCTTCCGTAGTGAAAATAGACACAAAAGTAATCATTTAAGTTATCTGCTATTTCTCAGCCAGCAATGGACCCACATTTGTTTTAGCTGCATCTTTTTTCTCAAGACAATACACTATTTGAAAATTCTACCAAACTATTTCTGACAATATTATGCCCAAATTGGGCATTTGTGCCTTGAAGGGATGCAAGTTTCTGTGAACTGTCATAATTGTTTGAAAATTAACCATGGCCAATGTATCTTCATTTTTCCAATTCCCCTCAGCCAATCTGCTCCTTTGCAAAATTCTATCATATTTTGGTCATTCATCCCTAACATTTTACACAATAGTAGATCCAAAATAGCCTGTTCTCTAGATGGTTCATTAACATGCAGGTCTGCAAAACCATCCTAAAAATCCAGAAATACGTCCTCTACAGCAATAGTGCTGATTGGGTTTATGCAGTCTGTATATAGAATGAAGTCACCTACAATGACTCTGCAGCCATGTTTCTATAATGGCAATTAATGCCTTCGGGTAGATTATCCTTTCATTCCACATTCTAAACCTAGCTGATGTTCAACTTTGTTTTGCCTGCCTGGTTATTTATTTGATACTTTTCTATCCTATTACTATCTTTAAAGTTTTAGTGTAGCAAGTAACAATGCAATGGAGTTACTGTGAAAATCCCCTAGTCACTACATTCCTGTGCCTGTTCAGGTACACTGAGGCAGAATTTAGCATGGCCAATGCATGTAACCAGCACGTCTTTCAGACTGTGGGAGGAAACCCACACAGCCACAGGGGAGGACATGCAGACTCTGCATGGTCATTGACCCAAATCCCTGGTGCTGTGAAGCAGCAGTGCTCAACACCGTGCCATCCAATTACAGCTACCCTCAACTTCCCACCAGTGATGATCCCAATGCCTCAGATCTGGTGTCTTCCTGCCGACACCAGTTTTCCAGGCACAAGTTCCATCAGTCCTCTTATTCCTGTACTTAATAGCATGTGATGTCATTCGTTGGACCAGGGTGGACACAGCAAGAAGTCTCAACACTAGGTTAAAGTCCAACAGGTGTCTTTGGAATCATGAGCTTTCGGAGCGTTGCTCCTTCATCAGGAGGAGTGATGAAATGGCAGCACTCCAGAATCTCATGATTCCAAATAAATCTGCTGGACTTTAACTGGATATTGTGAGACTTTACTGTTGCTAGCACATGGTACAGAGTAATCTTACTACTGCTCTTGATGTCCTGTTTTTAAATTTCCTTTACAGCTTCCCAAACTCTTCTTTTAGGATCACATCCACATTATTAGCACCAATGTAAACCATGATCTCAGACTGTTCACCTAGCCCCAGCAAGCTGTCCTGCAGTTGCTCAATGACCTTCATGACTCTGGTACCAAGGCAACAATGCCAACATTTACTGCCACAGACATGTCTTATACCCCCCAATCGCTATTGCTTTCCCTCTTCCTTCCATCTTGTACAGCTGAACCACCTGGGTGCCACATACTTTGTTCTTGCTGCATTCCTGAGAACCCATTGACCTCAATATCCTAAATGGAAAACCAGGTTCCATCATTCTTTCCCTGCCCACATTCTTCCATTCAACCAACTACTCACTAATTAACTTCTTCTCCAGTACTGAAGCGTAAACTATGTGAAGATGAAAGGCTTTGAAGGAGCACCTCCAAACTCTCATTGATCAAATCTTTAAAAAGATATTTGTGCACAATTGCCTTGGACACACACTTACCAATCTGAAAAGCATCCTTTAGGTCTCCTAGCCTTCTTAATTACTTTTCTAATCACACAATTATGACTCTGAAACGTTTAATAAAAACAGCCTGCAACCATCCTATTTTAATTCTTTCACGGGGCGTATGTCACTCAATGCCAGCATTTGTTGCCCATTCCCAATTGCCCTGGAACTGCATGATTTGCTAGAGCCATTTCAGAGGGCAGACAAAAATCTGGGAATTAAGAATCTACTGATGACTATGAAACCATTGTCAATTGTCAGAAAAACCCATCTGGTTCACTTTAGGGAAGGAAATCTGTCATCCTTAGCCGATCTGGCCTACATGTGACTCCAAAGCCACAGTAATGTGGTTGATTTAGTGCACTGGGGCAACTAGATAGGGCAATAAATGCTGGCCAGCCAGTGATCACAATGTCCCACAAATGTATAAAAAGTTAAGATCTGGAGTCACATGTAAGCCTGACCCAGGCAAGGACATTAGTGAACCAAGAAACTAGCTTCATAAACTTAAAATTTCTACCAGCTTCTTTAGTGGGATTTGAACACCTGAGCCAGTGCCTCTGAATTACAGCCCAGTAACGTTACACCACGATCTCTATCACCAATTCTTAAAATCAGTCAACAATAACCTGCCTTAAGTTTACTTTATTGTGGACAAAGATCACGTGGCCTCCAGTTTGCAAGCTAATGCCCTATAATGAATGGGGTTATGTCACAGATTCCAGTCTCTTTGGTACAATTCTCATTTCCACAACCATCTACAGAAATTACAACATTTCCTTTCTAGAATTGCAGCCATCTCACCAGGAACTAAAACTGAAAACATATTTCTAAAAGGGGAAATTACCTCCTTGTGTCCAATCATTTTGTATTAAAAAGCAACATGCTTCAATCAATATATAGCTGGAAAAGTGTGCTATTTGATATAGATGAAATGGACATAAGAGTGTTCATACAGACCCTAGAGTCAGTGTTAAAAACTGAGTTTATTTATTCAAACGACTTTAAACACAAGTAACCTTTGCAACTGGACTGACATTCATTCAAATAAAAAGATAAAATTGTCACAGTCCCAGATGACCTTTGAAGGGGAAAGCTGTCTGGTGATGATTTAACCAGAAAGAATCACCATACCTAAGGCGAGGTGAAATGTTGAGAAGGTAGACCCTTGAGTTACCTCAGCCAGTGTGGGAACTGAATCGCCCTGTTGGCATTGCTCATATCGCTAACCAGCCATCCAGACAACTGAGCTAAACCAACCCCTCATTCACAAACAAACATTCAGATGCAAACCTCACAGGACTTGGACAACAGGGTGGAAGGCTAGGCAAGGGAGCATTGGAACAAGTCTGGAAATAACAAAAAGGCGCAGGAGGGTTGTAACAGTCAGTAAGCTGGGTTAATATTACAGATGGAAATAGACTGCCTTCCAATACAAGAGCAAAATACAAATTTTTTTTAAAAAAATTAAAAAACAAAAAAGCTGGAACAGAAACTCAGCAGGTCTAGCAGCATCTACGGAGACAGAAACTATTTGGGCTCACAACCATGAGGAGGAAGTAGTGGAAACATGTTATTTTCACTCATGGGAGGAAAATAGTTACTAGCTTGTATTTTAATTAGCAAATATTAAAAAATAAACATGCTCATATACATTAACAGTTATTTGAAGGCATTCCCAATATTCTGCGAGAATGTCAACATTGGGATCTGAATTCTAAACTGTTTACAGTAAAGGCAAACTTTTTTTTAAAAAAAAAGGGAAAGTTTGTGGGTGTGCTTTCATTGACAAGAAAAGCATCTGAAGATACCAGTAAATAAAAATGAAACTAGTTTCTCGAATTAAATAGACGAGCAGGGTGAATTAAACAAATATCTATACAATAAGAGCTGTTTCAAACCATAGAACTTTATTCCATAGTTTGCAAAAAAATCTGAGGCAATTATGCTTAATCTGTTGCAAATAAAACATTTAACATAGGAATGCAAATGCACATATTTACATTTACCTTTTGAGAAAGAAACCCATTCACCACAAATATCCTTTTAAATATGCAATAATACAAGCACATTTCACAAGCTTTCAAAGATAATCGAATAAAAAAGATTGACTCTCCAATAAAATATGCAAAGACTACACTTGCATTGAACAGCCTCTTGCTTGAGAGAATGTTTACACTGTGGTTCAACCTACACAGTGCTAAAATTTCAAACACAACTAAACTGAAGGAAAACTAAGCAAGTAAAAAATTCACATTTGTTAAATTATATTGCATATTATTCTAACACAGACTCATGCCTGTAATTGAAAGCAAATTAAAAACTTTTTTTTACACTTGTCACCCTCAAAATGATAATTAGCTTGAAATTCAAGTTTTTAATCATTTTCAGCAGCATAACAAATTTCAGAATGCATGTCATAATAGCATCATCCTGTACTGCGCTCCCAAATTCTGCATCAGATAAAACTGGGAGACTACCTTGTTATCAATAGTACACATCTTATAGGAAGAGTTCAGATTTACCCTTTGCTCTTGAAGGCATTTTAAACAAATAGGGAACCTATTTATCCAGAGCAGATTTGGATTGTATGCCCACACAATTTTTGTATAGTAATCAATTATCACCCAACTGACTTACTGATAACAAGGTTTCATAATCCCACCTATGTCTAGACTTCAGTCCCTGGAGCTTGGCAATAAGTACAATGTCCTCACTAATTGGATTTCCTCTTAACTATACACAAAAGTGTCAATAACATGCTAGTAAACCATTTGATTTATAACTTCTGGAGATTTCCTTTTAAAATACCTTATTACCTGATGACAAGATTTAACAGTCCACTGAGGCACTAATTACAACTTTAAAAATATTAATGTCATTTGAAATAAGTGAGCAATCCTAATGGTTGCTAAATGCAGATTTAAATCCTTGCCACTTTTTACAATCGATCTCTACCCAACCTAAAAATCTGGCCATCTGCCAAATTAAAAAAGTGATTGCCATCCAAAGGGGCAAGTCTCTTCAGCACCACACGACAGTCTTTAAGACCCCTGAATTTGCATGTGTCCATAAAAGTGTTTGCCAAGTCCTGGTGTTCCAGCTTTACGGTACTCCCCAGTTCACGTGTAGAGTTGAAGTCTTTTGCCAAGACAGATACAGTTGCACCTTGGTTATTTGCAGCGAGACAGTGATGTTGGTTCTCCTGTCTGGGGTCTGTCCCAGGTTGACGTTTAGCCTTCTCACGGTTTCGACTGTCTTCCTCCTCCTTCAGATCTTGTTCCAGACGTTTGCACGCTGCTGGCGAAGGGAAGCTGGAGGTTTGATAAGCTGCCAGGCCATTTGGATGATTGGAGCCGACAGCCTTGATTTTTCTCAGAATCACCCGGCATTCCTTCAGATGGACCAGTTGCCACTTCACATCTGCCAGCAGGTTCTCCTCTTGGACCTCAACAGGGGGGGAATCTCCCGGCTCTTCCCTTTTCACTGGATTCTCCAGTGGGATGGAACTGCCAGTTTCTGGAAGTGGTCCAGCGTGTGGGCGATTCTCAGCAGCCTTGCTGTGGTGGACCTGTTGCTGTTGACTCCGGGTCTTCCATTGAGGCTCCTCTGCAGCGCCTGCGGCTCGCTGCCTGGGGTGGGCCGGCGCCCAACGCCTCTCCTTGCGGTGGTGGAGGCGGGGGGAAGCGGACTTGTTGGGGGGCAGCGCCCGGGGGTCGCCGATGTTGCGGAGGAGGACCCAGCACTCTCTTAAGCAACCCAGCTGCCGCTTGGCTTTACTCAGAAGCTCCTCCTGGTGCTGTGACCTGGGACACTGGGAACCCCCTTGCACTCCCTCCAGCCTGGGACTGGAGCCCCTCTCTAGCCTGGGATAACAGGAGCTCCCTTGCACTTCCAGCCTGGGACTGGAGCCCCTCTCTAGCCTGGGATAACAGGAGCTCCCTTGCACTTCCAGCCTGGGACTGGAGCCCCTCTCTAGCCTGGGATAACAGGAGCTCCCTTGCACTTCCAGCCTGGGATTGGAGCCACCCTGCACCCTCTCTAGCCTGGGATGGGAGCCCCTCTCTAGCCTGGGATGGGAGCCCCTCTCTAGCCTGGGATGGGAGCCCCTCTCTAGCCTGGGATAACAGGAGTCCTTTTCCACTCTTTCCAACCTGTGATTGGAGCCCCTCTTCATCCTGGGATAACAGGAGCCCCCTTGTACCTCCAGCCTGGGATAACAGGAGCCTCTCTGCGCCTTCTCCAACCTGGGACAGTGGGAGCCCCCTTCCTCCAGCCAGGGATGGTGGGATGCTCCCCGCACCTCCTCTCGCTGCCCCTCTCTCCCCAGCTCCCGCATGGCAGGCAGTGTATTCCCCACCGGCACCAGCTTGTACTCGGTCCCGGTGACATACAGCACCGCCGGGCTCGGGAAGTCACTCCAATCCACCAGGTAGTCGGCTTGGCCACACTTTTTATCTCCTTTCCTCTTTTCCCGGTGACCCTGAGGAGTGACAGTGGGCGTCTCCCTTTGACGCTTGCCAGAGCACCAATTGTTCAGGTTGGCTTGCTGCAGGTTCCACCCCTTCCCTCCTCTCCCTCCAGCTGCCCTCCTCCTCCTCCTCCTGCTGCTGCTGCTGCCCTGAGCCTTGGCCGGAGAGGGATCTGCCCCCAGTGTAGCAGCAGCAGCTGCTCCTCTTGCTGTCCTCTTCCTCCTCCTCCTCCCGAGGATCTGCCTCCTCCTCCTTCTCCTCCTCCGAGTCCCAGGCTGCCTCCTGATTAACCGAAAGCCTTCGCAAGCCCCCAGCCGCTTCCCCCACTCCCTCATCCCGCTAATAGCCAGCGAGCGAGTCTCGGTGGTTTGCATAAACCAGTCGCAAACCTTGTCCATGTCCACCCTGTCCTCGAACAGGAGCTTGAGGGGCGAGATCCGAAGCATCCAGGAGGGGCTCTTGGGTGACACTGGGGATGAGTGGCACTGGGAGCTTAATCTGCCGGCAGGTTCTACATTCACTCCATTAGCGACAGCCTCAAAGTTGCTATCAAGCACTGCCTGTTTAGGAGTGGCCATGCCTCACCACCTGAGGGAGGCTTGTGTCTCTCTCACACACACACACACACAAAGTGACTCTCTTGACACCAAGTAATGATTCACTTCAGCAGTTTCAACCTTCTTCAAGACACCACTTTCACTCCCACGTCTTTTCCCCGAGCCCCTGGTGCATCCACCACACCCCTTTTCTGCTCCTACTTTTGAGGAAAGACTGGTTTGTCTTAAAAAAAAATTGGCGCAGTTGTGGCTTTCGAAATGTGGCAAAGGAAATGTTAGTATAGAAAGTTTTCTCGCCTGAGATTGGCAGTCTCTCTCTCTCTCTTTTAATAATCACTTACAGGTTCAGTGACGTTAAGCAGAAACAACAGTGATAGACGTGGCCTCATGGGTGATCCAGTTGGCGGAGTTTATACACCTTCAGAGATAACATTAACGCCATTAGATTGTGCCAATAACGTGAGATGCTTTGCTCGAACACACACGTAACACGTGTTCTCTTTCTGCACTCCTAAATAATTTCAAGGGACGTTGTTAACATAGGGTAAAAATCATTACCGTCAGTTGCTTAGATCTTTCAGTCTCGCGTATTTGATTGTGTATTGAAACTCCTGTTATTACTCCTTCTCGTCAGGTTTTGCTATTTTCCAATGCTTCCCTGGCCAGCCTGTCATCTTCCGGCCACTATTAACATAAACCCACCCAAACTTCCTGTCCCAATCAGCATCCCAACTCCTGCTGTTTACCCAGGACCTCTGTACTTCCCTGACCTGCACTGATTTCTAGTTAGACATCCCACGTATTTTGACCCAATGGTATATGTCTCAACCCAACCAGGACAATGTATGCAGGAGAATTTTTTTTTTAAATATTCATTCATGTGACATGGGTGTTGCTGGCTGGCTAGCATTTATTGCCCATCCCTAGTCACCCTTGAGAAAGTGATGGTGAACTGCCTTCTTGAATCACTGT
Organism: Sphyrna mokarran; assembly: GCA_024679065.1. NCBI lineage: Eukaryota > Metazoa > Chordata > Chondrichthyes > Carcharhiniformes > Carcharhinidae > Sphyrna > Sphyrna mokarran. The sequence continues at coordinate 21,215,281 of JAGIQG010000024.1, read as the reverse complement.
AGTCCAAGTGCTGCAAACAATGGTATTAGGAAGGGAATTCCAGGATTTTGACCTAATGACTGCAAAGGAATGGTGATATTCCAACTCGGAATGGTGAGTGGCTTGGAGGAAAACTTGCAGATGGTGATGTTTTAATGTATATGCTGTCCTTGTCTTTCTAAATGAAAGTGGTTGTGGGTTTGGAAGGTTTAAGGATTTTTGGTGAATTGCTGTAGTGTATCTCGTAGATAATAGCAGCAGTGTGTAATGAGCATCGGTGGTGGGGGGAATAGATGTTTGCGAATGTGATGCCAATCAAATAGCTGCTTTGTCCTGGATGGTGTCAAGCTTCTTGAATGTTTTTGGAGCTGCACTTGTCCAGGCAAGTAGAGGGTATTCCATCACACAATGGCAGACATTATATTGCTCAATGGTACTTTTGTACTTCTCACTAGAGAACGGGAGGGGCTTTCTACAACAGTAATGAGCAGTGCTTTCTGTAGGTAGCTAAAGTCACTATTGTTCCAGATGACTATAGGCTGTGACTCGTGATTTGAGGCTCACCATACCTCAGGTGAGAGGCAAGGTTGAGAAGTACGGCCTTCATGAATAACCTCAACCGGTACAGGAATTGAATGCATGCCGTTGGTATCACTCTACATTGCTATCCAGCTAACTGAGCTAAACTGAGCATTCTGTAGTCCAGACGTAGCACAATCTTAGTACATTAGTTGTTGAAGGAATATCAAGTCCAGTAGCAGAGGTGCGGGTCAAGCATATTATTTACTCTTTAACTGTTTTGAGCATCTTGAAAGTTGAAGCTTCACCTATGCAACTGAGTGGTAAATATTCCATCATGCAACTGCTGGTTAGTACATGATACAGAAGTGTTGAGGATTAGGAGGCAAATTACTCATTGCCAAGTACTTAACTTCCATCCTGCTACTGCACCATTGGGAGTATGGCTAGTCTAACAACATCTGTGGAGAGAGAATAGAGCCAACATTTTGAATCTGGACGACGCTTCATGAGAGTCCTTCCACAGTTGCTATCAGGCCTGCTGAGATTTTCCAGCATATTCTATTTTTGTTTCAGATTTCAGCATCCACAGTGATTTGCTTTTATCATTGGGCTGGATGACTGTTTCAGTTCAGCTTCTGTTCTATGGATTCAACAATGCCAGTGCCATTGACAGTCAGGGATTCATGATGAGGGGTCTATCTTTGGAGGTCGCTATTGCCCGCTGCTTATGTGACACAAGTTGTATTGGCCATTTGCCAATCCAAGCCTGGATGGTGTTCAGGTTCTGCTTTATGCTGGCTTGGGTTACTGTATTATCAGAGATGTTGTGAATGAAGCCAAATATTGTAATATTGTTGGAAAGCAGTTGACTTAAGACATAGCTGAGGTCATTAGTGAAACAGCTTCAGATGGTTTGTGTACCTTCTCTGAAAATTGAGACTGACAAATTGTAGCAAATAATCTTGTTATAGAGATCACTATGTGAATGACATTGTTAAAGGTTATGTTTTTGGACTGTGCCTTTAAATTTGGGGTAAAGTAATGAGTATCGTGAGACCTGTTCTGAAACCTGCTTGACAGCAAGCCTAAGTGGTTTGATTGTTAGTGATTAATGGAGATTTTTTTATTGGAAAAAAAATGTTTATACTTGGGGACAACAGATTATGGAATCCTACAGTGCAAGAGGAGGCCATTCAGTCCATTGAGTCTGCACCAACCACAATTCCACCCAAGCCCTATCCCCATAGCCTCATGTATTTACCTGAGCTAGGCCCCCTCACATTAAGAGGCAATTTAGTACTGCCAATCCACCTCATCCATACATCTTTGGATTGTAGAAGAAAACGCACGCGGACGCAGGAAGAACGTGCAGATTCTGCACAGACAGTGACCCAAGCTGGAAATCAAACCCAGGTCCCTGGTGCTGTCATAATCGTTGTTCCACACTGCAATTTGATAATTGTGAATCCAGAAAAATGTAAAGAATATTTGGTTGTAAATAGTGGTGCTTTAAATTCTCCCTCTACTTCCAAGACAAGAATAGTAGGTGTCTCAAAAGATAGCTAATCAGCATTTCTACCTAGGTACAAGGTCCATGTGACTTGTGTTGCCATGGAGATTAGCCGTGACAGAGAAGTAGGATAGCGAGATGACAACAGTGATTAGCACCACTGCCTAACATTTCCAGGAAACTGGGTTTAATTCTGGCCTTGGGTGATTGCCTGTGTAGAGTTTGCATATTTTCCTCTTGTCTACATGAGCTTCCTCTGGGTGCTCAGGTTTCCTCCCACAAGAATGCATGTTAGGTCAATTGGCCGTTATAAATTGCCCTTTAATGTCCTAAGATGTGTTGGTTAGATGGATTAACCATAGTAAATGAGTGGGGTTATGGGGATAGGGCAGGGGAGTGGACTTGGGTAAGATATTCTGTCAGAGAGTCAGTGCAGACTTGATGAGCTGAATGGCCTCTTCTGCACTGTAGGAACTCTATGATTCTAAATTTAATCTGCTTTGATCCAAGAAAAGAGTGGCAAAAGGCAACAAGATGCTATGGCTAATTGCTTAGGAAGAGATTTCATGTGGAGTTAAAATAAGGCTGATTGATTCACCTAGCTTGTGCTGGTGAAGAAAACCCCAGGGGAAAAAACCTTTGCTGTGAAAGATAGTTTAATCTAACAACTATCTTTTAATCTAGATAGTTAGATTAAAACTATCTAGGCTAAGAAAGGGCAAGAACAGACGAGAATGCTTGGGAGTTAAGAATCACCTCAGACTGGTTCCAGGAAAATTTAATGCCTACTTAAAGGACAGTGTAATATATAACTGTGAAGTGCTTTTAAATGCACTGAGGGAATATTCTATTTCATGGTTTAAAGTAAAAATTGTCGACAAAGATAGTTACAGTAAAAAATTCGAAATGTGAAATCTTGTCATGTCATTCTTTTAGCTATTAACAGGAAGTTGAGGTTTCCTTTTTCAAAGTTATCAGTCTCTATTTATATCATGTCTAAAAGATACTTTTGTTATGAACCTACAGGTACTAACATAACAACTGTAGGATAGTTTTTCCAGATATTTTTGTGAATTGGTAATTATCCCTCGACATTAACTTTTTAAATTTGGGATGCTTGAACTTAGAGACTTGCATTTATTTTGCAACTTTCATGATCTCAAGACATTCCAGAACAATTAATGTGGAATATTTTACATCTGGAGTGTTTAAGCAAGGGGCAGAATCATAGAATCCTGACAATGCTGAAGAAGAATTTAGAATCATAAATTAGAATCATAAATTTAGAATCATAGAGTTCCTACAGTGCAGAAGAGGCCATTCAGCTCATCAAGTCTGCACTGACTCTCTGACAGAATATCTTACCCAAGTCCACTCCCCTGAAGAATGCTGAACACTCTTCGGTATTCACGCAGAGTGCTGGAAATGTAGCTGTGGAGAGCACTGAGGTACAGGGTTGCAAATTGGGGAGTATTGTAGTAGATAGGGAGGATGTGTTAGAAATTCTCGAGGGTTTGAAGTTGGATAAGTCCCCTGGGCCGTACGGGATTTACCCTAGGATTCTCTGGGAGGCAAGAGAGGAGATTGCAGAGCCTCTGTCTCTGATCTTCAGGTCCTCGTTGGTTACGGGTGTGGTTCCGGAGGACTGGAGGATGGCGAATGTGGTCCCATTGTTTAAGAAGGGGAAGATAGACCTTCCTGGGAATTATAGGCCAGTGAGTCTTACTTCTGTGGTGGGCAAGGTATTGGAGAGAATTATTAGGGATAGGATTTATAGTTATTTAGAGAGAAATGAATTGATTGGGGATAGTCAGCATGGTTTCGTGAAGGGTAGGTCATGCCTTACTAAACTCATTGAGTTTTTTGAGAAAGTGACCAGAGAGGTGGATGGGGGTAAGGCGGTTGATGTAGTATATATGGACTTTAGTAAGGCTTTTGATAAGGTGGCCATGGAAGACTTCTACAGAAAATGCAGATGTGTGGAATAGAGGGTGATTTAGCTAATTGGATTAGAAATTGGCTGGCAGATAGAAGACAGAGGGTGGTGGTTGATGGGAGATTTTCATCGTGGAGTTCGGTGACGAGTGGTGTGCCTCAGGGGTCTGTTTTTGGGGCCCCTGCTGTTTGTAATTTTTATAAATGATCTGGATGAGGGTATTGAGGGATGGATCAGTAAATTTGCAGATGATACTAAAGTTGGTGGTGTGGTAGATAGTGAAGAGGGGTGTTTTAGTTTACAGAGTGACTTGGACACGTTGCAGAGCTGGGCCGAGAGGTGGCAAATGGAGTTTAATGTGGAAAAGTGTGAGGTAATGCACTTTGGCAGGCACAATAAATGTGTAGAGTATGGGGCTAATGGTAGGGCTCTTAATAGTGTTGAGGAACAGAAGGATCTTGGTGTATGTGTCAATAGATCCCTGACAGTAGGCAGTCAAGTGGATAAAGTTGTTAAGAAGGCATATGGAGTCTTAGCTTTTATTGGTAGGGGATTGAATTTAGGAGCCGCAGCATCATGTTGCAGCTGTACAAAACTCTAGTGCGGCCGCACTTGGAGTATTGTGTGCAGTTCTGGTCGCCACATTATAAGAAAGATGTGGAGGCATGGGAGAGGGTAAAGAGGAGGTTTACTAGGATGTTGCCTGGTATGGAGGGCAGGTCCTATGAAGAGAGGTTGAAGGATTTGAGGTTGTTTTCGTTAGAAAGGAGGCGGCTAAGGGGGGGATCTTATTGAAGCATATAAGATAATTAGAGGTTTGGATAGGGTGGACAGTGATAGCCTTTTTCCTAGAATGGAAAAAGCTAGCACGAGGGGACACAACTTTAAATTAAGGGGTATGAGTTATAGGACGGATATCAGAGGTAGGTTCTTTACTCAAAGAGTGATTAGGGAGTGGAATGCCCTGCCTGCAGCTGTTGTAGATGCGCCAAGTTTGGTGGCGTTTTAAGAGGTTAGTTGATAAGTATATGGATGAGAAGGGAATGGTTTAGTTAGGAGGGGCATTGCTTTTTATTTTGGTCGGCACAACATCGAAGGCCGAAGGGCCTGTTCTGTGCTGTATTGTTCTATGTTCTATGTAAGGGCATTCAGCCCATCGAGTCTGCACTGATTGTCTGTCAGAGCATCCCATGTATTTACCTCACTAATCCCACTAACTACACACCTTTGAACACTAAGGGGCAATTCGCATGGCCAATCCACCTACCCTGCATATCCTTGGAAGAAACTGAAGCACTCAGAGGAAACCCATGCAGACACGTGGAGAACATGCAAACTCCACAAGACAGTGACCCAAGGCCACAATCAAACTCGGGTTCCTGACACTGAGGCAGCCATCCTAACCACTATGTCACCATGTCACTTCCGGCAGGACCACTCCCAAGTCCCAACCTTAATGCTTGGTGAGGACTGCCTGCATGAGCAATGTTACTGCAGGCGACCAGTTATCTGCGGCTTCAGCTCCCTTTGTCAATGAACCAGAACTATATCCTTCCTCCACATCGGCTCCAGCCTAAAGTACTATTTCAAATCAGAATTTGCCCATTCGATTCCCTGATTATTTTGTTCACGATTTTTTGGTCACATTTCTGACCCAGGAGAAGATCTCTTGTTCTTATTTTTTCAGCAGCTGATAATCCAGAAAAGAGAGTTTCATTGCTATTTGCAAATTGAGGGATTTGTCTGTTAGTTAAGCACAGCTGCTCCCTTGACACAAGATGGATGCACTTGATACTTTGACAAAGAGATGACACCTAAGAGATATTGTTAAGTGTTTATCATGATATCCTAGTGTTGTTTCTTCAGGAGTGTCGGTGATGTTGCAAATCAAGACATCATACAATAAATAAATGGGTGTTAAGTCATTTTTCAGGCACATAGTTTGGTTTGGAGAAGATTCCTGATGCAGGTCAAGGTCATAGCTGTATGGTCTGTTGTAATGCTATAGAATTAATTTGATCATTGGAAGATTACCATGAATTATTTTGACATATGGAAAAAATGTATTCCAAGCATTGAGAAAGATTAAAATTTGCTGAGAAATTTCATTTTGCATGCATACATATAACATTCAAAATACTGCGGATGTCAGAAATCTGAAATAAAAACTAACAATGCTGGAAACACTCAGCAATAAGTTAAAATCCAACAGGTTTATCTAGTAGCAGAAGCTTTTGGAGTGTTACTCCTTCAGGTGAAGAAGGAGTAACACTCCAAAAGCTTGTTATCAAATAAACCCATTGAGTTTTAACCTGATGTTGCGAGACTTCTTACTGTGCTTACCCCAGTCCAATGCTGGCATCTCCACATCAATACTCAGCAAGCCAGTCAAACAGAATTAATCTTTAACGTTGAAATGGCCTTCCATGTGTTCATCTCGTCCTGAAAAGTTAACTCTCTTCTCTGACCTGGGGATTACTTAGATTTGTTTTAAGGAAATCGATGAGCTTGTGATTGCTCAGGCTTTCCTTGCAAGACGATGATCAAAATGACATACAATGGGCACAATATATAAATTGATTTCAGGTTCTGATTTCTAATGAATAAGGAAAAGCATAATCCATTTCGCACCTGTGCTCTTCAGTTTTTAGAGCGAGCGCTATGAGATTTTTAGTGTTAATTTGTAGAATAAAAGTAAGCTGTTATTTGCTTTCTATATTATTAATTTTTCCCTCAAAGTTCTAGAATTGCAATGCCTTTGTGATGAACAGGACATTGATAAGATCACAGGAATCTGTCGTTTTTGGAGTATTTGAGAACATGATTTTGTTATCTACTGTTACCAAGTATTAAAGTTCTAAGTAGGGAGGATCCTCCATCTGTGATTAATTAAAACAGTCTAGGGAAAGCATCAAGTGGAAAGAAAAAGCGTATAACTGTGCAAAGAAGAGTGGTCAGAATGTAAAGAATGGCAGACTGACTACAGTTTCATCAGGAAAAAGAAATGAGGGGTGGCTAGCTAGAAATGTAAAAGATGGAGTATCTTCAGATATTTAAAAAGGAAAAGAGTTAGTAAGGCAAGTGTCCCTAGAGCAGTAGTTCCCAACTGGTGTGCCATGAAGACTGCTCCCCCCCACCCCCAACTCTGCCCAAGTATACCGCAAACAATGATTTTAAAAAAATCATGTTTAAAAAACTAAAACTAACCTTCAATTCTGGTTGGCATCTCCAAGACCCAGCGGATCTTGGGCCTCCTGTGCATGCCAGCTGAGAGAGAGCCACATATACTCACTTTTGATTTTTATATTAATCAGCTCTGTATTCATTACCAGTGGGACTTGAAGCTGAAGAAAAAGGTTCCATGCATCCACACAAAAAGCAGAACTCAAGTGTGCAAAAGCCCTGGGAAAAGTGGAAAGACAGGTTAAAAAAAATGACCTGCTCTTCTAAAAGATCACAATATTTAAACAATGTCAATAACTTGGATCTATAGTTATGTTTAGCTCATGCCTAGATGTGAGATTGGCATTATGCTGAGTCTTCTGACCTACACTTCAGCTTTCTTCTTTTGTTTTAAAAATTATATTAACACTTTCTTTTCTCATGCTTCATTTTTTGAGTAATGATACTCAATGTTAAAACAAAATCAAAGTAGTACAGATGCTAGAATGTGATGCAAGAAGAGGAAATGCTGGAAAACTCAAAATCAGGCAGCATCTGTGAAAAGAAAGAGTCAACATTCGCGTTGACAGTTTCAAAATATTAAATCTAGTATGAATTGGATAAATTATTTGGAAGCTGCAATTTTTAAGGAAATTAAAGTTCCCTTTTATGTAGTTCACATTTGTATTGTTTGCATTGTTGCAAGGCAATAGCCCAGGGTTTGTGATAGTTGAAATTGAAGCAATCAGTTCTCAGCATTGCTACAGTGGAAATCAGATTTTTGCAATCCACACATGCACAGCAAATCATGGAAACCCTTTCTAATGGTGAGCACATTCTGAAAATCACCACCAAAGGAGTCTTTTGCTCGAGGGCAGTTCAGAGAAAAATAGGAGGTGTACATCAACTTTTTTTTGTAGTCCAAAGGTATGCCATGATACAAACGGTTGGGAACCATTGGTCTTAAGAGCAACAATGAAGAGTTAATAGTATATAATAATAATAAGGAAATGGCAGATGAAATGAACAAATATTTTTGTTTCTATCCTCACTACAGAGGATACAAAAAACATTCCGGTAATAGCCGTGAATCAAGAGGTGGAAGGAAGAGAAGAACTTGGTGAAATTACAGCTTCCCTATAGTGGTTGTAAAGTTTATCTATTAGTCACAAGTAGGCTTATGTTAATACTGTAATGAAGTTACTGTGGAAAATCCCCTAGCCACCACACTCTGGATACACTGAAGGAGAACTTAGTATGGCCAATTTAGCATAACTTTCAGACTGAGCAAGCTGACAGAACTATAGACCTGAGAAATCTTTGGTTCCTGATGGACTTCATCTGAGAGACTTAAAGATGGAAAATGAGATACTAGATGCATTGATAATTTTCCAAAATTTGTTAGATTCTGGAAAGGTTCCGTCTGACTAGAAAATGGGAAATAAAACCCTTCTATTCAAGAAAGGAGAGAGACAGAAAATGGGAAAAATGTAGGTTGGTGAGCCTGATGTCTATGGGGAAGATTATGAAATGAATCACTAAGGAGGTTATAGCTGGACATTAGAAACATTCAAGGTAATCACCATGAGTTTGTGAAAGGGAAGTCTTGTTTAACCTGTTTATTGGAGTTGTTTTGAAGGAGCAACTTGCACCATAGTTAAAGGAGAGCCTGTCGAAGTACTGTATTTGGATTTCCAAAAGGCATTTAATAAGGTGCCACATCAAAGGTTATTGCAGAATGTAGAAGTTTGTGGTGTCGGATGTAACACATTAGTATGCATAAATGGGTCATTTTCTGATTGGTGAGATGAAACTAGTGGAATCCTGCAATGGTCTATACTGAGACCTCAACTTTTGACGACATATTTCAATGACTTGGGTGAGGAAAGTATAAGCATGGTAGCTAAACCTGAAGGTAATAAAAAAGATAGATAGGAAAATATGTTGTGGAGAAGATGTAGGAGATTGTAGACAGGTGAAAGTAGGTTGCATGACTCAGCAATCTGGTAGATGGAGTATAATATGGGAAAGTATGAAGTTGTTTACTCCACTAAGAAGAATAAAGAAGCAGAGAACTGCAGAATTCTGAGATACAGAGAGATCAAGGTATTCTAGTGTATTGGTCACCAAACATTAGCTGCAATAAGCTATTACGGTTATTAGAATGCTATCCTTTATTGCAAGAGGAATTGAACATAAAAGTGAGGATGTTATGCTTCAGTTTTCAGGACATTGGCGAGACCATAGGTAAGATTCTCTGGCCTCTTGGCTTCGTGTTTCCCACCAGCGGTAGGTGGCACATGGTTTGGAAAACCCATGGGCAGGTGTCCACTGGACAGGAGAATCGACCTCAGAAGGCAGTGAAGATAGGAATCATTGAATATCTTTAAAGCTGAGGTAGATAAATTCTTGTTTAACAAGGGAATCAAACGTTTCCAGGGGTTGGAAGAAATGTGGTATTGGAAACAAACAGATCTGCCATGATTTTATTGAATGGCAGAGCAGGATCAAGGGGCCAAATTGCGTACTTCTGCTCCTCTTTCATGTGTAAGTCTTTTTGTCACGTGACTGTTGCTGTTTGAGATCTTATAATGAAATGACCTTTATAGTGAAATGGTTCAAACTGTACTGATAATGACTAGATAAAGCCTGAGTTATTGTGATCTGCTGGAAAAAAAGCTATATCTGGGACTGAGATGTGGCATTCAATACTGACAGCTACTGGTCCCTGGAGAAAGCAGGATGATGTTTTGAAAATGTAACCAATGTTAATTGTTGTTTGAATGTTGCATAATTTTCCTTTCTCTTTGTTTTCAACTGTAGTTCTTCAGCTCAACACCCCTGACTTCACAGAAAGCTGGGATGTGTAAGTGTTGGATCAGGCATGATGCTTAAATCATCAGGATACATTTAAACCAATATATTAATTCAGTTTTGAGGCACAATTTAGAAATATTGCAACAAAGAGCTGTAGAAAAATATTTTGAAGGAAGTTGAAGTGTGCAGATTGGCATAAAGATTTTGGATGGAATTTTCCCAGGTTCATTAGCCCTGAAACAGGAAAGTCTTGCCCGAGGTCAATGGACCTATCTATGATCCATCCCTCACCAACTACAATCCTCATGCTGGGCAGGATAGGGAAATTTGCCCTTCTTTTATCCTAAGCTAGCACTGGAAAGGCAGTATTAGAGTGGCATTGTCGCTGAACTAATAATCCAGAGACCCAGGGTAATGCCCTGGAGAGCAGGATTCAAATCCCACCCTGGCAACCAGTGAAGTTTGAATTCAGTTTAAAAAAAAAATGACATGAAACTATTGTCTTTTTTTTATTTTTAAAAAACCCCATCTACTTCACTAGTGTTCTTTTAGGGAAGTAAATCTGCAACTCTTACCTGGTCTGCTCTACATGTTGAATCTTAAATGCCCTCTGAAATGGTCTGGCATATCACTTAATTCAGGGGCAATTATGGATGGGCAATAAATGCTGGCCCAGTCAGTGATGCCCACATCTCCTGAACAGAGAAAAAAGTTAGCAAATTTATAATATCATAAGCATCTTTTTACATGTGGTACACTATGCTCAGAATTGACATGTCAAAGCTTGTCACTTTGTAATAAGCTTCGATCCTGCTACTACTGGGTTATGAATATATGGGAAATAATATTAAACACGAGTACATGATCATGCGAAACCCTTATCAGTGAATTTCATAGAATCCCAGTGCAGAAGAAGGCTATTTGGCCCATCGAGTCTGCACCGACCACAATCCCACCTAGGCCTTATCCTCGTAACACCACACATTTACCCTAGCTAATCCCCCTGACACTAATGGGTAATTTAGTGCGGCCAATCCACCCAACCCACACATCTTTGGATGTGAAAGGAAACCCACGCAGACACGGGGAGAATGTGCAAATTCTGCATAGACAGTGACCCAAGCCAGGAATCAAACCCAGGTCCCTGGCACTGTGAGGTAGCAGTGCTAATCACTGTGTTGCCAGGCTATCACTAAGGTGATAGAAGAATAGAAAAAAGAAAATTGAAGTCCCAGGTTCCCAGACATATCACTGGTGAGGTGGCCTCTGATTTGCCTGCCCCAACAGCAGTTCAGACACTCAGTGATCCAGAGCACCATTTTTAAAGACCATTCCAGCTCACAGTGAGAAAACTAGTTCACCCAGGTGTGTATCCCTAACACTACCCATACACCATCTCTTTCTCCCTCATCCTGAGCATTGTTGTTACTAGGTGTACTGCTCTCCAGATGCATGCTTTCGAAGACTGATGGTGCTACATGCTGTTCTGCCATCACTTTGCCGTGGAAGGATTTTTTGACGTGGGGTCGTGATTTTGGCTTATGGGCCAGAGAATTATATAATAATTTATTATAATGACGTTCTTGACATTCAAACGTAGCCCATCACCGATGGGGTGAGAAGGCATTAGTGTTATGCTTTCACGTTTTCATGAAATGTGACTTTGGCCTTTTCACAATATTTTCCATCCCCTATCACTAAACTCACCCAGTGAGAATGGGTGTGGAAAATTATGGCTAGTGTTTCTGGTAAGGTTTATACACTTCACTCAGCAAGAAATTTGCACCTCAAGTTGTTTGGCAACTCTCTATGACTTGACCTTTGAGCTGGTTATTCAGATCATTTCCATATTCACATTTTTTATGTAGAATCATAGAATCCCAGTGCAGAAGGAGGCTATTCGGCCCATTGACAACAATCCTACCCTGTAATCCCATGTATTTACCCAAATAGCCCTCCTGACCCAAGGGCCAGTTTAGCATGGCCAATTAACCTAACCACACATCAACTGTGGGAGGAAACTGATATAGATGGGGAGAATGTACAAACTTCACGCAGACAATGACCCGAAGTCGGAATTGAACCCGGGTCCCTGGTGCTGTGAGGCAGCAATGCTAACCACTGTGCTGTTTCTTATGCAAGGCATGATCTAGTGGAAAATTATGCAAATATTTCCCCACCTGTTTGCTTCATCTGATGGAAAACATGGCACTGGAATATAGCACTTATCTTCACCACATAATAATTATCTCATGCACCTTATGAAATACATCCCATTCTTCAGTGCCATTGAGTGTTTTGTACGTGTCTGTGTCTCTCTCATGCCTCAACATGGTAGAAATACAAAGCTCTCCATTGCTCTTGCCGTACTGACATCCTCTCACTTTGAACAACGGGCCTCTGCTGTTCGCACCCAAGTCTTCCACCACGCACTCTCAATGCTGACTTCACCATTGGGATTGTCACCTCTAATCTAGCAAATTCTGAACTGCCAAAAATCATACAGGGCTCTAAAGGTTCAGCAATCTAATCAACTCCTTTCATATTTATCACAAATGTGATGGATTCCTCCAATAATGAATCTTAACAGGACTAAGTTTAACTTGCTTCACAAACTTTAGATGTATGAACATATGAATTAAAGGCATGAGTAGGCCATTCAGCCCCTCTGTTCAGTTAAATTATGGCTGATCTGGTCAAGGCTTCAACCATACATTCTTGCCTACCCTCGATATTCTTTGACTCCCTTGTAAGTCAAAACTTTTTCTTTGCATTAAAAATATTCAATGACCCTGATTCCACCGCTTTCAGGGAAGAGAGTTCCAAAGATTCACAACACTCAGAAAAAAGTCCTCCTCATCTGTCTTAAATAGGAGACCTCTTAATTTTAAACTGTTGTTCCTCAGTAGTTCTGACTTAGCATGGTATTAAAAATCCAGATATGTCTTTATCAAGGACAGACTTTTTCTGTTTTTTCAATGATATTACAGTGTAAAAGAGGAAGTTCATGCTAGTTCAAATGATTTTTAAAGATTGCCACCTATGTGTCATCACCAGTGCAAATGCAGACATTAGAAGTTAGCATTAATTTTATGGTTACAATGATGTCAAAACCTCACAGGTTGATCATCATTCTGACTCACGTCTAGGTCATCATCTTAAAACTCTCCACTGGCTCACCTCTTAACTTCCTCTATTCCAGGAGAACAATCTTAACTTTTTTGATTTCTCATCATTAATGAAGTCCCTTGTCCTTGTTAAGGACCTGGCAACCCCTCTGTCTCAAATTTCTAAGACCTTTTGCATCTTTTCTTGAAATGCACAGAGGTCTTAATCTGAGTGGAATTTTCCATCCGGCCTACCACAGGAATTGTAGCGGGCCTTTTCGCGAACTGTGTAAAGGTCCTTTGATCTCGGGCAGGACTTTCCGTTCTTTGGGCAAGCATGGGTGGAAAATCCCATCATGAGTGTTCCAACATGATCTCTGTTTTTATATTTTATGACTCTGTTAATAAACTCATGTAACCCACTTGATTTTTATCTGCTTCCCCAAACACCTTTTTAAGAATGTTTGTGAATAAGCAAAGACACAAAATTTGGATTGATAGTATCCCATCATTTGGGTACAGAGAACAAAGAAAAGTACAGTACAGGAACAAGCTTTTCAGCCCTTTAAACTCGTGCTGATCATGAAGACCTAACTTTAAAAAAAACTTCTGCCCTCGCTCAGTCTGTATCCCTCTATTCTCTGTCCATTCGTGTATCCATCCAAATACGTTTTAAATGTTGCTAATGTACCTGCTTCCAGCATCTCCTCTTGCAGCACATTCCAGGCACCCACCACTCTCTGCGAGAAAGAACTTCTCCTGCACATCTCCTTAAACTTTGCCCCTCTCAGCTTGAATCTGTGCCTCCTTGTAATTAACGCCCTGGGAAATAATGCCTGACTATCAACTCAGTCCATGCCTCTCAGAATTTTGCAAGCCTCTATTAGGTCTACAGATATTATTCTTGACTCAAATCCTGAAGATCTGGAGAGGTCATGGCAGGCTGGATGCGGAGAGGTCATGACAGGCTGGATGCGGAGAGAATGTTTCTTGTAGGTGAATCTACAGCTAAAGGTCACTGCTTAAAAATAAGAAGTCACTCATTTGAGACTGAGATGAGGAGAAACTTTCCTGAGTAACATGAGCCATTTAAACTCTTCCTCAAAAGACTACAAAGGTAGAGCCTCGGAATATTTTTAAAGCAGAGCTAGATAGATGTTTGATAAGCAAGGGGAGGAGTTGAAAGGTTATGGGGTTAGGCAGGAATGTAGAATTGAAATTGCTAACAGATAAACCATAATCTTATTGAATGGTATAGCAGACTCAAGGTCCGAGTGGCCTAGTCTGTCTCTTAATTTACATATTTGCATTTGGTGTCCAGACTAACATCTGTGGTGCATGCATGTACATTTTGCATGAATTGTACTGGACATCATATTAGTAAAGGTGTTAGTATATACAAGTAATACCAGACATGGTAGAGAAAGCAGATTGTAATATCAATTGGTGAGCGATGCTGATATCACAATGCTGCTGTTTTGGAGCTTAAGTACTTTAATGCCCTATTATTAACCTTGCACAGCTGAACACGCATTTAGCAGCAGGAAGAACTCCCCTAGGATCATCAACAGGTTAGCTGTTGATCAATTTTCTCTGGCTTCTGTTTCAGTTCTACAACTGTTCGATGCTTGCAACAGTTGTTTAAAGTTGTCCAAGTCTACGGGGACATGGTGGCAGTTGTTTATAGATTTTTTTTCTTGTTGCTCCATCAGTGAGTCCAACACCCAACTCCCTATTCATCTCCTTGGGGGGAATTCTACCTTCCTGCACACCATGGGAATCACAGTGGGTGGCGGATCATGCAAAGGTCCATTGACCTTGGATGGGATTCTCCAGTTTTGAGGCGAGTGCGGCCGGAGAATCCCACCCCCTTACTTTTCCTCTGTTACTGACAATCAAGGTAGCTGTTAGACCACAATGCAAAAACAAAAGCCAACTTCAAATACACATTGCAAAGCACATTCATAAATTAAGTCAGTGCATTTAAAAGTCAAATAATCACTTGTGTATTCCCTCAGTGTTTGTGTTCAGTGTGTCTTTGTCTGTCCTTGTGCTTCTATCCAATATTACACAATGACTCCTGCAGTGAAAGAGGTTACAAATAGGCTGCGAAGATAATTTTGAGTTAGTCTGTGTCTATAAGGTCCAGTGGCAGACTGCAACTGCAGAGATAATGAATCCTAATTGGCATTTGAAAAGACACCAGCGAAGCCTGATAGATTTAACTTTTATAACCGTCAGCCTAAGAACTAGACTGGGCTAACATGTGGACTGCAGTGACTCAAGATGGCAGCTTGCCGCTATCTTTTTCAAGGATAACTAGGGATAGACAATAAATGCTGGCCAGCCGGTGACACTCATGAGCCACAGTTGTATTTTTTTAAAAAAACTGTGTGAACAGCAAAACCACTGGGATCTACAGAAAAGAACAGCATCTGCAGCCATGGAGTGGACTCTTGAGCTGATTGGGCAGTCATCTCATGAGAGACATGGCTGTTGCTATGCTTCAGGTGAAAGCTGAATACAGATCTCTGAGGCTGTAATTGCTCAAAAACATGACCTCCTGAGAGAAATATGAGCTCCTGTGCATTTGTGACCAAAAGGCACAATCAGTTCCTGTCCTGTGAATTCATGACTGTGGGAAATGAACGGTACCAGATCAAAACGAGAAGCAAAGAAACATCAGGAGTGGCAACCTGAAGGAACAACCATCATGAAGCAGCAGAGTTTACAACTCCGAGGACGTCGGAATCCATTGAGGGAGACACTGATCACCTCACCCCTTAATGGGTGGTATTAGGTTCAAGCCATGAGTCTTGATATCTTTTGTAGGACATTGTATAATAAAGCTTTTGATATTCTTTTTTATAGTGGAGTTTTGATAATTTTGTGGTAACCTGGTAAGGTACAGTAAAGATGATTGTTGAACAATAATTGAGTGTTTTTGTCCCTGATGTTAATTGACCCCCGTAGCTAAGGTACAGCAGTACGGATGAAGGGCTGGGAGATGAATGCTATCTTCCTGAGTGAAGACAGAAGGTTGGTTTTGGAGCCTTTGGCACTTATTTAGGGCAGTGTCACAGCAAACCTAGTGATCCATTTGAGTACAAACTACTGGACTGCTGTGACACTCTGCAAGTCCCTTTGCACACTGAAATCCAGAGCCATGATGGCAAAAGTTTAAACTTGTATGCAGCAAGTTTGTACTGCAGCTGTCTTGACTTCTGGTGAAAGGAGCTTGTGCAGAATTAAAAGCTGAGACATTGCATCTACGTTGGATCCACAAATGTGCTGATGTACTTGGTCACCATGTTCATGCTGGAGAGAATGAAGTTTTGTGCATAACTATGTACCACACTGGGACTTTATGTCTTAACTACGTGAGCGGTTGTTGGTTTTAAACAAAACAAAATGTTGTGATTTGCACACAAAGATTCAAATTAACAACAATAGATTTATTCAAGGATCTTTTGCCTCCACAATGTGCAAACTGAAACAAAAACAGCAGCCTCTACAACACCTAAAGACATCACCATCAAGTCAGGTGACTGGCTCTTGAAGCAATAATGCAACTACTTAAATATATAACAGACTCCTCATACTCCTCGATCGTGATTGTCAGCTTTCTGACAGGTTTCCAATGCACTGAATATTTGTCTATACACTAACCTATTGAAGTCCTCATCTGACTCCTTCGCAGCAGAACTCGCATGGGACCCTGTCTTTCACTGGGCTGATATCTGCACTATCCCATACTCTGCCCTGACAACAGACCACTCATTCCCAGTGTCTCACCCACGTGTAGTTCCTGCCTCTATGCTAACCCTGGAATTATGCAGAGCATCAGTATCCGAGCTGGCTGCTGTGAGTGTAAAATCAATTGATAGTGCTGTGTCTTCACCATTACATCTTGCTTTCTGTTTCCCCATTGCCTGGCCAGATTGCACCTCTTGGTGATCTAAGAGGAGAAAGGCAGAAGGCTAAGATTGTGGTGAGGGAAGTGAATGAAAATAAGAGCTGCCTGTTTGCACCATTCATAACTTGAAAGTCAGAAGGAAGGGAGTGTGGGGTGAGAGGTTTGATTTATTGTCACGTGTTTGTATACAGTGAAAAGAATTTTTTTTGCACACTGTACAGACAAAGCATACCATACTTAGGAAAGGAGTAACTGGAGAATGTAGTGTTACAGTCATATCTAGAGTGTAGAGAAAGATCAAGTTAATATAAGGTAGGTCCAGTCAAAAGTCTGACAGTTCTTTGAATCGATTAGCACATATCCTCAGACATATCCCCGGTGGAAGAGAGAATGCCCGGGGTGCGTGGGGTCCTTGATTATGCTGGCTGCTTTTCTGAGGCAGGGGACAGTGTAGACGGTGTCAGTAGTTGAGAGACTAGTTTGAGTGAAGGACTGGGCTTCATTCATGACCCTTTGTAATTTCTTGTGGTCTTAGACAGAACAGGAGCCATACCAAGCTGTGATACAACCAGAAAGAATACTTTCTATGGTGCATCTGTAGAAGTAGAAGGCATAGCGAGTTAGATGTTAGGAGGAGGATTAGGTATGAAGGGTGTCATCACCTCCACTGCGTACAGCATTACGTCTTAATAGTCAGCATCTACCCATCCACGAGGGATAAGGATATACCGGCGCACCTTTTTACCCTCCGTTTATAGCTGCTACTGCCTCAGACTGTGTGTCCTGCAAGGCAGAGCAAGGTGTCAGTGAGTGGAATCTATTTGACCAATGTGGATGTCATAGTTGATCAGTGTGCAGAAGTGAACTGTTCCCAGCAGTGCTTTGTGTGGAAGTAAGGAATATAGCAAAAGGAATGTTGTTATGATTCTGATGGAGATAGTCACTGAAATGTGGCGTTAGTCCTTTTTTTTTAAAAGATCAAGTTGAGATTTGCAACCAGTCCATTCACAAATCCATTTTTTTGTATATAAAGCATAGCTTCACAACAATCAGAGGGTCAAATATTCCTGTTTCTGCTCCTGGGATATTGGATCCTCTGGGGAGGCTGTTCAGCACTGCACTCTCTCAGCGCTAGGGACTCGGGTTCAGTTCCGGGCTTGGGTCACTGTTTTTGTGAAGTTTGCATGTTCTCCCCTTGTCTGTGTGGGTTTCCTCCCACAGTTCAAAAGCTGTGTGGGTTAGTTTGCTTGGCCATGCTAAATTGGCCCTTAGTGTCAGCGGGTTTACGTGGGATTATGGGAATAGGGCTTGGGTAGGATTGTTGTTGGATCGAAGGGCCTGTGTGCGATTTTTTTTTTTGTTGTTGGCAAAGGCTCAATGGGCCAAATAGCCTCCTTCCACACTGTAGGGATTCTACCAATAAAAGACTCAGCTGAGAGGAGCGTACAGTCCTGCCCAATTTTGCCACTAATTAAATTGATGGATGTAAAGGTGTGTCAGGCATTGTTAATCTCATCTGTAGCCCCTCATCACATTCCCCTCATTCTCCACCCTTTTATTGCCTGCTTTCACCAGACCTAATTGATTCAATGTTCACAAGTGGAATAATTTGTATATGTATACTACCATTACCTGGGTTCATGCCAGATAGGATGATGGGGGAGGTCCCGTGGATACAAATAATAAGCTTTGTTCTGGAGAGCTGTAATGAATATAAAATACCAAATAATGCGGTTTGTCCAACTTTCTTACTGAAGAAGTCAGGCACAGTAACTGTCCCACATTCACTTAAGTGATTGATGACTCCTTTTTAACATTTAACACACAGTCCCCTTAAATTAATTTGTATTGAAAACCAGTTGCACCCTAACCTGGCACATTGATTGACCATGCATTTACTAACTTTGCTATGGGGGAGCTGAGTTTACTATTCTTACTATTTAATGACAAATGAAACAAAAGATTTTTGAAAATCCATTACTTAGCAGTGGAAAACGCAAGTTTGCAATGAATTCTGGTAAATTTAACAGATCCACGTATTGCACCTCATTTAAAAGAAGTTTGCACTGAAAACTTTCCTCACATCTAACAATGCAAAATTTGTTCTTTTTTTTTTTGCTTTAAAAGTCAAGCCTATTCTATAAATCTACAAAAGCATATTCACACAGTGCCAATGGCCCTCCACTGTCAAAGGCACAGGTTTTAAACAACACAATTCATGGCTTCAGGCTGTCAAAGCACCAGAAAGCAGATTGTGCCCAAATTAGGCAGGCTGCATGTGCCTAATGAGAACAGCAGCAGAACCATAGGGAATTGGCCCTTCAGCTTCAATAGCAGAATAAGCTGCAGGTCCCAGAAGGAAGATGCAAACAGTTGCTGGTAGCAGCCCAGCATTTTAATGTGAAGCAAATGTCAGGCAAATCTTTACAAAATACGTAGAAATTGTGGAATATAGATTCAAGTGGAATATAGATGATCAGATATAGTTAGAACATTACATTTTAGGAATGAAGATTCATTTTACACCAATTAATTGTCACTCTTTTTAAAAGCAGAAAAAGATTATTCATTGAGATATCTCTGCTGCACACAATATTAACCTGAAACATAGGTTCCGCGTAATTAACATATCACATTGGAATGTTTTGGAAGGCTCTTTGAGAACACAGCTTACGGTTCATGGTAAGTGGTGCAGTGGTTAGCATTGCTGTCTCTCAGCACCAGGGACTCGAGTTCAATTCCAGCGTTGGATAACGGTCTGTGTGGAATATGCGCATTCTCCCCATGTCTGCCTGGGTGCTCCAGTTTTCTCCCACAGTCCAAAGATGTTCAGGCTAGATTGATTGACCATACTAAATTGTTCCTCAGAGTTCAAAGATGTAAAAGTTAGGTTGTCTAGCCATGCTAAATGCACATCCTCAACTCCAAGGTCATGGGGATAGGGAGAAAGTGTGGACCTGTGTGGGATGGTCTTTTGGAGAGTTGGTATAGACTTGATGGGCTGAATGGCCTCTCCATTGTAGGGATTCTGTGGTACATACTATCAACAGATTGCAGGTTCTCTCTATTTTATAATCCTGATAATATAGCTTTTTAGCACTACTGCCTCACAGCACCAGGGACCCAAGTTTGATTCCTGGCCTCGGTGACTGTGTGGAGTTTGCACGTTCCACTCGTGTCTGTGTTGGTTTCCTCTGGGTGCTCCAATTTCCTCCCACAGCCCAAAAGACATGCTGGTTCAGTTTATTGGCCATGCTAAATTCTCCCTTAGTGTACCTAAACAGGCGCTGGAGTGTGGCAATTAGAAGATTTTCATAGAAATTTCATTGTAGTGTTAACGTAAGCCTACTTTTGACAATAACAAAATAAACATAAAAAGGATATAACATACATTAATGTCTCTTTGTGATGTAAACATAATCCAGGTCTTCTGTGATCTGGAAATTCCAATGGTGGCTTTTGAGAAATACATTAAGAAGCTGGTGGAAGGTAGAACCAAATATCACAGATGTCTTATGAACCTATGATTGATCATTTGCAGTGAATTAATAATGCTCCATCAGACATCTGATATTTGGTCCTATATTGTTAAGATTATAAAATAGACAGAACCTGCAATCTCCTGATAGTCTGTATACCATAGAATCCCTACAGTGCAGAAAGAGGCCATTCAGCCCATCAGGTCTACACCAACTCTCCAAAACAGCATTCCACCCAAGTTGTAACACGTTTTACTTTTGATTTTGATGGATATTCTAAGATATTTTGCTGTAGCATCATAGAGGTTGAACTTTTAGATTCTATGTGAGAAGTAAGATTATCTTTCTCAACTTTAAAATTGCGATATACTTAGCCACTTCATGTTTGATTCCTTACTAAATTTTTGAATAACTTGGTAAATATATATGGTTTCATGTAATATTCTGTATATAACTTCAAGAACTCCTAGTCCTAAGTAGGGGAAATACATTATTATCGAATGATCCACAGACCGTTATAATTCCTGAATATTTCAATACTAGCTGATATCTGTTAAAGGTATCTGCAAGAAGATAATGTGCTTTGCTGATTTCTTTTGTTCAGGAAGATATAGATCCATTCTTCAGACCTAAACAAATGTCTTTGAGATTTAACTAACTTGAGCTAAAGGATGTAGCTGCTTGATTGGATTTATGGCATGTGGTGAAGAAACCATCAAGAGGGAAAAACATATTTTGGCATTATCTCACCAATTTATCTGTAGCAGATGCATTGGTCCATGTCAGTATAGCTACAGCACTGGCATCTACCGGACAATGTGGAAAATTCTAGATATGTCCTGTCTACAAAGTAAGACAAACCCAACGTAGTCAATTAACCCTTGTCAGTCTACTCTTGTTAAAGTGGTGGAAGGTGACATCGACAGTACCACCAAGCAGCACTTGTTGAGAAATGAACTGCTCACTGATGCCCAATTTGGGGCCCTCCAGTACAGTGAGCTCATGATCTCGTTACAACTTTGGTTCAAACATAGGCAAAACATCTGAACTAAGCAGTGACAAGAGAGTGACTGCTCTTGACATCAGTTGACCTTGTGTGGCATCAAGGAACCCTGGTAAAACTTGAGACAATTGGAATTGAAGAAAAAGCTCTAAATTGGTTAGAGTCACAAAGGAAGACGGTTTTGATTATTAAACATAGGAACAAGAGCAAGCCATTCAGACCATTGAGTCTGCCTCACCATTCGATGAGATCATGACTGACCAGAACTGATAATCCTCAACTCGACTTCCTTACCTTATCTCCATAACCCTTGATTCCGTTACTGATTATAAGAATATATATTGTGGTTGTTGGAGGTCAGTCATCTCAATCCAGGATATGTAGTGGGAGTTTCTCAGGGTGATATCCTAGATCAAACCATCTTCAAATGTTTTGTCAATGACTTTCCCTTCATCATAAAAGTTTGGGGATTGTGCAATCATCAGTGACTATGTTCAGCACCATTTTTGATTCATCAGATGGTGGAGGATGGGGCTGGCACGTGGCCACAGGACCAACCAGTTCACCACCTTGACATCCTCTTGGGCCAACAACACCTACTTTATGTCTCACGGTGAGTGGCGCCCTTGGCTCCACTCTGACCTCAGAAGCTGGGTTGCTGAGGTCCCACTGTGTGATTCTATTATTGACTACAACAGCAAAGGCATCCCCCCTCTATTCAATCCTCATTATACATTTCGAAAATTAAAAACCTCGGAAGAACTTTTCTTTAAATCTGATCTTACTTCACATTGCACGTATTGTGAATTCAATTGAAACCGTTAGCTGATTTTTGAAAGCAACTCTATTATCTTTGTGTAGACACAGTACGAAGTCTCACAACACCAGGTTAAAGTCCAACAACTTTATTTGATAGCAAATGCCACTAGCTTTCAGAGCGCTGCTCATTCGTCAGGTGAATCTTTGTATAGGAGAATTGAATATGTAATATGCAAATACTGCCTGGGGACACATTCACATCCATGGGATTGACCTGTTTAACTAGATGCGTGCTAATTGCTTCAAGGATTCTCTCCTGGATTTGTGATGTTAGTGATGTTACAATGCTTGAAAAGGTATAATGTTCACCTGGACCTCTTCTCAAGATAAAACTCTATACGCAAGTTACTTCTTCAAAGCAAACATAAAGCTCAGAAAAGTTGAAAGGCTGCACGAAGGAAAATTGATTTAACACTAATTGCCTGCCCAGTGGGAAAGAACTCCTTTAATCTGGAGTTTATTGTACCCTGGCTTGAGACGCAAAGAAATAGTGTAATAAATTTTGATTTTCGCTCAAAAACTGTTTGGCAGAGGGAGGGTGATTTCCCACAGTGTTCAATCCATCCTTTTGTGAAATGGAAATCGGGCACTTTCCATCGTAGTTTACCAATCTACTCTCTCCGATTAGCTCAGCTAGTGAATTCAAAAATTCACTTTTAATGTAATGGGAGTTTCTCCTTTATTCCAATTCCCAGTTTTCTTGTGCGAGCTGTATATTTTTCAGGTCACAGAAGCAAGGTCAAAGTCTGTGTAGCTGAAATCATCCTAGATGTTCCTTAGATTCAGAAATAGGCTTTAAGAATATGCAAATTTCACAACCTCGGGATATTCCTTTTCAGGCTTTACATCCAATGCAATAGGAGGAGGCAGTGGTATTGTCACTGATTAGTAATTCAGAGATTCTGGGTAGTGCACTGGGGACATTAGAACATAAGAAATAGGAGCAGGAGTAGGCCATCCTGCCCCGCCATTCAATAAGATCATGGCTGATCTGTAGTGGTTCAGTACCACTTTCCCCATAACCCTTAATTCCCTTGTCAATTAAAAACCTATCCACTCTTGACTTGAACATATTCAGTGAACTGTGTTTGAATCCCACCACGGCAGATGGTGAAATTTTAATTCAATAAAAATCCACGATTAAAAGACAGTGAAACCATTATCACTTGGTGGAAAACCCATCTGATTCACTAATGCCCTTTAGGGAGGGAAATCTGTAGTCCTCACCCCATCTCGCCTCCATGTGACTCCAGCCCCTCAGCAATACAGTTGATTCTTAACTGCCCTCAGGGATGGGCAATAAATACTGGCCAGCCAGTGCTCCCACATCCCCTGAACAAGTAAAAGAAACATTTTGTGTAGTCACTATTGCAGTGCAGGAAACATGTCTGCCAAGCAACATGATAATGACCCAGTCATCTATCTCAGTAATGTTGGTTGAGGTGTAAGTATTAACCCAGCTCTTTTTTGAATAGTAGTAGGGGAGCTCATTTCTCTAGCAGAGATGCAGATACATCCTCCATTTAATAGCTTGTCTAAAAGATAGCACCGTTGACAGTGCAGCACTCCCCAAGCGCTACACCAGGTGACACCCAAGATTCAGTTTGGATTTTTGATTGGGAACTCAATACACAGCCTTCTGAATCAGAGGGATGAGCATTGCCAACTGCCACCAGATCTCAAACACTTCTCACGACTTTTTACTGACTCCATTCTTCACGCTGACAACTGTCTGAGATGAAACTGGACTGTTTGCAGCCTGTGGTCCCGAGATATATTTCCAACCACAGATTGGCACCATCATCAATTCAGCTTATTTCTACTTAAAATCACAATGCCCAACTTTGTGTTTCAGTTAGTCTGTTGCAAAAACCTTTATTCATGCTTTTGTTACCTCAAAATTTGCCTATTCCAGCACACTCCTGGCTGGCATCCTGTATGTTACCTCCTATAAACTTGAGGTTATCTGAATATTTGCTACCTATATCCTAACACGTACCAAGTCCCATTCACTTCTCCACCTCTGTGTTCCCTGGCCTGCATTGGCTCCCAGGCCAGAAACCTCTTGATTTTAAAATGATCATCCTTGCTCTCAAATTCCTCCATGGTCTTTCTGTCCTCATCTCTTTCAGCCCCACAATTGTCCGTGATTTCTGTGCATTTTAATTCTGTCCTCTTGAGTATCCCTGATTTTTAATCTCTCCACCATTGGCCATGCCTTGAGTAGGATGTAGGCTTGGGAGTTCCCTCTCTATAACTCTCTCTTACACTCCTCCTTTGAAGAAATTCCTTTAAACCTCACTCTTTGTTCATCTGACCTCATCCCTTCTTCTGTGGTTCAGTATCAGAAGTGCATGAGATTAGTCAAGTTTAAAGGTAACAAAGGTATGGATGAGGCTCTCAGATGTAGAGATGCCGGCGTTGGACTGGGAAAGTAAGAACTCAGTAAGAATTTAGCAACACCAATTTTAAATCCAACCGATTTATTTGATAGTAAATTTGCGAGCTTTCGACACTCTTGTGCCTTCGTCAGGCAAATGCAGTGTTCTGGTCATCAATAGCACACATGTCAACACAGACAGTCACAGATTGCTGATTAGAATGCAAATTGTTACATCTAACCTGCTATTCAAGTGTTAAAGTGGCTAACAATGTGTGTGAAGGGAGTCCTGAGCATTGGTTAGAGAATTGTGTATTTTCTCCAGACAGCACAGTGAAGTTTTTTGCTAACCCAGGCAAGTTACGGGGTTACAGGTAGTGTGTCATGAAGCCAAGATCCCTATTAAGACTGTCCTCGTGTGTGCGGAACTTGGCTATCAGTCTCTGCTCAGCGACTCTGCGCTGTCGTGTGTCACGAAGGCCCCCTTGAAGAACATTTACCCGCCGAATGCCCATGACTGCTGAAGTGTTCGCCCACAGGAGGGGAACTGTTTTGCCTGGTGATTGTTGAGTGATACTCATTCATCCACTGTCATAGTGTCTGCATGGTCTCCCCAATGTACCTTGCTTTGGGACATCCTTTCTTGCAACGTATTAGGTAGACAACGTTGGCCAAGTTGCAAGAGTATGTATCGTGTACCTGGTGAATGGTATCCTCACATTTGATGATGTCGTCCATGTCTATGATCTGGCATGTCTTGCAGAGGTTGCTGTGGCAGGGTTGTGTGGTATTGTGGTCACTGTTCTCCTGAAGGTTGGGTAACCAATGCTCAGGATTGCAGACCAGAATACTGCATTTGCCTGACGAAGGCACAAGAGTGTCGAAAGCTCGCAAATTTACTATCAAATAAATCGGTTGGATTTAAAATTGGTGTTGCTAAATTTTTACTGAGGCTCTCAGAGGCAGGGATCGTGTTCAGTGACGTTACTGAGGTGAAAGTAGGCAGTCCAAATATGTGCAAGTTATTTGGATTGGCCATGATAAATGTGCAGTGCTATGGGGAAAGGGCAGAGGGGAGTTCCAGGGTGGGATGCTCTTCCGAGAGAGAGTGCAAACTCTGAACCAGATGGCCTCTCTCTGCACTGTAGGGATTCTGTGCTATTGTTCTAAGATTCTTGATGGCACAGTCAGTAGGAGGCCAAAACCTCACTTAGGGTTCAAAAATAACACTGAGGATGCAAATAGATTTAATTTTTGTTTGAAAATGCTTCTGTAGACAATTTGAAATATTTAACTACAATAAAGTTGCAATATAAATCCAAATTGCTGTTCTTCTTTAGGATATCTTTCAACTTCTGCAATAGCTTAGCTAAAAGGTTTACACCCAAAAAGCATATGCAATTGTGAATGATTGTTTCCCCAAGTGCCTTCCAAGTTTGTCCTTGTGCCTTCCATGTGCATTTCATAATGATCTGAAAATTCACTTGTATGACAGAAGTGCCTCAGAGTTTACATGCAATAAATTTATTGGTTATCAATCACATCTCAAATGTCTCATCTTGGGGTCCCACACCAGAACCCCAAATTACATTAGGATGCCTGAGCAGACACCAACAATTTTTCCATTTTTGGCAATAAATTTGCCAGAACTTAAGGATTCTTGAAAGGAGCTGATTGTTTTTTAACCCCATTAGTTTTCCCAGCACTTTTTCTCTCATGATAAGCTATTGTATTTATTTCCTTCCTCACTTTTGCCCCTTGATTATTTTGTATTTTTAGAAGGCTATGCATGTCTTCTGCCATGAAGACTGATGTATTTGTTGAACTCCTCTGTCATTTCCTGGTTCCCATTATTATTTACCCAATCTCATTCTCTAAATGGCCAATATTCACTTCTGTCTCTCTCTTCCTTTTTAAATCTTAATAAGAAAAGCTCTTAATGTCCATTTTTATGTTACAGGTTTACCCTCGTCATTTACCTTCTCTATCTTTGTTAAGATGGAGAAATAAATTTAAGGTTAGATAACTCTAGTTTAGGAGATGTTATTGGTTTGGCAATGCTGGGCTGAATGGTATCCTATGTGTAATGTTCATGACTCAAATCATTGACTATTGTCACTTGGAAAATTCAAACCATTAGACTTTACACACAACAAAAAAAAATCACAATTGATCTAATCAATTGCTTATCGTTCTATCAGAACTAATAGAAATAAATCCATGTGTTAAATGTCTGGATACTTTAACAACATATATTCGCACAATATATTTAACATCGTGAAGTGGCCCAAAGAGTTTCACACAAACATTTTAAAGCAAGTATATTACAAGTATATTGAGGTGTAAGGTCAGATGAATAAGGAATATGTTAAAGGAGGAAAGTGAAGTAGAGAGGTGGAGGTGCATGAGGGGGGGAAGTCTCCAGGCCTGAATTTCAAACATGGCATTTGTTCAAAGCTGGTGGGCACAGAAGCAGTGCCCCCAAACAGGATTGCGTTCTCCATGTGATTTCACGCAGGTTGCCAATGAAGGCCAACCAAGGTGATATGCACCTTCCAGTTAGCCTGACAGTGTAGGCAGAATTGGGAACAAATTGGGTGTTGTGTCTACTGAGGACTGAGCAGGAGTTTAAAAGCTCTGCAGGCAACTTAGAACATAGAACATAGAACAATACAGCACAGAACAGGCCCTTCGGCCTTCGATGTTGTGCCGACCAAAATAAAAAAGCAATGCCCCTCCTAACTAAACCATTCCCTTCTCATCCATATACTTATCAACTAACCTCTTAAACGCCACCAAACTTGGCGCATCTAACTTCTTGAAGATGTGCAACAGGGGAGGGAGAAGAAGGTTTCTGCATTGGAGGAAGGAATTGTTGGCAGTGAGAATGGTTTCAGCATGGAAGGCTGAAACCATTGGAGACCAGTGGAGCAAGTCCACTGGAAACTGTGCACCCTTCATTTTTCCAATGAATGCCTTGGCATTCTGGTGGAGATGGTGTGTGTCAGACAGGATATTTTGCTGCTCAGGAGGAAAAGGCAGGAGGGCCACCTTATGTCACCAAAAAGGCCTAGACAGAGGTTGCCAGCCAAGCTAGCACTTGGTGCACTGTACTTGGCTTCAATAGAACATAGAACGCTACAGCACAAACAGGCCCTTCGGCCCACAAGTTGCGCCGAACACATCAAAACCTACCCAGCCATAGACCTATCTATAACCCCCAATCCCATTGGATCCCATATACTCATCCAGAAGTCTTTTAAAAGACCCCAGCGAGTTCGCCTCGACCACCACCGACGGCAGCCGATTCCATTCACTCACCACCCTCTGAGTGAAAAACTTTCCCCTAGCATCCCCTCTGTACTTGCTTCCCTGCACCTTAAATCTGTGCCCTCTCATCGCGACCATTTCAGCCCTGGGAAATAGTCTCTGAGAGTCCACCCTATCTATTCCTCTCAACATCTTGTAAACCTCTATCAGGTCGCCTCTCAACCTTCGTCTCTCCAGGGAGAACAGTCCCAGCTCCCTCAACCTGTCTTCATAAGGCATGCTTCCCAATCCAGGCAACATCCTTGTAAATCTCCTCTGCACCCTTTCAATAGCTTCCACGTCCTTCCTATAGTGAGGCGACCAGAACTGCGCACAGTACTCCAAGTGTGGTCTGACAAGGGTCCTATAAAGCTGCAGCATTACCTCCTGACTCCTGAACTCAATCCCTCGATGAATGAAGGCCAGTACACCGTAAGCTTTCTTAACCACATCCTCCACCTGGGAGGCCGATTTGAGAGTCTTATGGACCTGGACCCCAAGATTCCTCTGCTCTTCCGCACAGCTAAGACTCCTACCTTTGATAGTGTACTCATTCATCCCGTTGGATCTGCCAAAATGGACCACAACACATTTATCCGCGAACATTTTTAATGTTCCAAAATGTTCAATAATCTGCAGTTGGCAGATAAATAGGTGGTATAGGACTGTATGGAGGCATGTTGTCGGATGGCCATTCCTCAAAACACTTGAGGTGTCATGACTGGAATGCCCAAACATTATCCTCAATGCATTTGAGGATGAAGTGTGTGATTCTTTCACACCCGCCAGCCTGGCTGTCAGGGTAGAAGCTGCAAGCTGGAATGGTGCTTCAGGGAGTGGGAGCACAAATGCTAAATTCTATACTTCCCTTTCAGGACAAGAGAAGCCATCATGTGGCAGAACACAGAAGAACAGGTGATGGGGTGCCCAACTGGTATGTCCTGAACCCCTACAAAATGGACACACTGGAGATGGGAACGCCAACGCAGAACGCACATCACCAGGCAAGCTGAGGCATGGTCTTAGGTGAAGGTAAGAGTGCATTGCAGATGTGAATGCAGCAGTTTGTGCAAACGTTCTGGAATTCTCCCATCTGAAGTGAATGTGTCTCAGCAAGAATACCCATGAAAGCTCTAATGCAGATGAAACCATGCTGCAGGTCTCCATTGTCTTAACAGTCCACCTAACGTGCTCAGTGATGATTGAATCGATTGAGATGTTGTCTTCCTCTCATAAATCTGCTGTCCACAAATATCCTTGGGAACCTCAAAGACATCCCTCCTTAACTGCAGAAGACAAGGCTGTGATGTCTTTGGTGTCATCTCGTCTCTTGGAAGCAAGCACCAGCACAGAAACCAACAGTAAATAGACATTAGGTCTTCAATTCTGTGGGTACTGTCATAAAATAGTAAGATGTTATTAAAATGAATGCTTTTTTTTGTACATGTAAAATCAAACTGCCATGTGTTTTATAAACCATATCTCGGCAGCAATGAAGAGAAAGGAAGGAAAATGAAAGAATAAGGAACAGGGTGTTCTTTGCAATGGGTTCAATTAGTCATCAGAGTGCTGTGAGCCAGGAAGCAACTTTGACCCAAATGAGGTGTTGAAGAAGCAGTGGCAAGAGAGAGAGTGTTGGGAGAAGGCTTAAGGCAGCAGAGGAGAGGGGCAGCCATCCTCAGGAAAGAGCACAGCTAGAGATTAACTGCTGAAGGCAAAGCCAGTTTGTGTAAAAAAAAAAATCATTTTCTTTGCAGAACCAAATACTGTTCCCAAATCCTGTTCTCTTAAGCTGTATGGTGTGGTAATCTCTGGCTAGATTTCACCAATAAGTGCACAGTTGTTTTGGATGGGGGTGGGGAGTCTCAGGAGAATTTAGAATTATGGGAGGCAGATACTTTTAATGTTTTCAGCCTTTGAAGGACTAAGTGCTTTCTGTTAATTTGCCAAAGTATAAGATTGTAGTGAAGATCCCTGGGGATTGGGCTGAAGGAAAGCATTCCGATGGTGATGATGAGGACAGTAAGAAGTTTCGCAATACCAGGTTAAAGTCCAACAGAATTATTTGGTAACAAAGCTTTTGGAGCGCTGCTCCTTCGTCAGGGGAGTGGGGAGTTTTGATCACAAACAGTGATGTTTGTTGCCAAATAAACCTGTTGGATATTAACCTGGTGTTACTTCTTACTGTGTTTACCCCCGTCCAATGTCGGCATCTCCAACGTGATAAGGACTGCGGGATTGTTGGTGCACTGGGGGATGGGAGGGATGGTTTGCATTAAATGATCTTCAGAGAAGTTTCAAGGATTGATGGTTGATGTCACTTTCTGTTCTTCCTCCTCCATTTCCTCCTTGCCTTGCTGCCCAGGTAGTGGTATGTCTAATGACTGCATGGATTTCATTGGCCATCTCTTCCCAGGTTCTTGGCAGGTGTCATGAGCCACGAGCTAAATATGATGGTGATAGTCCTTACTGTCAAGTAGCTAGTCTGTAACCAGACAAGGAGGCTGGAACAAAGATGATGTACATGGTGCAGGATAAATGAATTGTGACTGCTACCAGGAAAATCAGGTACAGCCTAAAAACAAGCTGCCCACAAACACTCTGACGTTAATCAGCAGTCGAAAAGAACAAAACAGTGCTTCACACGTACACAGTAAATGGAGGAGCTCTTGAAATGGCACTATTAAAAAGTGTTAACTGCTTGTTAACTCTCCAAACGACTGAATGAGTTTATTACATGATATGTTCATTGAATAAAATAAAGTAGAATCCCTTTAGTGCAGAAAGGCCATTTGGCCCATCAAGTCTGCACCACCTCACTGACAGAATATCTCACCCAGGCCCTTTGCCCCATCCTATCCCTGTAACTCTACACGTTTGCCATGGCAAATGCATCTAACCTACAAATCTTGGGACATTAAGGGACAATTTAGTACGGTCAATCCGCCTAATCTACATATTTTTGGACTGTGGGAGGAAACCCACACAGACACAGGGAGAACTTGCAAACCCCACACAGACTGTCACCTAAAACTGGAATTGAACCCAGTCCCTGGTGCTGTGAGAGTTAACCATTGTGCCAATTTGCCATCCCAAATTAGGCCCAAGAGCTGACTAATATCATATAAGAGTGTGGGACTCTGATGTAATTTTTTTTTTACTGATCCCTGGCACACAATGCAATAGTTCCATTCAGTATGGTAATGATGTTTTACTGGCACAGCTTGAGTATACCTGTCATATTGATGCATCACTCATTCACTTTTCAACCCGTGTTCCTGTGGAAAATATCTTAAAGCCCATGTGAATTAAACAAAGTTCCCATGAAATACACAGTGGTGACACAAAAATTAGCACCGCTGCCTCATAATGCCAGGGACTTGGGTTTGCTTCCGGGCCTTGGTTAACTGTGTGGAGTTTGCATATTCTATGTGAGTTTCGTCTCAGTGCTCTGATTTTTTTTTTCCCACAGGTTAGGTGGAGTGACCTTGCTAAATTGTCCCTTGGTGTCCAAAAATATCAGGTTAGCCAAGGTGAATGCACGGGCTCACGGGGATAGGTGGAGAAGAGGATTTGAGTTGGATGCTCTTTCGGAGAGTCAGTGCAGACTCGAAGGGTTGAATGGCCTCTTTCTGCACCGTAGGGATTCTATGGGAACAAGAAATCAGTAGATATATGTGACAGCTTAGCTTCCTCATCATATTTCTGGACATTGGGGATTCACTTCATCAATTATAACTCACAGTTGGTATGTCAATCAGTTTAACACTTCACCGAGTAATTTTCCTTCATTATTTCTCTGGTCTTAGAACGCATGGTAACCTTGATTTCACTCCTAAACTGTCATTCAGTAAATAACCAAAGTTACTGCCATGTACATTTTGTGGAACAGAGGATAAGTTTCAGAAATATAAATAATTCCTTAAATTTTAATTGATGCAAAACGTTGATGATTAACTGGTGCTTTTGGATAGTAATTACTGTTTACCACACAATGAATGCTTTTCTCCACAAAAGCGCAGCTGGTAGGTTGACAAAGTACAAACATATCTTGTGGCATTGAGGGAATTCACTTCTCAAAGGTGCTGCACAACTGTGGGTGATAAACAGCAGATCTGTTGATGTGCTGTTAGGATCATCAATCACAACCTTGAAACATTCACGTGCAATAGTGTTGCTTTTGGGGATGGAACGTAGAACATATAGAACACTACAGCTCAAACAGGCCCTTTGGCCCACAAGTTGCACTGATTATACCCGTACTTACTAGGCCATACAACTATCTGTAACTCAGAACATAATGTCGTTCAAATGTCGAGATTTCGTTCTCCATCCAGCTTGTTTATTTTGAGGATCATATTCAATTCTACAGCAGCCTCAGCATGTGCTTGGGGATTTACAGTAATCCCAAGTTAGCAGAATATAGATCGTAATTTAATCAGGTGCTGTTTTAACAATGATTTTGTATGAAATATATATTAATGCGCCACCCTCAGACGGGCTGAGACAATCCCAACAGACTGGATAGCACGTTGAAGGCATTTTTTTTAAACCGCTAGGATTTAATTGCATCCATATCGGAAGGTAATAATGTCTCCTCTCTTTTCTGATAATAAGAATTTAGATAAAATGAGTTTGGGCATAAAAAAGAGTAATCCCACTCTGCCCTGATCAAATTGATATAAACAGTTCCGATATGATTACTCCCAGTGCTATATGTTAGAAGGAGTAGGAATAGCAGAATATGTCAGATGAGTCTTTAAGTTTATTTATTAGTGTCACAAGTAGAATTACATTAACACTGCAATGGAGTTACTGTAAAAATATATTATTCGTTGCACGTTAGCACTTATTTGGGAACATTGAGGGAAAATTTAGCAATGCACCTAACCAGTTCGTCTTTCGGAAACCAGAGCACCTGGAGGAAAGATATACAGAAAACGTACAGAACCAGTATAGAAGGTGACCCAAGCTACGAATTGAACCCAGGTCCCTGGTGCTGCGAGGCAGCAAGTCCTAATCACCATCACTTGTGGCTGGAGCAAAGCGGGAGGGAGGGTTTGGACTCCTGAGGCCTGAGGGCCAGTTCTGAGGAAGATTTGGACATGCTGCACCTCTAACAGTTATGGAGCAATACCTTCGCTGAGGTATTTGCTAGTGCTGTTGGGCAGTGTTTAAATTAGAATGGCAGGGGGATGGGAACCTGAGCCGGAGACATAGGAAAGGAAACAAAGATAGAAATGAAAGACAGAACGATAAAAATTAGAAGTGGAAGGCAGAGAAAACAAGGGCTAGCAACAAGTAGGGCTATAGCACTAACAATTGTGCATACAAATATTGAAAAGACAAGTTTAAGGATCTATTAGAGGTATATAAGATTATGAGGGGTATAGATAGAGTGAATGGTGGTAAGCTTTTTCCACCATTAGATTTGGATAGGACGAGGGGTCACAGCCTTAGGGTGAGGGGGGCTATGTATAAGACTAATATTAGAGGGCATTTTTTTCACACAAAGGGTAGTGGGGGTGTGGAATGCACTACCGAGTAAGGTGGTGGGAGCAGGCACGCTAGGGTTGTTTAAGGGTCTCTTGGACAACCACATGAGCGGTCTGCAGATAGAGGGATATAGGAGGACTGTTTAAATACTTTAATTGTTTCCACAGGCTGTTCGATCCACCTTGTTGACCAACAAGGTGCATGCATTCGGCAGGTCGTGCGAGGGCTGCTCCTGGATGTTACTTCAGGAGTGGCCTAGTGCTTCATGTCGTTAGTGTATGCTTAAACTGGACCATCAGATGGGCAACATGACAGCTCAGAGACTATCGCTGTGCTGTGCAGACACATGGATTTGGGCCTGTGTCTGCGGGAGTTTGCGCGTTC
The DNA here is from genome assembly GCA_024679065.1 of Sphyrna mokarran. NCBI lineage: Eukaryota > Metazoa > Chordata > Chondrichthyes > Carcharhiniformes > Carcharhinidae > Sphyrna > Sphyrna mokarran. The sequence goes on along the minus strand of JAGIQG010000024.1, from coordinate 21,181,462 downwards.
TCCCCATGGTTGTGTGGGTTTTCTCCGGGTGCTCCGGTTTCCTCCCACATCCCAAAAATGTGCTCTTAGGCTGATTGGGTAACAAATTGTCCCTATATTGGTCTCTATATGTCATTAAGACGTTAGGATGGCGGCGTGGGCTCATTGGGCCGAAGGGCCTGTTTCCCGTGCTGTGTTGTTCTTTGTTCTTTGTTCTTTGGCACTATATTTTAATGTACAATAAGATAAATTCACAGTGTAAATTGATTAGACAAGTACGATATAATTGAAATTACAGAGACTTGGCTGCGGGGTAACCAAGGCGGGGATCTGAATATCCAAAGGTATTCAATACTTTGGAAGGATAGGCCTCCACATCCATATACCACAATGTTTGGACAAGATTAAGGCATCAACTGACAAGTAGCAAATACTATTTGCATTACACAATTGCCAGGAAATAGTCATCTCTAACAAAAGAGAATTTAATCATTTCCCTTTGACATTCAATGGCATTGCAATCACTGACTCCTCCATTATCAACAATCAGTGGGGGGTTATCATTGATTCAAAGCTGAACTGGATCAGCCACATGAATACTGTAGCTACAATACCAGATCAGAAGCTGGAATTCTGCAGCATGTAGCTCACTTCCTGACTTCTCAAAGCCTGTCTATCATGCACAAGTTAAGAGTATGATGGAATATTTTCTACTTGTCTAAATAAATGCAGCTTCAACAACATTCAAGAAACTCCACATCATCCAAGACAGCCCACTTGATTATCAGCACAATCTTCAATATTCTCTCCCAGCACCGCCAACGCATTAATACAGTTTCGTCAACACTTGCCTGGCTGGCTGGCAGTTACACGCTCCTGCCCATGAACACTACCACACCTGTACCATTATTCAAGCTCAGGGTATAGATTTGTCCTGAATCAAAGTGCCCACATAACTCACCCCTCCTTCATTCTCTTCAATACCTCATTCCAGCTCAACAACTTAAAAATGAAGTTAAAGTTTATTTATTATTAGTCACAAGTAATGCTTACATTAACACTGCAATGAAGTTACTGTGAAATTCCCCTAGTCACCACACTCTGGCACCTGTTCAGGTCAATGCACCTAACCAGCACGTCTTTTTATTTATTTGTTTGTTTATTTATTAATGTCAAAAGTAGGCTTACACTAACCCTGCAGAGAAGTTACTGTGAAAATCCCCTATCACCACACTCTGGTGCCTGTTTGGGTACACCAAGGGAGAATTTGGCACGGCTGTTGCACCTAACCAGCATGTCTTTCAGACTGTGGGAGGAAACCAGAGCACCTGGAGGAAACTCACACAGATATGAGGAAAACATGCAGACTCTGCACAGACACTGATCCAAGCCAGGAATTGAACCCAGGTCCCTGGTGATATGAGGCAGCAATGCTAACCACTGTGCCACCGTGCTGTCCAACCTTGAAGTTTCTGAAGTGCAGGTACTTATTGAAATGTGGTTGCCCTGGATCACAGGAATGTTTGCACAAAATTGCAGGGCACCATCTGTACTGCCATTCCTATATAAACCTTGTTCTATTTATTTTAATCAATTAAAGTTTATGTATTAAGTTGGTTTACTTTTTAACACTAAAATGGGCAAACATTGTGGATGCCAGGATCTGAAACAAGAACAGAGAATGGTGGAAATACTCAGCAGGTCTGGCAGCATTTGTAAGGCAAGACAGGAAGAAGTCTCACAACACCAGGTTAAAGTCCAACAGGTTTATTTGGTAGCAAAAGCCACTAGCTTTCAGAGTGCTTGCAGCTCCTTTGTCAGAATGCTAACCTAGTTCGATTTGAACATGAGAATTGGTAGAAGATACTCATTAAGTACCTTAAATAGGTGGCACAGTAGCACTGTGGTTAGCACTGCTGTCTCACAGTGTTAGGAACCCAGGTTCAATTCCAGTCTTCGGTCACTGTCTGAGTGGAGTTTGCACGTTCATCCCCATGTCTGCATGGGTTTGCTCTGTATTTCTCGAAGATGAGCAGATTAGGTGGATTGTCCATTCTAAATTGCCCCTTAATCCCCCTGACACAGAGGAAATAGATGGGGTTATGGGGATAAAGCCTAGGTGAAATTGTTGCCAGTGCAGACTCAAGGGACTGAATGACCACCTTGTGTACTGTAGGGATTCTATGATTCTAAATGATTGGGAGCAGTGCGCATGATACTCCTACCTCTCCTGACTTTATCTCGGACCGATGGCTTTTTCACTGAGTTCAGTTCACAGCACAAATGAGTTGGGTGTGCATTTAAAAATGTCATGAGATGGCGATGGCTGCATGTGAACAATTCATTCTGGTATGGTGATGATTGTTTTGCTGATCTTGAAAAAGAGGACATGAAGGTTTGATGAGCTGCATTGAACTTGGAAATAGTGCATACATTGGGCAAGATTTGCTGCTTGACAAATTTAAACCCCACGACAGAGGCTATTTGCTACCATTTCTTCTTAAAGGGTTTGGAATACATTTGGAAAAAGAAAACAACCATTTAGTTGTTGATTAAAACTGAAGGCCAACAATAACTTTTAAAAAAAATTAGGCTTGTGAAACCCAGCTTGTGAAACTTGTGAAATGGCTCCTGGATGCATTCAGAAAGCAAATATTATACCTACTTTCTAATAGTTATGAAGCATTTGTTGGAGTCATTCATATGCAAAGCACAAAATGTGATGACCTTTAGCAATACATGTTTGCAGTCAGATGATTAAAGAATCACATTAAAGACATTGAAAAAAGAGTTTTGTTCTCACTGGACATTGTGACATTCCTTGAAGAATTGGAGAATGTTTTGAATGGAAAAGAACAATTTCTGCAAATATAATTTGCCCACGGTGTTAATTATTGGGTGGGGCATTTTCAGTGGTATTTCAAGTATTTGATTTATTATTGCCCCATGCATTGCTATACAGTGAAAAGTATTGTTTCTTGCATGCTATACAGACAAAACATAATGTTCATCGAGTACTTGAGAGAAGGAGAGGAGAGCATGCAGAATACAGTGTTGTAGTCATAGCTAGAAAAAGATCAACTTAATCCGAGGTAGGTCCCTTCAAAAGTCTGATGGCAGTAGGGAAGAAGTCCTTGAATCGGTTGGTATGTGACCTCAGATTTCTGTATCATTTTCCTGATGGAAGATGGAACAGAATACGGCAAGGGTATGTGAGGTCCTTGATTTTGCTGGCAGTGGGAAGGGTAGACAGAATCAATGGATAGGAGGCTGCTTTGCATGATGGACTGGGCTACATTCGAACAGAAAATGCTGAGTGGCTTCCAGTACAACGATGGTACCCTGAAGAAAAATGACGGAGGTGATTTTTCATTGGTCCATACAATTTGGGTCAGTATGGGTATAATTAAAACCAGCCAGTTTTAACCACATTAAAGTGCAACTGTCAGAAACATTCACTGATTCGGTGGAGGAGGCACTTTAATGTTAGGAATTGAAGTAAATCATGGTCAATTAAAGGGAAAGATTATATGAAAGCTTTTTTTTAAAAAAAGCCCAAAAGGCAGCTCAATCCATTGAAAGTCTGACAAGGCTGGATAAATTTTGGATTAAGAAGCTCAGGGCATAGCTAACTGATAGTGTCACTGTTCTAACCCTTCAGTGCACAGTAGCATTGTGTTTCCCAGCAGTTTAGCAGAGCTTTGTATGCAGCTTTCTGCTGATCTAAACTCTAAACGCATATTCCCCCACAGTTGTCAGGTAATGCAACAATTCACTGATATATGGCCCATGACATTCTAACTGATGCAGCCAAACACATTTTGTCTCTTGTGCTACTTAAAACACTTTCTTTTCTTGTGAAGCAGGTCATACCGTATACAAAAATGGCAAAAGACTCAGCATTTTTCCAGCATTCTCTGTCTTTATTTCAGGACTTTTCATTTATTATTGCTATTGTGGTGTCTCTAAAGACAACAAGGTCTTTAATCAAGCTCTCACTTCCATCACTTTGTTCTTGCAAGCCATCATAGTGGATAGAACTTACGTGCTTCCTAACTGCCCATGATTGGTGTGTTTTGTATGTGAATGGTACATGTTCTCTTACCCTCAGAGTGATTGTCTCAAATTAAATCATTCATCAGCAAGCCTTTTGTGAATTTAAAAGTAAGAAAGGTTAATTATTATCACACACTTGTCCAAGAGGTTTACAACGTGACATTCATTCAATCCACCCATGTTTTCACTCATTCAAAGATTAGATACAGATGAGAAAAAAGTACAATTATAATATGCGATTCTCTTTTGTAGCAGGCTTCTAGTACATTGGATGAGTTGATGTTTTGGTTGAAGTGCAGGTCTTGTAATGCATTGGTTTTTCAGTAAGGTAAAAAGCTTCTTGTAGTTGACTTTCCAGATGGTTGATTCTCTTTGAAGTTGAAGTTGGAACAGGTTAGGGAGAATCCTGTATCCCACATTCAACTTTTGGTTGTTACCTTAGGTGGCATAGACTTGGTTTGATGACTGTTTGTTTGATTTCGGGCTGTGAAACAGCTTCTTGCTGTTTTAAAATCAGGGGAAAAAAAACTGACTATTTCAGCATGTGACCTATTACAAGCTCAAAGTTACTTTCCAAATAAGGTGGGGTGACTAGGTCAATTATGCATTCTGTGTGGTGACTTTCACATCTTGAGACAATTAATGTCTTTGTACCTGAATTCAGTTTGAAATTATCCTTTTGAGAGGTCAGCACAGCGGTTAGCACTGCACACTCAAAACATTCGATCCCTGGTTTGGGTCACTGTGTGGAGTTTGCACGGTCTCCTTGTGTCTGCGTGAGTTTCCTCCAGATGCTCAGATTTCCTCCCACAGCCCAAAAATGCATGGGGTTATGTGGATTGCCCACACTAAATTGACGCTAGTATCAGGGAGATTAGCTGGGGTAAATATATAATGGCGTCAGAGTGGGATTGTGGCTGGTGTAGACTCAATGCGCCAAATGGCGGCCTCCTGCACTGTAGAGATTCTATGAATTAGTTTCAGGAAAAGTGCGACATCAGTCTAGAAAATGCCTTTTGTTCCCTCTTGAGACAGGAGAATGTTTCAATCCACAGTCATCCTGAGGCAGCTGTCTTTTTGCAGCCTTTGAGTTTTTTAAAAATGTGAAACATTGGCTGAAAGTCCATTATCTACTAAAACATGACACTACATTCAGAGTTGAAACCTCTGGATGCACTGGTGAGCTTTCACTTCCTCTACCTTGTCAATGCTGGTATCAAAAGGTGGGCACACTTTCACAATTTGACTTCCCTATATGGCAACCTCAGAGGTCCTAGTGTAGGAACATAAGGAATAGGAGCAGGAGAAGACCATACTGCTCCAACATGCAATATAATCATGGCTACTACTTCAACACTACTTTACCATCCATTCCCGTGTCCCTAGGTTAGTTAAAAATAAGCCTAGAATGTATTCAATGGTGGGACATTCACAACCCTCTGGGGTAGAAAATTCCAACTATTCATGACTCTCTCAGCGAAGAGGCTTCTCAACTCAATCCTAAATAATCGGCCACTTATCCTGAAACTCTGCCCAAGTTCTGAGGTTTCGTTTAGTATACACACAAATTTCTGTCAGTACCTCAGTCAACTGCATTTTATCTTCTAACACAATGGTATCTCCTTAAATTTGGACACTAACTGCAGATGGCTAAAGCTACTTTCCTGTCGCCAGGTTATGCTAGACACTACCATAAAGGTCAAAGTGGATGCGCCCACAGGCTCACTGCCAAGCTAAATAGACATATGTTACTGTGTCCAGAAGCATATCTATTCTGGGCAGTGACTGAACCTATTCATTATGTTGCAAAATATGTTCCCTTATTTAAAAAAAACTGCTTGATATGAATTCTGCTAACTAAAGGAATCCCAGGCCTTTGGCTCTGAACTATTCACCTTTACCATTCTGCCTTTCAGTAACTTACTTTGACTAAAGTGAGCAATGATTCATATACTTAAAAGACATTTTAAATATCTTTGTTTTAAATGTCATACAATTCATACAATTTTTCATACAATAATTAAAAGACATTTAAAATATCTTAAAATTTTGTTTTAAAATCACAGTTATTTGTTTAATTTTCTTAATGCATTCACATATGTGTAAGCTATTCTCTTGTTTTAAGAATCATTTAACTCTTCAAAATTTATTTATTAGCATCAACAAGTAGGTTTATATTAACACTGCAATGACTATTGTGAAAATTCTCTGGTTGTTACACTCCAGCGCCTGTTTGGGTACACTAAGGGAGGATTTAGCATGGCCAATGCACCTGACCAGCATGCTTTTTGGACTCTGGGAGGAAACTGGAGTACCCTGAGGAAACCCATGCAGACATGAGAAGAAAGTGCAAACTCCATACAGAGAGTGACCCAAGCAAGCAATCAAACCTGAGTCCCTGGTGCTGTGAGGCAGCATTGCTAACTACTATGCCACTGACTATGAGAGTACCTTTATGTAAATTTGTCTAAAAACTAAAAAATGTAAAATAATCACTTTCACCTTTAATTTCCCAGCCAAGGAAATAAGGTTTCAAGTCTAACATAGGTCATATTTTCTGGCCCATCTCTCTCCTGGGACTTTCCTATCCTGGCGAGGTCACTGTACATTTAAATGGCATGGCACATCCACCACTGCCGGCTCCCCACCATGTCAGCAGAAACTCCCAACTGAAGTCTTGAATGCTTCAATTAGACAATTGCTCATTGATCTAAACTTCAGACAATTTAGTCCCAATTTGCTCAGTTTCTCATCATAGGACAACTTTCTGATCCAGGAGCCAACCTAGTGAAGTTTGAGCCAGTAACACCTACATTTAATGAAAACATTTTTTAAAATGTAGGATAGATCGATGCTCTGAATTGCTTTGTAGCCTTGGAAAGGTTCTGGGATGGGTCCAAACTTCATAACATGTTGTACTCATCTGGTTATCAAAAAATGGTGTAATTTTCTCTTCATACAGACATTACCGTTGTATGCTCACATATATCCTTGCATTAACCCAACTGATGATATCTTTATAATCATCTTCTTGTCTGATAGAATTTTTTCTGGCTGCCATCAAACTTTTGAAAGGTTTTCCTTATATTAACTTGATCTTTCTCTACACTCTAGCTATGACTGTAACATTACATTCTGTACTCTTTTGTTTCTTCTCTATGAACAGTATGCTTCTGTATGACATGTAAGAAACAATACTTTTCACTGTGTACTAATACATGTGACAATAATAAATCAAGTTAGAAGTTTTTTTGTTCTTATGCTTTGATGCCTTTACTGTTTCAGTACTTTTTCACTCTCCGCCATAATCTAAGACATGGAGCACAAATCACATGGCATGAAATGGCATATGTTTAACTTAGAAATTGTAGTTTATTACCAATAGATAAAGGCATGATGCAAGAAGATCCCAGGATCTTGTAGATCAATTTGATATTGCTTTCCTGGCACAATGTAATCTGTATGAGTAGCCTAAGCTGGTTGTCCACTCATACTCTGCCTACCCCCCACACCCAACGCCGTCTCCCACCACTATTTTCCATGACAGAGGTGTTACGGGGGAGAGAAGAGAATGGCATTTGTAAGATTGTTTAATTAACAAAAGCTGATTCAGATAAATTTTCATAGAAACATGTTACATTGTAAATTGAAGGAAAGTGCTTTTGTTACAGAGCAAACCTATGTCAGCAGCACACAATCACCAAAGATGATTTACTCGTGCAAATGATATATGGCACAAGATGCATAGGGCAGGATTTTCCAGCCATGCTCATCCCAAAACCAGAAAATCCTAGCCCAGTCAATTAACGTTTGCATCTACTGCCCCCCTGCCCACTACAATTCCCATAGTGAACGGGATGAGAAAATTCCTCCCCCTGGTGTAGCCCAGCTATTTAATTGAAAGTCTTAAAGTGATAAATATTAGAATTCTTACAGTGCAAAAGGAGGTCATTCAGCCCATCAACCTGCACAGACAGCAATCCTAACTGGCCCTTACCCTGCTCATAATGAGCTCACCAAACTTATTTAATATTCAAATTTAATTCAATTGATTTCCTCATTCTGCCTCACAATGGGCACGATCATGCTTACATATACTTTTGTCCACATAGATCAGATTTCTTCTCCAACTTCTGGAGACACTTACCTTTTGGCTTTCCTCAACCGATGGCACTTCTCTTCCTTGAATTTCTACAACCAACTTGCTTAAGACGTCTTTCAATTGCTTACTTAACGCGCTTAGACCATAAGGTCAGACATCTGTTTTTCTTCCTTATCTGACTTCTGAGCCAACTGCAAGGTTCCTTTGCTTCTAACTTGTCAACAATCCGTTGTTCCCAAGAATTAATCACATGATGAATGTCTGTATGCCTCTCTTTATGGAATTTCAAACATTGTTAATCTTCTTGTTACAATCATGTTGGAGGTATTCCAACTAAAATGCTTACTTCTTTTCCAGGCACAAGTTTTTAGTTAGTCAAACACAATGATTCATATCCACACAAGAGTACGAATCAAGTCTCAAATATGCTGCGTTGTTATTCTTGTTGTGTATGTCTGCAATTAAATTAAATGGTAATTAAATTCTGACCAAGCTATAATTACATTTATATTGCCAACTTTGACAAAAAGTATTTTCAAAAGTTTCTTTTGACTATGACGTCCATGATTTGTGGGTTGAACAAGAGCAGCAAAGCTTAGAGACTTAAATGAAATTGCAATTTTGGGCTATTGGTCATTGATGAACCATTTGTGGACGTGGGGGTGGGGGGATGTACAAGAGCCTCGTGACGAATACACATTTATTTTAAGACTGAAAGATACCAATTGGTTATAGTTTCCTTTGACAAAATGCCAAATTCACAAATGTGAACGGAGATGCACTTGTTAGGAATTTTAAAGCACCATCATTTAAAATAGTAATGGCATGAGTCACAGAATGTGCAGATTGACACAACTAATCCAAGGAAGTATTTCATCAAAAGACGTGTAGCTGAAAGAAATTGTACAATTTGAAGCAAGCAGATTTTGAAATGGACATTTTGGTTGAAATATTCTTACATTTTATTTAGATATAGAATATATTAAAGCTGTACTGTTAAAATGTTCAGTATCCATGTAGGTTTCTAAACTTTTTTTGTAAGTTTATTCTTTCAGGGGACGTGAGTGTCACTCATAGGCCAGCATTTATTGCCCACTTACCAATTGTTCTTGAGAAACTGGAAATCTCTTCCTAACAGCAGTGTGGGTCTGTGGGCCTAGAAACCTACATGGATGCTGCACATTTCAATAATACAGCTTTAATATACTCTATTCTATATCTAAATTAAATGTAACAATATCTCAACCAAGTGTATGGTTCAAAATCTGCTTGCTTCAATTTGTATAATTTCTTTCAGCTACATGTTTTTAAATTAAATACTTCCTTGGAGTAGTTGTCTCTCATGCTGTTACTATTTTAAATGATGATGGCTTGCACCTCCTTGAGCTGTCACAGACCCACACTGCTGTTAGGAAGAGATTTCCAGACTTTTGACTCAGTGGCAGTGAAGGAACAGCGATTATAGTTTCAAGTCGGAGTGCTGTGTGACTTGGAGGGCACTTTGCAAGTGGTTGTGTTCCTGTCAGCTACTGCCCTTGTCCTTGTAGGTAGGAGAAGTTGCGGGTTGGTTAAGTTGTTGTCGAAGGAACTTTGAGTTGTTACAGTGCATCTTGTAGATGGTGCAACAGGGCTGCCACTGTGCGTCGGTGGTGGAGGAAGTGAATGGTGAAGGTGATGGATGGGGCACCAAGTGGCTGCTTTGTCCTGGATGGTGTCAAGCTTCTTGAGTGTTGTTAGAGCTGCACCCATTATGGCAAGTGGAGAATAGTCCATCACACTCCTCACTTGTGGCTTGTAGATTGTGGACAGGTTTTGAGGAATGTGGTAGAGTTATTTGCCTCAGACTTCCAAGCTGTTGACCTGTTCTTGTACCCACAGTTTTATGCAGCTGGTATAATTGAATTTCAGGGCAATGATGTTGAAAATGGGGCATTCAGCGATGGAAATGCCACTGAATGGCAATGGGAAATGGTTAGAGATGGTCATTGCTTAGCACTGGTGTGGTATAAATATTGCTTGCCACTGATTTAGAATGTTATCCAGGTCTTGGTCTGTAGGGGCACAGACTTGTTTCAATATCTGAGGATCAAGTTGAAATACAACCAAACAACATAACACAGCTTTGATGACAAGAATGCTGCTCTCAGATCCAACTAATGGATATTACAATCTTCCCTTCCTCTGGCTCCAACCCGGAAGCTGGGTCAACTAGTTTAAAATGCATCAACCAACTCTTTGCTTGGAATGCAGTGAAATTGTTCACTCTGGAATTGTAAGTTGTTCAGGGGATTGCGGCGTGTCCGTTCATATGGAGAAATGTAATTTATCTAGGCCAGCTTCCCCTTGTTGCTACACTTTAGAATGTTCCACTATCCACCTTCCCTAATTAGTTTCAAAGATAGAGGGGGTGATTCTCCCAGGACCGCAGTGGGCCAGGAGAGGTAAGCAGAGGCTGTCTCTGCGCATCTCCGTCTGCCAGATTTCCAGTGTTGTCAGCTCTGCACCAGAAATCGGTGTACAGCTGACTAAAATATTTAAATTAAAATTTTAATATTTAGCACGTCCAGGATTGAAGTCGCCGGACCCACTAGCTCTCTCCTGCCACCAGGGGTGTTTCACTCCAGTGGGATTTACAACTGCTCTCCACTAATGGGGAGCTGGCAGCCCAAACCTCCTGGAGTGAAGGAGGGGGCCATGAAGGCCCACCCCAGGAGGCCAGGGGCAAGGGTGGGGGGAGCCCCTGGGCATTGCCAGCCTGGTCCCCAGCACTGCTCAAGGGGTAAAAGTGGCAATGCCCAAGGGGCATCTTGGCACTGCCTACTATGCATCATAGTGCCAAGGGGTGGGGTCTAGAGGGGGCAAGGCCTAATGGGAGCGGGACCTCGGGGCATAGGGCTCCTGCTGCCACTCTGCATTTGGGATTCTAGGCAGAGGGAGGGTGGACAGCGATTGGGGCTGACCACTGGGGGTGGAGAGATTGGCCTGAAAGGAGGGTCAGGGCTGTGATGGGGAGGTGGTATCAGGAGAAGGATTTGGGACTACATGGTGAGGGGCCTAGTTTGGCTTGTTAGTGGAGTGGGGGCAGAGGGCTTAAGGATTGGGACTGCTGGGATGTGGGGGGAGAGTGGATTGAGATAGGCTGGGTGGGGGTGGGGCTGGCCCGTGGACATTAGGAAGGCCAGCGATTGAGAGTGAGGGGGTTAGAAGGTGGGAGGGGTTCCTGTGCTGGCCAGCGATAGGGAGGCCGGCAGTGCAGGGCTATTGTGTAAGCACCGATCTCCGCTCTGATTGGTCCACTCAGCACTATGCTGCTGGCCTCTCCACCAGAAATGGGCTCCACCGCCAAATTTTAATCGTGATTCATGCACTCTGCAGTGCTGAAAGTGAGGGAGAGTCATTTTGAAAATCCTGTTTAAAAAACCAATTTACGGATATTTGGCGTTTAGAATTTTTTTGGGAGAATTCTGGCCATATTCATTTAATATATCTCTTTGAGCTATTAAGGATACATTTAGGTATGAATAGAGTATTATGTTGGTATGAGTACGACAGAATACAATTCAACTGTGAGAAGGGTAGCGTTTTTTTATTTCTTATTCCATCCAAAAGCACAAATTCAAATTGAATCCAATTCATGGTTACCACGTGAGAGATAAGTAAGATCCTCGCTGGCAGGCTGAGGCATTACACCCCCTCCTGGCATCGATCTGATCTTTCACCTTAGCCAAAAGGCTAAAATGGCTTTAAAAAAATTGCATCAGGTAAAGCCTCAGTTTAACAGCCTCATCAGCTGTTCAGAACCTTTACTCTACCCTAGCCTGAGCAAGCCACCATTGCAGGCATCAGCACACTCTCAATGCAAATGGCTAACCTCAATCCCTGCCTGACCAGATTTTCTCCCTTGTTTTTTCCAATCAAGAATTCACGAAGCTCTGTTTTACCGGTAGATTTCTTCTGACATACGTATTAGCTGTATGACTAAACAGCTGTAGCTAGTTGATGCACATCGAGTTTTACTGAGTGAACAATTAACTTAATAATTGCATATTATCACAAGCTATTGTGCAACTATTAAGGTCTAGCATTCTTCTGCTTGGGGAGAGAATATTTTAAATATATAAGTGCTGCATTGTTGGCATGTAAGAGCGTTTAAATAAAGGTTAGCACAATTTTCGGCTTCTCCTATGGTACCATTAGTGCCAGAACTGAGAAGTAGTGTTATAATTAATCAGTAATTTGGTGATTAAACCCACCTTCAGTATATAATGATATCCATGGTAAGGATTTAAAGTTTGATGTGCAACGATAAGGAAAATCCATCATTATAACTCATGAACGAATCAAACAATTATATTCCTGCATTGATATAAGTATGAATGATTCATATGTGCTCCTTAAACTAGTTACAGTTGTTTGGTCAAAATACTGATCCATAATTACACAAAGGACAAGTGGACAAATATAATGTAGATGGATAACAAATTATGAATGTTAGTTATTGAATTGGGGAGAACACATACAGTAACAGGATTACTATTTTGGAGGGAAGTTTAAAGTTTTTGTTACTATTACAAGTAGGTTTACATTAACACTGCAATGAAGTTACTGTGATAATCCCCTAGCCTGCAACATTCCAGCATCTATTGAGTACACTAAGGGAGAATGTAGCATGGCCAGTGCACCCCACTCTTTCGGACTGTGGGACGAAACCAGAACACTCGGAGGAAACTCACGCAGACAAGGCGTGAACACACACAGTGACTCAAGCCAGGAATTGAACCCAGGTCCCTAGTGCTGTGAGGCAGCAGTGCTAACCACTGTGCCTCCACAGAGGAGGCTCCAGATCGAGCTATTTGGTACCAGCTGTATCTGTAATTGCCGCTTGTGTTTGCTTCATAAAATAAGCAAATCATGTTGTCATAGCCAATGTTATTTGCCATTTACATCTGATTAATTTGATCCAACAAATGTCATATATTGTAGCAAGATAGCAGGTAGGCAACTTGAAAGACCAGTCAGTTCTGGGGCATCTGTCGACATGTTTGGACATGTATAGTGACAAGTTTAAAATAAGAAACTGCAGCAAGAACTCGTCCCTAGTTGTTCTTTGCAAAGTCATTGAAACTGAAGAGTTGGTTATTATACATGTAAAGAGCAGCAGATGAAGCAAAGCTTTTCATTATCTAGCTGCAATTCTTGTTTGCAAGCATGTACACTAAAATGAAAGAGCACCATCGTGTGGCCAAGTCAAGAACTTCGAGTGTAATTAAAAATTGCCTTCCAGGGGTCCTTTCCCAATTATTACTAAACCCTTTGAGACGCAGAAATGACAAATTGGTTTGATATCAAACATAGCTTTAAGCCCTTGATAAGGCAATGACATGTGGTGCTTTTGCTCATTTGTAGTTCCTAAGAGCAGTTGTTTTGTCTTCAATCAAAATTAAACTGTGCGGTAAAATCACCAAAGTACCACAAATATATCATATCCAAAATGTTAAAACTGCATCTGTCATAAGTGTTTGATTTTAAAAAAAGAGTCGAAATCTGAAAGAGAACCAGCAATTTGAAACTGGTTGAAAAAATGTGTTTGTTAATCAAAATGGCAAATCGCCTGACATTTCTAATGATACTACTTGAATTCTTTTCAGGTAACTGGTGAGTACTTCATGTAAATGTCAAAACATTTATTAGTTTATCAGTTATAGATAATGGTTTAAAGACAATTGTTCCGTTAAAGCTTAGAGCTACACAGTGTGAGGGGGGCAGGCTATATTTGATCCACTTTTCCACAATGTTTCCCACAAAAACCAGGGTCACCGTATCAAGGGCGGCAAGTGGTTAGCACTACTGCCTCACAGCTACATGGACCAGGGTTCAATTTTGGACAGGTGACTGTGTGGAGTTTGCACATTCTTTCCATGTCTGCATGGGTTTCCTCCAGGAACTCCGGTTTCTTCCGACACTCCAAAGTTGTGCGGGTTAGGTTGATTGGTCATGCTAAGTTGCCCCTTAGTATCCGGTGATCTGTAGATAAGATGGATAAGCCATGGTAGAAGTGTGAGGTTACAGGGATAGGATCAGGGTAAGATACTCCGTCAAAGAGTCGGTGCAGATTTAATGGGCCGAATGGCCTCTTTTGCATTGTAGGGATTGTATGATTTTTTTTGTGAGGGCACAGATTTGTTTGGAATATGCTAATTCATGCATGGGGGAATTCCAATGCTGTCTGATTGTTAGTACCCAGAATATATTTGCTACATTCTTTTGTTAAAGAAGTCTTCACTCATCTGACGAAGGAACAGCGTTCTGAAAGCTAGTAGCGTTTATTACCAAATAAACCTGTTGGACTTTAACCTGGTGTTGTGACATTCCTTCAGTTCAACCCATGCACCAGTGAATGATGTCACAAACTTAAGAGTGGGGAGGCTTTCTAAGGGAGAAAGGAGAACCTTGCAGAAATTTCCAGCTAACCCATCAAGTGAAATAGTGATGCCATTTGTTATCATGGGATATTGACTTATGGGGACACTTACTGAAGATGCATGCATACACCTCTAATTTCAATTTATACATCTATAATGATTCACATGCTCTTGAGACATTTTCCCATGATCATTGTACAGGATCTTATTCACACGCGAGAACTTGCTTTCCATTAACCCAAATGTGGCCTTATACAGGATGCACTTTGGGAGATAGCATGCCAGGGTGAAACAACAAGTTTCTTTTCCATTAACTTGCACACGAGAAAGATATGTATCATAAAATCCCCCTCTCTAATACACTGTCAGATCATATAGCTAAGGGTAAAAAAAACCTACAAAATTTATTAAGAAATAGATTTAAACAAGATTAATAACAAACATACAAGAGTGCTTAATTTCTCACTCATTTCTAAATATTAACTAGCTCGATTTTCATAACTCCAATAGTTTATTAGTGTCACAACTAGGCTTACATTAAGACTGCAATGAAGTTAGTGTGAAAATCCTGTAGTCGCCACATTCCGGCGCCTGTTAGGGTATACTGAGGGAGAATTTAGCATAGCCAGTACACCTAACCAGCATGTGTTTCGATCTGTGGGAGGAAACTGTACAGACATGGGGAAAATGCAGGAATCAAATTTGGGTCCCTGGTGCTGTGAGGCAGCAATGCTAATCACAGTGCTGTTAAATAGTGTATTTCCAGCTACAAATGCACCTACAGATGACGGATTAGGTTAAAAGGATAATCAGCTCCAAAAATTTCAACGCTTCAAAGATGTACCATTTCATATAATTTAGAACAAAAATATCTCCTATTGATCGCAGTGTTAATAACCTGAATATGAGAATATAAATATCACTTGTATATGTTTTTAAGAAGCAGACTGCTCCAATATTGACCAATTAAATACTGCATATCAAAAATGATAGGCAATTACTTCAAAGACTATCACACACAATGTATTTATAAATCCTTTATGCAACCTTTGTACATATCTTTGTGTATTTTTGATTGATATGATGCAATTTTATTTAGAGTTTGAAGTCTCCTTTCTTCAAACAGGGTGTTTTTCAAAGTTTTACATTAATTCCTGAAGTGGATGCTGGAAGGATATACTAAGGTAATATTGATAATTGACAGCAATATGTAATAGTTCGCCCCAACCATAGAAACCGAGTGACTGGAAATTTTGGTTTTAAAAGTAATAGTCCATTTATGGGATTATCTGAAGTATCCAAACTCCTTTGAGACTACAAAAAAAGGCACAAGATCTTCATTCTTGGCCTTAAAAGGAAAACAATCCATTTCATTCAGATATATTATCCATTTTTGATATTGCGTATGTGATAATACTGTGTGTTTAAAAATGTACTTGTATCATGTTTCTTGTGCAGGATTTTTTTAGCAGTCAGTTCTGTTATCAGTGCTACTTTGTCTGTTACTGGCACCCTACATGTTGATGTTGCAGAAGTATAAGTAGTCCTAATGGCTGGAGTGTTTGCTTTTAATCTGAGCTAATGCAAATGTGTTATTTTAGTGTTTTCCCCAATGTTTTTCAGAATAGGGTTTGATTAGGTTGATTGATAAGGGAAAAAAATCATGTGACTGGGTGGGACTAGTCTTATTCAGAGAAATCAAATCAGTTGCTGCTTGGCATCTTTAGAGAGAAGTACCTCTTTCTTTAAAGATTGGAGACTGAGATCTGCCTGAAAACATGTATCTTTCTCCGAAGTTCTGCTGTTTCATGTTAGTTCTTTCTCTGGACGTGGCTCTATGGGACTCAGAAGACAGGTTGTCTTTCTGTCCAAAGGGGTTAGATGGGTGGAAATCTAGCATCCATGTGAGCATATGTGTTGTTGTGCTAATAGATTCTGAAGAAGGATTCATGTCTGTGAGAATATGCTTAGGTTGGAGCTATAGAGATAGATAGTGTTATAAATTATACCTTGTTATATTTAAATAGTTCAACTGGTAAAAGTTACACTAATTCTTTTTGTCATATTCTAATTGTGTTCTTAAATAAAGTTTTCTTCAATAAAAGCTTCCTAGGGGGTTAATAGAATCACACTTGGAGTGAAACACTTTATGCTCATACAGATCCCAAAATCAAAAAGTCTGGGCTAACTTCACAATATACCTTGGAGTTTCTCATCTGCTAAAATTATGAGCGGACAGTATAGTCAATGATGTCATATATAGAGCTTCCACCATAAAATAATAGTGTTTCTGTGACCCAGTTGATTGAACTTATGTTCCATATTCGAATACATTCTGTGCATCAGCATCAAAGCAGAATTTAAATGTTGCTTTATGCTGAAAATAACAGAGGTGATTGGCTTTCCAAAATCTTAAGATTTGGAAAGCACTCAGAAACATTTCCAAATCAATTATGGCTTGTAATTCAGTTTAATTTTTTTATATTTAGTTTACAGGCAGGCTTTAGTGTCTGTCTTTGGCATTGGTATGAGTGAACTATGTGACACTTCCACCTTAGTGAGGCCATAAATGAGAATTACATCTAGCACACTAGGCAGCACTGGTGCCTCACAGCACCAGGGACCGGGGTTCAATTCCCAGCTTAGTCAATGTCTGTCTGTGCAGAGTGTGCAATTTCTCTCTGTCTGCGTGGGTCCCCTCTGGGTGCTTTTAGTTTCCTCCTACAGTCTGAAAGACATGCTGGCTAGATGTAATGGCTATATTAAATTCTCCCACAGTGTACCTGAAAGGGGCAGGAGTGGAACATTACATCTTTTAGCACTTTAATTATTTTTACCAATGACAAATGTAGTTGCAATGATTTTCTTCCTGATCGTAATTATAGAAAATATTCTGAATGCTGACAGCCTGACAAATACTGGTGATTTGTATATATGTCATGGTCTCACTGCAGAATTGTTACCAATAGCTATTTTCAACCTCACTTAGATTTTATGGGCTGTATTATACTTCTGATAACATCCATCATTCCTGGTGTTAAAAAGACACCAATTGGGCTTTAATCAGGAATTTTGACAGGTAATATTGCACAAATTAACATTTTTCTGATGATATGTACTGAAACCACATGAAACAGTCAGCTCAAGCTGAAGCCTTCCAGCGAGCTATCTAATGTGGGTGTTACTTAGTGCTGTTATCAAGTAAACCAGATTTTAATCCCAATTTCAAACTGGAAGGTTTATAGGCAAAAATAGGATTTTCCCAACTCAGAGTAACAGAAGTGGCTCACCTCAGAAGAGCAACTGAACAAATATAAATTATAGTCCACATTTAGAATTCTGCATGTGATACATTAATATCAGCACAGACCATCAACAAAGAAATTAATAGCTCATTCATCTCATTGTTACTTGTGGGATCACATTTGCCTTTGTGTTATTGCATTTTAGAGTATTTTTCGGTGCAATGTATGTTGAGATAATCAATGCAGTGAGGTATTGCTGTATTTTATAGGTGTCCCTGACCTACCAAGTACAAACTTTCACACTGTTACCAGCTTTCTTATAGTACAAAGAACAAAACAGCACAGGAAACAGGCCCTTCGGCCCAACGAGCCCACGCTGCCACCCTGATGTTCACATCTCTACCCGCGATCCCTGTCCATGTTTATAGATCGATGGATTAAAAACCAAATTTGAGACAATTTAGGGAGAATTTGTTTTGCCAATTAGCCTAAGAGCACATCTTTGGGATGTGGGAGGAAACCGGAGCTCCCAGAGAAAACCCACGCAAGCACGGGGAGAATGCGCAAACTCCCACAGACACAGGCCCAAATCAATGTATCTGCACAGCACAGCGATAGTCACTGAGCTGTCGTGTTGCCCATCAAATGGTCCAGGTCAAGCGTACACTAATGACATGAAGCACTAGGATACTCTTGGAAAAAAAATCCAAGAGCGGTCCTCTCACGACCCATCGCGTGTATGCCCCTCGTTAGACAACAAGGTGGACCAAAGCACCTGTAGGATAAAAACAAGTACATCAATATCATCATCTATTTACACACTTCCCAGGGACTCCCAAGGCTCATGATCCTATTTTAAATCAGTTTTCTATACCCCTCCATTCCCATTCTGTTCATGTGCCCATCTAAGTATTTCTTAAATAACTCCAGAGTACCTGCCTCCACCACTTTACTTGGCAGCGCATTCCATACCCCCACCACCCTCTGTGTGAAAAAACTCCCTCTAGCATCCAAATCATACCTTACCCCCCTCACCCTAAGCCCGTGACCCCTCGTGCTATTTGAGTCCATCCTAGGAAAAAGCTTAACCCTGTTTACTCTATCTATCCCCTTAGAATCTTGTACACCTCTATCAGATCTCCTCTAAGTCTACGTCTTTCTAAGGAAAACAGTCCCAATTTGCCTAATCTCTCTTGTAACTCAGACCTTCCAGCTCTTGTACTCTATACCCCTTCCTTTAAAGGCTAGCATACTATATGCTTTCTTCACAACCTTCTCCACTTGCTCTGCCATCTTCAGAGACTTGTTCACCTGCACCCCCAGGTCCCTCTACGTTTCTATACTCTTAGTAGGTCTACCCTTTATCATATACCTCCCTCCTACGTTCTTTCTCCCGAAATGCATCACCTCACATTTATCAGGATTGAATTCCATCTGCCATCTGTCTGCCCAAGCTACCAGCCTATCTATGTCCTGCTGCATCGCCTGACAATGCTCCTCACTATCCGCAAGTCCAGCCATCTTTGTATCATCTGCAAACTTGCTGATCACACCACTTACTCCCTCTTCCTCAAAACTTTAAAACATTTTTAAAGTTTATTTATTAGTGTCACAAGTAGGCTTGCATTAAGATTGTAATGAAGTTATTGTGAAAATCCCCTAGTTGCTACACTCTAGCACCTGTTCAGGTATACTGAGAGAGAATTTAACATGGCCAATAATGTATCTAACCAGCACAGATTATGGAAGGAAATTGGAGCACCCAAAGGAAACCCACACAGATACAGGGAGAATGTGCAAACTCTGCACAGACAGTGATCCAAGCTGGGAATGGAACCCAGGTCCCTGGCATTGTGAGGCAGCAGTCCTAATCACTGCCATCATGTAGCTGTTCTTGCAGCAACTCTTGCAGGTCATTCAAATTTACATTGCTTCTCATCTTTTTCAGTGCTACAGTGAAATGAGTGAAGTTATTTATCACTGACAAGTTTCTTTGTAAGTTTGCTTTTTTTTTCTCTGTGAAACTATCATGTCAGTTCTGTCAGATTCCTCCCTTGGTGTCAGTATGGAATTAGGTGCTTGAAAGTACAGCTTACCTCCCATGTTAGGAGGTTTAAATTTAACATTGCTGGGGGGACAGAACATGAAGGGAAGGACAGTCTGCTTATATACCCTGCCTAATTTTCCTATCCATTAAAATCAAAATTTGCAATTACATGTATTTGCATTTGTAGCCTCTTTTAACATGATGAAGTTCATTGATCAAAATTTAATGCTAAACCTTATTAAGAAATATTAGTAAAAAATAACCAAATCTTCATGAAAGAGGTCAAGTTAAGGACTTAGAAGTGGTAAGGGAAGAAAAGAAACAGAGCTTTTCAGCAGGGAATTTCAAAGTTTACAGCTGCAGCAGCTATAAATTCATTAGAAGCCAGAATCAAAGGAGTATAGTGATATCAAAGGGGAGTAGCGATGGTACATTATGGTATGGAGACAAGGAAGAACAGAAACAGGCTGTTGTTGAGACCTGGACTAGGTCACTCAATCTGACATTAGCAAAGTTAAAGGTGGGGGGGGGGCGGCACAGTGGTTAGCACTGCTCCAGGGATTTGGGTTCGATTCCTGGCTTGGGTCACTGTCTGTGTGGAGTTTGCATATTCTCCCCATGTGTGTGTGGTTTCTAGATGAAACCAGTTTCCTTTCACAGTCCAAAGATATGTGGGTTAGGTTGATTGGCTATGCTAAATTGCCCCTTAATGTCAGGGGATTCGCAGGTAAATGCGTGGGGTTACGAAGATAGGGCCTGGGTGGGATTGTTGTTGATGCTGAATCATTGGGCCTCCTTCTGCATTGTAGGGATTCTATGTTAACTTATTTATGATGAGGCTAACTTTTAAATTTTGTTTTCAAAATGTTGGTAACATAGGCAAAGCCACATTTTGTGTCTTTTTTCACTAATTATCATGAGAATGTTCTTGTGCCATTGTAGCTCATTTGACAGATGGTTTAATATTGATATTTTGTAGGAAATTACATGACATTAATACACCAATGAAGAAACAGCCATGTGCCCAAATCAAGAGAACACATGGCAATGAAAGGTGACAGTGTTTTCCGATTAAAGATCATCTTGACCAGAATCATGATTTCTTTGTCACTCCATAGATGCCCCATGCCTTGCTGAGTATTTCCAGCATTTTCCGTTTTTGATTTATGGTGGTGATCTTGTCTTTCAAGGAAATTTGAGGGTTTTTGGATAAAGCCAAAGGTTTGGTGAATTGTTGCAGTGTATTGCATAGATTGTACATAATGAAGCCAGTGAAGATGTGTGGATCAAAAACAGAAAATGCTGGAAAATCTCAGAAACAGCATCTGTGGGGAAAGAATAGAGCCAATGTTTTGAGTCCATATGGCTCTTCATCAGTAGGTGGGTGAAAATTCAATAGAAGTAGCATTCGAAAGATGCATTTAGTAAGTTGGTTCGCGGGTATTAATGCTTAATTTTAATTCAAATGCATTCACTTAAGGGATTTCCACAGTAACTTAACTGCAGTGTTAAAATCTGTTTTATTTTCAGCTTTTTCAACTCTTTTTCAGCTGGGCTAATCCACCCCAATGGCAGGTATTCCATTATCCTCCTAGCTTCAGCTTTGTAGATGATGAACATGCTTTTGAAGAGTCAAGAGGTAAGCCATTCACAATATATCCAGATTTTTCTCAGGTATTGCAGCTACATTAAGTTTCTGACCAGTGGTGTTACAATTGTTACTAAAGTCTCATGGCACCTCAGATGCAAAATCAAAAGATGCTACAATTGTCTTTCACCTGCTCCATTTGCTACTATGGTTTTGCCATGAGAGAGGTTTCCAAAGTTGAGAATCTGGGGAAAATCTGACCCCCATAAAATGGATAGGTTTGGGACAGGGGGCAGTTAGTGTTAAATGCTGAAAATCAGCCTCAACCTGCCCACTTCCAGTTTTAACAGAGGCAGAACAAGTGGTAGACAACTAACTGATACCAAAGAGGCTGAGTGCAGTATTTTTTTTCGCCATTTGAAATTTTATTCCTGGGCCAGCTTTCCAGGAATTGAAAATGGAAAAGCTAAAACATTGAATTAATTCAATCAGACAAAACTTAAGGATGTATTTAATAAGTTGATTCCCAGGTATTAATACTTAATTTTAATTCAAATGCATTCACTTGAGGGATTTTCACAGTAACTTAATTGCAATGTTAATGTAAGCTTCCTTACGACTAATAAAGTTTCGTGCACTCCAGACACAATCTCCCACCTTTTTCTGTCACGAAAAAGATACAAAAGTCTGAGATCACGTACCAACTGACTCAAGAACAACTTCTTCCCTACTGCCATCAATAAGATAAACCCATATCTTCATTTATTTTGTTTGATTTTCTGCTGATTTGGTATATTGTCTTTTGCCTTCACTTTCATTTTATATAATTATTTATAAAGTTTGCATTGTCAAAGTGTACGGAGTTTGAACGCACTGGGGGAATCAATAGCTCAAATTCTCCCAGGAGTTAAGTTTGATAAGGCTAAGGTTGTTGCTAATAATTTGCTTCCTTAATACAGCATTTTCGATTCTCCCAAGGCTTATTTTTTTTTGAGTCAGAGAAACAAAGTTAAAACTGAAAGAGTATTTTATCATTCCTGTTAGTTAGGAAATAACATTGCCATATTTAATATCTGAATTATCAAATTAAGTAAAGTTAATTGATGAAGTTTATAATTCAGAAATAATAGTTCACTTCAAGCTTAAAAAATGCTGACAATTGTGAAACTTTTTCCACAGAAGGCTGTGGAGACCAGGTCATTGAGTATCTTTAAGACAGAGATAGATAGGTTCTTGATTTAACAAGGGGATCAGAGGTTATGAAGAAAAGACAGGAGAATGGGGATGATTAAAAATATCAGCCACGATTGAATGGCAGACTTGATGGACCGAGTGGCCTAATTCTGCTCTTATGTCTTACGGTCCGACAATAGGTCACAGATTGTGATGTTCTGACAAAGGTCATCCAGACATTAGCTCTATTCTCTCCCCACAAAAAATCCTGGAAAAGCTCAGCTGGTCTAGCAGCATTTGTTTTTGTTTGTGATGTAAATAAGTTGCTTCACTTAACATATGTCTGACATAGCTAAATGTCCACCAGTGATATAGTAACCTAATGATATGATCACCACAAAAATCTATAGTTTTTATTTCAATCTTAAACTATGTCCAAACAGCCACGTGAAAATAATTTTGAGCTTATGCAGCCTAAAACTACATATATATTCAAATGGGCCAATACAAGGGAATATAAACTCCAAAGGCTGACAGAATGGAAAGCCTAATTGAAAAAAAATTGTGTGCATAAGCTGAAGAGTTTTTTTTCAATTAGACAATTCCCCTGCCATTAATACTTAGAAAGCACTAGTGAAAATTAATTTTAAAGATCATCTCACCTGCATGTTTCATTTACATTGCACAAAATCGTTGACATTCTCTTTAATTTGTGCACAAAAACCATACTGGTGAAAAAGAAAGCATTCTTCATTTTAAAGAGTGGCTTATTGGCCTTTTAATGTATTCTTTTGAAATGACACTGGATAACTATTTTAATACCTCCCAGCCAGAAAGGAGACTCCATTTGGGATCTAGTTCCACAGCCACCATCTACATCCCACCCAAAACACAGTTTTCCCTGTGGTAGCTTGGTAGTTAATGGAGCCTGGAAGCAATTACAAAAATAGTCCTACCTCCCCTGTCCTCACTCAGTATCCATTTTAGGTACACCTACAGTAGTGGTCAAGACACACCTGTCAACAGAAAGCCTGTTGGCTAACTTTTTTACCTCCCTTTCCCAGTCAGAAAATACAAGATCAATCGTACCTTATGTATCTTAGTATCTGACAAATTGACAGTGAAGACTAGCTAAGTTAGCACTCCAGTGCTAAGTAATACAGTGGGCATTTCTGAGTTATAACTGGAGCTCTGGGATTCTCTGCTTCTCCAAAAGGAACCAACCTATCTAATGATGGCTGAAGTTAAATATACAATCTTTCTTGCTTCAATAACTTCATAATTTCCTAAATAAATGCTTCAGGGACAGAAAAGGTGAGCACCAGTTTACACAGTGCCATCCTCCCCATTCTCTGGGCAATTAACAAAAAAACTGGCTGCATCACAAGCCAACAATTAAAGCAGTGACCACTCTAAGCTTAGAAATGCTAACAATTGAGCTTTTTTGAAGTTGAGTGAATGGTCTGATGGGATCACTGTGACAGAGTCAAGTGTCAATCTAACTGTACAGTCACATCAACCCTGGACAGGATACTTTCTGGCACATCTTACTTGAGTCACAATTTGCAGAGGAAAGAGCAGGGAGTGAGATTAATTGCACCATTCTTTGTAAAGAGCCTAGTAAAAGCACAAAGGGTCAAATGACTTCCTCCTGCAATATATAATTCTAAATTACAGCAGAAATAGAAATCGTTGGAGCTTGACAACAATCTAAGCAAGTGATGAAATACTTAAATACAACTAAAAAGAATTCTTTTCTATTGTAAAAGCAGATACATCATTTACACCACTTTAATATTGAAAAACCAATCACCTTTTACTTTGTAAAAATAGATGACTTTTACAAATCCCATATAGAATGAAACGAAAACCCCAGATAGAATGAACACTGAAATCATCCATGTCTATTCTGACTTCCAAGTTGATGATGCAGAGATGGTCTATGTAGCCGTAGCTCAAAGGTTTGGTTCTAGAGAACATCTCCACATCGCATCAATGTCTTGGGGCTGAGCTGATTAGCCTCTAACAAACACAAGCATCTTTCTTTGTGTCTGGTATGATTCTGGCCAATGACTTTACCTTTAAAGTTTTTAGTGAGAATGCCTTGGTGCCACACTCTCTAGAAGGAGTTCCCATCTCACCTCTGGAATGCAGTTCATGAGCAGATTTTGTGGCAAGTAAGTGGCACTTGATTATACACCCATTCTATCATTTTGTTGATCATTGTGCGTAGGCTGCTGAGGTAGTATTGATCAGAGTGCATTCACCCATTTTTTTCTGTGGGCAGGACATATTCTGTTGTAAATGCCAATATTGCAACTCTATTGGTACAGATTAGCTAGAAGGCCAATTCTGGAAGCAAATGTGCCTTTAAAAATAGAAAATCTGTTGAAGACAAATAAAAATCTCTCTTTAAACCTTAATTCCAATTGGATAAATATATCAGTATTATTTCAAATCATCTGTCAAATGAAAAGCAACTTTGGTTGTTTAAAAATCATCACACATGATCTGACCATCTAAACTACATCAAACATGATATAACATACATCACCTTTAACATGATGAGATGTCACAAGTCAACGATAAAGTGAGGAATAAGAGTAAGCTGCAAGATGGTGGCTGGAACAGTCTCTGATCCAAAACCTCAATGAATGAAACTTGGCAGTTATGTACATGTTAGGTGCTAGAATTTCCTAAGTCAGAATGTGCAACTTAATCACACTGTTGCAAACTTAAACATGCATATAGTCAATGGACAGACAATTATATCTAGCTTTAGATGATTTAATTGCATGTTAAATTATACAGGAAAGAATATTTCATCAGCAGCAGATTAAAATCCAAGTACAATTTTGAGGTTGAGTTTGTATAATTACAGAATTCACCATTTGAATTCAACTGTATACATTAATATATAGGCTGCGTACATTCAGCTCCAGCTGAGGGTGTACAATTAAGATGGAAGAAACTGGAATTATTCATAATATTCTTATTTATTCTGATGGAAATTTGAGGGAACTGTTAAAGAATGCTACCCCTTTGTCATTTAACAAATGAAAGCACTGCCCTTCAACAAGGTTTTTAGTTGGCGCAGTGACACAAAAATCCTTCCTTGTGATTAGATGATGCTTTAATATCTAACCACGCAAGACTGCTGTTATCACATTATCAAATTTCCCTATTACAGGTGTCAAGGAATTGATTACTAGCTAAAATGCCCACAACAATTATCCAAGAGATTTTATAACGATGCCACAATAGAAATAACTGCACCATAATACTTTGATAATCTTTATATATTACTAATATTTTGGTCATAATACCATTATTCACAAAGGACTGATTTTTTTTCCAAGATTAAAAGCTATCACCAAGTTTCTTCTCCATACATCAATGTTTTGTGCTATCACCAACAGCAGAAGTTGACATGTTGAATGTAAATCACTAAGAGGTTGCAATACAATAACAGGGCATGGAGCTGAAGACTTCATGTAGAACTAAATAGTCCTTGTTCACTAACTTATATTTCCTCCTTTCAGTGATTTACATGTTATAACACCAAGCTTGGTCATAAAATTCTTCTGCTGCCACTGGGCTGTGTAATCATCTGAGATCTTGAAATCAACCTGCAAATAAAATAAATATTAATAAAATAATTTTGTACATAGTTTAGTTGCAACAATTTACGTGTAAATAATTGAGAGTGACTATTGCTTATTTTAAGGAAAACAACAAATATTAAAAGCAGATGAAGGAACAACAGTGATGGAGAGAGGAGGCAATAGGGTTATGATTATTCTAACAGTGACAACAAATAGGATAGTTCAGTCTTCTTATGCCGTAAATCTCAATTTTTACAATGTCCTTTTTCAGTTTGGCTCTGTTATTATCAATGGTGTATTCTGTATCTGAAGTATACCAGTTAATTCTGCAGAGGATGCTTCTGAACTGTAATCTTTCAAAGCTACTTTCTCTCCTTACAATGTTACGAGAGCAGTCTAAAATAAATTAGGAAAGAATTTAATGAGTCATGAAGAGGGACTGGTGCAAAAGCTGCATCAGAAAATTTTCCCGATACTGTCCTTTCTTCCATGATTAAACGTTGGATACTGTTGTGCTCCATCCAACAGGTCAGAAGACTCGCTCTGCTAAGCAAAGGCAATATAAAGCAGTTTTTATGCATAGAACATCTTTTAAAAATGGATGCAGGTACTACAGTCAATAATTCTCTGCTGAGGAAGTGAATAGGGTCATTGATCTGTATGAATATCTGATCAATGAAACATTGAAAACGCCATTATGGATACAAATGATTTCCATAGAATGCTTACTGTGCTGAAAGAGGTCATCAAGCCCATGAGGTCCACACCAACTCTCCGAAAGAACACCCCATCCAGGTCCTCCCCTCTGCCTTACCCAGTTATCCTGCACATTTACTATGGCTAATTCCACTTACCGTACACATTTTTGGACACCAAGGGGCAACTTAGCATGGCCAAATAATCTAATCTGCACATTTTTAGACTGCAGGAGAAAACCGGAGGAAAATGCACACTGACAGGGTGAGAACACACAAACAGCATACAGACAGAGGAAAACGTGCAAATTGAAACTGCCATCCACAGTCAGAATCGATTCCTACGTACTTGTAAGGTAATCATTGTACCACTGTGCTGTCCTATTTAAGGGACCATCATTACCACCCTAAGTACAAAAGATGATTTCCTATCTAACGAATATTTGTTAGGCAATTAGTGCAACCCTCAAGCTGTTCACTATTCTCCATTCTAGAAGAATACAATTCTTCTGGTATTTATGTCAACAGCTTCAACTTCTGTTGCTTTACTTTACTAACACATTTGGTTCACATTTTGTGATGATAACCTCAAAAGCATTTCTCAAATTCTCATGAATCCCAAAGCAAGCTTATTATTCACAACTGCAAAGGGATATGATACGCAAACAATGTGCTACAACAGTATACTTTTTTTCTCTCTTCAATAAATCTTTCTGTAGCTTCCTATTGTAAGTATTACCTGTAATTTTTCAAACACTTTCTTCTTTGGTTTCAGTTCATCATCTGCTGCACCGTTTTCAAATCCTACCACAAACACACGCTCTCCCGGGGCAGAACCTTCTGGAGGGTTTAACGGTTCCACTTTACGCTTTTCACCTTCTCTGTAATTACAAGGAGCACAAACCTGACTCAACAGCAATGTTCAATACAAAATCTGCATTTGAAACATTTACTTTTCTGCTCAGTATCTCATATTTTTTCAGTCACCATCATGCTAAAAATTAGTTTCAGCAATTTTACCACCTTGTCAAAGTCACAGTTTATTGGAAAAGTGCCACTTCCATTAAATCCTACTGTGCGACTTTGTCACACATCTGTATCATTTCTAATTAGTTCACACCAATGCCAACAGTTGTAATGAAATATTTATTTTACAAAGCAAGAGTGCAAGTTTCAACTAAACACCGTAAAACTATTGAGTTCAATTACATGCACCGTCTACTTTAGAGGCACAAATGCTACAAATGTGGTGGGTGCCATGGGCATTTTTTAGATACATTCTTTCATGAGATGCAGGCAAGGCCAGCATGTGTTGTCCATCCCCAACTGCCCTTGAACTGAATGGCAGTCTTGGTCACTTCAGAGGGCAGTCAGGAGTCACCCATTTTTTGCAAGTCTGGAGTCACATGTAAGGACAGCAGATTTCCATCTCTAAAGAAACCAGATGAATTTTTATGATAACTGATGATCATTTTATGGTCACCATTACAGACTAGCTTTTCTTTTCATAATTCCAGATTTATTAATTGAATTGATTCCACTAATTGCATGATTGGACTTGAACCCATGCCCACATAGCAGTAGTTTGGGCTTCTGGATTATTAGTCCAGTGACATTACTGGCTCAGCAGACTCCATCACTCTGTAGATGCTAGTTCATATTGGGGAACAGTCCACTGGCACTGGTGTAACTTTGGTAGCTCATCTGAATGAATACGCTCTGCTAAGACCTTGGATAGTATCAGCAAATCGCTTAATCATAGGAATTATCACAACTGAGTCCCATTTTAACACTGACATCAACATAGGCTTTTCTCTGTGGGGATAACGGGCAGCTTTCTGCAGGTAACTCATCTATTTCCTCTCCTTTGCCAAGTATATAGTGATGAATTTTATCATAATTAGTAATTATTCATTCAGCCAGTTTAAGTTTCAGGGTTAGATGTTCCTCTGCTCAAGGGAATTTTGAGTTTCCAAGTGTCAATTAGAAGAAAAAAGGAGGGAATCTTTGATGCCAGGGCTCTTCTACCTGTACACTTCCAAGCAATTTCTTGGATGTCCCCCAGAGGTAATGGGAGTGGAGTACTTATCCCAGCTGTTGGTGCAAGTATGCAAATAATGAAGCAGCAGAGGTCCTAATTGCAGCTTTCAACTAATTTTTCTTCTTTGAATAGTAATTGAAAACTCAGTCAGAAGAAGCTGGCAGTAAGGGTTGCATCTACATTGAAGGAATATCAGACTAGTTTCAACAATCAGAACTCCCATAAATATATACGTCAGGGAAGGATATACTTTGGGAACAGTCCCCAGTGCTTAGACTTGGGGGCAGTAAAGGTGGGGGAATGAGAGAAAGGTAAAACATTGGAGCCTTAATCTTTTTCTCTTTTGCCTAATCTGTATTAGTATTGTGGGGATACTCAGAATCTCTACAGTGCAGGAGGAAGTCATTCAGTCTATCGTCTCTGCACTGACTCCTCAACAGAGTATTTGTCCAACAGAGTCCATTCCTGCTCTATCCCCATAATCCCACTTGTTTGATTTCCCCTAACCTACACATCTTTGGAAACTGCGGGCCAATTTAGCATGGCCAATTCACCTAACCTCACATCTTTGGACTCTGAGAAGAACCTGGAGCATCTGGAGGAAACCCACGCAGACATGAGGACAACATGCAAATTCACAGTCATTCAAATCTGGAATGGAACTGGTAAAGTGTAATTTCTTCCTCCATTCTGTATTAAGCAACTAAGGATGAAGGATGGTAAAACTGAAGTACTGGGTATTTCTATCATGGCATTCATTGTCAATAACCTCTTGCTGAGACTCTGGAGGGTAAATGCACTCAGACATGCACACCCAAAAGTGTCTTGGTGTGGATTGCCACTCTGGGGTGAGTTAGTCAATTTCCATCTGTGAAGGGACAAGCATCTGCTGTGGTTTCTGCTTATCTGGCTACCAAGCAAATCTTGCTGAAGGTGTAAAATCATATACCAGGATCATGAATGGACTAAAATCAGAAACTGCCAACTAGTATGGCGAAGTACACTTGGCTGTTACCTATGCACTTCACATGTTAGCACTGTACTATCCATTTCAGGGGAAATAGTAAGACTCAGCTATAAGATAGAATGCGTAAACTGAGCTCCAATTACAAGCCCCAAAATGGCAGAGTATTTGCCATTTTTTTTTATTTGCAACAGAAGGTTTTATTTTAGAACTCCAGGATATAAGACATAGGACAGCACAGAACTGGATAAGGCTACTGGTGTCAATCTGGACTGGTCTTAATGTAAACACATGAGATTTGTTATTTCTTTGCATTTCTATCCGTTGAGGATTTTTTTTCTACTTTTATAGACTTGTACAGTTGAAGATATTTCTACCAATAAATGAACTGCTAAGATGCTGCCTGAATGTAAAAAATCAAGTGCTACAGAAAACTTGTCAGCACATTCTTTGAGCCAGAAACTGATTGAATTTACAATCTATAGATCACATCAAAGTTGCAGCACTGTGAAATATGCATCAGCTACAAAGTACAAGGTATTCCAAAATCAATTTCCATTTGAAATTTCTTGGGCTGAAGTCCACTTTAAAATGCAAATTTCCAAAAATGATGAAAAGATGCAGAATGTTTTGTTATAAAGACCACGAATGGATAGGCTACCAAGTCATAGCTCAGCCATAAAGATCCAGAAGCAAATGGACAAATAAAAAAGCGAACATAAATAAATTAGCCAAATAAGAGTTGGAGAAGGGCAGATGTCACCAGACTAGTAACCCAGAGGCCGAGGCTAATGCCCTGAGATCATGGATTGAATCCATGGTAGACAGTAGAATTTAAATTCAATCATCTGGAATTGAAAGCTAGCTTCAGTAATGGCATATATGAAATCACTGATTGTCATAAAAAACCACATGGTTCACTCATACCCTTTAGGGAAGGAAATCTTGCATCCTTACCTGGTCTGGCCCACATATGACTCCAGACCCAAAGGAATGTAATTAACTCTTAACTATCCTACCAATCCACCGGTTCAAAGGCAGTAAGGGATGAGCAACAAATCCTGGCTGTGCCAGCATTGCCAACATCCTCATGAAAGAATTTTTAAAAATTGTACCCAAAAGAATGTTCCTTTAATTTCATGGGAAGAAGGGAGGCCTAGCATCAAGGAAAACATCAAACAAGTGTCTATTTTAGAATTTTTATACCTAGTAAGATCACCAGAGTTAGCAAAGAGACTAAGATCCTGAAGATATCCAGGAATCAACAGTTAAGCCAAATAATTATCCGACAGTCGGAAAGATAATGTTTTGTCTCCATCAAGATGAACTTGGTAAATACAATAAGGCGCAATACCCCTCACTGAATGTCCATTTTATTATGCTTTATCACAAAGGGATAAATTTGGCACATTAGATTTACTCTCAAGCAGGCTTCTTCTTTGATGGAGATAATAGAAGGCTCATATCTTTAAACATATGAGCTGAAAGTCTCAGTAATTCAACAGGAGAGAGATGAGATTAAAAAGAACCCTCTGAAAAGTAGAATTCTATTTAAGCTTCATGTTAAAGAAAAAAGGTCAAATATTTCTGTAGGAGATGATCGTAGAAATTGCGATATTGCATCTAACAAATGTTCACATTAAGTAAAAAAACTGAAGTGTTTCCTACCAGGGTTAACACTTTCTGTATGGAATATGGCAATAAAGCAGAGATATTGGTTATGTACCAACTGCAATAATAAAGTTCATTGTTAGTACATATTACCAAAATACCGTTTAACATCTAAGATTGATAGGCAAAGGAATAAAATGAGAAGTACGTATCTGTGCTCAAACAATACAAGCCAAAATGCTTTATGGTCTTAACAGATGCACATTATCAACAAAGCTATATAATAGCATTCCACTTATGGAACTGATATCATCATTGCATCTGGTCAATTTCATTCTACATCTGAGTAAAGATGTGCAGAAATTGGAACGTCTGTTTTGGAATTGATTTATAATGTTTTCATTTTAATCAAGTTCACTAGTAATGCTGCCAATCCAAAAGTGACTATAGAAAAGTGCTGATAGCAAATAAAAAGGTAACATAAGGTTTAATGTGAAAAGTATTAAACAGATTTATTAAAAATTTTGTACAGGGATATCAATCTCATATGTGGAATATTAATGTCATGTGAAATTGTTTAGAATATTGTCTGCTCTGAAAATCCATTAACTATAGTATGAAACATGAGCCAACATTAATATTTCAGGATGCTCAGAAAAACATTGTTCATAACATATTGCTAACGTATTGACTTGAGAGAAAGAATTGGATTTGATTTAATGTACACAGTATACATTACACACAGCACACAGTGAAAAGTATTGTTTCTTGAGGGCTATAAAGACAAAGCATACAGTACATAGGGAAGGAAAGGAGAGTGCAGAATATAGTGTTACAATCATAGCAAGTGTGTAGAGAAAGAGCAACTTAATATTGACTACAACTTTTTATTTAACAGTCAGTTTTCTTTATCTAAAACATATCCTCTGATGATCAAACCATGGTTTAATAAGTTTTATGACTTTCAATTACTCTTGTCTACTCACATGGATGCACAGAGCAACATAGCTTGAGATTCAATTCCTCGCATCTTCTGTGGCTTCAGATTACATAATAATATCACGTCACGATTGTGGAGCTCCTCGGCAGGAACATACTGCACTAACCCACTGACAACTGTCCGTGGTTGTGCTTCTCCGACATCCACCTTCTCCACGTACAGACTATCTGCATCAGGGTGCTGCAGTAAACAAAAAGAAACATTAATTTCGTAGTAATTGTATTTGCTTCTGGAGTAAATCATGAGATTGTGATTACAAGCTTAGATTTCAAAAGTCTGAAGATTACTGGGTATAAGAAGACAGCATCAGGTAGAAAGCTCCTGGGAAAGATTCTGTTAAAGTATAAAGGTGCAGGAAGAATCTTAATTTTAAATGCACTTAGGAGCTCAAAAGTAGTAGTTTTACAGAATGATGGATTTTAACAGTGCAAAGAACAAGAAAGGAATGTTCAGAAAAGCATTGATCATAGCAGTACTGCGAACAAAGAGAAAGAATTTGATTTTATTTACTGTTGTCACGTATATACAGTGAAAAGTATTTTTTCTTGTGGGCTGTAAAGATATAGCATATAGTACAGAATGTAGCATTACAGCCATGGCTAGGATACAGAAAAAGATCAACTTAATGCGAGGTAGATCCGTTTAAAAGTCTGATGGCAGCAGGGAAGAAACTGATTTTGAGTTGGTCGGTATGAACTTTTTCCCCATGGAAGCGAGTATGTCCAGGGTGCGCAAGTTCCTTGATTATGCTGGCTGCTTTTCCAAGGCAGCGGGAAGTGTAACAGTATCAATGGATAGGAGGCTGGTTTGAGTGATAGGCTACACTTTGTTCATGAGCCTTTTTGGTTTATAATAGTCTCAACTGGAAAGAATGCTTTCTATGGTGCATCTGCAGAAGATGGTGAGAGCTGTTCAGACGTGACAAATGTCCTTCGTCTCCTGAGGAAGTAGAGGTATTAGTGGGCTTTTTTAACTATAGCGTCCATATGAAGGGACTAGGACAGGTTGTTGGTGATGTGCACACCTAAAAATTTGAAAGCTCTTGACCATGTCTACTTCACCCCCATTGATGTAGGTAGGGACATCCCTCCACTACACTTCCTAAAGGCAGTGACCATCTCCTTCATTTTGTTGACATCAAGGGAGGGATTATTGTCATTGTACCAGTTCACCAAATTCTTTCTTTCCTGTACTATGTGTCATCATCGTGTGAGATCTGACTCTCAACAGTGGTATCGTAAGCAAACTTGAAAATTGAGTTGAAGGGAATTTGGTCAAAAGAATATAGGGACTATAGTAAGGGGCTGAGGACACAGCCTTGCAGAGCTCCGGTGTTGAGGATGATCGTGAAGATGTTTTTTTTTTATTAATTTGTGGGGCATGGGTGTAGCTGGCTGGCCAGCATTTATTGCCCATCCCTAGTTGCCCTTGAGAAGGTGGTGAGCTGCCACCTCGTATCGCTGCAGTCCATCTGCTGTGGGTTGATCCATAATGCTATGAAAGAGGCAATTCCAGAATTTTGACTCAGTAACTGCGAAGGAACGGCTATATATTTCCAAGTTAGAATGGTGAGTGGCTTAGAACGGAATTTGCAGGTGTCCCCATTTATCTGCTGCCCTTGTCCTTCTAGATGGAAGTGATCGTGGGTTTGGAAGGTGATATTTAAGGATCTTTGGTGAATTGCTGCAGTGCATCTTGTAGATAGTATACACTGCTGCTACTGAGTGTCAGTGGTAAAGGGATTGTTTGTAGATGTGGTACCAATCAAGCAGGCTGCTTCACCCTGGATGGTGTCAAGCTTCTTCAGTGTTGTTGGAGCTGCACCCATCTTGGGCAATTTTCCATCACATTCCTGACTTGTGCCTTGTAGATAGTGGATAGGCTTTGGGGAGTCAGGAGTTGAGTTACTTGACACAACATTTCTAGCCTCTGACTTGCTCTTGTAGCCACTGTGTTTATGTGATGAGTCCAGTTAAATTTCTGGTCAATGGTAACCCTAAGGATGTTGACAGTGGGGAATTCAGTGATGGTTACACCATTGAATGTCAAGGGGCAGTGGTTAGAGTGTCTCTTATTGATGATGATCATTGCTTGGCATTTGTATGGCACGAATATTACTTGCCACTTGTCAGCTCAAGCCAGTATATTGTCCAGATATTGTTGCATTTGAACATGGGCTGCTTCAGCATCTGAGAAGTCGCGAATGGATGCTGAGCATTGTGCAATCATTGCAAACATCCCCACTTCTGACCTAACGATGGAGTGAAGATCATTGATGAAGCAGCTGAAGATTGTTGGGCCTAGGACACTACCCTGAAGGATGCCTGCAGAGGTGTCCTGGAGCTGAGATGACTGACCCTCCACAGCCACATCATCACCACCTTTTCATGTATCAGGTATGATTCCAACCAGCAGACAGTTTGCTCTCTGATACCCACTGATTCCAGATTCGGTTGAATGAGACTTTGATGTCAAGGGCTGTCACTCTCACCTCACCACTGGAATTCAGCTCTTTTCTCCATGTTTGAAGCAAGGCTGTAATGAAGTCAGAGCTGAGTGACCCTAGCGAAACCCAAACTAGGCATCACTGAACAGGTTATTTGTGTTTGATAGCACTTTTGATGACCTGTCCATCACTTTATTGATGATTCAGAATAGACTGATTGGATGGTAATTGGCCGGGTTAGGTTTGTCCTTTTTGTGTACAGGACATACCCGGGCAATTTTCTACATTATTCATTAGAAGCCAGTGTTGTAAATGCACTAGAAGAACTTGGCTAGGGCAGTGGCAAGTTCTGGAGCACAAGTCTTCAGTATTACTGTTGTCTATCCTTACTGACCGCAGTCTGTGGATTAGGAAGCCCAGGACCCAGTCGCAGAGAGATGAGTTAAGTCCCAGGCCATGTAGTTTGGAGAGAAGTTGCGTAGAAATAACGGTGTTAAAGACTGAGCTGTAATCTACAAATAGAAGTCTGACATTAGTGTCTTTGTTATCGATGTATTCCAGGGTTGAGCATAAGGTCAGGGAGATGATATCTGCTGTGGACCTGTTGCAGTGATAGGCAAGTGAATCCAGACAGTCTGGAAGGCAGGAATTGATTGTGCCATGACTTACCTTTCAAAGCACTTCATAATGATGGATGTCAGAGCCAACGGACAATAATCATTAAGGCACGCTGCCTGATTTTTCTCTGCGTACTGGGATGATTGTTGGCTTTTTGAAACAAATAGGGACCTCAGACTGATGTAGTAAAGAAAGATTGTATATAGAGGTTGGGAACTAGAACTGAGAAAGATTACCTATGAGAATACAAACATTTTCTGATATCTGTCCATGGGTATGAGAGCAGCAGCATGTTGCACCCAAGATGGATTTTGACTTTAGATTGAATGGAAAGGACAAAATGTTTGGCTTAAGGAGAAATCAAGTTTTTTGGTTGCATACTTTGGAAGAGTTGGAGTTCAATTTGAGGACAGCTTTGAAAGTAAGTTCCTTAATGTTGACAGACAAAGCAATAAAATTCAAGCTAAGGACAGAAAGTATAGCTATTGTTTAGACTGGTGAGAATGACAGGATTCTTAGAGATAAGTTCATTATAAGAAAATCTTCTAGAAAGAGAAAAGGACACTGAAGAGACAGCATAGCTCAAGAGTGGAAGAGAAACAATTAACTTAACAATTGATCCTTTTTAGAACAGATGCAACTGTATCTAGAATTAGAAGTAAACAAAATTTCACATACAGCTTTGGCAATGACAGTTGGAGGGAGAGACAACAACTGAAATCAATTTCCAATAAACTTTCCCCAAGGACCTCAAGTATTGCATTTACAGAAGGCCAGAGCAAATGAAAAGCTGGCTCTCAAAACTAAATGCAATTATCAGAATATTTTTGTTAAACAAGAGGAAGACATAAAAGCAGGCAAGATCCAAGGTATTGCACCACATCTGAAGAAAAATAAAGTGTGATGTCTTCAATGAAGATGAGAACATCAGTTACTTCACCACGGTGTAAGAATGAAAACAACAATTTAAACCAGGAAAATATAGCACAGAATTTTCAAAGAAATTCTAGTGAGAAGACTTTTTATATCAAATAAGTTCAAGCGGTTTGCAGAGTGCAATTTGTCTCTGGGCATTTAGACAGAAATGAGAGGACCTCAACTGTGAAGGGACAGACAAAAT
Organism: Sphyrna mokarran; assembly: GCA_024679065.1. Lineage (NCBI taxonomy): Eukaryota > Metazoa > Chordata > Chondrichthyes > Carcharhiniformes > Carcharhinidae > Sphyrna > Sphyrna mokarran. Next base: position 21,144,750 of record JAGIQG010000024.1, on the reverse strand, counting down.
GCAAGAGGATCAGGAAACAGGAAAAGATTGAGGAAAGTCACTAAATTATTAGGGTGATCAGGAAAGTAAAATGGGCAGGCAGGTAGTTCAAAATCCCTCCAAGAACTTGCCCGTTGGCCTGTCAGTCAAAAAGAGCAAAGCCAAAGCTGCTGGTGAATAATAAAACCACCAAAAATGGTGAATTAGCTGAGAGCAAGTTAAAATTAATTGTTTGATTTTGCTTCACTAAAAAATTAAAGGATGGGTTCTAAGGGTTGAAGATGTGTATTGATTAGGGAGATGAGAGAGATTTTCTTTTTTACCACTGGACGTTGAAGCCATTAGATTAATGTACAACACTGCAAAAGTTACAATGACACTGAAATAGGGTTTCAATAAAGGATGTAATGATCATTTACAGTGTTCATTTAATTAACTGGATGGTAATGCAGCTAGATGTTTGCTGGGTATTAGTGCCAGACTAACTTCATTACTTCCATATCAAAAACAAAGAAAGGTTGCCATAGAATCAGAGACATGTGCAGGTTAGGTTGACTGGCCATGGTAAATTGCCCAAGTGCCCAAGATGCACTTGGGGGTAGGGCAGTAGCGTGGGCCTAGGTAAGATGGCCTTATGGAGAGTCATTACAGACTTGGTGGCCTGCTTCTGTACTGTAGGGATTCTATGATTACAGCCTCAGTCCAAACATGAACAAATGAACTGAACTCAATGGGAAGTGGGAGCGACTGCCCTTGACATGAAGGCAGCATTTGACAGGGTGGCATCAAGGAGCCCTAGCAAAATTGAAGTCAGTAGAAATAAGGGCAATGGTCCTCTAGGTGGACTCACACCCAGCACAAAAGAAAGATGCTTGTGGTTGTTGGAGGTCAATCAGCTATGTTCCAGGATATCACCACAGGAATTCCTCAGGGTACTGCCCTAGACCCAACCATCTTCAGCTGCTTCATGAATGATCTTCCCTCCATCATAAAATCAGAAGGGCAGATGTTCACTGAATTCAATGGCATTACCTTCACTGAATCCCCAACTAGCAACATCCTTGGGAGGGCACTAGGGAGTTACCATGAGCCAGAAACTGAACTGGACCAAAATCAATGTCCCTCTCTAATATATTGGTTTCTTTTCACCCCCAAAAATCACACTATTTATCATGCATTATCTTTAATTGAGAAATTATGGTATCTGGGATCAAGTTGCAAATGATTACCAAGTATTGTGCCACAAACCTATCTGACAGGGATGGAAAACACTGCAGGAAAAGCACATTTCATTTAGTCACAGCTGATTCACATCTACGCTTCTAACTTACCCTCTCCACACTAATAATTCTGCCAACTCTAATATCAAGCCTTGAAGGTATAATTTCATCATTTTCAGCAGCTGGTCCCTTGGAAACTCCCTCTGAAAATGGAATTGAAAATAAAAATATGACTGTGCAATGGTACAATGGAAATTTAAGATTGATTCTTTGAAAGGATAATTTCATATTTTAAAAATGCACATACAGTCTACAAGAACAGCTTTAGAGAATAATTAATCGAAAAGGCAGATGTGTGTTTCATGAATTTAAAATAATGAGAATGCTGTAATACACTCATTATATTCCAGGCATTGAATTAACTGTAAAGAGACATATTAGTATGACAAATGGGAGAGGGGCGGGGCAGGGGAGGATGAATCGATCTTCAGTGAGAGCATTAAAACAGCAAGATCAATTCACAACTCATTTACACAGCCTAATTATTTTGCCATTGATTGTATTCCTAATAGATTTAAGTTCTCTTATTATACCTCCCTTGCATCAAATCCTCTTCTACAAATTTCATTACCCCGTTTTCTGCATAAGCACTTTCACATATCAATCTTTCCCCCCTACTCATTTGCCATGTTCCTTCTTAAATCATCTTCCTCTTTCTAGAATATCCTTGAGTTTTGACAAAGGATGCACATTTGAACTGTTAATTCCTCTGTTATCTCCGCACAGCGGTTAACACTGCTACTTCACAGTGCCAGAGACCCAGGTTCGATTCCCGGATTGGGTCACTGTCTGTGTGGAAAATGCATGTTCTCTCCGTTCTGCGTGGGTATCCTCCAGATGCTCCAGTTTCCTCCCACATTCTGAAAGCTGTGCTAGTTAGGTGCACTGACCCAAAAAGACACCAGAATGTGGCGACTAGGGGAATTTCACAGTAACTTAATTGCAATGCTAATATAAGTCTTACTTGTGACTAATAAATAAACAAACTTTTATAAACAAATGCTGTCTTGGGTTGAGTTTCCAATACACGTTATTCCTGTTTTAAGTAGTTTTTCAGGTAGGTTTACATAGCAGCAGTGAATATAAAAACAAGGAGGAAGTAACTTTTCGATTTAAGACATTGCATGGCCACTTGTTAACTATGGTTTGCAGATTTGGGCAACCATGTGTGAAAAGGATACTGTTGTTGCAAAAATGATGCAAGACAAGATTGAGGAGAAAGATGCCACAAAAAGGGATAGCAAGAGAAGTCTTGTAAAACTAGGAATATATTTTAGAAAGAGCAAGAGGAAGGTCTATTTGAAGTAGTCAATATTGTAAAGAATTCCTAGCACATAAACAATGAAATGCTTTTTCCACTAGCGAATAGGTATTAAAAATGGACAACACTTTGGAATATTAGAAGCATAAAGATAATAATTTGAAGAATGTTTTTCAGATAGATTAGTAGAATATACAAGTACACTGCCAGAAATAGATTTGAAGCACAATATTAAAAGGGAGCTGAATAAATACTTAGACAAAAATCACTGAAGGGAAACAGCAAGACCAGATAGCTATTTTGTGGAGCAGGCAATGGCACAGGCACAATGGGCCAAAATGCCCCCCAAATCCTTTAACTCACTAAACCCTGTTCGTTCATCATGCCCTGTCCTGTAAAATCACAAATGAAAACGTTCATACTTTTGCTCAAATTCCTCCATGGATTCACCCTGCCCAAGGTCTATAACCTCCTACAGATCTACAATTGTCTGCATTCCTCCAATACATGGAGGATTATACATCTCCAAATTCCTTTGTTCTCCAACGGCAATCAGGACAGTTGTCTGCACTCCAAGCTCTGGAATTCTCCCTATAAACTACTCCACCTCTCTATCACTTGCTTTTCCCTTGAGATACTACTTAAGTACGGTTTTGTTCATCTGTCCCCATTATCCCTCAGTGTGATTCAGTGTCAATTTTGTCTCACAACACTATGCAGTACTTTGGATAATTCACTACATTAAAATTGCTATCTAAATCATCATTGGCACTGAAGCATAAAATAGCAATGGTCTTTTAAAAATCAAAATCGTCCTCAATTTTAATGTACTTACGTTTCTTTTCAGTTAGGAAGACAATAAGGTCAACTCCCTACTTTAATAAAAATCACTCACTTTTTTTAGGTTCAGGATAAGCAGCTCTGGTTAATTTCTGCATCTCTGGCATTTGAAACTTCTTCCTGATTGGGTCCAGCAACTTATTTAAAGCAACTTCCACAGAATTCTTCAGATCCCCTGGATGAACAGACTAAAGAGGAAATGATGTAATTCAATTGTAACATTCAAGGATGGCTAGAATGAACTTTCATGCAAATAATAACTCATCTGCTAAAACTCTGCTAAGGACTTGCATTACAAGTACTGATATTAATAACTCCAAAGAAATTACAGGTACAATGTCTATTTCTGTAGCAAACAAGGGTAAGAGCTAAATGTTGAAAAACAAGTTCCTCCTACAAGCAAAAGTATAGGTAACATATGCAGAAAAATAGCAGATTGAGTCACGTTAAACATAGGTCTAAAATGTTTTAACTAACCTGATCAACAAAATCTTTTTCAAGTTCTTCATACTCTGTGTAAGTCTTGCAGCCACCCCACTTCTCATCTCTCAAAATAACAAACTCTGGAAAAAGGTAGGTAAAACTCACATTTCGACTTTCAAAAATGACTAGTTAGATTTGAAATAAATATTATTTGCAACAGAGATCAACTTTTTTTTTTAAGGCTAGATGATAACTCAACAATTTATTAGCAAATCCCCAGTGCCTTTCAAAATTAAATTGAACAAATTCATTCATAATTGAGAGACTAGACTTGGGCTTTTCATTTATAGCATCTTGTAAAATAGCAGCACAGTTGTTAGCACTGTTGCCTCACATCAACAGGGGCCTGGGTTCGATTCCCAGTCACTGTCTGTGCAGAATCCACGTGTTCTCCCCAGGTTTGCGTAAGTTTCCAACGGGTGCTCCAGTTTTCTCTCTCACTCCAAAATATGGACTGGTTAGGTACATCGATCATGCTAAATTCTCCCTCAATGTACTTGAACAGCTGCCAGAGTGTGGCGACTAGAGGATTTTCATAGCAGCTTTATTGGTGTTAATGCAAGCTTACTTGTGACACTAAAACTTTAAAGTCTCTAGAAAGGACATTATGGACTGTGCAAAGGTATACAAGCAATTGGCTAAGAGTGAAGGAAACAGAAAAGCAGGAATACTTGAAGGGACAAAAATGAAATAAAATATGGAATTTCAAAATTTTATAAAACACTTTGCAAATTATGTAAAAATAGACATCCTATAACAACAATGCTTAATGTGTGTATTAAGTTAAAGACTGGACTAGGCCATTGAACTGTAATTCTGAGGTATCCCGAATGCTTAAGTTATAGAACATAGAACATTACAGCACAGAACAGGCCCTTCGGCCTTCGATGTTGCGCCGACCAATATAAAAAGCAATGACCCTCCAAACTAAACCATTCCCTTCTCTTCCATATACTTATCAACTAACCTCTTAACCGCCACCAAACTTGGCGCATCTACAACTGCCGCAGGCAGGGCATTCCACTCCCGAACCACCCTATGGTTATGTGTAAGGGTGCAGGGAGGCTGCAAATGAGGGTTGGCAGCAGAGGGCAAGTTAGGGAGCAGAAGAGACTGAATTTCAGAGGATTGACAAGAGGAAAGCTTTGCAGCAACTAGGAGGGTCAGAGAGTGGGAATGTGGCAAGTGTTCAAAGTAAAAAAAATTACTGTATCTCTTTTTAATTTTTAAATACAAGTTTTTGAAAGTATCTTCATTTAGCAATGCAAAGAATTTCAACGTAGCGGGCATAATGTTTTAATATCTTTCCCAGGTGATGAAGCTTTTACAGAACCCTGTGGTACATGTTATAGGCTTGTTTTAATAGGAAAATATTTTTTGCTTAAAATAGTTTCATGTAAAGTCGTAATTTTCAGGAATGGAACAACTTTGAATGAGGACTTATTATATTTCACAGTTGCATCTTTTGCACATTTACATTTTATTATCTTGTATCAGACTATTATAAATATTCCCAACTCTTACAATGGGTGTTCCGATCAGACTCTCTGTGAACCTGCAAATTCCACAAAGACAGTGACCCAAGGCCAGAATTAAACCAGGTCCCTGGCACTGTAAGGTAGCAGTGTTAACCATTTTACCACCATGCCCTCTTTTACTCTTCTGCTGAAAGTTAATCAGCAGTCCTGTGATTCTGTTCATCTGCTTCTCTAACAAAAACCAAACTGTCCCATCTTGGGATTGGACTTATCCAATAGTTATCAGCCAGGATCATGACACAACTATGAGGTTTATAAGATTAAGATGTTTTGGTCTGAGGTTTCAAATTAAGGTTTCAATTTAAACTGAAAGGGTCACATAACCCATTCTGAAATCTGCCTGACAGTAAACCTGAGTAGTTTAATTACCAGAGATAATGAAAGGCTTAGATGGATCATTGAAGTGTAGGTGCAAGATATTTATATTTGGAGACAATGACAGCAGTCTTTGAGTTTATGAAGAGTAGACTAAATTTCCCAAGTCCCAGAAAGGTACTCAATGTACCAGGTGATAAACAACTTGCTGTAAGTTGTTCATTTGCTTTTAAGATATAAGGTTAATGTGTTTCACATTGTCATGGGGAAGAAGGCAGAGGAAGTGATTTTTGAGATCAGGTTACAGGCTTCCCTACAAATCAATGACTATCATTGATAGGAGTTCTGTGTTGTCAGCCAAGGGAAAGGTGGGTTGAATTTGCAAGCTGCCACAGCTGGATTGGGAAGGAGATGGTCTCTAGTGGAACAGCTGTATAGTGTAACTTTTGTAGATTGTGGCAGATTTCTTCTTGCATGACTAGGGATAAGAATGATCAGAACAGCTTTAATGTTGTTGATGGATTTAAGAAACTTCCTAAAAACTGAAGAAAGTACCCGGAGACATTCACTCAAATTACTACTACTGAGTAAAAATGATGATATAGCAACTTGTCAGAAGCTGGAACTAATTATGGACTGTGCAAGTATACTGTGATAAGTATAAAAAGGGGATATCACTTTCTATAATTTAAAGTATAAGTTGCCTATAAAAAGAAAATAGTATTTAGTCAATAGAATCATAGAAACCCTACTGTGCAGAAGGAGGCCATTCGGCCCATCAACTCTGCACCATCAACAATCCCACCCTATGCACTGTCCCCACAATCCCATACATTTATCCCACTAATTCCTCTAACCTACACATCCTGGGACACTATGGGCAATTTAGCACGGCCAAGCTACCTAACTTGAACATTTTTGGACTGTGGGAAGAAATCGGAGCACCCGGAGAAAACTCACACAGACACAGGGAGAATGTGCAAACTCCACACTGATAGTCGACCCAAGTCGGAATTGAATCCAGGTCTCTGGAGCTGTGAGGCAGCTGTGCTAACCCCTGTGCCACAGTGCTACCTGACAGTATTTTTTAGTCATTTGTGGCAGTAAAAGTTTTAAAATATGAAAATTTGTCATACCATTCTTTCAGCTAATTGTTGGCTGATTGAGTTTCTAAGGATATCGATCTCTATGCATATTGTTTATTAGTGGCACAAGTAGACACATTAACATTGCAATTAAGTTACTGTGAAATCCCCTAGTCGCCACACTCAGGCGCCTGTTCAGGTACACTAAGAGGGAATTTAGCATGGCCAACGCACCTAACCAGCATGCCTTTTGGACTGTGGGAGGAAACCGGAGCATCTGAAGGAAATCCACACTGACACGGGGAGATCGTGCAGGCTCCACGTAGACAGTGACCAAGCAGGAATCGAACCCAGGTCCCTGATGCTGTGAGTTAGCAGTGTTAACTATTGTGCCACTATGCCACCTCAATGACCTCATTCGCCTGACGAAGGCCACAAAGGCCGAAAGCTCACAGATTTACTATCAAATAAATCGGTTGGATTTAAAATTGGTGTTGCCAGACTTTACTGAGTTTACCCCAGTCCAACGCCGGCATCTCTACCTCATTATGATACCATTTCAAATTTTTAAAAATCAGTTTCATGGATGTTCGTGGTTTGAACAATGTTTCAAAAGATATAATGGAAATTGAAAGAGTTTTTTTTTTCTAAACAATTCTGCAACTATGTGAAATCCCATGCTCAGTATTCTCACCTCCATGTAGTGGAAATAAGACATGTTTCACAAAAGATAAAACTCCATTGTTCTCCACGTTGCCAGGTTCACAGAATGCCCGTTTTAGCTTCTTTTTCACATCTTCTTTTTTGTCCAGCAAGTCAATTTTGGATTCCTAAAAGCAATAATTGACGTGACTATCCAAAAGAGATTACCTAAAAATAAATAACCTACACATATGTATGAACGTTTATATTCAATGTTCTTACCCTCATGTTCCATTGTTCAACACCTAGCTCTGTCAGTCACATAGTGCTTCCACTATCTGGCATGCAAATAGTCCTGTGCTGTATTTTCACCAAGCTGATAACTCATTTTTAGATATGTTAGATGCTGTACCTTACCTACTTATTTCGTTGAATTTGATTTGATCTCCTGGTTTGATGGTAATGCTACAGTGCAGGAAATGCCAAGGCTGCAAATTGTGGCTGAGTACAATTCTGCTGTTTTGAGGGGCCAAAAGCACCTCATGAATGCCCAGTTTTGAATTGCTTGATCTGTTCAAGATCAACCTAAGCTAGCATAATGATAAGTGCCACACAACATGATGATGGGTATCTTCAATGTGAAGGCGGGTCATTGTCTCTACAAGGACTGTGCAGTAGGCACTCTTGCAAATACCATTATGGACAGAAGTATCTGTGGCAGCGAGATGGGGAGGACAAGGTCAAAGTAGGCTTTTCTGTCTTGTTGGTTTCTCCACCAGTTGCCACAGACCTAGGCTAATACTCAGAACTCAGTCAGTTCAGTTAATAATTGTGTTACAAAACCACTCCTGATGGACATTGAAATCCCCACCCCACCTAGAATACATTCTGTTCCTATGCCACTTATAATGCTTCTTTAAATTCGTGTTCAACATGGAGAAAATACTAGTTAGTGATTATGGTGGTTGGAGATGGGGGCTGGAATTGGCAGTGGGACATAATCAACAGATTTCCTTGCCAATACTTCACCTGATGCCATGAGATTGTACAGGATCCAAACTTAATTCCTCCCAACTGTATACCACAATGCTGCCACCACTCTGGTAGGTATGTACTGCTGATGGGATAGGACAAATCCTGGAATTGTGGTGTCTGAGACATTGTAAATATGACGATGTCATCAGTTGTTTCACTATTCTGTGAGACAGCTCTTGTAATATTGGCACAAACCTCCAGATGTTAGTAAGGAGGACTCAGGTGGACTTGGTATGTCGTTGTCTTTTCCAGTGCCTAGGCCATTGCCGCATGGTTCACTAGTTTAATTCATTTTTGATTTTCTAACAATTTGATATAACGAGTGACTAACTAAGCCACATGAGGGCAGTTAACAGTCAACAGTCTGTGGCTCTAGAGTCCCATGTAGGCCAGAACAGGTAAGGCCTGCAAATTTCCATCCCTAAAGGACATTAGTGAACCAGATGGGTTTGTACAACAAGTGACAATGGTTTCATGGTCACTCTTCATGAGACTAGCTTTTTAAAATTCCAGATTAATTGAAGTTAGATTCCACTAGTTGACATGGGGGGATTTGAACCCGTATCCAAAGAGCATTAGCCTCAGCATTACCAGTCCGTGTCATTCCTGAATGTACCGAGGTCTCCCAAAATCTGTTCCCATCATTCCCAGAACTCCATAATTATATCCCTCCAATCAGATTTCCACTGCTACCGTAACACTGAAATAGTTCTGATAAGTCATAAATAGAGTAATAGAGGTTTACAGCATGGATACAGGCCCTCCGGCCCAAGTCGTCAATGCCATCCTTTTTTTAAAAAACCCAATGCTAATCCCAATTGCCTGCATTTGGCCCATATCCGTCTACACCCATCGTACCCATGTAACTGTCTAAATGCTTTTAAAAAAGATAAAAATGTACATAGATTTACATCTCTGTGTCCATGATAAACTTTCTCTTCTCATCCTCCTCAACTTGTCTGCTGTCTTTGGCAAATTTGATCATCTGCTGTTGTCCAGCTGGGTGGGGATTGCAATTATCTGGTTCCATTTTTATCTATCATTAGTAGAGTATTACTTGCAATGATTTCCCTCCCCATTGTCACTGTTACCTCTGACGACCCTCATAGATCTATCCTCTTGGTCCCCCCTCCTAAATCTCATCCATATCTTGTCCCTTGGTGACAACATGGTGGCATAATGGTTAGCACTGCTGCCTCACAGTGCCAGGGACCCGGGTTCGATTCCCGGCTTGGGTCACTGTGCAAAATCTGCCCATTTCCTCCCACAGTCCGAAAGATGTGTGAGTTAGGTGCATTGGCCATCTAAATTCTGTGTACCTGAACAATTGGCTGAGTGTGGCGTCTAGAGAAGTTTCATCATTGTAGTGTTAATATAAGCCTACTTGTGACACTAAAAAATAACTATTATCCTGACAACACTCAACTCTACTTCACCATCACTTCTCTCAATTCCTCCACTAAATTTGAAGCACATGTTTTACTTATAATTCCTTACTGCCAAATTATGTTCTGTCTTTATAATTATATTTGCGTGCTGATGAGCAAATATACCTTAGCTTTCAACAACGAGATATTCACTTTCTGGACCATGCCAATATATGTTAAACAGTTAATAACAATATGAATGAAGTTGCCAGTAAGTAATACCTCTTCAGAGGAGCTCATTTTCCCTCCAGTCAGACCTGGTACCATAGGGTTCATTAAGTGTATACGTTTGGCATACCCAAGAGCTGGAAGGTACTGAATAAACACACAAATTATTAACATTACATTTATTTACAGTGGTGTAAGATTTAAAAATTTTAAAACTACAAAGAACCGCTACATCAGTAATTGAACAGTTGGAGGACAAACAAGAACTGTTAGAGGCCTTTTTTTTTTATCTAGACTTCAAAGGCATTGTGCTAACATTGTATTATTACTTTTATTTGTAACTGTTTCATAAAGTGCTTCACCAATGGATTACTTTTGAATAGCAATGTGATGGATGGTAACTGCCATTCTACTTTAACTACGTCTGACAAACAATGCAAAATGATTAATTCAGCTGATCTACAAGTAAAATGTCTTTTAATCTAAAGCTACATTAAAGTTTACTAAAAGTATAGAAAATGATACTATAAATTTCAATACAATACCCTATCATGTCAACAAATTGGTTCCACTGCAGACCAAATTAATTTACAATCATTTCAAATTCTTACTTTACTATTACTCTTTTCTTCCACAATGCAGTGGCATCTGAATCAGTTTTGCTAACAAATTATATTTTGTTTGACAGCTACACACTGGAATTGCCATACTACCAAAATTAATATAACACAAAGGTATACTAAAAAAGAGTATTAAATCATTCTAAAAAGGCATAAATATTTTGGATGGGGGGAGGAAATATGCTGAAAGTGATGCAGGAAGACAGCCCCCATCATGTCATCTATAAAAGGGAATGCTGTGTTTGTTGAGAGGCACTTAATGAATTAAAAAAATTAAAGTCACTAAATGAGAAAGTCCTTTATTTATAACGCATATACTTCTTCAAAATGTTTCCCATTTCATTAAGAAACTCAATGCTGTGTCCAAAAAACCTCCCTGAGGTTGGTTGAAAATCTGTTACAGTCTAAATTTAACATGAAATGGTGCTTCGCTCCCGGTATAAATTCTTGTTACAGATATTAAAGATTCATCAATCTTGTTATGGATATTAAAGTTATTTAAAAATTATAGCTAAATTCTGGTATGTAACTCTATCCCAGATATTCGATAATTGCTTTGAGCTTCCTAATCTGTTTGCACAATTGTTAATTTTAGAAGATAAAAACTTACCTTCTCTGCAAACGTAAATATTTTCCTCTGATCAACACCACCGAACTGTGCATCGACTTTTAAATATTCTTCATCTAAGGCCTAAGAGTAGAAATCATTTTAAAAATATAGTTTAATCCTCCAGGATTTTTTCAAAATCAGTTTCACCTTTTAGTCCATCATCAGGATTAAAACAAGAGCAGTACAGTTGTGAACACATTATGGATCATTTAAAATTGATAGCACAAATGAAGGTTAGAAATGTTATCACATAAAGCTCGAGGCCCCATCATTACATTGATGATGGATAGTTTACACAGAAAATGATTTCCTTTAAATTGCTTTGTTTTTGTTCTTTCCTATTCCTACCTGTAATCCAGGATATAAAAGCCCACTGAGGAGTGGATGGTCTACTTGTTTAACTACTTCAGCACCAGCCTTTTTGGCATCATGCTGAGTCACCACAGAGGATAACTTGTAGACATCCAAAGTGTATTCCCTGAAAGCAACAAATCAAAAGAAATAAAAAGATACTTAACCCATTAAAAACAGGAAAAGGATTTATGCTCTATATTTCCTCAAGTGATATTAATAGTGGCTAAATATTTGGTTCTCACCTGCTTAATTGATAATCAGTTCCCTTCACAAATCTGAGTTTTTCTATTGGCACACCTATACTTTCCAGCATTGCTTTTATGATGTGTTCATAGTATTGTGTCCTCAGTTCAAGCAGTTCCCAGGGAGCCTTCATGTTGTCCAAATAAGCGTGTAAATCAGCAAACAAAACAGTTACCTGGAGTGGAGGAGGGAAACAAATAAAGATTTCAAAAATATCAATTATTTCAATTAATAATAATAACAACTTCCAGTATGCCTTGGAATTAATGACATGGGTTCCTTATAGAATAATTGCACAGAAACAGAAATGCAACATAAATACAGAAAGTCAAATGGTGATATTTCTTGACTTCATGTTGTCCAGAAGCTTGTCCAGCACCCAGTACCATATAAGCAGAAATTTCCTCCATTTTGCACACTGGAAACTAACAGTTCCTATCACAAACTCTGTTCTGCAACCATCAATTCTCTCCCCTTTATTGGCCAATTTTGCAGCAAGATATATGCTATTAGCAACCTCAGTTTTCTATCTGACCTCGAGCTCAGCTTCTGATCCCACATCCTCTCCATGACCAGGACTTCCTAGTTTTTTAATACTGCCATAACATCTGCCTCAACAAACACTCATGCATATTTTTGTCGCCATCTCCAGATTGGATTATTTCAATGCTCCCTAATGGCCTTCCATTACCTGCACTCCATAAACTTAAGCTTACCTAACACTCATGCTCATAATTTAACATGCAGCACGTCCCATTCACTCATCATCATGCACACAAAAACGCACAAGAGCTCCTTATTCCCCGACAGTTTCAATTTAAAATTTTCATCCTTATGTTCAAATCGCTGCATGGTCTTGTCCTCCCTTTCTGATATCTGTAGCTTCCCATAGTTCTGAGAAATCAGCTTTCTGACAATTCCAGCATCTTGGACAATTTTCTAAAATCGCTAGATTTGGAAAGGTCCCATTGGATTTGAAAATAGCGAATATGAAAGGAAGGAGATGGAAAGCTGAAAACGACAGGCCAATTAGCTTAACACCTTTGTACAGTTGTATAGGGTGTTGATGAGGCCACATCTGGAAATACTATGTACTGATTTAGTCTCCTTATTTAATACACGATATAAATGCGTTAGACAAGGTTCACTTGACTGGATCTTTGTACGAGAACCTCTGCGTTCCTAGTAGGATTATGCAGTATCCACTGGAGTTTAGAAAACTGAAAGGTGATCTCATTGAAACAGTGAACATCCTGAGGGGATGGGACAGGGTGAATTGAAAAGATGTTTTCCATCATGGCACACACTAGAATTAGCTGCATAGAGGATTTTTTAAACCATAGAAGGACATGACACTTTGGAAATCTCTTCCCCAGGAAGTGGTGGAGGCAAGGTCATTGAATATTTTTAAGATCACTTGAGAATCTAAGCTTATTGGAGGTAGGCAAAATGTGGATTTGAGACCACAATAGATCTTATAGAATGGCAAGGCACGGTCTATCACCTCCTTTCAATTTGTATATTTGTAATTCATCCCATTACAAAAATCGAAACTCATCGTGCAACATCATAACATATAATATTCCCAATTTAGCAGAATTAGTGAAAATCACAGCTCTACCTGCACTGTAGGTTTTTCACAACATTCTGACTGAAGGGGGTTCGTCCTCCAAGATGGTGCTGAAGTGAGACAACCTCCTGCAAGCTGTGCCCAGCATACCTTCTAATTCTACATTGTATGACTGTAACATTACATTCTGCACGCTATCATTTCCTTCTCTATGAACTGTACGCTTTGTCTGTATAGAGCTCAAGAAACAATACTTTTTACTGCATACTAATACATGTGACAATAATAAATCAAATCAAAATCAAAAGGTTCATGGTTCTGCAGTTCAACCTGCACGTTTACACACTGCACTGAAACTCTTTACTACATTTCCTTTTAATGATTTCCTTAAACAACATCCATAGCTATAGGTAAGAAAGCCAACCAACGTCCCTACTTTCTCCAAAGGCAAAGGAAATTCAGCACATCCAGTGCGGCTCTCACCAATTTTCACAGAAAGCATACTCTTTTCCATCTTCTTTCGTCAGGAAAAAGATTCAAAAGTCCAAGATCATGTACCAACTGATTCAAGAACAACTTCTTCCATGCTGTTATCAATGTTTGAACAGACCTACCTTATATTAAGTCAATCAATAACTTAGCTATGACTATAACACTATATCCCGCACCCCATTGTTTCCTTCTCCCCTATGTACTCTATGAATGTATGTTTTGTCCATATAAGGTGCAAGAAACAATATTTTTCACTGTATACCAATACATGTGACAAAAACAAATCAAATTCAAAAGAATCCACTGTTTTTTTGCCCAATTCTGTGAACAGACGAAACAAAAATATAACCAGATCTTGTAAAATAAGAGACACTAGGAACATACACTAGGTTTATGAAAAAATGTGTGCTTTTTGTTTCATTGTTGTATGAATACTTAAAGTAACAAGAGTATTAAATTAATGAGGGATTTTATCTTGTTACGGTTGGCTTTGAATGCACCTGGCTGCTACGGCATCAAATGTACAAAACCATTCTCACCTCGCATCCAGCTTTTAAGAAGTCAGCAATCTTGGACATTGGCACAAAGTATGCAACATGAGGTTTTCCAGTGGTAGCTGTCCCCCAGTAAACACTCAAGTCCCGTTCCTTCAGAATTGAACGCAACTTATCCTCACCCAAGACTTCCTGCAAATATGTAAGGAAAACTTGTTTTCTTCACATCTATATAGATATGGCATAAAAAACATTTTTTATAGAATTGTTTTTTTCTGAGGTAGGATAGCAAAGATATTTGAGATATCAGAGGATGGTTTGCAAATTGCCCCAGGTTTGGATAAGTATTCCGTATTCAAGGTTACAAATCATGGAGAACAATAGAACCAGTGAATTTTTGGTGGTTATGGTAGAAAAGCTAGAATCTCGAGGGACAATGGTTGCTTACAGACAACAAGTCTTCAGGAAGAGGACTTCTTTTAAGCAGGCACATGGAAAGCCAAGAGAAACCACCTCATGTATGCTTTCCCCACTTGTTTTTCAAATTGAAATTGAAAATGGGAGGCTATTACAACCAACTGAAGAGAAAAGGGCAAGACCATGGGAACTGCCCTTGGCAGATCACTAGTGCAAAGACTATCTGCCAAACAGAAACTATGAAGCTACTGGAAATGGTTAAATGGTTATCCAGAACAAGAAAATTATTGATTTTCAGTAAAGCAATTGGTGTCTCAAAGATAATCTCAAGTATTCACTGACTCTAACATAGAATTTAATCTAATTCTTACTTTCCTATCAATATAATAATTTGAACATTGTCTATTGATGTAGTTTATTCTTAATAAAATTTGCAACACTTTTCAGTTTTTGTTTAACTTTTTCTTGTTTACATTTGTTTATTAGCTGCAAATGTGAGAATTTACAACGGTTTAAGTATTCACAAATTCGTTATGGTGGACTTTGCTCTAAATAAGAATCATACAGACTTGAAATGTAAACGCTATTTTTCTCTTTTCACAGATGCTGCCAAACCTGCTGAGTTTTTGCAGCACTTTCTGTTGTTGTATCTGTAATAATTCCTGTTCACCAGTTAGGTAAATAACAACTGCAATGTTTATAGATAGGTAACTATAACACAGAGGCTTGCAGCCTCAAGACTGCCAGTCAGCTTCTGAGCAATCATAGATCATAGAAATGAAATCATAGAAACCCTATGGTACAAAAAGAGGCCAATCAGCCCTTTGAGTCTGCACTGACCACAATCCCACCCAGGCTCTACCCCCATACCCCTACATATTTTACCCACTAATTTCTTTAACCTACGCATCTCATCTCGCTAAGGGACAATCTTAGCATGGCCAATCAACCTAATCCACACATCTTTGGACTGTGGAAGAAAACCGGAGCACCCGAAGAAAACCCATGCAGACACGAGGAGAATGTGCAAATTCCACAATGACAGTGACCCTCGTCTGGAGTCGAATCCAGGTCCCTGAGCTATGAAGTTGCAGTGCTAACCACTGTGCTACAGTGCTGCCCAGCAGATTCTGGAACAGAAGTCCGAGCTCACCAGGGCGCTCCCCAATCCTCCTCCCTGGATCATGTGAACTTTACTCTGCAAATGATCCTTAAAGGGACAATTGCCACAGTTTCATTACAATGGAGAAGGCCATTCAAACCTACATTCTCTACACTCCACCACTGAAATGATTAAAAGAGTCCAGTGGTTTTGCTATTACCAGATCCCTGTAGCAACCTATTCCATACATTAATCACTTTGTGAATAAAGATCTCCTGATCTTAAATGAGTTTGGTATTCACATAATAAGATCCTACCTGCAAGTTCCTGGTGATAAGACTGATCTTTTCCTCAAAATTCTTATTGTCGCCCATGATGTTGAATGTTTCTACTGATTACCAAAGAACTGGAAGAAAAATAATGTCATTAGCTTCTGGAAAGAATAACTTCAGCTCAAAACTCTGTTGAAAGTTTACCATTGCTTACAGATGTTGCCAGTGTAACAGTGTGAATCTTTCCAGTCCAAACACTTCTTCAGGTTTAGTTGACTGATTTTTAAAAGTCTCAACAAGGATAAATCTTGTTTGACTAATTTGATTGAACTTTTGAAAACGTAACAGGGAGTGCAGCTATGGGTACTGCAACTCATATTGTGCATGTGGACTTTCAAGAAGGTGCTTGGTAAAAGATTCCAGGACTGAAGAACTTTAGTTATGTAGATAGACTGGAGGAGTTGGAACTGTCTTCCTTGATGAGGGGAAGGTTGAAAGGAGATTTGATAGAGATATTCACAATTATGAGAGACCTGTACAGAATACATAGGCAAAACTGTTTCCGCTGGTGGAAGGATCGAGTACGAAAGGGCACACATTCAAATTAACTGGCAAAGATCTGGAATGCATTGCTGCAAAGTGTGGTGGCAGATACTTCAATCAACGCATTCTAGAGGGATTGGATTATTATCTGAATAGGGTTACAGGAAGAGTGTGGGGGGGAATGGCACAAGATGCATCATTCATTTGGCAAGCTGGCGCTGATACAATAGGCTGAATGGCTTCCTCCTGTGTGTAACAATTCTGTTAATTGTACCACCTATTCAGTTTGCTACAAATATGAGATTTTGAAATTGTTTTGAGACTGTACCTTTAATGAAGGATAAAATAGAGGACTAAAAGTGGATTCATACGATCTATTCTGAATTCCACTGATAGCAATTCTTTATGACTTTGCTGGAGGTGGTGGCCTCAAGTTATCGTAGTAGGAAGTATGTGTAAGATCTTCATACTTGTAAACAATGACCAAGCAGCTTTATTGATGTGTTTGGATTGAAGAAACAAAAGAATGAGGGAGCTTAAACAAAGTTGGAATATTTACTCAGCTATAGCTAAAAAAAAACTGGAATATTTGCCCAGTTGTATCTAAAGGGTGGGACCTCCAGGGATTAGAAGTTATATAGTTATATAAAAAAGGGACTAAGGACCACTTTGGATCAGTTGCTGGAGAATGAAATGTTTGCTTTAAGGGACAGAGTAAATTATAACGGTAAACTATAGCATAGAGTTGCCAACTGAACTAATGCTTAGTCAAACTGCTTTTACTTTGTTACAATCAAAATCTTCACTGAAATCTTTTCAGTCGATGAATTCAAATCTCTCTTTTTAAAAGAGATTGATTTCTATGGTAATTATAGCAGGTTTGCTTGGAAAACTGAAATCTGAAAGATAAAAGGGACAGCAATTGCATGGAAAGTGATGAGTGGCTGTATATTATTACGCACCAGAGAGTGTATACAGTTGAGTTCTCTAAACACCACTGTTCTGATATGCATTAGGGCTACGTGGTTGAACAGTGATTAGCATTACTGCCTCACAGCACCAGGGACCCAGGTTCAGTTCCGGTCTTGGATCATTGTGTGGAGTCTGCATATTCTTCCCGTGCCTGTGTGGGTTTCCTCCAGATACTCCAGTTTCCTCCCACACATCAAAGATTTGCGGATTAGGTTGACTGGCCATGTTAAACTGACCCTAGTGTCAGAGGGATCAGTGTGTGAAGATCTTACACACACTTCCTATACAATAATTTGAGACCACCACCTCCAGCAAAGTCACAAAGAATTGCTATCAATGAAATTCAGAACAGGTCATGTGAATCCAGCTTTACTCCTCCATTTTATCCTTCAAAAGGTACAGTCCCAAAACAATTTCAAAACCTCATTTGTAACAAACTGAAGAGGTGGTACTTTACCACAGAATTATGAGATTACAAGGATATGGCCTGGGTGGGATTCTGGTCTGGGTAGGATTGTGGTCAGTGCAGGCTCGTTAGGCTGAACGGCCTCCTTCTGCATTGTAGGGATTCTATGATTCTAATGACTTGGACACTCAGGGCATAATTTTGAATATTTCAGATGCCATAAAACTTGAACTTAGAAAACAGAGAGAAGTTAAATTTTACACTTGTTGTAATGGGCAAACATGAAATTTAATGTAGAAAAGTGTGGAGTAATACATTTTGGAAGGAAGAACAAGGAGGCAATACAATCAGTTTCTCAGAATGATAACAGCACAAAAGGCAGTCCGTTAAAGACAAGAGCAATTTAACTTGTCACACTCATCTACCCTTTCCCTGTCATTCTGCGTATATTTTCCCTTCAAGTGCACTCCCTATTCCTTTTTCAAAGTCATGACTGAATCTACGTCCACTGCTCTTTTGAGTACATCTTACAGATTGTAACCACTAACACACAAAAAGGTTTTCTTCATGTCGCCACCGATTATTTTGCCACTCCCTTGAAATCTATCACTTCAAATTTGCGACCCTTCTGCAAACAGGAATAGATTCTCTACATCAATTCATAGAATCATTGCAGTGCAAAAGGAGGTCATTCAGCACATCAAGTCTGCCCTGATTACAATCCCATTGATTCCTATTCCAGTAACCCTGCATATTTAGCCTGTTAATCCCCTAACACTAGGATCAATTTAGCACGGCCTATCCATCTATCTCACACATCTTTGGAACGTGGAAGGAAACTGGAGTTCTCAGGGGAAACCCATGCAGACACAGGGAGAATGTGCAAACTCCACATAATGACCCTAGGCCAAAGCGAACTGGGTCTCTGGCACTGTGATGTTAACCACTGTGCCACCCCAAATTGTGTCTGCACTCTTCATGATTTGGGACACTATTACCAAAGTTTGACAAGAGTATCTCTCCTTTAAAATGACCAACACAAGCTTCTCCAATCTACCCACAAGTCAAATGTTCCATACCAGAAAATCTTTTCTATTCTTTCACAGGATGAGCTAGACCAACATTTTATTTCCTATTCCTAATTAGCCTGGAGAAAGTGATGGTGAGCCACCTTTTTGAACTATTGCAGTCCATGAGGTGTTGGCTTATTCACAATCAGAATTTTTTTTTGCACCTTCTCTAAAGCCTTTGCCTTTTTCCAAAAGTGCCCGGCCCACAGTTGGACACAATGGTGAAATTTTCCTGCCTCACCTGCCATATGAATCGTGGCAGGCTGGCAGGGAGGGTGCAGACGATGCAAAGGTACACTGACCTCAGGTGGAATTTTCCATTTTAGGGTGAATATTCCAATTCAGGCCAAACAAGTGTTCTTTAAAGGGTTACTATAACTCCCTTGATTTTTCATCCCATGCCTTTATTCATAAACCTCAGGATTCCATTTACTATTTTACCAAATTCTTAACCTACCCTGTCATCTCAATGATTTGTGTACATAAATGGCCAGTTCATCTCCCCACCTGGAGACATTTTCCCATCCACAATACGACCCCCACAACCCTCCCATGATGTCCACTAACCTACACTGACTCCTTCACCCAGCCCACAGAATGTCCCTTATCTAGCCTCTCCCACCAGAATGTCTTCAACCCGCAGCCCCCATTAACCGAACCCCACCCCCTCCCAACCTACATTTCCTACCCACACCACAGCGTGTCCTCTACCCACCAATGTGTCCCTTAAACATCTCCCTCCCAACATGTCCCCTCCATCCCCCAACATGTCACTACCCATCTCCCCTCAAAAGTGTCCCCTACCCATCTCCCGCCAACATCTCCCCTGCCCATTTCCCCCACCCCCAAATGTATGATGTACCCCGAATGTTCCTTTCCAACCCCCACCCGCCATTGCCCGGTTCTCCCTCTTACCCTGCGCCGCTCTCATCCGCTGATCCTCCAGCCACCACTTGCATCAGCCACCCGCTATAATGCGCAAGCGCAGGCAACGCAATCGAGCCGCGATCATCGACGCTTCCCAGCCGCGCCTGCGCACTTCCGCTCAGATCACTCAGGGAACACAATCGAGCCGCGATCATCGATGCCCCACTGCCGCGCCTGCGCACCCGCAGTGCCAGTGACTGAGTGAAGGTGTATGATGAGCTCCAGTCTGCCTCAAGTTTATTTTATTAGTGTCACACATAGGCTTACGTTAACACTGCAATGAAGTTACTGTGAAAATCCCCCAGTTGCCACACCCCGTTCCCTTTTCGGGTATATTGAGGGAGAATTCAGCATGACCAAAGCATCTAACCGGCACATTGTTCAGACTGTGGGAGGAAACCCACGCAGACATGGAGAGGACGTGCAGTGACCCCAAGCTGGGAATTGAACCTGTGTCTAGCGCTATGAGGCAGCAGTGCTAACCACTGTGCTGCATGCGACAGGCTGGAAACAGGAGGCACATCTACTAATAACTAAACTTTAAACTATCTTTTTGACCAAGTTTTTGGTCATCGCACCTAAAATCTTCTTATGTAGCTTAGGGTAATATTTTGAGCTTATAGTTGTATTGCATTTCCTGGGAGACTTGGGAATATCAGATTGTCATCGTGCAATCAACGAGCAAATATGATTCACGTGCACTAAGTACCTAGGACAATCATTGGTGGCTGTAATTTAAGTTATCAAAATCTTAAAGGCTGGAACTCTCTCCTTGGGCGGCACAGGGTTTAGCACAGCTGCCTCACAGCGTCAGGGACCCAGGTTCGATTTCTGGCTTGGGTCACTGTGGAGTCTACACGTTCTTCCTGTATCTGTGTAGGTTTCTTTCAGGTGCTCCAGTTTCGTCCCACACTTCAAAGATGTGTAGGTTAGGTTTATTGGCCATGCTAAATTGCTCCTTAGTGTCAGAGGGATTAGCAGAGTAAATACGTGGTATTGTGGGATTATGGCTTGGGTGAATTGTTGGTGCATGCTTGATGGGCTAAATGGTCTCTTTCTGCACTGTAGAGATTCTAAATCTCTCTGCCTCATTTTTTTTTAAGACATTCCTGAAACCTACCTGTTTGGTACACTGGCCATGCTAAATTCTCCCTCTGAGTATCTGAACACGCACCAGAGTGTGCCAATATTCACAGTGACTTCATTGCAGTATAAATGTTAACCTACTAGTGACTCTAATAACTAAACTTTAAACCTGTCTTTTTGGTCAATCATCTAAAATCCCCTAACCTAGGGTAGGATCGATTGTGTTTTGATTTACAGTTGTATGGCATTTCCTGAGAAAGTTGGGAATATCAGATAGTCATTGGTTTCTTCTTTAATCTTATCCTCACAACTTTTCACCCAATCATTGCAAATAAAGTTTTGTTTATTTTATTAAGAATTACAAGCATCGAAACTTCACCACACTTTCAAGCAGAATAAATGAGTCTCATTTCAGAAGTGAAACTTGGCAAATCCAAAGACAAAAGCAGGTTCAAACTCAAGACACAAGTTAGATCACAGATTCCCCACGTCATTTAAGAGTGCAACTTAACAGGATTAAAAATTTGCCAATATTTTCTTAAACTGAAATTATTCAGTGCAAAACAAAACTTTCCAATTTGATGCTTCAATGGATGTTTTGCATCACAGTGTGAGGAGATACTCAGCAGGACTGGCAGCATCAATGGAAATCATGATGTGGAGATGCTGACGTTGGACTTGGGTAAACACAGTAAGAAGTCTCACAATACCTAGGTTAAAGTCCGACAAGTGAGTCATTTGATAAATGGGCAGCAAGCGCTCCAAAAGCTGGTGGCTTTTGCTACCAAATAAACCTGTCAGACTTTAACCTAGTGTTGTGAGACTTCTTACAGCATCAATGGAGCCAGAATTAATGGGCAAAATAATTGTCAAAGCCATTTTTGCATCCAAACTCCTTCACAGTAGCAGTTGGCTTTTTGATCCAATCTTCTAGAAGGCAGCCAATTAAGAACTCTGTTCTGGGATCGTCTTCAAATTATAAACAGTGGGTGGCCTGAGGAGAAATGAAGTTGTTCCAATGCATTCAATAGCAAGGGTGGTCAGGAACCTGCAGTTTGAATGATGCCAAGGGGAATTACAACAGAGGCAGGGTGCCGTGGATATACCGTCAGTCTGATCGGAGTGTTTGCCACTGGATCGCTCCTGACACTACTGGAGTTCTTCACACAATGACAAACTTCAACCAGCGGAACGCATCGGTGCTCCAAAGATATGCAGATTAGGTTTATTGGCCGTGCCAAATTGCCCTTAATGTCAGAGAGGTTAGCAGAGTAAATACTGTAAAATCCTGCCCAATGGATATGCGCTTAATCCAAATTGCCCTTAATGTCAGAGAGGTTAGCAGGGATATGCTTGAATGGAATTGTTGATGCAGGCTCGATGGGCCGAATGGTCTCCTTTTGTGCTGAAGGGATTACAATATTTTATCCCGTGAAGTTGCACTCTTAAATTACATGGGGAATCTGTGATCTAATTCTTGTTCTGAGTTTGACCCTACTTTGACTTTGGATTTGCCAAGTTTCATTTATGAAATGAAACTCATTTATTCTGCTTGAAGGTGTAGCCTTCAATATCAGTGTAGTTTCAATATCAGTAATCCTTAACAAAATAAACAAAACTTTTTTGTCTGTGTTAATTGGGTGAAAAGTTCTGGGCATGAGAAAGATCAATGGAAAGAATGATGACTATCTCGTATTCCCAATATTGCTGTTGAAAAAAATAAAGCCTTGAACGTAGGACAATTTGTGACGAACCCTTCAATAGAGTTGGAGAGTTAATCACAATGATTATGCAGCCACCCCTTCTGAACCAGCCAGGTGTAGGCACAGTACTGGGTGAATGTAACACTTAGAAAATTGCAATGTCGGTGGAAAATTGTAATTAATGGTCCTCATTTTCATCTCAGTTGTCTTCCCCTGTTAAACCTCCACATAACACTTCAGGCTTGAATTCTTAATGTCAAGTTTCATTTATTATACAAGTAATTTATGTTGCTTAAAGATGTGACATAGTTTAGTTAAACTGTGTCTGTGTTGAATACCAGTTACCTTCAATGACTCTGCACATTGATTTCCATGTGACTGTACTCATTCTTATCAAGTCTAAGCCAAATAATCCTCTGTATTTGCCTCTTTTTCTGCTCTTGCGCCATTACCTCTGATGTCCCCAAGAATCTATTTTTGGTTCCCTCCTATATTTACCTACCCAACCCCCCAGTAACACCCTCCGAAAACACAGCAACAGCTTCTGCAGATACACTTGTTGGCACCCAGTGTTTCCTCTCCACAAACTCTCTTGACCTTTGATGGGCAATAAATGCTGGCCTCACATACAATACTCATACCCCTTGAACAAATAATTTTAAAAAAAGTTGCATGACCTTTCTAGCTTTTTCCCAGTTAAATAATTTGCTAGCTGCTTGTGATTGGCCAGTTTCTGACAGGTAACATTAAGGCCAGAATTTTATCGTCCCGCCTGCCACGGGAATAGGAGCAGGAGAGGGATGGACCATGAAAATGTCCATTGGGCAGGATTTTACAGTTTCAAGATGAGCAAGACCATAAAATGCCACCCTAAGAGTCAACAACAAAATTATACCAGGAGGGAAGCTGAGGGGATCTGCCACTTTGATTGATGGGTGCTAAACAGAAACAGATACTACAGTTTTCAGAAAAGTAGAGATCTAAAAGTCATGTGAAATGCTTGAGATTAGATGGGCGAAGGTTAACTTTGCAATTATAGGCCTTTATGACTATAATATATATGAAAGTTTAGTTCAATTAATTTGAACAATACATTGTATGGGGCAGCTTGTTAAAAATTCAATTTGTGCTATAAACAAATCCAGAATTAAGTATTTTTACATTCTCTTATTTGCTATTGGTACAAACTTTTCCTGCTTTCACTGTAAAATTTAAGATCAGTCTCAATTGTGCAGACATGATGGGATCCATGGAATCCCACATTGATTTGAAGTCATATCCATGTTCCATATCTGTTACTCCGAGCCCATTTCAGTATTTAAACAAAGCTGGCAATTATTTAAACAGAATCACAACTTTTCAAAGTCTCAGGTCATATCAATACTGCAAAAACCATTATTTTCCATTTAGTTAAATTAATAAAATATGGTTTTATTGTCTCATATTTTGTGTCAGCAAGTGCATAAAAGTCAGGATGAGATTCAGACAAAAATGTTTGCATTTGCTAATCCTTGTTTCTTCTGTTACTTTGAATGGGATGGGAGGTACCAACTCCTGAGAATGTGAATTCTGGCAATTATTGGATTTTCCTGAGATCATTTTGCCCCATTTTTAAATTCCTTGGATGAATCCTAAATTAAACAGAGAAAATATCTAAACATTAAAAAAGTGTTTCTGATATCTATATGTATTCTTGGTTTAACCAGGGCTGAGATTTGAGGATATTTGAGGGGGGTGGTATAATGGCACAATGGTACAGTGGTTAGCACTGCTGCCTCACAGTACCAGGATTCAATTGTAGGCCTCGGGTCACCATCTATGTGGAGTGTGTACATTCTCCTGGTGTCTGCGTGAGTTTCTTGCAGGCGCTCTGGTTTCCTCCCAAAGTGCAAAGATGTGTAGATTAGGTTAGGTTGATTGGCAGTGCTAATTGACCCTAGTGTCAGGGCAATTAGTAAATATGTGCAGTTGTGGCAATAGGGCTTGGGTGAGATTGTGGTTGGTACAAACTCAATGGACTGAATGGCTTCCTTCTGTTCTGTAGGGATTCTATTTTATGAAATTGTGTGTTGTTGATCACTGGCTAATAATATTGCCTTTTATCAATTTGTTTTTGGTTTTATAGATGTAAATGTGTTCCTGAAAAATGAGGACTTGTAACAAACGATAGTTTATTCACTAGCTGCGTAGCTAGTTCATGCTTGTACTCTGTCCACATTCCTGGGAAAACTGCACTTCTGACATGCGAGCCTTTTTGTAGCCATATCATCATGTGACCACTTGGTCTACTAAGGCTATGTGTCATGTGAACTGCTACCAGTTAATTGTACTAATATTGAGCTACTTTCCTAGTGAATATCAAAGACACTGCAAAAATATTATCTGTAACCTAGTGTTTGGACTGTATCGATAATAGGCAAGCCAATTGTCACGAATTTATTACCCGAAACGTGACTTTAAAGTAAAATTGACCAAAAGGGGTCTAAAATCATTACTGACGCTTTAAACCTGTCCTCTAGTAGGGGAATGGTTGGAGTCCAGAATGGGACACCAGCAGCCAAAATATGCAGTGACTGTGTGAAAGGGCCTGGAGTGGCCCCAGCTGAGGCTGCAAGATGGGGGCTCTTCTCTCTTTATGATTTCCAAGCATAGCAAGGATAATAATGATAATGCGGAACCTGAGGCAGGTCCTGGGCCTGAGCCTGCACCATGCTCTGAGCTCCAGGGAGCTGAGGTAGCCTCTCTTTAACTCATGGTATCCTTAATCCATCCACACTTGCTTTTTTGTTCATCTTGTGTTCTGCCAGGAGCTTTAAAACTTACTTTGCTCCACACTGATTATGCAAAGAAACCTGGTCCCGGAGAAGAGCAGAGGCTGTGACGTCCAACGGGAAGCCCACAAAATGGCACCTAGTGATGCCTTCCAGCCCACTGCACTACTTAAGCAGCAGATTGGACTAGGAAAATTACTCCTACAATGTTTTAAAGGCAAATTTTTACATTTGAGCAGGTTTCCTGGTTTCCTTCTCTCTGTCACCCTTTCCCCTGTTTGATGAATGTTGCAAATGTTTTGTTTTGGTAAATTTGAGATTCTTAATTCAACAGGAAGGAGGCAGAGGTCAAAATAATCTAAATTTTAATTATTTCATATTGAGAAATTTCCCAACGAGTAAATAAGCTCCACAGATGAAGATCCCCAACCCCCCAATTGGTCTTGCACCCCCTCCCCCATCTCGATAAGATTCTCATCACAACACCCCTTCTAAACCCAAGTGTTCCTTCAATTCTGGTCTCTTGTACATCCCCAATTTTAATTATTCCACAGTTGATAGCTGTGCCTCCAATTGCCAACGCTCCAATCTCTGTAATGCCATTTCTAAATCTTTCTGATTCTAATCTCTCTTAGAACATAGAACATAGAACATTACAGTGCAGAACAGGCCCTTCGGCCTTCGATGTTGCGCCAACCAATTAAGAAAAAGCAATGACCCTCTAACCTAAACCATTCCCTTTTCATCCATAAACTTATCTACTAACCCCTTAAACACCACCAAACTTGGCGCATCTACAACTGCAGCAGGCAGGGCATTCCATACCCTTACCACCCTCTGGGTAAAGAACCTACCTCTGACATCCATTCTATAACTACCACCCCTTAATTTAAAGCTATGTCCCCTCGTGCTAGCTTTCTCCATCCTAGGAAAAAGGCTATCACTGTCCCCCCTATCTAAACCTCTAATCATCTTATGTTTCAATAAGGTCTCCTCTTAGCCGCCTTCTTTCTAACGAAAACAACCTCAAATCCCTCAGCCTCTCTTCATAAGAGCTGCCTTCCATACCAGGCAACATCCTGGTAAACCTCCTCTGTACCCTCTCCAATGCCTCTACATCTTTCTTATAATGCAGAGACCAGAACTGCACACAATACTCCAAGTGCGGCCGCACTAGAGTTTTGTACAGTTGCAACATGATGCTGCGGCTCCTAAATTCAATCCCCCTACAATAAAAGCTAAGACTCCATATGCCTTCTTAACAACTTTATCCACTTGACTGCCTACTTTCAGGGATCTATTGACACATACACCAAGATCCTTCTGTTCCTCAACACTATTAAGAGCCCTACCATTAGCCCTATACGCTACACATTTATTGTTCCTGCCAAAGTGCATTACCTCACACTTTTCCACATTAAACTCCATTTGCCACCTCTCGGCCCAGCTCTGCAACTTGTCCAAGTCTCTCTGCAACTATAACACCCCTCTTCACTATCTACCACTCCACCGACTTTAGTGTCATCTGCAAATTTACTAATCCATCCTTCAATACCCTCATCCCGATCATTTATAAAAATTACAAACAGCAGGGGCCCCAAAACAGATCCCTGAGGTACATCACTTGTAACCGAACTCCACGATGAATATCTCCCATCAACCACCACCCTCTGTCTTCTATCTGCTAGCCAATTCATAATCCAATTAGCTAAATCACCCTCTATCCCATACATCTGCATTTTCTGCAGAAGTCTTCCATGGGCCACCTTATCAAACGCCTTACTAAAGTCCATATATACCACATCAACCGCCTTACCCCCATCCACCTCTTTTGTCACTTTTTCAAAAAACTCAATGAGGTTAGTAAGGCACGACCTACCCTTCACAAAACCATGCTGACTATCCCCAATCAATTCATTTCTCTCTAAATAACTATAAATCCTATCCCTAATAATTCGTTCCAATACTTTGCCCACAACAGAAGTAAGACTCACCGGTCTATAATTCCCAGGAAAGTCTCTATTCCCCTTCTTGAACAATGGGACCACATTCGCTATCCTCCAGTCTTCCGGCAGTATAACTGTAGCTAACGACACCTGAAGATCAGAGCCAGAGGCTCTGCAATCACCTCTCTCGCCTCCCAGAGAATCCTAGGGTAAATCCCGTCCGGCCCAGGGGAGTTATGTAACAACAAACCCTCAAGAATATCTAGCACATCCTCCTTATCTACTTCAATACTTTCCAATTTACAACCCAGTATCCCAGTGTTCTCCACAACTACATTTACATCTCCCTGCATGAATACCGAAGAGAAATATTTGTTCAGTGCCTCTCCAATCTCTTCAGGCTCCACGCACAACTTCCCACTGCTGTCTCTGACTGGCCCTAATCTTGCCCTAAACAATCTTCTATTCTTAACATATCTAAAGAAAGCTTTAGGATTCTCCTTGATCCTATCAGCCAAAGTCTTCTCGTGTCCTCTTTTAGCTCTCCTCAACTCACTCTTTAGCTCCCTTCTGGCTAATCTATAGCTTTCCAGTGCACTAACTGAGCCTTCAAGCCTCATCCTGACATAAGCCTCCTTTTTCCTTTTAACCAGCGAATTAACTTTTTTTAGTACACCATGGTTCCCTTACTCGACCATTTCCTCCTTGCCTGACAGGGACTTACTTATCAAGGACTCGCAGTAGCTGCTCCTTGAATAAGCTCCACATTTCAGATGTTCCCAGTCCCTGTAGTTTCCTATTCCAACCTATGCACCCTAATTCCCTCCTTATGGCCTCATAATTACCATTCCCCCAGCTATAACTACTGCCCCCAGGTTCATGCCTATCCCTATCCATCACTAAGGTGAACGTAACTGAATTGTGGTCACTATCACCAAAATGTACACCAACTTCCAAGTCTAACACCTGGTCTGGCTCATTGCCCAGCACCAAATCCAATGTAGCCTCACCTCTAGTTGGTCTATCTACATACTGAGTCAAAAAACCTTCCTGCACACTTTGTACAAAAACTGACCCCTCTAACGAGCTAGAGCAATAGCTATTCCAATCAATATTAGTAAAGTTAAAGTCCCCCATAACAATTACCCTATTACTTTCACTCCTGTCCAGGATCGACTTTGCAATCCTTTCCTCTACCTCTCTAGAACTTTTAGGAGGTCTATAAAAGACTCCCACCAGGGTGACCTCTCCTCTCCTGTTTCTAATCTCAGCCCATACTACCTCCACAGACAAGTCCTCATCAAACTTCTTTTCGATCACCGTGATACAGTCTTTGACCAGTAACGCCACTCCTCCCCCCCTTCTACCTCCTTCTCTACTCCGACTAAAGCATTTGAACCCCGGAACCTGCAACATCTATTCTTGTCCCTGCTCTATCCATGTCTCTGAAATGGCCACAACATTGAAGTTCCAGGTACTGATCCAAGCTGCAAGTTCCTCCACCTTATTGCGAATACTTCTTGCATTAAAGTATACGCATTTCAAACCATGCCCTACTCCACCCATACGCTGCTGTGCTTTACAGTTCTCGTCTATGACCCCCCTATTCTCGTCCCTCTTAACATCCAAGCTACTCAGGATCCCACCCCCCCTCTGAATCAGTTTAAACCCTCCTGCATAGCCTTTGCAAATTTTCCCCCCAAGATATTGGTTCCCCTCTGGTTCAGGTGCTTGTATGATTAGGTCCATATATAAAATACAGCTTTAAGTAGATCCTTCTGTTCATTCCCATTGACCATCGTAACCTCAAAACAAAGTAATATTGTATGGATTTGCCATTTTTGATGTAGGTTGTTCTTTAAAAATTGCTTTAATGGTCATACCATTGATTAGACAACACTTTGATAATGTGAAGTTTGAGAAGAATCATTGGCCTTGGAAGAAGTGCAGTTTAGATAAACCAAAATGCAACCTGGATTCCAAAGGTTAATTTACAAAGAGAGATCACAAACTAATTTATATTTCCTGGAATGTACAAGGTTAAAGGGTGATTTGATCTATTTTTCAATGTGCATAGGGTAGATAGAGAGAATCCATCCTCTATGGTTGCAGAGTCTAGGAGCCTAGTATAAAAGTTAGGACTAAACTATGTAGGAGCAGAATCAAAAATCAGTTGGGCGAACTGACAGGAAAGGTAGAAGTTTTGAACTTTCCTCTGCAAATTGTTATAGATTAAAAAATCAATTGCTAGTTTTAATTCTAGTATTGATAGATTTATTATTGGTCAATGATATTAAGGCAATGTGCCAAAGGCAGTAAATAAGACGGGTTGCATATCAGCCACAATCTCTAATGGCAGAACAGATATGAGAGACTGAATGGCCCACTTCTATATTTAAGTCACTTCAAACCCAAGATAAAAGCAAAGTGGATGCTGGAATCTGAAACAAAAACAGAAAATGTTGGAAAACCCCAGTAAGTTTGACAGTGTCTGTGGAGAGAGAACAGAGCCAAAGTTTCAAGTATGGATGACTCTTTGTCAGGAACTCTAATGCAGAGTCATTGAATAACAGAATCATTACAGTGCAGAAGGAGCGCTATTTGGTCCAACAAGCCTGCATTGACAAAAATCCCACCAAGTCTCTATCCCCATAACTCCCTGACACTAAGCGGCAATTTAGCATGGACAACTTTGGAGTGTGGAAGGAAACCAAAGCACCTGGAGGAAACCCATGCAAACATGGAGAGACCATGCAAACTCAACACAGGCATCCAAGGCCAGAATTGAACCCAGATCCCTGGCACTGTGAGGCAGCAGTGCTAACCATTGTGCCACCAAGTCATGCAGACTTGAAGCATTGGCTCTGTTCTCTCCCCATAGATGCTGTCAAACCTGCTGAAATTTCCTACTATTTTCTGTTTTTGTTCCTTAAAGCTGTTAATCAAGATTTTGGACATCTGTCTTCATATCTACTCATGTAATTTGTTTTTTTTAAGTTAGTTTGCTGTCATGTATCTTTTTCCACATTAGAGGTGCTACATAAATGCCAGCTCCCTGCACTGCATCTTCAGATCTTGGGGTTGATGGCCGGGATGCCAAAGTCAGAATCCCTAGGATTGGGGAGATTAAATATTGGCATGGTTATAGTCCTGATGACTAAAACCAGTAATCCCTTAGGAAGTGTGTACTTTTTGCATAAGCAAATACACAGGAAGTGTATGTCGATGTGTGTAGATGTTGGTTGAGGACAGACCGGATGTCTACTGGATGTGCAGTCTGAAATCCTACTATGTCCTGTATAGTGCTTAGTGAACAGTTTTTTGTAAAGCATTTTCAGATATAGGAAAATAATTCTTGTAAAGAAACTGAAAACCTCTTATTGTACACACTTATGGCAGCACAATGGCAAAGTGGTTAGTACTGCTGCCTCATAGCACCAGGCACCCAAATTTGATTCTGGCCATTGATGACTGTTTGTGTGGAGTCTGCACATTCTCCCCGTGACTGCATGGACTTCGTCTGGGTGTTCCACTTTCCTCCCACAATCTTAAAGACATGCTGATGGGGTTCATTGGCAAAGCTAAATTCTTCCTCAGTGAACCTGAGCAGGCACGGAGTGTGGTGACTGGGGGATTTTCACAGTAACCTCATTGCAATGTTAATGTAAGCTACTTGTGACACTAATAAATAAAACTAAAGACAATGGACTAAGTGTCAAAATTTTTACATCAGGAAATCTTTTATTGATGTTGTATCAATACAACCAAGTAGTTTAGCTTTCAAAGAAGTCTGTTTTTTTCCATTCAAATAAAATAAGAGTGCATTTTACCAGTTACTATTACAGTGCATATAAGTATTTACAAAAGAGAACCTACCCTTCTATATCAGACAATGATAGGTATAGAAGGCAAAATTCTTATTTTAACCAACAGTGGAGAATGTCCGTCTTTCTCCTTAATTAACAACCCATTAACAATACCATGGGATCACATGGGATCTCAAACAACAGGTCATCAAAAGTTGCATATAGTAATGAATATTGGAATGCAATTTTATCATGCTGAAATTGTTATATCGACATTTGACTTAGCAATTGAAGAATAAAGTACAATGAAAAGCTGGAATTTGTGTTGACTTTATTGTGGAAGGGTGAAGGGTGTCAGTTTGTTGTTTTCTAAACACTAAATTAATAAATGCAACAGTTAGATTAGTGTTAACAATTCCATACCTGTTCATCTTTCCAAGTCTTTGACCTGTGCCTTTATTTTGAATGCTGGATATCTCTTATATTTTCACTGGTACGTTTTGATATTATTAAGGAGTATGGAGGTGCACGTAACCAAAGCAATTTAGTTTGAGAAAAATATTCAGCTTAATTTAGTTTTGATACAAAATAAACTTTAGTATTTCCTTCTGCTTTCACTGGCAATTTAAAGTAAAAGTATTCAAACAGTTATTAAAATGATGTATGATTTTCACTGTAGTATTTGAGATTTGTGACTGGATTAGCAGAATGTTCTTTCAAAACTGGATTCTGCTTTGCATTTCCAATTCAATTTGTCTCAATCTGGCTGTAAAAAGGGATATTTCAATTGTCTTTCTTATGAACTATAATTGGTGCAAATGTTCCATAAGAACAGAGTTTTCTGTACAGAATACTTCAAATTAGGCATCACTTTCCCTGAACAGCCTAATTAGTTAATGGTTTTGCATCATGTTTTGATCCCATAGAATCAATCACCAAATTATAAATTTGGCTGCACAGGGCCCAGGATTTCAGTGTTATGAATACTGTCTTGTATTGAAAATGGTCTGTACATTGCATATATACTTCTGGTGCAGGCAATGTTGAACACCATTCTGTTAAAGGTCAAACAAGGGGCATCCATTGCCCATGTCAGAAGGAAGACTTAGATCATTAACATATGTAAATGATGGGCTGAATGGCTGATTTAGGTCCTACTTGCAACTTTGGCATGTATATGAGGTAGCTGGCAAATTTCTCGTTTGCCCCCAGGGAGACCAAAGCTCAACATGGAAGAAAAAGTTAGTACTCACCTTAATTACTGCCGGCCTCGGTCCTGAGATTTCCAACCTCACTCCCACTGATTTCTGTCTCCTTGTGTGCCAAAGCCCAACCCCAGCCCCTATACCAACAATTGCAATCTATGGTCCTCCAACATTACTACAAACCCCCACAATGTTCTTTCCTGACCTCTGCTCTTTCCTTCATTTCATTGGGCAGTGCAGCCCCTCCTCCTCCAAATTACCTCAAACAAAGCCAATCCCTCACGCTGTATTCTTTTGTAAAATTTCTAAAATTTTAAAACTGGACAAAGACATGTTGAAATGGCTGAATCGATGTCTGTCTCTAGACCCTTAACAATAGGAGCTATCTGGTAGTTTCAAAGAAACTTACACCTCGTTATCTCTGAAGAGACGCTAATGACACGTTGTGGGCTGCACAGATCAAACTCAAAGTGAGCCCATACAAAACTCTTCTACACTTCCTAAGCTAGATTGGCCAACTGCAGTCTATTTGTCTGCTAACACAAAGGCCCTACTACCTTCATTTCAATTCTTAATGGCTGAGACATTCTACAATGTCAGGGATTCAGATGAGAAATACACACACTTTGTCAAAGGCAGAATGGAGACATGGGAATCGTGTGACATAGACCTAGCTTTTGGAACCAGTCATATTGTCTTGCTGTACTACAAAACCTCCATTTGCCATTTTACCATCTAACTAGCAGCAACAGAGCCCTTTTGATACTCTGCCCAGATTGAATGATTGGCCCCATCTATATTGTTTCTATTGGAACATCTGTGCTATGGCCTACAATGATTAATCTCTGCATACTTATTTCATTTTGTGAAGTCAACCCAATCAGAAAAGTGAATTATAAAGCATTGGTTTTCAACCCACAGTGGAGGAGCACCTCATTAGACTTTCATTCTGAACTCTGAACCCATGTGAAGCAATCTATTTTTCTCTGTGGTCTCTTCAATGTAAATCTTTCTTTTCTTTATCCCTCTTTTACTGTGTATGGGTGCAAAGGGGGCAATGTGGAGACCCTTCTCCTGCATTTCAGTGTGTGCAAATAAACTAACCCTTTGAGTTCATTCTAACTGGAGTTTGCTGAGGGCTTATTGATAGAAATATCACATCAAAGACATCACCTCTTTTAAAGGGGTGGGGGGGTGAAGCAAAATAAAGCACCTTTCTGTTTAGAGATGGGCAGTGAAAAGAGGAAACAGAGTTGAAATTAACTCCGCCCTC
The DNA here is from genome assembly GCA_024679065.1 of Sphyrna mokarran. NCBI lineage: Eukaryota > Metazoa > Chordata > Chondrichthyes > Carcharhiniformes > Carcharhinidae > Sphyrna > Sphyrna mokarran. The sequence continues at coordinate 21,110,815 of JAGIQG010000024.1, read as the reverse complement.
CCTCACTTGACACTTACCCACATATTAACGTACAAACCTATCATGGTGCCATCAAAATGATAATGAGGGAAAAAAGTTCAAGATCCTGGGCTCCTCAGACCTCCTCATTTGAATTCAGACTGTTAGCACCTTGGCGATGAGGTACTGAGAAATAAAAGCTGCTGAATTTCTGGGTCAAAAAATATTTTGAAGTAGATTAAATAGTAGGCTGTATTATTATTGCACTTCTATTGGAGAACAGAGAAACTGGCAACTTGGTAGATTATGGGACTGTGTAACTTTTCTTTGTGTTTGTTCTTTCAACTAGTCGCACACTTGATTTTAATTTTGTTGAGTAATAGTGTATAAATAATTAATGCATTAATTTGCTATTTAAATACCACTTTATTGAAAACTTTCATCCCTTAAAATAAATGTTAAAGCTTTACAAAATACTGTTAAAATTTTCCTAAGAATTCTTGAAGCCTTTGTGTTTAAAGAATCCAATTTCAAGGTTTATTTGGTCAGGGGAAGATACTACGTTTTTAAATACAAAAGAAAGGCACAGGTAAGGTGTCAGAAAACTAACCAATGCAAGTAATTCAGTTGTAATCATTTTTAACGAGCTAAGATTCAGTTGTAGAGATTTACCACAATTTCTCAGCATTTTGAATGGCATATACTATTCGGCTATTAAAGGTCTAAAAATATTTGCCATTAAAAAGTCTCTTTAAAACATTTGTAACTATCAGGAGAAACACTGACTGAAAAATGACTGCTACTGCATTCATGCCTCCCTGTGAAAAACAGCCTCAACTGTTGCAAAGATGTCAAAAAAGCTGCATTAATCCAATCCACCATGAGTACAGTTCCCACAAAAAACACTACCGTTCACCTCCTGGACCCTTTGAATCAGGCAAGATATATCCCCTTTTTTAGCATCCATTGCCAGATTTTACAATTGTCGTTTATTATTTTGGTGCTATCCAAACACAATTTTCTTGTCTTAATGTTGGAGTTCATAATCAACAAGGTTTTTGAGTTGAGCTCAAGAAAGACAAAACATTTCATAGTCTTTGATCACAGAAAAATAGTGGCATCTGTAAGTGTCAGTCCTCCTGAAAACTGAATTAAATTAGTAAGTAACTGAGCTATACGTGTTCAAGCGATTGTGTTGATTCAGATTCGGTATAGTTCAAAGTTTCTTACCTTTTAATTTGAACTGGGTTGAAGCTCAGTAACAATGCAGGTCACTAAGATAATACAAAATACAGATAATCTAGACAGTACAAAAAAGAATCATTTATTTTGCACCATGTTGTCTAACCTCAGACCTTCCTCTAGTCATCACTACATGTTAATTTGAAATTTAAAATTCAAGCAAGTTGCAGTAGTGATTATAGCAATCTTCAATGTTTTAATTCTCACTCAGTATACAGTGTATACAGTTGTCTGAATTCACAATGGAACACCACTTACCATGTATTGCACTTCAAAAGATATGATTACAATAACTAGAATACGACTGTGTAATGTGGTAGTTTTTTTTCTCTGTTAATGGTATAAATGTATAGAAACATTGCTCAAAAAGTAGGCACAGGGAGTACAGGTATCACATACTCCATATCGACTTGCATTGCAAAAGAAATTAAGTTTTGCCTCTAACCGCTCATATAAAAGCAACAGTTCCACGTTAAATCCATTGCAATATAAGCTGGAGACTTGTGCAGTCATTAGGGGAAATGCCTGATGTGTGGTTGTTTATACTATGCTGGTTATCACCCAGAGGCTTTTAAGGCTTTTTAAAAAAAATACACTGGAAAACTGTGGCATCAGGATAACACATGTGCTTTTTCCAGTGAAACGCTGTTCGTCTTGATACAGTTTATTACTACACAATATATATATATCCGCTAATTCAAGTTGATCACTGTTATGTTGGGCAGAGTAGGAATCCTGAGAAAGAGGAATGGATGTATTCAGTGGAATATAACCCATTGGCTTGGTCTGAAGGCATCTGGACCCACACTTGGTCATGTTCCTTTAGTTCCAGTACAGCACTTCCTGATGCTTGATCAAGATATCCTTTCTTGTATTCATCATACGTGTATGTGGCAGGCACATTATTCTTGTATAGTGCCACCCAGATGTTGGTTCCTTTGATATGCACATGATAAGCAAAGTAATAGACACCTGGTATTTGACACGTGAATAGTCCAGTTGCTGGATTGTAACCATTTTGTCCATTGTACAAAATCCTGTCAAACTTAATGGGTGCCCCTGATGGTGGAAATGGTTTGGTCAGAATTGCAGTGAACGCAGGGGCCACCCCAGCAGAAATGTCTCCTCTCCCATAATCTGGTTTTCCAGGTTTCACTTCTCCTGGTATTTTTGCACCATCTACAGCTCCATCTACATGAAGGCTAGCCACACCCGTTAATTCCCCATTAATGATGAGTCCTGGAGCGCCTGGCGGCCCAGGTGGCCCAGGTGGCCCTTGGTTTCCCATCATGCCTGGTATGCCAGGAGCTCCAGGCGGACCTATTGGTCCTGTAAGTCCTGGTTCACCTATTTTGCCATTTCCTGGCAAACCTGGTGGCCCTGGATCTCCTTTGGGACCTGGTAAACCCATTGGCCCCATGGGTCCCGATGGCCCCTGAAGGCCCGGTATTCCTGAAGAACCTCGAGGCCCTGGTTGTCCTGCTTGGCCTGGCTCTCCTTTGGGTCCAACATAACCAAGTAATCCTGGCGCTCCAGGGACCCCCGCATGTCCAGCCTCTCCTTTTTGACCGAATGGACCTGGTGCTCCTGGAGGCCCACGTAAACCTGGCTCTCCGGGCACACCTGGTTTCCCAGGTAGTCCATTCTGTCCGTGGTCACCTTGCATTCCTTTCAGACCTGGTGGCCCAACAATCCCAATTTCACCTTTGGCACCTTTGGCACCTAGTTTTCCCATTAACCCCTTCGGGCCCATAAGCCCTGGAAGCCCTGGATTACCCTTAGCTCCCGGCTCACCATGCAAGCCATTTATTCCCGGTTCACCATTGATTCCTGGGGCGCCTGGGTTCCCAGGAGGTCCTCGCTCACCTTTCGCTCCACTTATTCCATTCTTTGCATACCCTGGAGCTCCAGGTAGACCACGAGTGCCGGGAGGGCCAGGTTCACCTTTATGACCTTTAGATCCAGGAATGCCTGACAGCCCATCGTGGCCCGGTTTTCCTATCCCATTCAATCCTGGCTTTCCTGGTGGCCCCTGAGGACCAGGAAGCCCTGAGGGCCCAGGCTCACCTCTTGGCCCTTGTTCACCTTTCTCACCATGAGCTCCAGGTAAACCATTCATTCCTGGTTTTCCTCTCCCAGATGGACCCGGTAATCCAGGCTTACCCGGTAGCCCTTCCTTACCTTTTGGACCTGGAGGCCCTGGTTTACCATATCCATTCTCACCTTTGGGACCACGTTCACCTGGGGCTCCTCGTTCTCCCTTTAGGCCGGGCTCTGCTCTAAGCCCCGGGGAACCAGCAGCTCCGGGGGCTCCTGGTTTCCCAACGACAGAGAACCCCGACGGCCCAGGTAATCCTGGAGGCCCAGGAAGACCTCTGGGTCCTATATCCCCTCTGGGTCCTATATCACCCTTTGGTCCTGGAATTCCTCTGATGCCTGGTTTCCCAGGTTGTCCTGGAATTCCGGGCTTTCCAAAGCTTGCAATTCCTGGTGCCCCAGGTGGGCCAGTCCGTCCTTGAAGGCCCGGTTTTCCATTTCCTGGTTTCCCTGGTATTCCTGGTAACCCAGGAGGTCCTCTCGGCCCAGGTTTTCCTGGAGCGCCCTTTTCACCTTTGAGATCGGAAGGTAGAATCACAGGAATTTCTATGAAAATAAGAAAAAAACAAAAAAACGCATCAACTACCAAAAGTTAAACAAATAATGAAATATTATTTTATGGCTTTTGATTAACTACATTATAAAATAAACCTATCTTTTAATTTAAATTTGATGAGTATTTTTGAAATATTTATTTCTTATTTTATTTTAATACAATTTCAAAATGAACAACGCATAGTTTAACTGTTCACGATAAGCTTCCATTTTGAAGAGTTACGCAGTTGACAAGAGAGCCATTATAAAAATAAAATATTGAGGTTGCTGGATATCCGAGATAAAAATAGAAAATTGTGGGATTACTCAGCAAGTCAGAAAGAAGCTGCGGAGAGAGAAACAAAGTCATTGGACTGAATTTTACAGGTCACCAGAGGGCAGGAAAGTGGGTGGGTAGATCGTGAAATATGGCACTGTGGCATCGGTGGTGTGCCCACTGCTGGCCCACCCATCCTACCATAATCTTATGAGCGGGTGGGCCCACTTTAACTCCATAAGTGAGGAATTAGTATTGACTTAAAGGCTTCAATCTATTACTGCTCAGATTTAACAGACATCTGAGAGAAGCCTGTGCTTGGCCTTACAGGTGTGACCCTGCTGGCTGCTGGCCTGTGAAAGGTGGGGAATGCTTACCTTCTGGGTTCCTGGGTGTCAATCAGAAGCATTACCCTCCCTCCCCACCCCTTCCCCTGTACAGTCTTCCCTCCTTGTGTCCACTCTGTCCCCTTGTCCTGTCCAACATATCTACCCCTCTTAAAGAGGCCTTCCAACCCAAGATACCAGACTGTCAGCTCCATTCATTCATTTAAGTAGATGAGGGGACACCACTGATATAAGTTTTTAAATGGTTTTCTTTTATTGAACAGAGTTTGAAAGCAAAAAGGAAAAACAAACTCAGAGACTGGCTTCTTCTGCCAGGCCCTGTACTGAGCTTGAATGCACCACTGATCTGGATTTTAAAACAACTGAACACACACATTCTGAAATCAAAACATATTCCAACCATTATCTTGTTGTTGGAAATGTTTTCCACATGCTCTCTCCATTTTAGAAAAACAATCCTTTCTGCTGCAGTTATGCTGCTGTTTGCTTGTATTGTGTACCCTTCAAGAATGCAGTCAATTCCTAGCTGACCCACCATGTCTTCTGGTTCTACATAGAGCCAATTTTTTAAACTTAGCTGAGTTTTTGTGGTATCCTTGCTTTTTCTGAAATATATTAATGATCTAGATCAGGGGACAATATCAAAGTTTGCAGATTATACAAAACTTGAAAGCACTGTAAACTGAAAAAAGCTCAGTCACTCACAATGTTCACTAACATCTGGGTGGGTTGCTAAGAAACTCACGGAATCTGTCTTGGTTGCACTTGGTGTTTGCTATGCAGTGTAATATATTCAATCACAGATTGCCTGTTAGTTCACCATATACTAACACTGAATGTTAGATTTTAAAATAGATATTTTAAATTGTTTTACATTTGTCTGACCTTGTAAAACAACATTTTTTGTTTGTTTGTATAAAACCTGAGGAATCTCGGTAGCTTCTATTAGCAACTGTCTTGAATCTCAATCTTTGTCCACATTAAACAAAGAATTATTGGTCCCTAATCAGATTGTACGAAAAACTTAAGGGGACTGGTCCAACAGAATAACAGGGGTAGTTGAGTAGGGCTAATTGTTACAGTGGTTAGCACTGCTGCCTCAAAGTGCCAGGGACTCAGGTTTAATTCGTGCCTTGGGTGACTGTCTATGTGGAGTTTGTACGTTCTCTCTGTGTCCACGTGGATTTCCTCTGGGTGCTCCAATTTCCTTCCACATATAAAGATGTGCAGGTTCGGTTGATTGGCCTTGTTAAATTAGCCCTTAGTGTCAGGGAGTAAATACCTGGGTTTACGCAGATAGGACAGGATTGTCGTTGGTGCAGGTTCAATGGGATGAATGGCCTCTTTCTCCATTGTCTATAATTCAATGCATCTTCTATGATTCCAATTAAATTCATGGACAGAGACTGCAGCATTTTCTGCTGTGCTTATTTTCTTGCCTCCCCTATTGTTCAAGAAAGGGATATTTGCTGACAGTTCTCGCCCTATTAGTTGTCTTACATTTCAGCATGATTTTGAACTGGTTGTGATCGGACTTTAGAGCTTTATTGTAATGGACTGCATTGATGTTTAAAGGATATCTTCTTTCAGAATAAAAGACCAGAGGAACATTCCCTAGTGTGTAATGCAAAAGCAGTCTAGACAGAAACAAATAAAATAAAACTGGATGGTAGGAACAAGTGGGAAGAAATTTCCTCATTTCTGAAAGGATGCCAAGACAATTGGGCTCAAATTTAATTTTACAAGGTTACCCTACAATGCATCTTAATAGCACTCTGTAGTATGGTTGGTGGAACATCATAGAGAATGTGTAAAACACAACTGTTGAGCGAAATATAACTTTTTTTAGCTCAATGCTCTATCAAATATGCCTGCTCTTTGGCTGATGGAGTGAGATGAAAATCAAGCATGCAGCCAATAGAAGGTAGTTGAACACTGAATTTTAAAACTCATAAAACCAATAATTTTTGCAACTGATCGAAACAGGTTTTTTTTCATTTGTTTCTTTGCTAGTCAAGTTAAAATCTAATTACAGGTTAGCCTGTGCTGCATATCTGCTCTGATCCTATGTCACTTCCTCCAAATCTATCATAAAACCATAAGATGTAGGAGCAAATTCAGTTTGTTGAGTCTGCTCCATCATACAATCATGGCTGATAAGTTTCTCAACTCCATTCTCCCGCCTTTTGCCCATAACTTTTGATTACCTTTCCAGTCAAGAACGTATCTATCTCTGACTTGGCCTCTATCGCCTTTTGAGACAATGAATCCCATAGTTTCACCACCTATTAGCTGAAGAAATTTCTCTGCATCTTGGTTCTAAGGGGTCCTTGGATTCTATCTCTCCTACTAATGGAAACATCTTCTCCTCGTCCACTCTGTCCAGATCTTTCAGTATCTTGTAAGTTTCATGAGATTCTCCCTCATCATTCTAAACACCATTAAGTACAGACCCAGAGTCCTCAGCTGTTCCTCGTATGCCAAACTTTTCATTCCCATTCCATCAGGGAAGTGTGGCTAAAATTTAAGTCTTATCAGATGTCACCAGAACGCAATTATAAGGAGGTATGAAAACCAGAAGTATTGAAATCTAAACCTCAAGGACACAAAATGAAACCACTGAGTCAACACACAATCTATTTAGCAAGGAACACTCACGCTGTGGTAGATCAAACCTACCAGCTGACAGATGAGGCTTGCCACAAGTGACTTCCTGTGTTTCCTATTCTTTGGTCCAAAGGCTGGAAGATTACTCCAAAAGGTGTGTCATATTCAGGAGAAATCAGAGCCCCTGTGCAGTAAAACCCCCTGCTGGGGCCTCAGTACAAATGTACTTGTGGAGAGGCACAAACAACACTGCCACATACCGAAAAGTGCCCCCTCTACAGGCTAAGCGGCAGGTTAAATTCAATTAATGAAGAGATGACCGCTTGGCTCTGGGGATTTGTATTCACTAAATAATTTTTTAAAAATACACAACTGCTTCAGGCTATTGTCAAGTATCATCTAGGGAGCAGAAACCACAGGCAGAGTTTTCTCTGGGTGGCAGGACTAGGAAGCTTGACAGCTGGAGAAAAGAAAAACCAAGGAACCACATCGGGTGGCTTCTCAACGTATTCGCACAACTGGGGAAGTTTCCTTGGGGGAAGGCCAGAATATGGAGTGACTGCCCTCTGCAGGATGGCAGGCAGCTAATATAAATAAAGAAGGTCCCAATTAGGGGTGAATTAGAGGTCCTTTGGCATTTCTTGATCACAAAGTGGCTTCACCGCAAGGGGAAGCTCTAAAATTAGTGGAAGCAACCTCGCTGCAGCATGGCCATCAGAGCCAGAGACCACATTCCCAGAAGATGGGTCTGCAGACATCAAAAGACTGTAGCACCTTCATTCCTTCAATAATTATTTATTTTAGTACTTGCAAGGACATCACTATTTTGAGATGACTGGGAGTACCAGAGGAATCCACCCCTTTCTCTGAGCACTATGACTGGGCTGGCAGACTTGAGCCTGCCCAGCATCCTTAAAAAGTCTCATTTGGTGCCGATATTGGTGTCTCAAAACTCCAGCCAATTGGTCAGCCAATCAGAGGCTGGCAGCTGTGCATTGCTCATCAGGCTGCTGTCGGTAATGCATCAACTCTAAGCCCAAGATTACAATGGAACAGATGTGACAGGTTAAGGGTGATGGGATAGCAGTCCACAGAATGGGGTAATGGTGGCAGGGGTACTTGCAGGTTGAGGGGTTGGCCGCAGTAGCAGGGGAATGGCTCTCAGTGGACCAACCCTTCCCAATGCCGGGTTCCTAAATCCAGCATTGAGTGCCTGACAATGAGGGACACCCTCCCACTAGGGAAGCCCATAAGCAATCCTGACAGGGTTTATTTTTATCCCGCATGGAGTATGGAACGAATGCCCTCTGCAGGATGGCAGGCAGTCAATAAAATAGTGACACCGACAGCAGGATGAGACCCTTGAATGGGCAACTGGTGTCCACTTAAGGGTCTCAATTAATGGCTAGGCCAGAAATCCATCCATGAGTGTCCTCGCCATAGACTTAATCAGGGCAGAGGCAGGAAAGTGGAGACATGCCAACACTCTATCCTCCCATTCAATTAAATGCTCACCTGCTACTAAGCATGCTTCAGGGAATGGCATTAAATTCCATGCAATGAGTCCATAGGAGTTGTAAATGGCTGGAGAAATGTAGCAGATGAAGAGGAAAATTGGAAATTCTAACAAAGAGAGAAGAGCTCCAGTGGCTGAAGAATGTGATGGAGAAAGGCAAGCAGACACTGAGAGTGTGGACTTCCCCCATCCGTCCTGCCTACCACAAACACCTTCACACAATTCTTTGTGTCCAGTGGCTCTGGAGCCCACATCTTACATCACCAGTTTGAAAAAAATCAGAGCAATGGTTAAGGTCCCAAGTTGCTCAATACAATGTTGAAACTAGATTGCTATAATGTGTCCAGCGGAAAGAAGAAATGCTACTCCTTAATGGCACTGTGTAGGAGGCTGGCAAAGAGAGGTGGGAGTGGGAAGAAGTATTGAAATAAGGAAAAGTGCTGTACTTGCAGACTGAAAGCAGCAAATGTAATTAATTATGACAGCTTGTCCATTGCTTTGAATTTGACAGGATCTCTCTGAGCTGTGACATCAGACTAGCTGCAAAGGTCACATACACTTGATTGCCAAAAAGTCGAAAAATCGTCATCAGTCAATATGGCAAACTCAGGGGGACCATGAATAATTTCAAGTCCCAGAATTATTAACATTTTTCAGAACCCTGTGGCCACTGAGAGAGTGTTCTATGGTTTAATATTAAACAGTGCAAGGGAACAACTCAATCTACTGAAAATTTCGATAAATTCTGATAACGATCCAGTGATCATCAATAATATGGAGGTCAGATTACAAACTGGATGCTTGGCAAGACTTCTGTCAAATTTATTCCAACCAGTTTGCAATTGCACACCTACAGATTAAAATAATGTGCATACTTGAATGGCTAATCTCATGTAAAAGTCAATCCCTAACTTTCCAAAGACATTCTGCTTTGATTCAGTTCACTGGCTCGCTCTGAATTCAGAGTAACAGGAAAGCAGGCATTTTCTTACCTTTCTGCATCGGTGCTAAATCACAAAGGGCTATTTACTCACTGCAAATCAGAGAACTTTAATCAAAGTTTAATTTCTTATTGAAACAAAGAAGGTAAGATTGGCACAAACTGTAACCGTTTGCGCATCAGCCCAGGAGTTATCTGTGTGGATATCCAGCTTACTATGTCAGCCGCAAGCTTCATTAGGTGGAAATATGTCTATTATGACTGGTACAGTGGTTAGCACTGCTGTCTCACAGCACCAAAGATCTGGGGTTCGATCCCAGCCTTTGGTGACTGCCTGTGTGGAGTTTACATGTTCTTCCGTGTCTGCACGGGTTTCCCCTGGGTGCTCTGGCTTCCTCTCACAATCCAAAGATCTGCAGGTTAGGTTGATTGGCCATGCTAAATTGCCCCTTACTATCAGGTGCAGTGCCAGGGTACAGCCTCCCAGGGGCAGGGTTGTCGGGATGGAGTCTGTGACAGATTGTTATCATTGCAGGCTCAATTGGACAAATGGCCATCTTCTGCGCCATTGGGATTCTATTCTTAATTCACTTAAATAAATTAGTATGTCAGGGCTTATCTGCCATGTGTTCCCCCCACATTAGGATCTACTCTCTTGCAATCTTGATACTTTGGCAGCTAGGTTTACAACAGATTTTCAAAAATGGGAACCAGGCAGAGAGAACCCACTGGGATATACAAGTACAGCCCCTCTGTCCTTGGGAAGTGCCTGGCACTGCCTCTGACACTTGCCTGGTATTACCCTAACACTGCTCACTAGCACCCTGACACTGAATAGAACATCAGGTAGGTCACCCTGCCAGAGGGAAGTGCCAGGGTGCTGGGGAGTAGTGCCAGGAGCAGTGCCAAAGGGCTTGTGGTTGGGGGGAAGGAGAGGCATGTCTGGGGAACTCTACAGTTCTTTATGTTTTTTATTGGCGATCGGGATTCCCTTTAAAAAGTACCTCGGGATTCCCAGCATTGCTGGCTTTTTCCTGCCCCCTCCAGGGTAATTGTGGGGGCCACACCTGCAGATTTTCTTTGCGCAGAGTGCTGCACAATGAGCTGGTGAGCTCCACATCATGCCTCTTGCCTCAACCCACACTCTGTGCAAAAAGAGAAAATTCCACCCAGGAGCTCTTATATTTTACCCATTGTTGAAAAAAATAGATAAAATGTTCATGGATCAAGGATGGGAACTGAAATATCAAAACCCAATTTGAATAGCTGATATGAGATATTGGCTGAAATACTGACACGGTGGCAGAGTTGTTAGCACTGCTGCCTCACAGAGCCTGGGTTCAATTCCTGTCTTAGGTCACGGTCTGTGTGAAGTTTGCACATTCAACTTGCATCTGCGTGAGTTTCCTCTGATTTCCTCCCACAGTCCAAAGGTGTGTGGGTTAGGTTGGTTCACCATTCTAAATTGACCCCAGTGTCAGCGGTATCAGTAGGGTAAATATGTGGGGTTACAGGAATAAGGTCTGGGTGGGATTGTGGTTGATGCAGGCTCAATGGGTCGAATGGCCTCCTTCTGCACTATAGAGATTCTATTAAAATTTGTTCAATAATAATTCTAACTCACATACTTCTAACCCAGAGGTAAGAATGCTATGAAGTGAGCCACAGTGCCTAGAAATATAATGCAAATACTTTATTGCATTCCATCTATATAGATATTTCAACTATTATCTATCTATCTATATATATATATATATGTATATAAGATATAAAGTTGCCAATGGATGCTTGGCTTTTAGTAATAGGTATCACAGATATAATATAATCCAATGTAAAGAGTAAATAGAGGTACTATGAATCTTCAAAACAGCAATTTAACAATTAATTGTTCAAAATACTTATATTTTATACTAGCTTTATTTCATATTCATCAAAATACTTTATACAGCTGAATTCTAATTACAGGATGGAAATTTCCAATCCTGCCCAACGTGGGAGTCGCAGCATCCAGGACAAAAAATTTGGCAGACTATTTCAAGGTCTGTTGATCTCAGATGGGAATATCCAGTCTTGAGGTGTGTGCAACCAGAAAATCCCACCCACATCTGTCAAAATTTCCAAGATCTGCATTTACATCTTGTCAACTTGATTGTATCTGAAAATTCAACTTCAAATCTCTCAGGTTACATTGTCCACTTTTTATAAAAAGTAGTGGGGGAATTTTACTGTGAATGTATTTGAGACTTTAAGTTAGAACAGTTAAGAACTGAACAACTGAAAATGTAACAATTCTGCAGGATAAAACGTCTTTTTCTTTGTAAATCATTCAGTTAATTTTAATCTTGGGGTGGTGCAGGGATTAGCATTGCTGCCTCACAGTGCCAGAGACCCAAGTTCAATTGCCACATGTATCACTGCGTGGAGTCTGCACATTCTCCTTGTGTCTGTGTAAGTTTCCTCCGGGTGCTCCAGTTTACAACCCGATGTCTGAAAGATGTGCTGGTTAGGTGTATTGGCCATGCTAAATTCTCCCTCAGCGTTCCCAAATAAGCACCAGAATGTGGCGACCAGAGAATTTTCACAGTAACTTCATTGCAGTGTTAACGTAAGCCTACTTGCGACACTAATAAATAAAATTAAATACTTCATTCAATAATGTTGAAATGTTAAATTAATAATTTTGAGATTTGCTCCACACGCGACTTATTGGTTTAGTTAGATGTGAACTCCTGGCAAGATATTCATTCATCAAGTATCTCCCTCCTTTAACGTGTAAACATTTGGCACGGATTGATCCTGTCAATTTCCTATGTCTGGTTTTCAAATGGCTGATATTTTCCGGGTCCATTTGGCTCAACAGCAAAACAGCGAATATATTTTACTCCCTAATCCATTATTAAGGCCAAAATAAGCCTTTCATAAATGTGCAACAACAGTGCAGATTTTCCAAGGTTGCCTAAGTTCAGATGCATGTTGCCTTTTGATCAGTTCAATGTGGATAAATTCTTAAATGCTGGTAAATAAGTGGACCAGGAACAGCCCAGCTTCCGGGCAGTAGTTAGATAGCACTGTACTATTAAAGGACAATCAACTGCAGGAAGCAATAAGGTGAATTGATTCTAAGTCAATCGAACAAGATTTGGTGTGACAATCCACAGAATTTGACAGTTTTAGTTTCTAAAAGTTTATTAACAAAATGCAGAACATTGAAACAATCAATTTAATCCATCTCAACTTTTCAAGTACTCTCACTAGAGTGTAATATTTTTTGAATTGATTAACTTCAACTACCGTGCTTAATTAGGCACAGCAATTGGAAACTGCCATGCTGCCTCACAGTTGCATAGACCCGGGTTCAATTTCAACCTTAGGTCACTGTCTGTATGGAGTTCTCCCTGTGTCTATGTGAGTTTGCTCTGGGTGCTTTGGTTTCCTCCCACACTTCAAACATTAGGGTAAATTGCCCTTTCGTGTCCAAAGGTGTGTCGGTTAGGTGGAATAGCTGTGGTAAATAAGGTTACAGGGATGGGGTGTGGAGGCTGGTCCTGGGTAAGATATTCTTTCAGAGAGTTGGTGCAGGCTTGATGGGCCAAAGGGCCTCCTTTTGCACTGTAGGGTTCCTATGAATATCATATACCAATTTTTCATATTCTAGCACTTGGTAATCTAATTCCCATAAAAACAGACTGTACAAAACTACAGAATCTCATGTCTAGCAAAGTGCAGTTGCAAAACTGGGAAGGATGACTGGCACAGGAACTTGAAGTTGTATCTAGATCTCTTGCTTGTTTTCATTTCTTTACCATTCCCATGTGTCAATTGCTCTGGCACTGCTTATTCTTTGAATTCATGATATTGAGCCAATGGGTTTCCAATTGGGAGTCTCCTTTTTTTTGTAGGAAAAAGGATATCAGACAGGTCAGGCTATACCAGAGTAGTCTGCACCACTTGACCAATACACTCACAGCCCATTTACAGTCAGAAGGATACTTACGTAGCGAGGATCATGCAGAAATGTATTTTACCAGTGGCAGTAATAGTTAGCTGAGCCCTCAACTCATCTTTCTCTGCCACCATAAACGTACATTGACTAATGCTGAAGATACTCTAAAGAAACACAGAATAAAATTGCGGCCAGCATGACATTCAAGAGAGGACATCTTCTCATTGCCATATACGTGGTGTTCACTTCATCCATATTCAAGCTAAGTGGTGGGGCAACAATGAAGAATGCACTATTCAATTAACCTCAATCTGAAAATCTGGCTCTACCTGTCCAAAAATTTCGTATTGTATGTACACATTTGAGCAGAAACTGTTAACCACAGTTATGAGCACAAGTCTCCTTTCAAGACAATTTTAAATTGCTACTCCTCAATCACACTAGTCTCAATTTACATATCAAAACTCTTCATAAGAAGAATACTGTGACTAACAATTGATTGATCATCTGTTACAAGAATACAACACTACCCAAAGATTCCCATGTGATCTGAGCAGGTGCTAAAAATATGTAGTGCCAGTATAATTCAGAGGAACACTCTAAGTCATCTGTTTAAAATAATATGTACAATTAATACCAGATAGGAGTGACACTGGAATGTGTACCATATGGCAACTTTATGTCATTTGTACAATGGGCATGCACAAACATGAGATATGAAGCAAATCTATAACTGCTCTTCAAATGTCAGACACATTTCAACCAACTTGCATAATACCCATACAACTTGACCTGCTTTCGAGTACCAGGTTCTATTCTATATTATTGTTAATATAGCCAGCCTTATAGCATTTATTGTTAGAAGTTGATATGAAGTCATACCCAAATCACAATGCATCAATTATATTAAACAATTGATGTTTAAATTGTATATATAATTCTTATTTTTTAAGTGGAGTTTTAACAGGGAGTGTGTTGCCTCTGCATGTGGGTCAGCAATCCCACCCCGCTCCCCTAGGTTAAAGTTTAATTTATTTATTTATTGTCACAAGTAAGTTTGCATTAACACTACAGTGAAATTACTGTGAAAATTCCCTAGTCGCCACACTCCGCTGCCTGTTCGGATACACTGAGGGAGAATTTAGCAAGGTGAAAGCACCTAACCAGCATGTCTTTTGGATTGTAGGAGGCAGCTGGAGCACCCGGAGTAAACTCACGCAGACACACAGAAGATGTGCAAACTCTATACACACAGTGACCCAAACTGGGGAATCAAAGCCAGGTCCCTGGCACTGTGAGGCAGCAGTGCTAACCACAGTGCCACTGTGCCATTAGCTGGTGGGAGTGGACATTTGGACAGCAAAAGTTGCTGGCTGTTTTAAATTCAGCAAAAGGGCTTTGGCGTGGTCTCAGATGATGGTGCAAGTCTGTGGAGACCAAACTCTTCCTCTAAGGCATGAGCTGTACTTCAGCTTGATGGGTCTGTTCTGCGTACCAATTTCATATATTGCTATATACCACCGCAAATTTCAAAATCATGTTTGCCAGATCCAAAATATATACCATTTGGATTAGGATATGAAGATAGGTGGAGTTCTTGTGCCGCATGTGATTAGTGTCTTTGCCTCTTAGTCTGAATCTCTGTGTTCAAGTCTAACTCAAGGACTTGATGCCAAGAAAACTGTGTTCATTAAGAGCCAAACAGGTTGAGTATCATTCCGCAAATCCTTCCAACATATGGTAAAGACAGGCGGTAAAAGCAGGAGAGATTCCTGGTCAGCCATGTGATGGAAAGAGAATTGAAGCCTCTGCCTTTACTATTCATAGCTCCAGACTACAACATGCATGTAAAAGTGCACGTTGCCACAGCAACTCAGACTCCTTGGGAGCCTGGTCGGCTGAGTTGGCTGGGACAGCCACTGTAGATCAGGCTGGTGCCAAAAGCTGTACACAGTGTGCAGCTCCAGCAGTTAAGGTGGATCCGAAAAGTCAGCAGTTAAGGTAGACAAGGAAATCAAAGTTGAAGTTTTAAAGCTACGAAGGAATTAAAGTCAAGTTGGTTAAGTTTCCATTCATAGGAGAGACAAGGACCCGATAGCACAGCTACAGGGTAAAGGGATGACCTTTTAGAACTGAGATGAGGTGGAGTTTCTTTGAAGTATGCTGAACCTATGGAATTCATTGCCATGAAGGCTGTGAAAGCTAGATCATTGGGCCCTATTTTACTATTTTGATTCTAAATGCTGGGTAGATTTAAAACTGGGAATGTTTCAAATCTGACTTTTAGACCTGTTCTCAGGCACCCCCATACGCACACTGGCAGTAAAAGTATCAGCGATTCTGAATCGCCCTGCAGAAGCCTGTGGTTGGGGCATTTCACACCTGAAATACTGCAACTCTGATCAGCGCCTCCAACTGTGCAGTAAAAAAATAAAAAAACACTCTTCCGCCACATTTTTCCTGGACCAGATAATGCCTTCCTCTGGCTCCCATAGACATTGCCCCACATTACTGACCACCTCATCCCTCCATCCAACCCACCACACCTCAACAACCCAGACTGATTGCAGCCCCATGTCCCCATCCCCCCACCAATCACGCACAGAGTAGCAGAGGACACCCCTTCAACCCCACCGATCACACGCAGAATGGCAGCAGCCTACCTCCCCCCCCCCCCCGACCAATCACACATAGAGTGGCAGAGGACCTCCACTGCTCCCCCGCCTGCCACACCCCCCCCCCCCCACCAGAGAGCCATCTGACCAGCCTCCTTCCCCCCATCACAGAGGCAGTTGATCTACTTCCCTCCCCCATCAGGGAACGATCTGACCCGTTTCCCTCCAACCCCCCCATCAGCGGGCAATCTGACCCTCCTCCCACCCCTCCTCCAGAGGGCCATCTGACCCACCTCCCTCCCTCCCGAACTGAGCCAGAAAGCCACTGGAAGCTCAGAACTTATCTCTTCAGAAGCTGGAGCGCCTGAATCGGACCTTTGTGAACCATGTCTGTTTTGTGCCGAATCTGAACAGGCGAGCACGGTGGAGAAGGGGGAAGTGCTGATAAGATTGCGCATGCAGCCCATTAAATCAATTTAAACACAGGCAAATGTATTTAAGTTGACCTCGCGCTCGTTTTGGCCATTGGTAAAGTAGGAATTTGCGCTGACGTGGGCACGGATCATGCTACTTGCCTCATGCTCGACTTTACAAACTTTTCTGTGCCCGAAAATGGGTGCAACTTGCTGGTAAAATCAGGCCTATTGAGTGCATGTAAGACAGAGACATATAGATTCTTGATTGGTAAAGGAACAAGGATTAGGGAGAAAAAGCAGGAGAATGGAGTTGAGAAACTTGTTAGCTATGGTAGAATGATAGAGCAGACCCGATGGACCAAATGGCCTAATTCTGCTTCTACATCATATGGTCTTAAAATCTATAAAATTGCCATGAGAGAAGAGATCAGCATTGAGTAACCAAGAAGAAAAGACCCCAGAAGTCCAGAAATCCATGGAAAACAGACTGACATCAGTTGAAACGTAGAAAATCAGAGCAGGAGTAGGCCATCCAGCCCTTCGAGTCTGCTTCACCATTCAACAGGATCATTCCTGATCATACACTTTCAGTATCCCAATCCTGCTTTCTCTCTATACTCCTTGATCCCTACAATACAAGGACCATGTCCAGCTTTCTCTTGAACATGCCTATCAAACTGGCCCCAACAGTTTTCTGCGGTAGAGAATTTCATAGGTTCACAACTCTTTGAGTGAAGAAGTTCTTTCTCATCTCAGTCCTGAATGGCTTACCCCTTAATATTTGATTGTGACCGCTAGTTCTGCACTTCCCCAACATCATGGACAATTCTTCCTGCATCCAGTCTATCCGGTATATTCAGAATTTTATATGTTTCTATGAGACTCCCTCTCATTCTTTTAAATTCCGGTGAGTACAAGGCCAGTCGATCCAGTCTCTCTTCATATATCAGTCCTGCCATTCCAGGAATCACTCAGGCGAACCTTTGCTGGATTCCAAGAATGTCCCTCCTCAGACTAAGTGCCCTATTTTATCATTTTGAGTCTAAGGTGCTGGGCAGACTTAAAACTGGGAATGTTTCAGGTCCGACTTTTAGACCCATTCTCAGGCGCCCCCATACACACTCTGCCTGTAAAAATATCAGTGATTCTGAATCGCGTTGCACAAGCTTGTGGGTGGAGCTTAACATGCCCAACACCCTGTAGCTGCAATCGGAATCTTCAACTGCGCATGCACAGAAAAAAATGGTAGAATGCTATTCCCCTGCCACATCCCTCCCAGGTCGGATAATGCCTCCCACTGGTCCCTACAGATATTGCCCCACATTACTGACCTCCTTATCTCCACCCCCACCCAAACCGATTGTGACCCCTCCCCCTTTCTCCCACCAATTTCAGGCAGAGTGACAGCCTCCCCCCCCCCCCCCCCCCCCCCCCCGACTAATCACAGGCAGAGTGGCAACAGCCCCCCCCCCTTCCCTCACTACTGATCACAGGCAGAGTGGCCTCAAATACATTTAAATGGCCGTCACATCTGTTTCAAGCATGGTCCCGATCGTGGCTTTTTTTCTATCCTTGGTAAAAGAGGAATCAGCACATGCAATGGTAAAATGGGGCCCTTAGACACATAAGCTGCACAAAATACTCAAGGTGTGGTCTCACCAAGGCTCTGTATAACAGCAGGACGTCCTTACTCCTATATACAAATCCTCTTATTTTCATCATTAGCCTTTCTCACCGCCTGCTGTACCAGCAGGCCAACCTTCAGCAACTGTTGCGCCATAACACCCAGGTCACATTGCCCTTCCCCTTTTCTTAAATGGCTAACATTCAGAGAGTGATATTCCTTCCTGCTTTTGCTATCAAAGTGGATAATCTCACATTTATCCACATCCTATTGCATTTGGCAAGTTTCTGCCCAATCAGCTCACTCACCTAAATCCCTTTCTGCCTCTTAGCATCCTTCTCACAGCACATACTGCCACCCAACTTAGTGTCGTCTACAAATTTGGAGATATTGCATTCAATTCCCTCTTCCAAATCACTAATGTATATTGTGAATAGTTGGAGTCCCAGCACTGAACCTTGTGTTACCTCACTAGTCATTGCCTGCCTCTCTGAAAAGTACCTGTTTTATTCCCACTCTTTGCTTTCTGTCCACCAACCAGTTCATCCTTGTTGTTCAATATATGTTGCTAATTTCGTGATGACCAAATGTGGAGGGTTGGTTGCAGCAGAGTTTGTACTTTTATAAAATTTTTATTTTTCAGCACAGAATATACTTGACAATATGTGAAGTATATGTAAAAGAAGCTTGGCCAATATGGAGGTCAGGTGATTTCTGCAGCCATTTTGTAACAGCGACATTGCTGTTCTAGCTGTTTCCTTTTTAAAAAAACAATCCAAATTGATACATTAACCAATGAAGCTATTAATATTCCACATTTTGCACAATACATTGTCATGAAATTTTGCATTGAAGTTAGTGATAGCCTTTTTGCCAATATTTCACAAAAGAATTTTCTCAATCTGAAGTTTTGTATGGTGTCCAAATCCTAACAGTGACTTATAATCCAATTCCAATTTTACAATATCCATAAATCCTAAACTCTGCTGACTAATTTTGTACCCCCATTGCTACATTTCCTTTTGCACCATGTTTTCTCCAATGTATCTTGTCAAATGCTTTCTTAACATCCACATATATTACCATGTACTAAATTCCTTTTATCCATGCATAACCTCCCTTAAACTTGTTGGATAACCTCCCTTAAACTTGTTGAATATACCTTGCTAATACATTTGTTTATCCTTGTTAGCAGGGCAGCCCGGTGGCACAATGGTTAACTCTGTTGTCTCACAGCACCAGAGACCCAGGTTCAATTCTGGCTTTGGGGACTGTCTGCTGGAAGCTTACACGTTCTCCTCATGTTTGTGTGGTTTCGGCTTTGCTAAATTGCTCCTCAGTGTCAGGTAAATATGTGGGGTTATAGGGATAGGGCATGAGTGGGATTATTGTCGGTGCAGGTTCAATGGGCTGAATGGCCTTCTTATGCACTGTAGAGATTCAATGATTCTCTCCTCTATTGTAAAATCCCAATTAGTTTGACCTAAAATTAAGGATTTGAGGAGTTTGCCCAAAACCAACATTAACTGGATGATCGCTACCTGTTTAATTCCTTCCCTTATCAAACAGAAATAATAGTGCCTTTGACAGTTCGACAGCATGATGTACATGTCTAAGGATGCTGATAAAATGTATGAACCAGTGCTATTATGACTTACACAAATGGTTCAGTGTGTGTCATTCTTATAATATGCCTTAACCACAATTGCTTAACAGGCCTCTATCTAAATCTCTCTCTGCTATTTTAATAAGATATTTAATTTGCTTAGCACATCTGTTCAAATGAGAGGAATTTGGGACAGACATTAAGGGCATGAGTTACTGCTCAACCGACTACAAAGAAGGTGGCTTGCCATTGACCAGTGACGGGACCTTCTGGTTTTGCTGTTGTCACAGGGTTTCCTGTTGAATGCACTCCTCACCTCCATGAAATCTGTGGCAGGGCTGTACCGCCAGTGGGACCAAAATATCCCACCCGAGGTGAATGACTGGAAAGTTCCAGCCAAAGTGTTTGTAAGATTACAGTAATTTCCGTTTGTATATTGTTTTTACTGGAAGAAAAAGTCCCAAAGTGAGAAGAAATTGGGTGCCAAGGCAGGGAAGAAAATGTTCAATTGGATCCGACACAAAAATTTGCTTTTGCAAGGTTTTTGTAGTTATGTTGGGTCATGTCTTCTATTCTCAAGTGGAAATGAGACTGTCTTCTGCTTGGGGATGGAATGGCTGGCCCCCTACAATCTCACGCTCTTCAGCTTGTTACTTATGTCATAAGAGAGCAGCATGGCCAATCTTGCAGTTTGGCTGGGAAAGAAGTTGACGTTCTTGCCCTTATCCCATGGGACAGAAGGTTCTGTTGTCATTTGAAAGGAAAGCTAGATAGCAAGTCACTCACTGTAGTTCCAAGTTCTGCACCTATCATAGAATGTTGCAGAGAAGACAACATGCACCACCATATTTCAGTAATCCCTTCCTACAGATTCTCCATCAGGCCATCCAAGGAAAGTCCTGCTTCTCATAGCAGGATTCCCTCCCATCTGACCATGTGGCCAGAGAGGAGGTTGCAGCATCCTTGGGGCTCACAGAAGACATGATGTAGAGATGCTGGCGTTGGACTGGGGTAAACTCTGTAAGAGGTCTGGCAATACCAATTTTAAATCCAACCGATTTATTTGATAGTAAATCTGCGAGCTTTCGGCGTTTGTGCCTTCGTCAGGCGAGTGAGGTGTTCTGGTCTCCAATAGCACACATATCAGCACAGACAGTTTACAGATTGCTGATTAGAATGCGAATCCTTACACCTAAACTGCTATTCAAGTCTTAAAGTGGCTAACAAAGGAACACTGAGCACTGAGGTTAGAGAGATGTGTATTGTCTCCAGACAGCAAAGTAAGTGAGGTTTTTTGTTAACCCAGGCAAATCATGGGGGTTACGGGTAGTGTGACATGAAGCCAAGGTCCCTGTTAAGACCGTCCTCATGTGTGCGGAACTTGGCTATCAGTCTCTGCTCAGCTGTCGTGTGTCATGAAGGCCCCCTTGAAGAACGTTTACCCGAAGGTCGGAGGCCGAATGCCCGTGACCGCTGAAGTGTTCGCCCACAGGAAGGGAACTGTTTTGCCTGCTGATTGTCGCTCGACTGAAAGCCAAGTTCCACACACATGAGGACAGTCTTAACAGGGATCTTGGCTTCATGTCACAGTATCTGTAACCCCCATGACTTGCCTGGGTTAGCAAAAAACCTCACTTACTGTGCTGTCTGGAGACAATACACACGTCTCTAACCTCAGTGCTCAGTGTTCCTTTGTTAGCCACTTTAAGACTTGAATAGCAGGTTAGGTGTAAGGATTCGCATTCTAATCAGCAATCTGTAAACTGTTTGTGCTGATATGTGTGCTTTTGGAGACCACAACACCTCATTCGCCTGACGAAGGCACAAACGCCGAAAGCTAGCAGATTTACTATCAAATAAATCAGTTGGATTTAAAATTGGTGTTGCCAAACCTCTTACTGAGCTCACAGAAGAATCAGTGAGTGGTGCCAAAAATGGATGAACAATCTGCTGCCCTGATGCAATATCTACTCACTGTAAAGTGGTACTTGTAAGGGCATCAGGCAATGCTAGTGACATCAGGGAAGTCAAAACTCAGTAGCAGACGGGACATATGTACCCAATGTGAATTTCTCTAACTTTGGAACATAAGAAATAGCAGCCCGGAGAAGACCGAATGGTCTGTCGAGCATGCTCTGCCATTCAACACAATCAGAGCATCAACTCCACTTTCCTGCCTACTTCCCATATCCCATGATTCCCTCAAGAGACCAAAATTCTGTCTATATTTATTAATCATGCAGGCACACCCCTCTGGGATAGAGAATTCAAAAAATCCTTTTGAATGAAGACATTTGTTCTCATCTCAGTCCTAAATGATCTTGCAATTGTGCTAACTTGTCCTTGCTTCCCAGCCAGAGGAAATAATGTTTTAGCATTTACTCTGTGAAGCCCTGTCATAATCACAAATGTTCCAGTGAGATCACCTCTTGTTATTCTTAACTCCAGAGAATATAGACCCAATTTATTCAGCCTCTCATCACAGGATAACGTTTCACTGTATGGCCTCCAATGCAAGTATATCCAGATGTGGTCTCACCTAAGCCCTTGGCAGCAAGACTTTATTATTCTTATATTTCAATCTCCTGTAAAGGCCAAATGCCATTGCTTTCTTAATTCCTTTTGTACCAGCGTACTAATTGTTTGTGTTTGTTGTATGAGTGCACTCAATTCTCATATCTTTTAAACAAATTCTGCTTTTCTAATGTTACAAACGAAGAGAATAACCTTTTTCATATTCCATCGGCCACCTGGTCATCTACTCACTTAATCTGTCAATGAGTGCGATCTTACCAGAATTTGGTAAGGTGTCAAGGTCTGACTGAAAACCAGCATGTTTCTCTCTAAAACAACAAGCTGGCTTTCTTTCCAGATCTTCTGCCACTCTGTCAAATAAAACAGGTGGGTATGTTTCACCCCCCACTTGGAGCCTGCATCCTCTCTGCACCCCCCACTCAGAGCTTTTTTTTCCCCCCAATCCCCCCACTCACAGCTAGTATCCTCTCTGCATCCCGTACTCAGAGTCAGCACTCCCACCCCACATTCCCATCACTCAGAATCGGCATTCCTCCCCCATCTCCCAGTCACAGCTGACACTCCTCCACCCCCACCCCCAGACAGAGCTGGCAGCCCCTCTCCCCAACTTTCCACGATCAGAGTCAGCATCTCCTCTTCAACAAAAAGACAATACCCGCACCTGGCCTTCACCCCCATCCTCCCCCCCCCAACCCATCGTCCAAACATTGCCAGCATCAGACCTCTTCCCTCTCCAACCCCTCCATCCAAACGTTCATCATTGGCATCCCCAGCTCCCATGTCTACTTCCCATGCCACCAAAAATAACTGAATCCCTTGTCCGTGAGGCTCTCACTAGGATCTGCCCCAGGCACTGCTCCGTGTCACAAGTTGGCACTGCCATGTTGGCATGGTGAGGTCCGGGTGAACCTCTTGTAAACCTTGTTGAAGATGTTTAATTAAATGCAAATATATTGAAACACATGTAGATCAGATTCAAGCAATGGGCATAAATTGATTACACCACTGGTGAGAGTTGGTGAAAATCGAAATCATGATCCTGCTGGCGGGATTTGTGATTTCTGGGGTCTCACCAGATATTGAGCCTACATTGCTGCCCCACCACACAAAGAGACTGGCCTCAAAATCCTTCCCATTGCATCTTTCCATCTTCTTTGTGGCCTCCCCAAAGCTCACATTCTCACTAAGGTTTTACTGTTTGTGAACTGATGGAAACAGTTCCTCCCCCCGCCCCCAATCTCTTTGTCCAAGATATTTTTATTCATGGGACATGGGCATCGCTGACTGGCTTTTATTGCCAATCCCTACTTGCCCAAGGGCAGTTGAGAGTTAACCAGATTGCTGTGGCTCTGGAATCACATGCAAGCTAGACCAGCTAAGGATGGCAGATTTCCACCCCAGAAGGGCATTAGTGAACCAGATGGGGTTTTCTTACAACCGACAGTGTCATCAGTAGATTTGAATTCCAGATATTTTTTATAGAATTTAAATCTCACCATCCGCCATGGCGGAATTCAAACCCAGTCCTCAGAACACAAGTTGAGTTTCTAGATTAATAATCCAGCAATAAATACTACTGGGCCATTGGCTTCCCCTCAATTAATATAGTCATTATTAGAGATGGTAAATAGCTGAGGTCCCAGTACCGATCTTTGTTGAATTTCGCACTACCTGGCAATTAGTGAAGGCCCCTTTTATTCCTACTCTCTGCTTCCTGTTCTTTAACCAATCCTCTATCAATAATAATATAGCACTCCCAACTATATGAGTCTTTATATTGTGTATTAACATTTAGTGTGGCCCTTATTGAACACCTTGTGGAAATCTAAGTATAGAATCCCTGTAAGTGTATACTCCTACCTAGATCATTGCTACCCACTTGCACCACAACAGCCAGATCTTTTCCCTCCCATTCCAAATTTCTCTCCCGCCTGGAAAGAGATGTCCTTAACCTTGGCAACTGGGCAAGTAACGTAGCCTTCAGAAACACACTCTAGGCTGCAGAGAACTATATCTGATTCCCTAACTATATTATCCACACGACAACTACATTCATTTCACTCCCCTAACATGCTCCCTCTAGGACTGGCCCCTGCATCATGTTGCCAAGGTCAGTTTACAAATCCAATCTACAATTCCTGCTCTCGTCCACACAAAGGGCAAGAATCTAAAACCTGTTACACAATTGCAAGGATTGAGGCTCCTCTGTTGCTACCTTCTGGCTCCATCACTGCGTTGCTTGCAGTCACACCCAATCATAAGTACAGAACTAAAGGGGTTTAAGTTTAAAGTTTATTTATTCATGTCACAGGTAGGCTTACATTAACACTGTGATTAAGTTACTGTGAAAATCCCCTAGTTGCCACACTCTGGCACTGAGGAGGAATTTAGCATGGCCAATGCATTTACCAGCACGTCTTTCAGACTGGGATGAAACTGGAGCACCTGGAGGAAACTCATGCAGACACAGGGAAATCGTGCAATCCCTGCACAGACAGTGACTCAAGCCAGGAATGAAACCTGCGTCCCTGGTGCTGTGAGATAACAGTGCTAACCACCAATGCTACCTCATTTTTGGATGTAACTATTTTGGAACAAAATATTTGTAAACATGTGGTATGACAATGGCACATGAAGAGTAGTAAGCACTGCTGCCTCACAGCGCCGGGGTCCCACGTTCAGTTCCAACCTTGGTTATTGTTTGTGTGGAAACTGCACATTCTCCCCGAGTCTGTGTGGGTTTTCTCCGGGTGCTCTGGTTTCCTCCATAGACTTAAAGGTGTGCGGATTAGGTTGATTGGCCATGCTAAATTGCCCCTTAATGTCAAGGCAATTAGCAGGATAAATGCATGGGTTTATGGTATTAGCCCCTGGGTGGACTTGTGGTTAGCACAGACTTGATGGGCTGGACTAGCCTCCTTCTGTACTGTAGAGTTTCTAGAATTCTATGATTCTACATGATGGAGCTATGCTAACATTAGCTCCACTACGATCTTCTATGATCAAAATCTGCCTTGGTCCCTTGTGAAGGAACTTTCAGACTGCACTAGATGGCAGTTTATCCCACAAAATCCAGTGTGAGAATTACTTCCTGAATGTGTTCGATGCATGTGTTAATAAGTTTCTGTATATAATCTGGTTAAAACAATATTATTTCAGTAGACAGGAATAGGGACAAAAAAGCTATTCAAACAAGGGAGAACTTTAACAATTCCATGAGAATATATCAAGTCTAAACAAGAGACATAAATATTTACAATACTTGGAATTATGATTGTGGCCCTAACACATTTTTAAAAACACATTCACTAATAATTTAATGCAAATTCCTGATAAGTTAACAACTCTTTCGCGTGAAACTGAAAATCCATTATGCAGGATCGGATTGAAAATAAATTTTAGCACTATACTTTATTTTAACTAGTGAATGTTTAGAGGCTTTTGTATATTTTCTTAACTCCCTGTTACAATGTAAGATTCAGCATCGCAGAGTTACAGGAAATTGAGTCGGAGATGTAGGTGATTAAGCATTGGCAAACATTGAAAGTTGCTAAGTACATTCATTTTACACAAGACATATTTAGCTGACTGAGAAATGTTTGAGACATTGGCTTCACACATTAGAAAGTATCTAAACGGGAGCTGCTGCCAACATGTCTGACCTTCTCCAACAAAATTGGAAAGTTCTGTGTTCGAGAGGGGATGTCACTGAGATTTTTGAAGGCTGTTCGCATTTTCGTTTAAAAGTCAGTGGTGGGAATCTTCTTTGGTATCTAGACAGATAAACTGCAACTTGAATGTAGCAGGCATCAACTAAACAATAGGAATCCAACTCTGACTTGAAGGAGAAGCTAGGCTTCTCAAGACTTCTTCAAGTCTAAGCAATAGTTAGTGGATTTTCAAAAATCATTTATTTCTTTCCATTCATTCAACTTTACCTAATGTATAATTCATTAAGATCAGTACTGTTTCTCAAGTGGGGAGTATTGCTATTTATAAAATCCTTTCAGTGCAGAAGGAAGCCATTTGGCCCATCAAGTCTGCACCAAGCACAAACCCACCCCAGCCCTTTTCCCACAACCCTGCGCATTTACCCTGCTAATCCCCTGACACTAAGGTCAATTTAGCATGGCCAATCCATCTAACCCGCACATCTTTGGATGTGGGAGGAAACCAGAGCGTCTGGGGGAAAGATTTACCAGGATGTTGCCTGGCATGGAGAGCATCAGCTATGAGGAGAGGTTGGAGAAACTTGGTTTGTTCTCACTAGAACAACAAAGGTTGAGGTAGCAATTTAATGGAGGTTGAGGGGCGACTTTATATAAGTCTATAAGATTATAAAGGGCATGGACAGAGTGGATAGTCAGAAGATTTCTCCAGGATGAAAGAGTCAATTACTAGGGGGCAAGGTTTAAAGGAAATGTACAAGGCAAGTTTTTTTTTACACAGAGGGTGGACAGTGCCTGAAACTCATTGTATGGGGAAGTAGTGGAAGCAAATATGACAGTGAGTGATAAGGGGCATCTGGACAAATACACTAATAGGAAAGGAATAGAGGGATATGATCCCCAGAAGGGTACAGGGTTTTAGTTCAGCTGGCAGCATGATCGGTGCAGGCTTGGAAGGCCGGATTACCTGCTCCTGTGCTGTAATTTTCTTAGTGCTTTGAAACCCATGCAGACATGAATGTGCGGACAGTGACCCAAAGTTGGAATTGAACCCGGGGTCACTAGTGCTGTGAAGCAGCAGTGCTAACTACTGTGCCACCATTCCTCCCTATTTAAATAATACAAAAGGTTTTGTAAAATCTGGGGAATCTACTGGGAAATTAGGATTTCCAGGCCTTCCTTGTTCCAAGTCCCACTTCAGTTCCTCAATGAATGGAAAATTGCATCATTCAGGATTGAGGCCACATGGAATATGATTTCAATGGGGTATCGAACCAGTCTTTCAAATCTGCTAGATAGCTTTCAAAACTAATTGCAGTTAACATAAATATGGCCATGGCGGTCTGCAATCCTTTGGGTGAAAGTGTACAATCCATCATACCTGGGACAAGACCATAAAATGTGACGATCCAATCAAAAGTCCATTGATTTCGGTGAGACCTTGAATTCTCACCGTGCATAAATTTATGCCCTGAAGTCAGTAAAAGAAAAGTTCTCTCCTGAGTTAGAGGACTAGATTGCCATCCAAGAAGTGTAAAGGGTGAAACCCGATTGGAATCCATAACTTTGCTGTTGTTTAGAGACTAGTTGCTTTTCTGGCT
This sequence comes from Sphyrna mokarran, assembly GCA_024679065.1. NCBI lineage: Eukaryota > Metazoa > Chordata > Chondrichthyes > Carcharhiniformes > Carcharhinidae > Sphyrna > Sphyrna mokarran. Next base: position 21,083,289 of record JAGIQG010000024.1, on the reverse strand, counting down.
GGGATTTACTGGTCCAGGCCTAAGTCTGGTGATGGGAGCATGATGTTGATTCCTGCTGGAAAGCAGGGTGGGTGAACAGGCTGGATAGCGCGCTGCTCAGTTAATGTTTTGAAAATTCATTCATGGGATGTAAGCATTGCTGGGAAGGCCAGCATTTGTTGCCCACCACAGCTTGACCTTGGGACGAGCATAATTAATTATGCAGTCGGGGGAGGAGGTTAGTACGTTGAATCATATAATGGGGTGGTCAGGAAGTACATGCTCTGCTGCCATGTCAGGGCACCATTTTTAAAAGCCATTCATTCATCATGCCAGGAGTGTAGGACTTAGATAAGGCTGCCAAGAACACAGAACATAGAACTATACAGCACAAACAGGCCCTTCGGCCCATGATCACATCTACCAATCCACAGACCTATCTATAACCCCCTATCCTATTCTTTTCCATATACTCATCCAGAAGTCTCTTAAAAGACCCCAGTGAGTTTGCCTCAACAACCTCCGACGGCAGTCGGTTCCATTCACTCCCCACCCTCTGAGTGAAAAACCTACCCCTGACATCTCCTTTGTATTTGCTTCCCTGCACCTTAAATCTGTGTCCTCTCGTAGTGACCATTCCAGCTGGGGGAAATAGTCTCTGAGAGTCCACCCTATCTATTCCTCTCAACATTTTATAAACCTCTATCAGGTCGCCTCTCAACCTACGTCTCTCCAGTGAGAAGAGTCCCAGCTCCCTCAACCTATCTTCACAAGGCCTGCCTCCCAATCCAGGCAGCATCCTTGTAAATCTCCTCTGAACCCTCTCAATAGCCTCTACATCCTTCTATAATGAGGTGACCAGAACTGCGCACGATACTCCAACTGGGGTCTGACAAGAGTCTTATAGAGCCGCATTATTACCTCCTGACTCCTGAACTCTATTCCTCGATTAATGAAGGCCAGTACACCGTACGCCTTCTTGACCACTTCCTCCACCTGCGAAGCCGATTTAAGAGTCCCATGGACCCGGACTCCGAGATCCTTCTGCTCTACAACACAGCTAAGACTCCTACCCCTTATATTGTACTTCTTCATCCCATTATTCCTGCCAAAATGGACCACTACACACTTAACTGCGTTGAAGTCCATCTGCCGCTTCTCCGCCCAGTCTTGCATCCTGTCTATGTCCCGCTGCAACTTTTGGCATCCCTCCAGACCATCCACAACACCACCGACCTTTGTATCATCGGCGAACTTGCTAACCCATCCCTCCATTTCCTCATCCAGGTCATTTTATGAAAATGACAAACAGCAGGGGTCCCAGAACAGATCCTTGGGGCACTCCACTGGTTACCGACCTCCATGCAGAACAAGACCCATCCACAACCACTGTCTGCCTTCTGCCGGCAAGCCAGTTCTGGATCCACGAGGCCAAAGCCCCTTGGATCCTATGCCCTCTCACCTTCTCCAGAAGCCTTGCATGTGGGACCTTATCAAACGCCTTACTAAAGTCCATGTACACTACGTCCACTGCCCTTCCTTCGTCAATGTGTCCAGTCATATTTTCGAAGAACTCAACTAGGCTCGTAAGGCATGACCTGCCCTTGACAAAACCATGCTGACTATTTCTAATCAGTCCAAACTTCTCCAAATGTTCATATATCTTATCCCTCAGAAGCCTGTCCATCAGCTTACCAACCACTGACGTCAAACTCACCGGTCAGTAATTTCCTGGACTATCCCTGTTCCCTTTCTTAAAGATAGGAACCACATCCGCAATCCTCCAATCCTCCGGAACCTCTCCTGTTTCCATGGACGACGCAAAGATCATCGCCTGGGGGCTCTGCAACCGCTTCCCTCACCTCCCACAATAACCTGGGGTACATCCCATCCGATCCCGGCGACTTGTCTATCTTGATAGAATTTAACAGGTCTAACACATCCTCTTTCCTAACATCCACATACTAAATCTTTTCCGTATGCCTGAAACCTGCAGTGCAATCTCCCAGTTCACTTTCCACCGTGAATACCCAGGCAAAGTACTCGTTAAGCACCTCTGCCATTTCTTCCGGATTCACACAGACATTTCCCCCTTCACCTTTTATAGGCCCTATCCCTTCTCTTCTCATCCTTTTACTTTTCACATATTTGTAGAAGGCCTTGGGATTCTCCTTAATCTTCCCTGCCACGGCCTTCTCATGACCCCTTCTGGCTCTCTTAATTTCCTTTTTAAGTTCCCTTCTACACACGTTATACTTCTCTAGATCCCTAACATCCCCTAGCTCTCTGAACCTTTTATATACCATTTTTTTCTTCCTAACTAGGTTCACCACTACCTTCGTGCACCACAGTTCTCACGTCCTACCTGAACCTCCTTGACTCCTCGGAATGTTGTCTTGCAGTGCCCTAGACAAACATTCCTTGAAAAACCGCCACTTCCCTTCTGTACTCTTCCCCAAGAACACCTCCTTCCAGTTTATGCATCCAATTACCTGCCTAATGTTTTCATATTTCCCCTTACTCCAGACATACACCTTCCTAGCCTGCCTGATCCTATCTCTTTCCATCGCTATCGTGAAAGAGATGGAATTATGATCTCCATTCCCAAGATGCTCACCTACCGTGAGATCTGACACCTGCCCTGGCTCATTAGCAAGCACCAGGTCAAGTACAGCCTCTCCTCTCATAGGCTTCTCCACGTACTGTGTCAGGAAACCTTCCTGAACACACCTAACAAACTCCACACCATCCAAACCCCTTACCCTTGGGATATTCCAGTCTATGTTTGGGAAATTGAAATCTCCCATCACGACAACCCTGTTATTTCTACATCTGTCTAGGATCTGTTTCCCTATCTGCACCTCAAGTTCCCTGTCGCTATTGAGTGCCCTATAGAATACACCCAGCAAAGTTATCGAGCCTTTGCTGTTCCTAACTTCCACCCACAGAGACTCCGTAGACAATCCCTCCCCGTCTTCCACCTTCTCTACAGCCACGACACTGTCCCTGATCAACAGTGCCACACCACCTCCTCTTTTCCCCCAACCCTGTCCCTCCTGAAGCACCTGAATCCCGGCACCTGAAGTACCCAGTCCTGTCCCTGAGACAACCAAGTCTCTGTAATGGCCACCACATCACACTCCCAAGCAGCAATCCATGCCCTAAGCTCAACTACCTTATTTACTACACTCCTGGCATTAAAATAGACACACCTCAGCCCCTCAGTCAGGATATTTCCCTTTTCCACCACCTGCCTAACCCCCCTCTCAGAGTGCCTACAGTCCTTCCCTACCTGGGAACTAACCCCCTTATTCACTGTCCCATTGATATTCCCACCCCCCAGCTTTTCTAGTTTAAAGACTCCCCAGTAGCCCTAGCTAGTCTATCTGCCAAGATATTAGTCCCCCTAGGGTTCAAGTGCCACCCGTCCTTACTGTACAGGTCACACCTGCCCCTAAAGAGGTCCCAATGATCTATGAACCTGAATCCCTGCCCCCTGCTCCCGTCCCTCAGCCATGCATTCATCCTCCACCTCATTTGATTCCTGCTCTCATTCTCCCGAGGTGCAGGCAGCAATCCTGAAATTACTGCCTTCGCTTTTCTCTTCCTCAGCTTCCTACCCAGTTCTCTATAATTCCTTTTGATGACTGCCTCCCTCTTCCTGCCCATGTCTGCAGTATCTATATGCACCACAACTTCAGGTTCCTCACCCTCCCCTTTCAGGATGTCTGGGAGGCATCCAGAAACATCCTGGATCCCAGCTCCAGGAAGACAAACCACCATCAATAGCATCAACCACCATCAATAGCATCAACCACCAGAAACCACCATCAACGACCAGAAATAGCAAGAACCGGCCGCATAATTCAGAGATACCCTCTGAGAGGCTCTCCTTCAGGGCATGGAGTTAACAATTTTTCTTTCATTACTTTCTACTGCCTTTGGGATATTTCTGTACCTTAAAGATCATAAGATCATTAAGATATAAGAGCAGAATTAGGCCCATCGAGTCTGCTCTGCCATTCAGCTTTGACAAAGAGTCATCTGGACTCGAAACATCAGCTCTTTCCTCTCCTTACAGATGCTGCCAGACCTGCTGAGATTTCCCAGCATTTTCTCTTTTGATTTCAGATCCCAGCATCTGCAGTAATTTGCTTTTATCCACCTTTTAATCGTGGCTGATAAGTTTTTCACCTCCGTTCTCCCGCCCCTTCCCCATAACCCTTAATCCCCTTACCACTCAAGAACCTATCTACACCTGTCTTAATATACTCAACGACCTGACCTCTACAGCCTTCTGTGGCAATGAGTTCCAAAGATTCACCACCTCTGGTGACATATGGTGATATATAATCGTTTGAACCAGACAAATTCAGATGAACAATCTTCAATTACGGAGAATAAGCTGTGAAGCCTATTTGGAATGTTAATACTGTTCTCTTCTTTTTCAGACTTATTTGCCTTATTATTGGTGGAAGGCAATCACTTTCTTTGCATGTAACTGCCATTCTTCCACTGTCTATGAACTTCGTGTAAAAAAGAATCTAATAAAAGTTGAAGCCAGCACTAGAAAAATTACTGTTACTGCATGTCCCACAGTGTTTGTCTGGAGTGGTGTAATGTCTAACAGCACAAAAAGCAGGTTGTGTGAAGCTTTCTTACAACCATAGTCAGGACAGCACACAATGAAAGAACAGCAATGTCCTTTGAATCTGAATCTCACTTAGCATTACTTACACATCATATAGTGAAAAATACAAGTAGCCGTGAATTTAGAAGGGTTTTAGTGGAGTACCTGTCCACTTGTTCAATTTTACAGTTTGCTTATGATAAGCATTCCAAATATAATTTAGCAAGTATACATTAAAGAGTTATTAGAGTACAAATAGTATAGTTGTTGAATATAAATGAGGCAGCACAGTAACACAGGGACATGAGTTCACTTCCCAGTTTGGTCACTGTATGGAGTTTGCACTTTCTCCCCATGCCTACGTGGGCTTCCTCCAGGTACTGCAGTTTCTTTCCACAGTCTGAAAGCCATGCTGGTTAGTCCATTGGCCATGGTAAATTCTCCCTCAGCGTACTAGAACAGGCACTGGAGTTTGGCAACTAGGAAATTATCACAGTCACTTCAATGCAGTGTTAATGTAAGTCTACTTGTGATTAATAAATAAACTTTAAATATCTGGCTTGCAAATTAGAATCTCTTGCATGTGTTGTAAACAAGTCTTCAATCTGTACGTATTATCTCTTCTCGACTTTTCGGCTACGATCAAATGTAGGGTCAAGCATAAAATCAGCTGTAATGTCTTGTGAGCTTGGATCTAGCATATCGCATTTATGGGGACTATGAATTGGATTCAATTGCACTGTTTTTTTTGGAGCAAGCAAGGACATGGATTAGCAGATGCCCTGTTCACTCTGCTCATTTGCTTTGTAACTCTGAGAATGGGATAAAATTCAAAATTAAAACACCAGTTGCAGAAGACAAGGTAAAAATGTTTGAATGCGCTAAAATATAAATAGTTTAGAAATTTAATTCCAACCTGTCCATCAAATGTGGTAGGCAGACACTCTAAAGATAGCTCTGGAACCTACAATGAAAGGAGACAGATCCATTTGGTCCATTCCTTCCAACAGACAGAGCACAAACTGTTGTCATCGAATCTGCCCAAATTAATCTCCTGAGAGAGGTGAATTGAATTGTGTTCAGGAAAAACTTCCAAGTAGATAAAGTTCTGGGAAATGCCTCTTGGATAGTAGCCCAACATTACAATCTATGATATCCAGTGTTAGCCATTTGGATTTCACAAATCACTCCTTCCATCTTTCAGCAGCATTGGATCCATAAAACATTAGATTGTCAGTCCACACTTGTCGGAACTTATGATCCTATTTGAAATCAGGCAATCATCCAGTCCCTTTTTAAAATAACCTAATCAATACAGCATTTCTCACTGCTAAATTGAATCTGTTCCACATGTCCATCATTCTAACGTTAGACATTCCTTCTTATTTCCAGCTTTGATATAACCCTGCAAAAAAAGCTCTGCAAAGTATTTTGTCTGGATTATCTCCTGGTGATGAAGGCAATCTCAGTGGAAGCCAGTGAGCTGAGGGCTGGCTTGCAAGCTCCTGACTAATTGCAGCCCTGTCTACAGAAAGCATGCCAGCCACTGTGGAATCAGACTGATGCCAGTTCCGATTTGGACACTGTCCACAAACATGTACATTTATCTTAATTAATCTATGAATACCGAGACGTCAAGAAATGATGTCGATCTTGCACACTGGTCATGTTGTTCATGTGGAAATATCTAGTCTGATCGCCATAAGCTGAATAAAATGTTCATACTCATTCAAGCCGCCAGCAACAATCTCCGTCTGTAACTTATTAAACTGTGATTTAGTACTGTGGAGACTCTTACAATTTCCAAGAAAATACAGTCCTAAATTTCCCTGAAGTTCTGCTACCTTTATGGTATTTTTTTATGTCTAAAACATTAAGTCCAGCTTTAGAACTTCACCTTTGCCAGAAGTACTTCACTCATGCTATTCATATTTGCAAGCCTGCGGTCATGTCTGAATTCCAGCATTCTGCCCAACATTCTTATTTGTTTTATTGATTGCTGCACCTCAGTAGTCAGCCATGTTGGATGCCAAGTCTACTCAGAAGCCCAAGATCTCTTTCAACGCTTCTCAGCTATTTCAGCACCATTTACATAGTGACACATGTTGCCTATTTTTCCTTCCTACTTCATGCTCTGCTTTTGGAATCTATAATCCTGTTCTGAAGCAGGTTTTCATCCAGTTCCAAAGCTCCACACCAAATTCCATCTGCCACTGTTTTTGCTCACTTGTGGCACTGGTGAGATCGTTTGGTTTGGTTTGATTTGATTTATTATTGTCACATGTATTAACATACAGTGCAAAATATTGTTTCTTGCATGCTATGCTGACAAAGCATGCCATTCATAGAGAAGCAAATAAGAGAGTGCAGAATGTAGTATTATAGTCATAACTAAGTCATAGAGAAAGATCAATTTAATGCAAGGTTTTCAAAAATCTGACAGCAGAAGGAAAGAAGCTGTTTTTGAGTCAGTTGGTACGTCACTTCAGATTTTTGTACCTTTTTCCCAATGGAAGAACTTCCAGGGTGTAAAGGATCCTTAATTATGCTGGCTGCCTCGCTGAGGAGAGAATCAATGGATGGAAGGCTGATTTGCGTGAATGGTTTGGGCTGCATTCACAACCTATTGTAGTTCCTTGCGGTCTTGGGCACAGCAGGAGCTGCACCAAGTTGTGATACAACCAGAAAGAATGCTTTCTATGGTGCATCTATAAAAGTTGGAGAAAGTCGTAGCTAACATACCAAATTTCCTTAGTCTTTTGAGAAAGCATTGGTGGGCTTTCTTAACTATAGTGTTGGCATGGGAGGACCAGGACAAGTTGGTGATGATCTGGACATGTAAAAACTTACAATGAGTCTTACAATGAGACCTAATATCAATCATAGTTAGACTGATGTTTTAATTCTGATGTAAAGTACAGCAATCCGAGCTCTTATTCACTGTTTCAAGCGTCTCACTGGGATAAAAAGATTTTTTGGTTTGTTGTTGATTTACAATTTTCTCAAAAACTTCACGTCCTGTACTGGTCCTGCCCTGGCAATTTTGATAAGAATCGCTGAATTAACAACTGGATGCAATTTCAAAGGTGTAAGAGTTTTTGATACAGAGAAATTTCACTATTCAAAACAATCAAAGACTCGCCCCCTACATGACTCAGAACATAAAAATGCACTGTTTGGAGCCAGGCGCCATTCAATTAGGATAAAAATAAATTTGAAAGAACGTACAGACACTAATAAAATTTTAAAAATTCACTGCTAGTTGGCTTTTATTAAAATCGAATTCATCAAGAGAAGTCACAGATATTTTTCATGCACAGAGGATATCTGTCAGTTCTTGCTTCTTTATCAAATATAAACAGTCAAGGCTGGAAACACACAAGTCGGTAAATCAAGCCAGCAGTGGGATTTTTGGATGTGACAATTTGACTACACATTGTTTTCAGAGATAGCTGGGTGTTCAGACTTCCAGCAGTCACTGTTTCCTTTTGGATTACTGCTTCACCTCTGAGTTATTTAAGTCACACAAACGATATTGAGTTTTAAGCTCGAGTTAAGTTTATTTGTTAATGTCACAAGTAGCTTACATTTAGCACTACAATGAAGCTATTGTGAAAATACCCGAGTTGCCACACTCCGGCGCCTGTTCGAGTACACTGAGGAAGGATTTAGCTCGGCCAATCAACCTAACCTGCACATCTTTGGACTGTGGGAGGAAACTGGAGCACCTGGAGGAAATTCATGCAGACACAGGGAGAATGTGCAGACTCTGCACAGACAGTGACCCAAGCCAGAAATCAAACCCAGGTCCCTGGCACTGTGAGGGTGCTGCTGTGCTAAAAGGTTGCATAGTTCTGAGGTGTAAAAATGGAACATTAAAAGTCAGTCTTCATTTGTTGGATTTTAAAGATCTAGGCCAGCCATGCAGACTGCATTTCTTCAAGTCACGAAAGCTGAATAAATAGCATGTATCAATGTAGGTTCTTACTCTAGGATTCTGTGTAGGTCAAACATTTTGCAATCCTTCCAGTAAGTAAAGGTTAACAAAGTTAAGATTATGCCCAGACTGGTGCGTCAGCCAAGCCTCAGTAATGTAAGGAAAATAAATCTGGTGAAGCAAATTAAACACAATTGTTTAAAAAAACAGTTTTTTTCTCAACAAAGTATTTTTTCAGTCAGTGGCTGAAATATTGGACAAATGTTAATATCAGGCGAGCGGTGGCGGGGTTGGTGAAAGGGGGGAGGGGAGTTGAAGGTTTAATTCAGCAAAAAAATGCCAGCAAGTTGGATATCCAAAATGATTCCACTTTCCCAATTTTAACCAGCACAGGTTTTGGAAATGTGTAGGAGAATCTCGTGTGGGTGGAGGGGCCAGTATTTGAATATATTAACAATTAACAATTCATTGAAAAGAATAACACAGCATTCTGGTTGTAACAGGCAGCACACGAAGCCTGTCAGGGCTAAGAAGGCATGGACACAGAGGAGATTGATGGCTCTATGAGAATGACAAGGCAGGAAGCCTTTAAAATGTGATTCAAGACAGCTGCTGCTTTGACAAAGTGGAAGACTATCGTTCACAGGATTCGACTGGAGCGCGCGCTTTCACTGCTTGACAGGTGATTTCCAATATTTGGAAGTCATTTCTCGTGTTCTCCTGAACCTGCACTTCACCACAAAATCTGGCAGCATATGCAACTCTAACTTGGAACCCTGCTAAGGAGCAGCAAGAGCAGCGGCCTTCTCCCCAGCCAATGCCACTACACAGGGGACGAACATAGAATTTCAGCTCAAAGGAGGTGATACCCCAACACCACGTTTCTGGATTAGCACTGCTGCCTCACAGGGACCCAGGTTCAATTCCAGCATCTGGTGCCTGAAAATGTGGAGCTTGCACATTCTCCCCATGTCTGTGTGGGTTTCCTCTGAGTGCTCCAGTTTCCTCCCATGGTCCAAAGATGTACAGATCAGCTTGATTGGTCATGCTCAATTTTCCCTCAGTGTCAGGGGATCAGCAGGGTAAATAGGAAGAGTTATAAGGATAGGACCTGGGTGGGATTGTTGTCAGTCCAGGCTTGATGGGCCTCATGGCCTTTTTCTGCACTGTAGGAATTCTATGGTTCTATTCTTCAAAGGATTTGCATCCTTGAAATGATTGAGCAACATAGCTTTTGAGACTTCGATTTCTCAATAGGCAATTGGTGGTGTCTTCAACCTCTTGGGATGATAGTGTCTTCAAAGTGATGGAAGCCGCAGTGATACAGTGGTTAGCATGCTGCCTCCCAGCACCAGGGATCTGGGTTCGATTCCCAGCTTGGGCCACTGTCTATGCAAAATCTGCACATTCTCCCCGTGTCTGTCTGGGTTTCTTCCGGGTGCTCCAGTTTCCTCCCACAATCCAAAAGACATGCTGATTACGTGCACTGGCCACGCTAAATTCTCCCTCCATGTATTCAAACAGGCACTGGAGTGTGGCGACTACGGTATTTTCACAAAGTTAGTTGCAGTGTTAATGTAAACCTACTTGTGACACTAACATATTTAAAGTGGGCCACATGTATGCATCCATTACCAAAGGCCAATTTCGTCACCTCTGACTCCTTCCAGGGACCTGCTGTGACATCTGCAGAATTTCACAACCTGCAGCCCACAAATGCATTGCCCAGATGACCAATACCATTTGTTTTTCGGGGCTGTCATTTATTTCTGTGGTCTTACTGATGAGACTGATTGTTGGGATGCCAATGCCTGTGTCCTCTGGGTTCAAGAGTACAACAGAGGCCTTGTTCAGGAGCAGATTTGCTTATTGGGGCTACTGGACAATGGAAGAGGAGGGTGAGAGCCTACAACAGAGTCCTAACTTCAACAACAAATAGAGAAAAAGCTGGAAAATCTCAGCCAGTCTGACATTTGTGGATAGAGAATGGAGCCAATAGATGAATCTTCATCAGAGCTGAGGCCTTGAGTTAGAGTCTTCACTTCATTTTGCCCTTTTGTGCATCTTCCATCTCATGGCCCACCCATTTTTCCCTGCTAGCCGAGAGCTGAAGAACGTAGCACATAGAACATAGAACACTACAGCACAAACAGGCCCTTTGGCCCACGAGTTGCGCCGATCACATCTATACCTACCAATCCAGAGACCTATCTATAACCCCCTATCCCATTAGTTCCCATATACTTATCCAGAAGTCTTTTAAAAGACCCCAGCGAGTTCTGCTCTGCAGTAAGGTCATTATTGGCCTAGGTGAGACAGGTTTGACCTGAGACAGGTCAAACTGGCAGACTGAGTCTGTGGGCTAATGGTGAGGGCCATCCTGTACTTGGCTGCCTGTTGCATTTGATCCTGCAAGAAAGTTGCCACTCTTCCAATGGACGTAGACTTCAGCACAAAGGCCTGAGCCATTAAGGTAATCATGGTGAAGACCAATTCCTCCAATCTCTGCACTGGTGCACGGTGCCTTTGGAATTGCTCACACATTTCTATTGCTGCTCCAGAATTGCTACCTTCGTAAATTATCCTCAAGATCCAGCATGTGGTTGACTCTTAACTGTCCTCCAAAATGCCCAGCAAACCATTCCATTAAGGGCAACAAGGGATGGGGAGCAGTGACACCCATACCCATGACAAAATAAAAAAAGAATATTTACTATGAGTGTTATGTGGCTGTGTGTGATGTGGAGTTCTATTACCAACTATTTGGAAGGTCCCTATCTCTCATTTTGCCAGTGGCCAGGCACTCACCCCACCTGCTGATCTCCATGGTTTCCTGCTCTTCAAGGGTCAGGGTGACGAACATTAGAAGGTCACCCTTGTTCTCTGTCTCTCCCTGCAAGGAGAGAAAGCAGAGTGTTATGACCAGGTAAGGAAGGGTAGGGTGGCTTCCCTGTTTACGCAGTCTTTGTCTAACTGCAACAGGTTTTGTTGTCAAAAAAGATATTCTTGCCAAAGCAACATGTGACTCACTGTTTAGGTGCCGTGACTATACAAGACACAGGCAGATTTCTTTGAGTTTTTAAAAAAGAGGATTGTATTCATGGTACTTAACTCGGTCTAAAGCTCTAAGTTTCACACTTGTGCACTCACACATGCATGCACACACACACACATGCGTGCACACACACACACACATCTGTTCACACACACGCACATACACACAGACATGCACGCACACAAACACGTGCGTGCACACACACACACACACATATGCACACGTATGCACACATACACACGCACACACAGAACTGCTAGACTGATTTTTTAAAAAAGATGCCTGCAGTACACGAAAAGTCAAAATCAGTAGACAGAGTTCAAAACATCCAAATTGGATGGAGGGGAGAGAGAAAATCCACTCAGAGTTCTGCTTCATCAGCATCTCATTTGTTTACTCATTGGTCGGCAGAGAAACAAATGCTTAGGCACACAAAGGGTTAACTGGTTTGTCACATGACTCTCTCTCTGCAATGGCCTTGTGACCCATATATGACCATAGTGAGTCGATTCTATAGTAATTAGCATTGCTGCCTCACAGTGTCAGGGACCCAGGTTCAATTCCAGCCTTGGGTCACTGTCTATGTGGAGTTTGAACGTTCTCTCTGTGTCTGTATGGGTCTCCTCCAGTTGCTCCAGTTTCCTCCCACAGTCCAAAAAGATGCAGATGAGGTTGACTGGCTATGTTACATTGACCCTTTTGTCAAGCAGATTATAGGGTAAATACATGGGTTTACAGGGATAGGGGCGGAGTGGGATTGTTATCAGTGCAGGCTCATTGGGCCAAATGGTGTCCTTTTGCATTGTAAGGATTAAATGATTTCAGTTGCCAAGCTTTCGTGATTAGATTATGTCTGAGAAAATCCCTTCTACAGCCAGAGTTCTGTTGTCCAAATGGCCATATATAATGGTTTATCTCCAATCCTAAGAGATTGTCTAAATGCTTTGCTAATATGGGTAGGAGACGACCCCCAATCATACTCCTTTAAGGAAGTTGTTCCTGGTGAAGCTTTGCAGACAGCTTGGAAGGGTTTTCTCTCCATGTCTGTGGTGTATTTCGTGGTGGTGAGAGATGGCATGCCACTGGTCTCGGCATGATCTTATGATCCTGCCATCATCATCAACGAGGCTTCCCAGCGAACTCACCCCTGGCCATGAGGGAGGTGTACTGTGGGTAGAATCGTAAAATCCTGCTGGCGTGAATGGCAGCAAGATTTCAGCCATTGTCTCTATTTCAATAACTTTGTGAAGATAGAATGATGCAAATGTTCAGCCATCTTTCACTGTGCTTGGAAAGTCCTTTTTTGAAATTCAAATAGAGGTTTCCTGCCAGTAAATGCAACAAGTCATAAAGCATGGCTTCATAAGAAGCAAGTTCTGAATATAAGAAAAGGATTGTGTGGAAAGGATGGAATGACAATATCTTAGGATGGTAACTATGAAGGAGGGATGCATGCTGGCACTATGGTGAGGAAGAGCCCTGACCTCTTACTCCTGTCTGCGAGAAATAATACTTCTTATCAGGTTCTCTTATCCCATAGCATTGCCTTCAAGGATGCATCAAGACTGGGGGACAGGAAGGAAGCTTCCCATGCTGCCCATCCATTCTTCTTGTTGCTCTCCAGAAGTGGGGAAGATGATCCTTTAGAATCAAGATGAGGAGGAATTTCTTCAGCCAGAGGTGGTGAATCTGAGGAATTCATTGCCATAGAGGGCTGTAGAGGCCAGGTCATTAAGCAATTCACGACAGAGACAGATAGATTCTTGATTGGCAAGGGGATCAAAGATTCTGGAGAAAAGGAAAGGGAAAAAGGAAAATGGGGTTGAGAAACATATCAGCCATGAATGAGGGGGGCAGACTCATTGGACCGAGTGGCCTAATTCTCCTCCTGTATCTTGTGATCTTATAATCTCTCCTTGGCGAAAGATCTGCAATGGAGTCTTTCTGACTCCTGTTGGACTGCTTCAAAAAGAGGTCATTTAATTGGTGAGTACAGATTTTCCTCACATTCGGACTCTTTGGTTGGTTAGGATAACTGGAAGGGGATTGCCAATGACTTAGTTAAGTTAAATGTTCAAGACAAAACTGACTCCATTAACAGTTAGTTTCCGCTCTCTTCCACTATGAATAGGTCAGTTTAGTTAAAGTCTTGCTCTAGATGACTACAAACATCTGAGGTTTCATCCATGGTGACATAGTGGTTAGCATTGCTACCTCACAGCGCCCAGGATTCACATTCAATTTCCGGCTTTGGTCACTGTCTGTGCAGAGTCTGTACATTCTCCCCATGTCTGCATGGGTTTCCTCCAGGTGCTCCAGTTTCCTCCCACAATCTGAAAGATGTGCTAGTTAGGCCATGCTAAATTCTCCCTCAGTGTACCTGAACAGGCATGGTGACTAGGGAATGAGTTCACAATGAGTTCATTGCAGGGTTAGTGTAAACCTATCTGTGACAATAATAAATAAATTTTAAAACCCTGTAGAGGTCCAGTGGAAGGTATACTAGAGTTTGCTGTGTATTCCAAAATTTATTTTTGGAAGTTGATGACGTTTAAACATACGGAAAGGAGGTGAAAATGAACTGCCCTTCTTAGCGCAAGCTTGTTGAAAAAGCTGTGGAAAATGGTCCTTTGGCAGTTCTACACGAAAACTATATTGGACAGCAGAGGATGCACAATGGAAATCGTTCTCTTTTTCCTTTCTAATCAATTTGTTCATTTTGCTTTGTAGTGATAGATGGATGATTGTTATTTTGCCTTTCACTTGTTCCCGGCTAACTTATTTGACTTTCCTTTCAACTGGACAGGAAATCAAAAACATCTGCCTTATTGTGTGGAGACCTCTGTCCTGCCAAGAATGTGACATGGTTGCATTAATCTGGAGGTTGCAGCTGTAGGGATTGCAGGTGGCTCTGGTAAACCAAAGCGGAGATGGCCATAAACCATTCCAACACGCAATGAGACCAAAATGTTTAGTCATGCAGAGATTTTCTGCCCTTGCATTAGCAAGAAAACGGAGACTAAACAAATCCCAGACAGTCAACGCTATTTTAATTTGATGCAAACATCTTTTTTTCTGAACAACTTCTGACCTTTGGTGAATTGAGCGCAGGTAATGTCTGTGAAAGGTTTAACTAGGTTTTATTCAAGCCAATATTGCAAGTTCTCTAACCAGCTTTCTGAAAGCAAATGATGCTGTTCTATCCCACTGCATTCAGAGTAGTTCTCAACACAAAGTGTTGATGTTACACACCCAGTTGTTGATTGAAGCTTGTGAATACAACAACCGTAATCAAGCCATGAACAGAGAACAGAAAGAATGTTTCGTTTTCCTCAACCATTAGGAATTTAAATGTAACAAGTGACTTGTGCAACAAAAGAAAAAATAGTTGCAGCTGATGGCACTTGCAGCTTACGAACGATGAGACATGACAGGTGTTTTCAATATTGCTTCAGATCATGGATGTGAAGATTTATTTGTGCTTCTACACTCTTCGAGGGTGCTTCCAAATAACCTCACCCAACTTGGGAGTGGGAAGTGGGCAAACTATTTTAATGTGGGTTAAATACAAGATAGAGCAGAGACAAAGGTTAGAATCCTCACAATACAGAGATCATTCTGCCCATCGGGTCTGCATCTAACACAATCCCACCCAGGCCCTAGTCCCACAAATGACATATTTACCCTGCCAATCCCCTTGACAGTAAGGGTCAATTTAGCATGGCCAATCCACCAAACCTGCACCTCTTTGGACTGTGGGAGGAAACCTGAGTACCCGGAGGAAACCCATGCAGAAAAGGGGAGAATGTACAAACTCCACACAGTGAGTGACCCGAGGCTAGAATGAACTTGGTCCCTGTCACTGTGAGGCCGCAGTGCTAACCACTGTGCCACCGTGCTGCTGGTTATCTCATACAAGCATGTAAAAATTTTGCCTGCTAATCTTGCACAACATGATCGATCGCTTTTGGTTCCCAAATTGCACCCAGAACTTTACCACAAATGTCGGGGCTGTTAAGTCCTTAAATCCTAAGGGACTGGTCAGAAGGCCATTAAAATACAAGTTTAAATAAACAAAGAATGTGAAACATGGAATAAGCTGAGGAGTATCTGCTTTGGCCCAAGAATGCTTCACAGTGGTTAACATGGTGGAGGTTTGGAACTGATTATTTTAGAAATTTAGAAATCGATCGGCGAAGGAGAGTAAATCAGCAGGCAGGTTGATCTCCCAGGTTAGGGTACAGTTCATGATCAGGGTAGCTGATGAGGTTGAACAGAGGTGGCGCATGGTACAATTTTTCAAAGTTGTCTTGGGCCTTTTGGCTAAGATGAAGCATCAGATCAAACCTGAGATAGGGTGGAATGTCTCATCCTGTCAGCTTGGATCTTATTTGTCCCTCTTATGTGGAGACCATGAATTGGATTCAATTTGAATCTGGTTTTATGCAATGGAATAAATATTTTTTCAAAATGATCGGTCCCATTGGTTCCCAAATTGCACCCAGAACTTTACCACAAATGTCGGGGCTGTTAAGTCCTTAAATCCTAAGGGACTGGTCAGAAGGCCATTAAAATACAAGTTTAAATAAACAAAGAATGTGAAACATGGAATAAGCTGAGGAGTATCTGCTTTGGCCCAAGAATGCTTCACAGTGGTTAACATGGTGGAGGTTTGGAACTGATTATTTTAGAAATTGTCTATTCCCGTAAAAGGGAAAAATATTTATACTTCAGCCCTATTTCTTAAAGCTTGTTTATTTTAGTATTCTTTTATTGAAATACTGTGTCCATTATAGAACCACATTCTGATTATCTGTGATCACATCAAGTTAAAAAAGCCATTAAAACATCATCATCGCTACGGTCCAACAAACTTTCAAATCTTGAGGTTAACCATCAGCCAAATGATCTTCAATAAACACCACTGACCTCGCAAAGAATATATAAAGTGGAATGCCTTCACTAAAGGTTTTTAAACACTTAAAGTAAGATGCTAGGAACGGAACAATCAGCCTCAAAGATGACCTGGACAAAATCAGGATTCAGGCATTATTGACAATACAGCAAAGCATACAAAGGGAAAGGCGGACACTCAAATCCTAGATTTTTAAGTGTCTTGCATTTATTTCATATCCTGAACTAATTTGCGCTACAATGGAACTTTAACCATGTAATTTATTGGAGAGGTGGCATTTTGAGGATCGGAATCGTTTAATTTTTAACACATGTTCATTTGGAATAGTTTGGACACAGGTCAGATCTTTTGGGACACTCCCATTGGAAAATATTTCCCAGACTGTAATATATCAACAAATTACCAATTGTTCTTTGAGACAAAAAATAAAATCTGCGAACATATGAACCTTGGACATATTCTGTCATGTTTCAATGGTCTAAATCAGGCAGCCGGAGACAGAAAATGAATTGGAGTCTCCTGCTGGAAGTCCAGCCATTTTGCCTTATCATAACACAATGGAGGATGAAGACAAACTTGTAGGAAGCTGCGTTTATGTATGAATTTTGGGGTGTCCTTTATTTCCTGTGTTCTATTGTATAAGGTAGCAGAGATAAATCATATGCATTTGAAATAGGTTTGTTAGACAACTATAAGTAAATAGATAGTTATAGAAAGGACACGGCAGTGGGTGGAATTCTTCCCCAAAAATTCGAAGTGCCGAATTTGTGTAAAAACTGGAGTAAATCCCACTTTTTTTTTCAGAGGGATTTTCAAAATGAATCTCGCATGGTCTGTGCATCACAGAATGCCCTGGCGTTAATCTCATTAAAAACTCTGGGTCTGGCTACTCCCATTGGAGAGGCTAGCAGCATAAGGCTGAGCAGACCACTGTGCACGCGCTGATCTGTCAGAATGGAGATTGGCGCATGTGCAATAATCCCACTGACTAGCCCCGTGATCCCGCAACACTGCCTCTCTAATCCCTCCACTTATCGATCGCTGGCCTTCCAGACCGGTCTGAGCCAGCCTCATCACCCCTGCCCCCCACTAGCCCACCTTGAACTTCCTTTCTCCCATTCCCGATCTCACAGCAGGCTGACCCACTCCCAACCCCAACCCCGAATGTGGTTTCCCTCTGTCACCAAGCCCAGTGCAGAGTGGCGGCAGGATCCCCTCCCCCACCCACAGAGGCCCAGCCCCCCATTAGGCCCTAACCCCTTCTGGCTGCATCCCCTTGACACTGCCCAATGTCCAGTGGGAATATCCATTTTGCCCCTTGAGCAGTACCGGGGACCAGGCTGGCAATACTTAAGGGTGCACCCTCCTTTACCCTGACTCCTAGAGGTCTCCATGGTCCCTCTTCACTTCAGTGGGGTCAGGCCACCAACTCCCAGGTAGTGGGATCTGTTGCAAAGCAGGGAGGGGATAATAGCGGGCCCAGAGACTTACATTCCGAGCCCGCTAATGGAGGTGGAAATCAGCAATACCATCATTTATTCAACTCTGCTCCAAATTCTGGTGCAGAGCTAATGACGTTGGAAATCTGGCAGACGGAGACGCGCAGAGGTTACAGCATTTCACGGGAAATCCAATACAAAGCCTCTGCATGAGTCTTCTGGTCCACTGTGTTCAGAATTACCCCTTATATTTTTTATATCTATTGGTGCTGGCATTTGCTTCACACAAATGCTTTATGGGCATTATTGTAAACTTATTTCTGTTGTTCTGAAAAACCTTTTGACACCAATTGGAAACCTCATTTGTAAGAATTTCCAGCAGGTCAGAGATATTTTATTTCACAACTGCAGAAAGAGGTGGATAGACCTCACTCCAGGTGTTACTGCATTCTATTCTCTTCCACAGTACACTGATGGAGCAGACCTAGTAACACCGTTCAAATACTTGAATACCTGATGAACCATCCTTTCTGGATGCTTTCTCAGATGCAAGCATGACACAAATAACAATACAGCACAGGAACAGGCCCTTTAGCCCGCCATGCCTGTGCCAATATGCCGTTTCCATCCTGCTGTTGGCCTCCTGTTCAAACCTGAATGTTGTTAATGTGCCTGCTTCCACCATCTCCACTGGCAGTACATTGCAGGCGCCCACCACCCTCTTGAGTGAAAAACTTTCCCCGCACGTCTCCCCTAAACTTATCACCTCTCACTTTAAACCCTGGTCTCTCTTGTAGTCACCCCTTCCACCGTTGGAAAAAATAAACCTCTGACTGTATATGCCTCTCATAATTTTTGTAGATTTCTATCAGGTCGCCCCCTCACCTCCCCCCCCAAACCCCCAATCCCATCCAACCAACTGTTTCCCCCACCCCTACCTCCCCCAGCCTCTGTCATTCGTGAAAATAACCTGAGTTTATCCAACCTCTCCTCAGACCTAAAACTTTCCCATTCCCATTTAATAATAGAATCCCTACAGTGCAGAAGGAGACCATTTGGCCCATCAAGTCTGTACCGACCACAATCCTAATTCTTGTAACCCCTCAGATTTATCCTGCAAATCCTCCTGACACTAGGGGCAATTTAGCACAGCCAATCAACTTAGTCTGCACATCTTTGGACTGCGGGAAGAAATCGGAACACCTGGAGTATACTGAATCTTAGGAGCTGGACCAGAGTCCAGGCTTGACTGTAATATTACTCTTTATCTCTTTAATCAGGTTTTCGCTTTGAATTTTAACGTTTGCTCCATTTGTTCTACTAAATATTCTTTAAAGCGTAGCTGCAATTAAATATGGAATTCTAAACATCTCACCGATATCACTGCTCCTGACAATAATTGCATCGTGGAATCCAATTAGTTTAATCACATTTTAAAGAATTTAAGTTATGTAATATCTTATCAGAAAGTTCTCAAAGGGCTTCCCACAAAACTTAATTACATTGAACTGCACTGACTGTTCTTGAGAAACAATTTCTGCACAATGAGATCCTGCAAACAGCAGTCAAATGAGTAGCCTATTAATCCATTCTTTATGTTGGTTGAGGTAAGAATGTTCGCAAGAATATTGGGACAATTGCCTGACCCTCTTCAAATTGTACTGTTGACCTAAAAATCCCGCCAGAGGTCAACGAACCTTTGCATGATTTGTCTCCTGCCTGCTATGATTCCTGTAGGATGGGAAAATTCCACCCTAGCAGTCAGTCAAGGATATAGTTTAACGCCTCATCCAGCGGATGATAGCATTGAAAATGCAGCATTCCCTTGCCGGTCAACCAGAGTTACTTTCTGAATAGTACCTCGCTTGAAAAACATTGCCAGACAAACCACTTTTATCTTTCAATAAAGGAAAGAAGAATGAGGAGAGATCTTATAAAAACATATAAGACTATGAAGGGGATAGATAAGGTAGAAGCAGGGAAGTTGTTTCCACTGGCAGGTAAAACTAGAACTAGGGGACATGGCCTCAAAATAAGGGGAAGCAGATTTAGGACTGAATTGAAGAGAAACTTCTTCACCCAAAGGGTTGTGAATCTGTAGAATCCCCTGCCCAGTGAAGCAGTTGAGGTTATCTCAATGAATGTTTTTCAGGCAAGGATAGATAAATATTTGAACAGTAAAGAAATCAAGGATTATGGTAAGCGGCCAGGTAAGTGGAGCTGAGTCCATGAAAAGTTCAACCGTGGTCTTATTGAATGGCGGAGCAGGCCCGAGGATCCAAATGGCCTTTTCCTGCTCCTAGTTCTTATGTTACTATTGTGTCTGCACAAAAAAAATGAGATTACAACCTTACTAATATTGACACAGTCTGTTTATATTCCAGATTTGCAGTATACCGTACCTCAGATTATTTTGCAGATCATCATACACTACAATTATTCGCCATTGTTTGTAATTATAAGAGCCTTCAGTACACCAAACTGACTGATTACACTGGTTGAGTGCAATATGCTGAGTTACCATTTTAAGCATCATTAAAAGCTGATTACCTGAATGTGGAACTCAAGTACTGGCAACAGAATGCATACCCATACTCTCTGCTGTAAGGCTTAAGTGGATGCTGAGATATACGGGACAGATGGTTTGTCTATTAACTAGAAGTCTGTTTTATTTTAATGCTAAGTATCATGTAAAAAAAAACTAAAAGTCTTTTGATATATCATATGGCTGCAAAGTGAACTGTCTGCTCTGATGTTTGAGCAGTGCACTCTGATTGCCATTTTGTTTCACATAATTATTTGATCGTTCTTGCATTCCTGTTCCATAAGGCATTCGACGTATTCTACCGTCCAGCAATAACATTCTGTGTTATTTCTACAATGCTCTGGGATTGTTGCAACTTGGTAGGTATCAGATTGGTAATCGACAGAATATTTTTGAAGCACTTGTACAGGGATTGCAGAAAAACTGAGGGTGAAATGTCAAATCTGTAGAACTCCCAGGCGCTGTGTTATTCCTCTGTATCTTGCAGTCAGTTGTGAAATAGAGGACTTTGCCTCTGAGTGCATGAAGATGAACATCGCATACTGCAATGTGAGTCCAACGGTAAATCACAGAATCCCTGCAGTGCAGAAGAGGCCATTCAGCCCATTGATTCGACAAAGCAGAGTCTTACCCAGGCCCTATTCCTGTAACCTCACATATTTGCCCCACTGATCTCTCTAACCTGAATATTTTTGGATGGGAGAGTAAGAGGTATCCATGAGATCTATGTTCAGATCAGTGCACTTTTAACTGTTTCTTGATTCATTGCAATTTTTTTATTTATGTGGTTTTAATTATAGCTCCCTCCTGGCTCTCCTCCATCACTCTACCACCAGCATTCCAGGCTCCTCCAGCTTCCCTGGTTCCCTTTCAGCACCCCCTCAGCTCCCAGCACCTCAGACTCCTCAGCTCCCCACATCTCTCCTGCTCCTTCAGTTGCACCATAACTTCTGGATGTAAGTGGAAGTGGGAGGGGATGTTGCAGTGCCCCAGATAGCAACAAACCTTTCAGCATCCATTGCTATCGGGACTGCAAGATCGCAGACAATGCACCTCTGCAATAGACACATAGGCTGGAATTTTACCAGCACGCCTGCCCGAGGCCAGTAAGATTGCGCCTGAGACCAGCAGAGAATGCCGTTCTGCAAGCCTTGCCCACCCTGAAATTGGGGTGGCCGTGCAGGTAAAATTAAGGTCATAAGGTAAGGTGATGAACAATGGTGCTTGTCATTCTGGGAATGGGCACCTAACACACAGCCACCAACTATCTAATACCCACTGCCATTTAACGCTCAACTGAGTGTTGATTTGCAATGGGTGGGACTCCCCTCCAGCCACGGAAAGAAGCTCCATCCTTCAGAGTGGTCCAGGCACAGTGCTGCAGTGGCCAGAAGCGGTACTGCAGTGCTCTGCCTGAGACTAAGTTCCAGGACCATCGTAAAGATAAATCCCAGGGGCAGCCAGAGAGTAGGGAACATCTGGGGGTGGGTTGGGAGGAAGGCAATTATGGCATCGGGTAGGTGGGGGTGGGGAATAGACCATCATCCATCTTGCTGGGAAAGGGAGGGGGTTTGGGGAGGGTGCCCCTACACTGAGGGGATGTTCAAACTGAGGGGTTTCTTCTCTGTGTCAAGATGGGGAAAAATGCAAACGTCATTTTCCCAACCTACCTCTGCCCCCACCTGCCTACAAAAAAAAGGCTGGGCAGGAAATGGCTTTTAAGTGGCCACCTAAGGGCCTTATCAGGCAAATGCTGCCTGCCCAAGAATGAAATTGCATTTGGGTTTGGATAGGCAGGTTCCTGGGGGACAACAATTAAAATTTACACTCCCCACACCTCAGAACGCAAGGAGCCCAAAAGAGAGCAAAATGCTTGCTGTACAAACAGGCATCACACTTCAACATCGGTCTGACTTTACTGTAAAACAATGGATTTTCCCACTCAACAAAGCAACACTTTGGAAATCTGTTACCTTCAATCTTTGTCCATTAACTGTGATTAGATAAGAGATGGTACATGAGGTGCCTCCTACATAGTTCCTGGATCATTGTTTTAGGAACACAATTGTAATCAATGTTGCTTTACTGAGCTGTGAAATTCAGGTGAATAATGATGAACAGGCACTTTAACTTAGGTTAGGATAACCCACAATGGTTGCCATTCTACCAGTTACCCGGGAGTATGGGGGAATTCTAATGCCTTCAAGCATCAGAAGTGTAAAATTGCTAATCTCATCAATTGTAGTCCTCAAATTTTGCTAAAGAGATCAACAAACCTCACTGATCCCTGGGAATCCCTGGCTTGTGACTGAGCCTAAAACAGAGCCTAAAAATTCAGGAAGGCACCAGTCACATTGAGATTCTTCATTGGGAGAATGTAGAGGCACAGCTGAAGTGATGGAGCGAGTACACCACTCTCCAAATAACTCACCTACCCAGCCCTCCGAGCACCACCTACCCTGCATGTGGCAGTGCCTGTTGATTCTGACTTATTAATCACCACGAACCCAACAGCGCAGAAGCAACACATCCTGAGGGAGTGGTTTAGAATAAGAGTTAATAGCTAGAGGAAGCCAGAGGGAAGTTTGATGCATGGAAGGCATTCCATTCTTTGCTTGAACCTCATAACTTGGCACATCTATAGAACCATAGAATCCCTGCAGTGCAGGAGGAGGCCATTCAGCCCATCAAGTTTGCACTGACCACAATCTTACCCATGCCCTATTCCCATAACCCCACACATTTATCTTGCAAATCTACCCCCACCCTCACCCCCAATACCACAGGTCAATTCAGCATGGCCAGTGCATCTAACCCACACATCTTTCTTCCCACAGAAAACAGGAAGAAACCGAAGAGAAAATCCATGCAGACATGGGGAAAATGTCCAAACTCCAATCGGACAGTGACCCGAGGCTGAAATTGAACCCAGGTCCCTGACATTGTGAGGCAGCTGTGTTAACCACTGTGCTGCCTTAAAAGCAGATTTGCCAGGACACTTCCAACACAGCTGGCATGATTCACTTTATAGCTTTAATTTTAAAAATCATCCCTCACAACTCACATTTGCACCACAGCCCTGTCAATGTCATAGGGCAAGTGCCTCAGTAATCAACACAGAAGTATTTGAGTTGAACTTCTGCAATGGGGTGGTTGCAATAATTTGTCAGATAAATATCTGAACGCTGTAGCTGTCATGTTGAGGTATTTATGTGCCTGCCTGGGACAGGAAGAAGGTTAGAAGGTTAAACCATGCATGTCTAAATATACATGTGCTATACTGTGAAACTGTGACTGGCTCATTAAATCAGTTTGAAAATCCGATCTTCAGGCAGTAAGTGTGTGAAATATTTGGGTTTGGATGTCAGCTCCCTGAGAGTGAGCCCAGCAATATAACTATTTCATAGCGCCTAACAAATTGAAACAATGATACTGACAACTAAAGTGAAGCTGAATTTCTACAGAAGAGGCACATATGGTGGGACAGTTTTGATAATATAATCCAACAGACAGCAGAAGCACAACTGGCAAGTACAGAGCAATTATTTGTTGTAAACTACAGATAATGCCTTGACACATGCTGTGTTTATAGGTTAATAAAAAGCGTGTTTTATAACACATACAAGGGTATATTTAATCACAGTTGCACAGTTGTTGCAAGCATTGCAATTTGGATTCCTTCACAATGATTTGCGCCCAATGCAAAAACTCAATGTTTGGGACAATCGGCTGGCATTATTAGTTATTACAGAATCCCTACCATATAGAAGGAGGCCATTCAGACCATCGAGTTTGCATCAACAACAATCCCATCCTATCCCTGTAATCCCATGCACTTACCCTGCTAGTTTCCCTGATACTAAGGGGCAATTCAGCATGGTCAATCAACCTAATCCACACATTTTTGGAGTGTAGGAGGAAACTGGAACACCCAGAGGAAACCCATGTAGGCACGGGAGAATGTGCAGACTCCACACTGACAGTCATCCAAGGCCGGAATTGAACCTGTGTCTTTGGTGGTATGAGGCAACAGTGCTGACCTCTGTGCCATCATATTGCCCAATTCCAAATGGGTTCAAATCCAGTCCAGAATGATAACTTGTCGGCTATAAAGATCCACAACAGAAATGTGCTTTTCATGCAGTTTCCAGAGATTATCAGCTCACAAAAGCAAAGCTGTTTCTTACACTATTTGGCGGTTTCATTGACCTTTCACCCGGCTTTAATGAGGCTTGAACAGCCTTGAAATAGCCTTATGGTCCTGTCAACATCAGAGATATAGTGGACCCATTTAAAAGGGACCTGCTAGAAGAAGACATCTGCCTGATTTTTATTAATTATAAATCCAATAAAAAAAAACTCAATTCAAATTTAATCCAATTCACAGGGATAAGATAGGATTGTTGTCAGTGCAGACCTGATGGGCTGAATGGCCTCCTTCTGCATGGTAGGGATTCTATGAATTAATAATATCAGTCAATTGCTCCAAACAGTGACTTTTTGCATGGGACAAGTAAGGTCCAAGTTGACAGGATGAGACATTGCACCCCCTTCCGTGCTTGATTTGACTTTTCATCTTAGCCAAAAGGCCGAGATGGCTTTGAAAAATTGCATCAAGTAAAGTCTCAGTTTAACTTCATCGGCTGCTCTGATCCTTTACTCTATTCTAACTTGGGCAAACCCCCATCGTAGGTGTCAGTACAGTTCCAGTGCAATGGGCTAGCCTCATCCCCTGCCTGATCACTGACTCTTCCTTGCCAGAATTGAGGTGATAAGCTCTTTTTAACATGTAAATCAGAATTCAATGACTTAAGTGTTTAAGTTGATCTAATTTAAAGCTGCTTTCTCTGCCTAATCGCACTAACAACACTGTTGGGTCTGCAGTGGTGATGATAGCAATGTTGCTAGTTACAATTTTCACATTTTGTTTACTTGACATAAGGATCTCTCATTTAATTGTTTAGGAGCCTGGCTGATTGAGGGGGTTGACCGACTTGACCGTCTGCTCCTCTACCATGGCTACATTCGTGGTTGGGTGTCCCTGTGGAAGGAGCATGCAGTGTCTGGAGCACATAAGATCTTGCTGGGTGGCCATGATGTGAAGATGCTGGTGTTGGACTGGGGTAAAGCACAGTAAGAAGTCTCACAACACCAGATTAAAGTCTAACAGGTTTATTTGGCAGCACAAGCTTTGGCAACGTAAGCTCCTTCGTCAGCTGGTGAAAAAGTGAGACTCCGAAAGCTTGTGCTGCTAAATAAACCTGTTGGATTTTAACCTGGTGCAGTGAGACTTCTTACTGTTATTGGGTGTCACAGGTACTGTGGTGTATTATTGATCTTCTATTCGTCTATTGATTTAATGTTTTACATTTTCTTTCTGGTTTGTTTTTTGGTTCAGGTGGTTCTCTCCTTTTTTGGGGGGCTGCCCTTCTTGCTATGTCCCTGAGGTTGTTTAATTTGATTTATTTGGTCAGCATCAAAAAGAATTGCCTTTTGACTGGAGCTTGAAAAACTGTCTCCTGGTAAAGTTAGCTGTGGGAAGGATGATGCACAGATTGTGGGTGCAAAGCATCGTTTTATCTGTCTCCAACATCTCCTTTAAAACATTTATTCTAGGTCACTTCAACAGGCTCCTAAAATACACTTTTGTCACTTTGCCAAAAAGAAATTCTCCCAGGCTAAATTCTTTACTCTAAGCGCTGTGTTCTTTTGTAAATGCCACAAAGTTGAAATTCCTGTCTGTCCAAACTTTCTCCAACAAGAGGCTTATTGTGGTTTTCAGTTTGTGTTTTGCTTATAAATCACAACCTGGTGTGACCCCTAGTTGACGTGTACTTGTACGGATTTCAGATTAGGACAAAATCGAGGCTTGATGGCTACCTTTCCAATCTCTCGCTTTCGTTCTTTCTCTGCTCCCAAATAATTCACTCTTCTTATATATCTCTCCTGAGGATCAGATGATGGGTAAGGGCAACAGAAGTTATTGAGACCTTCACAGAGATGATGCATGTGAGGGGACTATGGGGATAATATTGAAAGGAAATTCAAGGAGCAAATCATTAAAAATTTTTAATCATATAATGCCTACAGTACAGAAGGAGGCCATTCAGCCCTTCAAGCCAGCACCAGCAACAATCCCACGCAGGATCTAACCCCATGCATTTAGCCCCCAGGTCTCCCTGACACTAAGGGTTAATTTAGAATGGCCAAATCAACCTAACCTGCACATCTTTGGACTGTGGGAGGAAACCAAAGCGCTCAGAGGAAGCCCACACAGACATGGGGAGAACATGCAAACTGCACACAGACAGTGACCTGAGGCCGGAATTGGAGCCGGATCTCTGGAGCTGTGAGGCAAAAGTGCCAGTAGTCAGCCTCTGATCAGCCTCTGCAAAAGAATGGGGAAGAAACTGGTGAACATTGTTCCATGTTGGAAAACATTAAGTAAGGAAGTAGACAATAATTATAAGACAGTCACCAATAAATCTAATAAAGCAATTTGGGAAAAAAAATTTTATGGACAGAATGTGGAATTTGTTACATGGAGAAGTTGAGACATCTAGAATAGAAATATTTAAGGCAAAGATAGATAAACATGCAAGGCAGAAGATGGGGATAGAGGGGTTCAGACTGATGCCCTGGGGACAAGGGTTCAAATCCCACCATAGCAGCTAGTGGAATTTGAATTCAGATAATAAATCTGGAGTTGAAAATCACTTTCAGTAATAGTGACCAGGAAACTATCAATAATTGCTGTAAAAATCCATTCAGTTCACTAATATCCGTTAGGCAAGAATATCTTCTGTCCTTACTAACTGGCCTGCATGTGACGGCAGACCCACAGTAATGTGGCGAACCATCCTCTGAAATGGCCTAGAAAGCCACATATTCAAGGGATGGGCAACAGTGCTGGCTTTGCTACCGACACCCCCAGCCCATTAAAAGATGACGTAAAAAGGTCAACATTTCTAACCTAGAGCATTGGTGGCACAGTGGTATTTTTTGCTGGACTATCAATCCAGAAGCCTAGGAAAAGCAGCAAATGTGATGTGAGAGAAACTTTTTTCATCCTGCAGTTTGGGTCTGGAATGCACTGTTTGCAAGCACGATGGCAACAAATTCAATTGAATCATTCAAGAAGGCATTAGGTGATTATTCAACTGGAAACAATGTGCAAGATTACAGGGAAAAGTCAAGAGAAGGGAAAGGCAGTCAAAGAGGCACAAAATACAGACCTGAAGGAACACAGAATTCTTGGAATGTTGTTGGGTTGGAAAAAGCCATAGTGGGATTTGAACACAAAATGAGATGTTTAAATTCAATGTGTTGATGAACTGGGACAGTGTAGTATACATTAGACTGCAGGCTGCTGAGTTTCAAATGAGTTTCATGTGATCTCAGGAGGGGGCAGCATGGTAGCAAGCATTGCTGCCTCACAGTGTCAGGGACCTGGCTTTGAGCCCAGGCTTAGGTTGCTATCTGTGCGGAGTCTGCATGTTCTCCCCAAGTCTGAGTGGGTTTCCTCCAGGTGCTCCCACAGTCCAAAGACATATTGGTTAGCTGCATTGATCACACTAAATTCTCTTTCAGTGTACCCGAACAGGTGCCAGAATGTGGAGGCTAGGGGATTTTTATAGTGTTAATATAAACCTCTTGTGACATCAATAAATAAATTTAAATGAGTTCAGATTTTCTGTATTTTTTTCCTCTGCATGTCTTCATTTACTGGGCATAATTGCAATCACCAGGAAATCGATCAAAGGCAGCTGAAAACAGCCAGGTATAAATCTCCCCTTCCTTTCCTCATGTCCTTCTTGAGAAAGTGTGGCGCATTCCTCATCTCGACCGACAGGGTCAGATCGGTAACTGCAAAGCAGAATTCAATGCTTCATCTGTATTAACTCAATGTCACTGTGCAAAGGAAAATGACGCTCCAAAGAACCCCACACAAGTAAACGGCACCCTGCTATGGGGTCACCAAAGGCCTTTTCACTCTAAGAGTACCCCTCCCACTCCCCCACTAACCCCTCCAGGTACCTTTCCCTTCCCCCTTGGCACAGCCAACTGACAACTTGCCAGCATCAACCTGGCAATGCCAGGTGCCAGTGGGCAGTGCCAGGGCACTACCCAGTCATTTCCCTGGCCACCGGGGGGCTTCAATGGCCTCTGTTTTTGGAAACCAGGAGTGATTGGCGCCAAGTTCCCACTGCCCCTGAGGGTCGGAGGCAGCGGGAACCTGGCAGCAGGGAGAATCCACGTTAAAACTGACAGAGCAGAGGATTAAAATGTGCTAATTTGCTTCATAACTTTGTTTTGCACGAGCCGGATTACGACGGGGGGAGGGGAAATCCCAAAGGGGGTTCATCCCAGCGCTGAACTTGCTATAGCCCCTTCACCATGATCTGTTCCTGAGTGAGTGGGGCCAGAGAATTGAGCTCATGGTAGATTAGAACAGTTTAAAACAAAATGAGAGGGTGAGCATGAATTGTGTAAATTTATGAGCTTTTTCATTAAGTTTTCTTTAAAACTTGATTTGATTTATTATTGTCACATGTATTGACATACAGTGAAAACTATTTCTCGTGCATTATACTTGCACAAAAACTTTAAAGCAAGACAGAAACTCTGAAATGGATAAGCTGCAGTAGGGAATGGACATCATTGTGTTTGAAATGATTGTTCGGGACATGTGTGGTGATGTCCAGTAGGGGGTAGCATCGGTACAGCCAAATGTAGAGCAGCTGAGAAAAACACAGGTTCAACTTTGGGCATTTTGGATCAGAGATAACATATTCTGAATGACAGCAGACTTAACTGTTCTAATTTTCAGCTTTTTTTCCCCCCAAAAAGTGAAGCTCATTTAACAAAATCACTCGTTGTTGGCTTCAAAAGAAAAGCTCTGGAGGGCAATAATTATAAAAGCCAAGAGATCCAAAGAGTTTACAAAAATCAGGAAGACGGAGGGCAAATTGATTGATTTATTACTGTCACATGCATTAACATGATGTGGAGATGCCGGTGTGGGCCTGGGATAAACACAGTAAGAAGTCTCATAACACCAGGTTAGTCCAACAGGTTTATTTGGTAGCAAAAGCCACTAGCTGAGGGAGCGCTGCTCCTTCATCAGGTGAGTGGGATTTCAGTTCACTAACAGGGCATATAAAGACACAAACTCAATTTACAAAATTACGGTTCTGAAACTAACTGTCCTGGCTGGAGACAATACACATCTCTTTAGCCTCTGATTTTTGGGTAAATGTTCTGCAAGGCAGCCTTCATGACAGATGGCAAAGCAGAGTCACTAATCAGAGACTGATCAAATGAGGACGGCCTCAACCGGGATCTTGGGTTCATGTCACACTATCTGTAACCCCCCCGACTTGCCTGCACTTGCAAAATCTCACTAACTGTCCTGTCTGGAGACAATATACATCTCTTTAACCTGTGCTTAACCCTCTCTCCACTCACACAGTCAAGTCTTAAAGGTACAGACAATCTGTAAAGACTTGCATTCCAACCATTATCTTATAAATTGAGCTTGTGTCTTTATATACTCTGTTTGTGATCAGAACTCCCACTCACTTGATGAAGGAGCAGTACTCCAAAAGCTAGTGGCTTCTGCTGTCAACTAAACCTGTTGGACTTTAACCTGGTGTTGTGAAACTTTTTAACACACGGTGAAA
Source organism: Sphyrna mokarran (assembly GCA_024679065.1). Lineage (NCBI taxonomy): Eukaryota > Metazoa > Chordata > Chondrichthyes > Carcharhiniformes > Carcharhinidae > Sphyrna > Sphyrna mokarran. Next base: position 21,053,106 of record JAGIQG010000024.1, on the reverse strand, counting down.
ACTATTGTTTCTTATGCGCTACACAGACAAGGCATACTGTTCATAGAGAAGGAAAGGAGATGGTGCAGAATGTAGTGTTACAGTCATTGCTAGGGTGTAGAGAAAGATTTTATCATACATTAACATTGCAACAAAGTTATTGTGAAAATCCCCTAGTCGCCACACTCTGGTGCCTGTTTGGGTACACTGAGGGAGAATTTAGCATGGCCAATGCACCTAACTGGTGTGTCTTTGGACTGTGGGAGGAACTCAATAAGAGGTCTGACAACAACAATTTTAAATCCAACCGATTTATTTGATAGTAAACTTGCTAGCTTTTGGCGTTTGTGCCTTCGTCAGGTGAATGAGGTGTCCCAGAGCACCCAGAGGAAACCACATAGACCTGGAGAGAATGTACAAACTCTGCACAGACAATGTACCCAAGCCGGGAATAAATCCAGGTCCCTGGCACTGTGAGGCAGCAGTACTAACTGCTATGTCACCCTGCTGCCCCTGATTAGCTTAACATAAGGTAGGTTCATTCAAAAGTCTGATGGCAGCAGGGAAGAAACCGTTCTTGAATCGGTTGATACACGACCTCAGACTTTTGTATCTTTTTCCTGACAGAAGAAATGGCAGAGATTATATCCGGGATGCGTGAGGTCCTTAATGATGTTAGCTACTTTTTGCTGGATGGAATTTTACAACAACAGTACACCACTGTTCCTAAAGCAATTGTCTTAGCTTGGAAAAAATGTGCTTGCCCTTTTTTGGCCATTAACCTTTAAATGCACAGATGAGAACAAGACTGAAGCATGCTGCAACTAGCACAGGGGGAGGGGGGAGAGGATGGATGATTTTGCACCCACATTCAGTGTAGTACAAATGTCAACTTGGGCACAAAATCTCACCAGTGACATTGTTTTCTTATTTTCCCTGGGCCTAATAAGTGACATCACAAGGCTTCTGCCTGCAGCATTAAGTGCTGTGGTAACCAGTAGGAAAAGCCAGCTTTGCAAACAAGGAGGCCATACATTACATTTTCTCATCAGACCCAGCACCTCGGGAAAAGGGAAAATTTCAAACCATACCCCCCACCACCCGCCACAGGAGATGAAAGAAAGAAGGATCTGGCCAGAGTGGTCACATGACAATGACATGTGCCTGAGATTGGCATCCTACCCTCAGATTGTCTTCAAATAGTACCACATTCCAGCTCCTGTCTGGATTCACCAAACCTGCAAAACCATTGCTGAGTGTGCAACCATGCGTCTCCAGTTGTACAGAAGGGATTTACTCAACTGCATTGTTGTCCACATCAATATTTCTCCTGTTTCACTCTATGAATCTATCCACACTTTGTGCAAAGTATTCCCAATCCCCTGATCCATTTTTCATCCATCACTTCCCCTGACCCTTTTAACAGTTTTCTGACCTTCACCCTCATGTATTGGTAGGTACCGAATCCCAGGAATCTCACCTCCGAGGGAAAAAAAACAGTAAAACAGGGAATTAAGAGTACTGGTCTGAATTGGTCTTGTGCATTTAAAATGGAACACCAGTAAAATTAGTCTGAATTGTATTTTTTTCCCTGTGGGCACCCAGGTCTCAGCAAAATTTCAGCTCTCTCCTCTTTAACAGGACTTTGACCATGCAGGCAGGACCAGGGGAGAAATCATGGGCCTCAGTACGTCTCCTGTTTGTCAGGGCACAATGAAAATTAAGACTGCCATTTACATGTTGGTTTAAATTCAGAAGAGAATTTTGAGTAGTGTACTGTATTTAATCTTTTAGCACTAAACCTTGAAAGTGATTACTCTATACTAACCCCCTTATACACTCAACCTCCTCTCACCCAAACACTCATTAAACTCCAACCACCCCACCTCCCCTCATCCAAACCCCATTAAACTCCTCCACCCCACCCCCTCACTTAATCCCCCCTTCCGACCCCCAAAGCCTCCCACCCTAAGCCTCTCCCAACATCCCCCCATCCCATCCCAAATATTCCCCCCAGCCCCACCCAACTCAGAGGATCTAATACCTCTAAGATAATTAAAGATTTTACTGATCAGTTTTCAATCTCATACACTCTCAGTTATGGGGCCGCGAGGTGATTTCCTGGTGGGCTTTTTAACAAGAATCAGAACTATAAAATTGTCCAAAGGTGAGAAAGTGAATCAATGAAATAGACCCGAAAGACTGGCTCTAAAAAATGGTTTTACCTGTCAGGTTGACGGTTCCAATTTATTTTTTTAAAGCCAGTCTTTCAGATCTGCAGCTCTGCCTCTGGCTGTTCGGTGTAGGTGACCTCAATCCTACATCCTCACTTTCCCAGGCCTCAGTGTTTGTGACTACTTGTACCCCTCTTGGGCCACAAGCTATCTGGTCCCTATAGCTGTTCAGTCTTGAACTTGGTATTGTCATCTGTGTATCCCAGGCTTAAAAATGCAAAAACTACAAATTGAATGCATAGGTAAAGGAACATATGATCTTAATTCAGACCAGTGCTTTAAAAACTGGGCACAAACAATATATTCCTCACTATGCCAGCGAACAGCCAAGAATAGCACAATAAAAATGCAATTTGCTTTACTAATCACCTCCAACTTGATAATATATTACATATAATCGCTTGGCAGAAAAACCAGGAAGTCTTCAACTCACCATGGGCAATGATGCATTTCATTATTGTGCTTTACACTTCGGTCAATTTGCAAATTTGTCATTTTCCCATATATCAAGTTTCATGTTCTCAAACCACTGAGAAATCCAAGTAGGAATTTATCTATGTGCGGAACCAATACATCATGTAAACTTGCTTTTTATCAGCCTGTGGCTGCATGTTTGCTACAACTCTTACCAATTTTTCCAGATGCACCACAGAAAGCATCCTTTCTGGTAGTATCACAGCTTGGTATGGCTTTTGATCTGCCCAAAACTGCAAAAAACTACAAAAGGTTCGAGAATGAAGATCAGTCCATCATGCCAACCAGCCTCCCATACGTTGACTCCGTCTACACTTCCTGCTGCCTCGGGAAAAGCAGCCAGCATAATTAAAGACCCGACGCACCCTGGACATTCTCTCTTCCACCTTCTTCTGTTGGGAAAAAATCTCAGATCACATATCAACTGAATCAAGAGCAGCTTTTTCTTTGCTGCCACCTGATTTTTGCATTCACCTATCTTACATTAAGCTAATCTTTCACTACATCCTAGCTAAAAAGTAACACTACATTCTGCACTCTCTCCTTTTCTTCACTATGAATGGTATGCTTTGCCTGTATAGTGCGCAAGTAACAATAATTTTGACTATATACCAATAAATGTGAAATAATAAATCAAATCAAAAGATAAAAACACAACTAAGAGAAGCTACAACTTCTTACAAACTGGTCTTAAAGGATTACAGAGTTTCTGGAGTGTAAATAGGAAGGGCAAGGTCATGGCAGAGTTTGAACACCAGGATGAGAATTTGAAATTTGAAACTTTGGGAGACAAGGGTTGAAATGTTCCAGCAGCGCCCCCTCCTCACCCTCCAACAGAGGCAGATTGCCATTGGCACCCAGTCTCACCAAAATCTGTGGCAATTTGCATGACTTGCCCATTCCACTCCCAGGGAACCTGTGGCGGGATCGACACGATCGGAATATCCCACTGGTGGGAAGAGCTGAAAAGTCCTGCCCAACGATCCAGTGCAGATGGACAAGTGCAGGGACAAGAGGTAGAAGAAAAGAAAAGGATTGCAGAACATGACCTGCTTTGTCAGTTGTGAAATCTTCCAAGCCCCTTTGTGCTGCAGCAGACAGCGGCTGAGGTGACGCTTGAGTAAGGCTGAAATCGGAACAGAAGAATGCAGACGTGGTTTTTTTTCATGGCCCCATCACAAAAGATCAATAAGCCAAATAGTTTCCCATGAAGTCAGTGTTATGATGGAAGCTGCCCTGGACTGAAAGTACAGTCTGTCCTCAGGAATCCCTGGATCTGTAAGACGCTTAGAACATGTGGGGGGAGTGGGGTGAGTTCATTTTAAGAGCCCAAATTGCATTAATATTGAATAAGAATCCACACCGAGCTCATTAAGGGCACTGATGTCATTTTCCTGTGTGAATGGGGTGACTTGAGGCCTGACTGATGTCACTGCATTTCTATCTGTGTTGTAATCTGCTAATTGGTTCCAACAAGGAAGCATGATCCTGAATGTTTGAATGTTCAGTTTCCTTTCAGTAATCCAGGCAGTCGTAATAGTTTATCAAAACAATTAAAAGTTTGTTATATTGGAGCAAACATTAAAATAAGGTGAAGGAGTCTGTTGTCTCAGACAAGATGACAAGGTCTGATTGCTGATCCTTTGGAAATAATACTGTAGAAAGTAATTGATGGTGTGAATGTTTTTTATGTGGCAGCTAAATACGCAGTTGGTAGCATTCTCGCCCCTTGAGTCAAAAGTTCAAGTCCCACCACGGGGCCTGAGCACCATCTAGGCTGACACTTATGTGCAACACTGAAGGAATGCTGCATTGCCAGAGGTGCCATCGATAAAGCTGGATCACCTCTCTTAGGTGGACTTAATGGTTTCTCGTACGCACAAACACACCTTTCTTTACCCATACAGAATACCAACATAACTGCACCCCCCACCACCAAAAATACATCTTTCATCACAATCACACAGCACTCATTCAAAGGGGATCATCCCTCATGTCCCAGCTAATATTTATCCTTAAGTCAATGTCATAAAAACAGATATGATATGGAGATGCCAGCGTTGGACTAAGATGAGCATAGTACGGGGTTTCACAACATCAGGTTAAAGTCCAACAAGTTTATTTGGAATCACAAGCTTTCGGAGCTCTGTCCCTTCATCAGGTGAGTACCTTAGCCTGATGACGAAGCAGTACTCCGAAAGCTCAAAGTTTTTTGAGACTTCTTACTATAAAAACAGATAAGCGTTGCTGCTTGTGGGAGTTTCCTGCATCAATTCTATTGCTGCTTTGCTGTTATTAGAACAGTGAACACTTCAGTAGTACTTTTACTGGTTGTAAATGCCTTGGGATGTCTTGAGATTGTGAAAGGTAAATACTATAAAATGAAAGAACCTCATTGAAACACAATGAGGGAGATCTTAAGCTCAGATTGCTTCAGAACTTTCCTGTCATTTCTCCTAATGATAATTTCATTTCAGAATGCATATTTTCCTGTAAGATTTTGTTTGTTGATGATATGAGGAATGTTAGGTTAAAGTATATTTACTGATGTCATAAGCAGGCTTACATTAACACTGCAATAAAGTTACAGTGAAAATCCCCTAGTCGCCACACTCCGGCATTTGTTCTAGTACACTGAGGGAAAATTTAGCATGGCCAATGCACTTAACCACGTCTTTCGGATTGTGGAAGGAAAACTGGAGACTCCGCACAGACAGTGACCCAAGTTGAGAATTGAATTTGGATTCCTGGTGTTGTGAGACAGCAGGGTTAACCATCTTGCCACCCATTTTGATGAAATCAAAGATCTACTATTACCTAAGCAGTCTTTTCAGAACTTTTCCAGCACTGAACAGGTGCATTTTCCGTCCAAAAACAGTTGCGCCTTTACCTTCCCTAGATTGGAATTGACACAGGGTTCAAGGAGATGAACTTGTTTTGATAGGAGATGGACAGGCGACAAAGAAATAGGGATTGGGAATGTTAGATTGGTCTAAAGTTCCAACTGCTATTTTGCTTTCACTAATCCTGTTTCAAAAGTAGAGATAATTTTTAAAAATTATTTAACTTAGAAAATATTTCCTATATAACTTGGCAAAGCTAAATCATATTTGCAGATGTTTTGCTTTGACAGAACAATAATCTCCTTCAAGGTTTAATCGAAACATGGGAAAATGAACAAGAGTTATCCACTTCCTGCCTCACCCAAGTGTGAAGGGAACACCGAGGGACGGCTTGCTGCTGAACACAAGGACATCTCATGTCTTCCAAGTTTATAGCAGATAGGGGGAGTGCTTCTAGGAGAGTCTAGTGTGAGTAAAGGGGAGATGGTGCATAATGGATGAAACTTTCTCTGTGGAGCCTTCGGTAGAGGCGGGGGGAAGGTGTGGGTACACCTGCCCTTCCTGACCACACAAAGAAAGCTTTTTTTCTTCCTGATAGTCACACCATCATACTCCGTTATCTCTTCATATTTCAGCTGGTGCTTAAGGCTGTGACTGATTACCACATCACTGAAATACCTCGGGGAAAACAAGTCCAATTCTCTCGACACTTCCATCCTGATGGTCTGAGACTTCCTTGCTTCTTCCTTTGAATGGAGGTCCAGCCAGTCTCAATCCACCACCACAATCCACACTTATTCTCACATCAATCAAGCTCTTCAACTTCACTCACTTCCTCCAAATCAATGAATGTCCTATCTATGCCTGCCTTTTCTGTGGGATTATATGGAACATTCCATGTTCTAATCCTTCTTCATACCAAGTTCTAGTATGTTGGTGATCCTATTAGTGACATTTCCTACCAATGCTCTGAACTGGAAAATTTCATTGCTTTTTTTCTAATTTGCATCATTTTTTCAACTTCACATCTCCGACTCTTAGATGGCCAAAAGGAAAGGGAAGTTTCCATTTCTGGTGATCGGCGATCAACCAACATTCACTGTAAGCCCAAGTGCTCTCATTGCCATAATGCTGACCTTTCTTTACTTGTTATCTTACCACGATGAGGCGGCATGGTGACCATGCTAAGCACTGCTGCCTCACAACACCAAGGACTCAGGTTCGATTCTTGGCTTGGGTGACTGTGAGGAGTCTGCGTGTTCTCCCTATGTCTGCATGGGTTTCCTCCAGGTGCTCCAATTCCCTTTCATAGTCTGACAAAAGTGCTGGTTAGGTGCACTGGCCATGCTAAATTCTTCCTCAGTGTACCCGAACAGACGTCGGAGTGTGGTGACTAGGGGATTTTCACAATAACTTCCTTGCAGTGTTAATGTAAGCCTGCTTATGACACTAATCATGGAATCATAGAAACTCCACAGAACAGAACAGAAAGAGGCCCTTCGTCCATCGTGTCTGCACCGACCACAATCCCACCCAGGCCCCACCCCTACGTACTTTATCCGCTAATCCCTTTAACCTACGCATCCAAGAGCACTAAGGTGCAAATTTAGCATAGCCAGTCAACCTAACCTGCACATCTTTGGAAGAAACCGGAGCACCCAGAGGAAACCCACGCAGACACAAGAAGAACGTGCAACCTCCACTCAGACAGTGACCTCAGCCGGGAATCGAATCCAGGCCCCTGAAGCTATGAAGGAGCAGTGCTATAAAGTTTAATAAATAAACTTTAAAACTCCCTTTATTCATGCACTATGAAACTTATTTTCATATAATCTCTCCTGCCCTCCACCCTATCACAAACCTTTTGTTTGGCCTCTTACTCACTCTCCCTTCTTCCGCTTACATATTTATAACTTTTTTCAGTTATGAGAGATGTCACAGATCTAAAACTCTGAGCCGAGTTTCATGTAAGGTGATTCATCCCACCTTGGGACTGAACGTGAGACTTGAGTCTGAGTGAACGGGCGGTCGGATGCCGGGTGGATCGGTGACAACCACTGCTCGGATCACTATCCAATTGAGTTGGATAGAGGTGCCTGCTGCCAAGGCTGCAGGGAGAGAGCATCCACTGCAGAGAAAAGGCAGGATCATGCTATTGATTTGGACGATCAGCCATGATCGAAATGAATTGTGGAGCAGGTTCAATGGGCTGAATGGCCTTCTCCTACTTTGATTTTCTATGATTTTATGCTGAGGCATCCTTAAAGACAAGGTAAGGTTTCTGAGTAGTGCTGGAGACAGGCAAGCAGCAAGTTAGTGGTGTGACCCCAACAGTGGTGTGGAAGCTGTGGGGTCAGCCATTGCCAATTGGGACGGGGGGTCCTTCTTGAGTTATGAAGGGGTCATTAAGGAACTCCCCTTCCCCCTTCCCCACAAGGAACATGGTGGTAGGCTCTACCTGGGTCACCTCCCCACACGCAGTGTCTCCAAATGCTTGTAAAATGCTACCCAGATGAGAAATGGCCATTATTCGGGCACTTACCTGGCTAATTGGTCACCCCATGAGTGACTCCTCTCGAGGTCCCACTGCTGATAACAGATGATGAAAACTCAGGCTATCTGAAGCATTATAAGGCTCTGGTCAGACCACATCTGGAATATTATGAGCAATTTTGGGTTCCGTATCTCAGGGAGGATGTGCTAGTCTTGGAGAGGGTGCAGAGGAGGTTCACAATTATGATCACAGGAATGAAAAGCTTGATCTGTGAGAAGCATTTGAGGACTTTAGGTCTGTACTCGATCAAGTTGAGGTCGATAAGGAGGAATCTCATTGAAACTTACCGAATACTGAAAGGGTTGGTTACAGTGAACACGGGGAAGATGTTTTCATCGGTGGAAGAGACTAGGATGCCAGGGCACAGCCTCGGAGTAAAGAGATGATTTTTTGGAATTGAGATGAGGAGAAACATCTACAGATAGAGTGTAGTGAATCTATGGAATTCATTGCGACAGAAGACTATGGAGACCAGGTTATTCAGTGTATTTAAGACAGTGATAGGCTCTTGATTGGTAAGGGGATCAAAGGTTACAGGGAAAAGGTGGAAAAATGGGGTTGAGAAACATATGTCATGGTCCAATAATAGAGCAGACATGATGGGCCAAATGCTTAATTCTGCTCCTATATCACAAAGTTTTTTTGCTTTCTCTCATCATTTTACGAGCTCTACTGCTTCCCAGCCAAACCCCAAAGGGCCAATAACATTAACTCACCACTTCTGTCTCCATGAACGCTGCCAAATCTGCCGAGAACTTCCAGCACTGTGTTTTTTTATTGGAGTCAACGAGTTCTCTCCTTACTGCTATCCAATACCAACTGCTGGAAATGTACATGTTGCCAGAGATTGACAGCTGGAATTTGTCCATCTGCAATACCCCAGGGTAAAACAGCTTCTCAATGTACACCATTATAGCTCACACAGTCCCTGGGGCAAGTTACAGGGGGAATCAAACCTTGCATAAAACATCAATATCTCTGAGCAGCAGGTAGAAAAATAGTAAGGGAAACAAAAACAAAATTGCCATTTATATAAAAATAAATGACATGGTGAGTAATATCCTGAAGGCATTTCACTCAATGATATATAAAAACAGTGTATGTAAATGATGAAAGAAATATTGCACGCTCTGTGTATCTATTCTGCAGAAAATACATAATTGAAGAAAATGTCTCTGGGCTTTTCAAGAATTTCCTTCTAAAAATTAAATATAATTTTATTCCATCGTAGAATAAATAATATTCAGTTCTGCATGTCATACATCAGCGAGAAGACTCACGAAGACAGTCCTGATGCCCCAATGTGGGTGAGCCATATTGCGATAAGAGGAAAACATGCTGCCAATGAAGTGGGGGTGGCGGGGAGGAAGGTGATCCGATTTCTATGAGGATGTGGGAGGGAGTGTCCCACAGGACCATAAGATCGGAGTACTCTTGCGACATTGCAGCCAAGTGCTTTGAAGGCGGTTTCACTGGTGTGTTTAGATTCTGCCCCAGGAGTATTGGTGCCAAGCTCCCAACTCGCAAAAACGTGACTGCGTGTCAAAAGATTGCAATGCAGAGTGCGCTGAGAGCGCAGCGTGGAAAACTTCTGTTGTTATGATGCTGAGAAATATTTTGTGAAAATTCCACTCCTGTGTTTATTTGGACGTTGCTCCATTGGAATGGACTCTTGTAGTTCAGAAGCAGCATACACCTATCTCCAGACATTCAACTGACAAGCTCCACAGTGCAGATCTCGGTAAAGCTGTCAACCTTCAAATGAATACAGAGACTGCTGGGAGTTTACTATATGGCTGTTAGTGGCTATGATGGGACTATTATTGACAGATACTTTAGGAAAGAGAATTGTGCAGAGTATTCTCAGAACTATTGGAAACTGTAGCATTTAATGACATTCTGTTGTCTCAGGAGCAGAGGAAATAAGTGAAAACTGCTCAAAAAAAGGAAGGAATAATCCTTTGATGGCAAAAACAAGCTGAAGTTTCCACTTAGAATTACAAGCAAGTTGTTCCAACTGTCTTATAGTGGGCCTCAAATTATGAATGCAAATTGGTTTTTATACTTAATTCCGTGGCGTATTTTGAGACATGAGTCACAGCAGGTGATGGCAAAAAACAAGGGTTCTGGTTTAAGGTTTTTTTAAAACAAAAACACATCAAAGCTACATCCTCAAATCAGTGAACAACTATCTTAACTAACCTTCCAAATATGCAACCTACAAGAGTGCTCAGGAAACCAACTAACATTCTTTAAAACAGGGAAATGTTTCTTGGTGCTGTTGGAGAAGATGGGATGCCAAAGTGAAGTATGTGGTCCCATCAATCATTCCTTCGTATGAATTATCTAAATATAACTCAGCCCCAATAAATACGCGGTTTGCCAAGAAATGTTATATTTGGACCAATATTTCAATCTGATGGAAGTGAATGGGAAAGGTAAATGGAACTCTGTGCTTCAGTTATAATTATGCTTGGATCAGATACATGTCTGTCAGCCTTCATTACATTGCTGACATTATTCCAATCAAGCAATTGAACTTGTTTCTATTCACTGGAGCTGGTACCAGTGCAAAATTCAAAACAAAAGCTGATGGTTTTTTCAGCAGAAAATGTTTCTGCTCTGAAACTGATAACCAAGTTCCACACGCATGAGGACAGCCTCAACCAGGATCTTGAGTTCATGTCACATGAATTGTAATCTCCACCATACTGCCTGGGTTTGCAAATTTCTACAAACTGCCCTGGCTTGAGACAATTCACACCTCTGTAACCTACGACTATCTTTCTCTTCAATCACTCTTCACTTTCCAATCTGTAAATATCTTGCAATTGTGTCTTTGTCTATATATGCTGTGTTTGTGAACTAACCTCCACTCACCTGATGAAGGAGCAGCGCTCTGAAAGCTTGTGATTCCAAATAAACCTGTTGGACTTTAGCCTGGTGTTGTGAGACTTCTTACCGTGACCATCCCAGTGCAACGCCAACATCTCCATCTCCACCTCATAGTTTTATGTGGGGTAATGGGTTATTTTCTACCACATGCAGATTCTGATATCTATTCATCAACAGGTTCCTCATCTCAATCTTGTCTTCTACAATAGTTCAGTTTGATGCATGCAGCTGCCGGCCAAAAAAACCAACCTCTGTGATGTTCAAGCCTGGGTGAGTGAGGAACATGGTCTGAACTTATTTTTTGTAATGTTTTATACTTTCTACCATGCCCCATTTTTGGTGCTTCATCATACAGTCCCTAAGTCCAACGCATCCATTCCCAATGTGGTACAACTCCCATCCTCTTCCCAGTCTTGTGACCCTCCCAAAACCTATAGATGTATGAATCCCAATTTCAAAACTGTTAAATACCAGATCAGAAACCTCAAGATGTATTATGAAATTAGATTAGACCCCAACTATTATTTTTATTTTGGCATAAGTGTGAGGATAAGATGTTTCACTCTAGGTTTGATTCTATTAACACACTTTATTTAATAATAGTTTAACTGTAACATGTAAATTAATTTAACCTTTCCAACCAAAATCCTTAAATATGACAAGGTTCAATTAACTGCGAATCTATCTCTATTAGTTTCAACTTAAGCAACATTCTGCATATGCTTAAACTTCTCCTCAAAACTCAGTTAGCAAACAACACAGGCTTACATGCTTTTTACTTTTAACAGTCCTATTGCATTTGAACACCTTTGGAGAGAGATACAGGGGGACACCTGTCTTCTGACACTCAAACAGCAACCTCCAGAGAGAGAAAAAAAAACATCTCTTGCTTCTTTCAGGATAAAGTAGACACTATCTGCTTTTCCCTGTAGGCTTAACTCCTCCCTTCACAAGACTCTATTTCTCGTTAATCAACCTAATCAAAACCCTTCTGTAAACCTTAGGGGAAAATCCAAATATAAACAAGTGTGCATTAGCTCAAATTAAAACAAACACCCCATTATCTAGATTCAATTATTCTTATGCATTCTCAGCATGGGATTGTCTGGTTTGCAGATGGATTGGTACTAGGTAAACAAGAGCTGAATTTTAAACATAACCCCTCACAAGAAACATGATACAAATATATCACATAAATACACAGCTTCATCATAATACTTCTTATTTCCTGCTTAACGCTGACTTAGCTCTTTGAATTTTCCATCTTGGTAGCATCCTGCATTAAGGAATTTGGCCTTCTATCCATGGACTTCTCAATAGATAAAAGGTTTCAGCAGTGTGTCTTAGGATTCTTGTATTCCAAGCATAATGGAAAGGAGCAGGGTCTTTTTATACAACATCTCTCACTTGTCATGTGTGGCCTAATGATCTCAGAACTATTCATGTAGAACCTGTGTCTCTAGTGCTATCAGGCAGCAGTGCTAACCACTGTGCCACCCTTACCAAATCAGCATCTATCATAACAAAGTCTTGACAGGAACCATAAGCAGAGAACTTGACTGCAAAAACCTCCCATCCTAGGCCAAACCTGTCTTTACCAATGCTATAAGCTTTTCCAATACCATAATCCTGTCCTTTCCAGTATCCACAAATGTGGGCTTTCAATAGATACTTGGCTACTTTAGTGAATCAATACATTTGAATACAACTGGATCTATACCACATGGACTGCACTGGTTCAAGAGGGTGACTCACCGTCACCATCTAAAGAGTAATTAGGAATGAGCAATAGCTGCTCACTTAGCCAGTGATGCCACATCTCTTAAATGAATATTTTAAAAATTGCAGGAAATGTAATTTTCAGCCAAAAACACAACAATTAAATCCAGTGGTCATAGTTTATGTCTCGAGCAAAGACCTTACAGCAATTCAGACAGTCAATGCTTAAGCAGGAAAAAAGGTGTTGCATTATGGACTTATATGTGCAGTTTCATCTCACCAAGTAACAGGCATGACCAGGAGCCATTGGAGTTATGTTGTGCTTTCCCCTGCTTTTCTAGGAGTGCTAATTCCCACTGTAGGACATCCCCCATTTTCCAATCCTGCCCCTGCTGAGATCACAGAGCTCGACTCACGCCACTGATGGAAACATTTCTAGTCTAAACGACTCAGCTATTTATTTCCTTAATCAACTAGGCTAACAGCAGCAGTCCTTCTGGAGAAGGTTAACAAAACCCTGCTGTCCTATTTTAATTTATGGCACAAGTTAAATAAAGACATAAACTTCTCATTACATACACGTAACAGTAGTGAGAATTTTACTATACCCTGTGGAGCTAAGGTCAGAAATCTTTAACTGACGACTGACCCCTGCATTTCTCAAATCTGTTCACTTAATCTTCAACAACTGTTGCTTATTAACTTGTCTCCTGTGATTTCAGAGTCCACTGGACATTTCAACTTCGACTGTACAAGAATTGGATTTCTATTCTCCAGTAGCATCATAGTGTTGAGAATTGTGCATGTTTTAGATTCTGATCTCTACCTAATAAAGTTATTCTTCTGCCTTTTACTTTAATTTTTCATCTGTAATGTTCCCATAACATTGCCTCTTCTTTTAGTGATCCTTTGTTGCTGCAAATAGTTCAACAGAGGCATTTGGAGTTGAAACACAAAGTCAGGTTCTTTTATCCTGGATCAGAGAATCCTACAGTGCAGAAGGAAGCCATCTGGCCCATTGAGTCGACACTGACCACAATCCCACCTAGGCCCTATCCTCACAACCCCATGCATTTAGCCTACCTAGTCCCCCTGACACTAAGGGACAATTTACCCGGACGGACGGGATTTACCCTAGGATTCTCTGGGAGGCAAGAGAGGAGATTGCAGAGCCTCTGGCTCTGATCTTCAGGTCGTCGTTGGTTACGGGTGTGGTTCCGGAGGACTGGAGGATAGCGAATGTGGTCCCGTTGTTCAAGAAGGGGAAGAGAGACCTTCCAGGGAATTATAGGCCAGTGAGTCTTACTTCTGTTGTGGGCAAAGTATTGGAGAGAATAATTAGGGATAGGATTTATAGTTATTTAGAGAGTAATGAATTGATTGGAGATAGTCAGCATGGTTTTGTGAAGGGTAGGTCGTGCCTTACTAACCTCATTGAGTTTTTTGAAAAAGTGACTAAGGAGGTGGATGGGGGTAAGGCGGTTGATGTGGTATATATGGACTTTAGTAAGGCGTTTGATAAGGTGGCCCATGGAAGACTTCTGCAGAAAATGCAGATGTATGGGATAGAGGGTGATTTAGCTAATTGGGTTAGGAATTGGCTAGCAGATAGAAGACAGAGGGTGGTGGTTGATGGGAGATATTCATCTTGGAGTTCGGTGACAAGTGGTGTACCTCAGGGGTCTGTTTTGGGACCCCTGCTGTTTGTAATTTTTATAAATGATCTGGATGAGGGTATTGAAGGATGGATTAGTAAATTTGCAGATGACACTAAAGTCGGTGGAGTGGTAGATAGTGAAGAGGGGTGTTATAGTTTGCAGAGGGACTTGGACAAGTTGCAGAGCTGGGCCGAGAGGTGGCAAATGGAGTTTAATGTGGAAAAGTGTGAGGTAATGCACTATGGCAGAAATAATAAATGTGTAGAGTATAGGGCAATGGTAGGATTCTTAGTAGTCTAGATGAACAGAGGGATCTTGGTGTGTATGTGCATAGATCCCTGAAAGTAGGCAGTCAAGTCGAGAAGGTTGTTAAGAAGGCATATGGAGTCTTGGCTTTTATTGGTAGAGGGATTGAATTTCGGAGCCGCAACGTCATGTTGCAACTGTACAAAACTCTAGTGCGGCCGCACTTGGAGTATTGTGTGCAGTTCTGGTCCCCGCATTATAAGAAAGATGTGGAGGCATTGGAGAGGGTACAGAGGAGGTTTACCAGGATGTTGCCTGGTATGGAGGGCAGGTCTTATGAAGAGAGGCTGAGGGATTTGAGGTTGTTTTCGTTAGAAAGGAGGCGGCTAAGAGGGGACCTAATCGAAACATATAAGATGATTAGAGGTTTAGATAGGGTGGACAGTGATAGCCTTTTTCCTAGGATGGAGAAAGCTAGCACGAGGGGACACAGCTTTAAATTAAGGGGTGATAGTTATAGGACGGATATCAGAGGTAGGTTCTTTACCCAAAGGGTGGTTCGGGAGTGGAATGCCCTGCCTGCAGCAGTTGTAGATGCGCCAAGTTTGGTGGCGTTTAAGAGGTTAGTTGATAAGTATATGGAAGAGAAGGGAATGGTTTAGTTTGGAGGAGCATTGCTTTTTATATTGGTCGGCGCAACATCAAAGGCTGAAGGGCCTGTTCTGTGCTGTAATGTTCTATGTTCTATGTTCTAATTTAGCATAGCCAATCAACCGAACCCACACATCTTTGGACTATAGGAGGAAACCAAAGCACCGAGAGGAAACCCACTCAGGCACAGGGGAGAATGTGCAAACTCCACAAAGACAGCAATCCAAGCCGGGAATCAAACCCAGGTCCCTAGTGCTGCGGGACAGCAGAGCTAACGCTGTGCTGTCCCAAGGGAACTATCAGGTACGTGTCTTCACAATTGTGAGGTTAATAACATTTTTATGTTTTAGGGTTGTATCTTTCAGTTTTAAAGATTGCCAAATTCTGAGACTGTAGTTTTAAATGGAGGGTAGATGAAAGAGGTCAGATGACAACAGTTTTTGAATCTACAATGAGCAGATGCTGAGATTCCTAAAATCCCAAGATGATGGTGAAAGCCTGAATTTTGTGGTAGTCAGACACACACTCAGCAAGCTCAAAAGTGGATACGAAATGTGCTTCCGGCCGCAACAGACCCGGAAGCTTGAACCGATTGGTCAGTTAACGGGCAGCCAGTGAGAAACATGCTCCAAGAAATGCTCAGTGCTGCCAGGGGAGAGGGGGCACCAAAATAAAAAACTGGCACATCCAAAGGGCTTCCTCAAGGTGAACAATGGCTGTGTAGCTGTCTCTGGGGGCTGTAGAGTTGAAGAAATTAAATTTGATGAAAAAATAGAGCAAGCTATCTTCATGCAGCACATTCAATGATCCGAATGGCAGAACATGGAAAACTTCAATCCCCAGACATCTTTTCAAATGCTATTTCATTCGGGACATTTCATCCTACCTTGGGTCAAGGCTGTAGTGAAAATATTAAGGCTGTCTGGCCAATTGGTCCAGCCACCAACCATAGAAATGGATGGGTCACATAAAATTGTCTTTAATTGACTTCTCCTTGCGCTTACTTACCTGCTTTGAAGATGAACGTAACTTGGAATCAAGAATAACTAACCAGCATTTCTACTTCGATATGAGGCTGATGTGTTTAGGCCGAGAGCAGAGGAAGCCATTTTGAGATCAGTTCACAGACTTCCCCAAAACTCCATGAACATTACAATTGAACAACAGTCTCTGTTATGTATTGTGTGATCTCCAACCACTCAAGATGATAGAGAGTGTAAAGGATAGAAGCCTGGACAGAAAATGACACCTCTATCCTCACCATGCAGAATGTAGGTGGAAGCTCACATTCAGATTGAAGATTTGAGTTTGTGAGGAGTTAAATGAGGCTAGGAAACTGGAGGATAGAGCTAGAGGGAGAAATCTATGTGTAACGCTCACACTGAGGGATAATTCTGGGATTAGAGGTTACACAGTTGGGAAAGTGAAGAAGAAGCAAGCCATTGGAAGTCAGGAGCAACAGTGAATGGTTTGCAATAAGAATTATAATTTTGTGCAGTCCAATGTGTGATATAAGAAAATGAACCATTTATACCTGCAGTTTTGAGTATAAGTTACATACAAAAGAAAATAATGTTTCTTAATGTTTAGTCAATACTGTTTTTAGTCATTTAATACAGTAATATTTTTAAAAGTTGAAATCTTGATGTATTATTCTTTCAGCCGTTAACTGGCAGTTCAAATTTCTCTTTAAGATTTATTAGTCTCTACAGAGATTGTAACAACCACTGTGACCATTTGGTACATGCTGCAGGATAAGAAGCCTTGTACATTTTCTTTTGCTTGTTTTCTTGGTTATAGATTCCCTTGGTGACTCTGTGGCTGAATTCATCCTGGTTAGGCTTATTTAATCCTTGGTTTTAGCTGGCCTATATAAGACCATAAGAAACAGGAATAGGACTAGACTATTCAGCCCTTCAAGCCTGCTCTACCATTTAATAAGATAATGTTTGATCTAACACTCACTTTGCTGCCTTATCTTTGTAACCCTATTGATAAAACCCTATCGAATACCGCCTCGAAAATGTTTAAGGACTCGAACTCTGCAGCTTGCTGGGCTAAAGAATTCCAAAGGATCGATACTCTTTGAGAGAAGAAACCCTTCCTCAGATCCATCTTAAATGAGCACCCCATTACTCTGTGATTAAGGAAGGCTGAGAAATCAGCCAGGAATTCCACTCCTTATTAGAATTCAGCTACCCATGCCGAAAAATGCACTTATTGGCATTGGGTGAGATCAGAATTGGGCAGTGATGTTCCCACACAACAGATATCCTGTCATCATTCACAATTAAGTCTCACATGTAACACGATACAGGAAATTTGCCAGCATCCATGGAATTACTCCAGCAAGTATCCAGGGGGAGTAGAAAGGAGGCCAAAAACAAAAGAAAATCCAGAGTTTGCAGTTCTCAATCCTGGAATCTGATCAGGGGTTCTTAATCATTTTATATCCCTGTAACTAATAGAATAGATTGCAGTATTCAAGTGCTAATGAGTTC
Source organism: Sphyrna mokarran (assembly GCA_024679065.1). Taxonomy (NCBI): domain Eukaryota; kingdom Metazoa; phylum Chordata; class Chondrichthyes; order Carcharhiniformes; family Carcharhinidae; genus Sphyrna; species Sphyrna mokarran. The sequence goes on along the minus strand of JAGIQG010000024.1, from coordinate 21,035,352 downwards.
AGGTGCAAATAACAGCTCTTGAATGTCTTCCAAGAGCATCCGGAATATTAAAAGCTGTTGTGTTAATGTAGGTATTCACTATATAAACCAGGAAATGTCGTTACCCAAAACTGTGTCAGGTTTTCTACCTGACCTGAACTATCAAAGTTCCCTGGCATATAATGCGCCTGCATAATAATTTATTTATCTGAGCTGTGACAAGTTATACGTGCAAACATTAACACATGTTCTCCATAGAACGCTTGGAGCTAAGAGCTTGCTGTGACTCTCAATTCACAAGGTTGGACAGTGGTATAGTACATTGTCACTGGATATATAATCCAGAAGCTCAGGGTAATGTTCTGGGAGCCAGGTTCAAATCCCACCATGGCAGATGATGAAATTTGAATTAAATAAATACAATCTAGAATTCAATGTCTAATAGTGACCATGAATCCATTGTCGATTGTTATAAAAACCCAACTGATTCACTAATCTCCTTTAGGGAAGGAAATCTGTCATCCTTACCTGGACTGGATACATCTGACTCCAGAGCCACAGCAATGTGGTTGACTCTTAAATGCCCTCAGGTGTGGGCAATAAATGCTAGCCCAGCCAGCTATGCCTACATCACATGAATGAATATATATTGTTTATTTATACACACAAAAGTTGTAATCTCAGTGATGCAATGCATATTTGTCGTAAGATCATATATACAAATGAACTGAAACAGAGATGAAACATTTGAAGCCATATTTGTATATCATGTTCCTTCCTATTTATTGAAGACCTTACTAAAATGCTCTTGAAATGTGTTTGTTTCTGCTTTGTTCGTCATGCTTACATCGTAAAAATACTCATTGTGTTCAATCCAAGTTCAACATCATAATAACTCTGAAGTCCTACTTGAAAGGAACATAATTATTTAAATTATACAAAGTAAAATCATTATTGTGGTGTACACACGCTAGTTGGGACACTTGTTCAGCAGGCCCAGTCCTGGATCTATCTTATCAAAGGCTTAGTAAATAATAAGTGCCAGGTGGGTAAGCCAGTGCCTGCTAGCAGGGGAACTCATACCCATAGGGTCTCACAGGGAAATCAATCAGTGACTCCCCATGGAAGTTATCTCACATATGTAACTGATACAGGAAGTACCAAAAAAGACAGGGAAAATAATTTAACATTTTATTCATTAAGTTAAGTTGGCCAGTATCTGGTAAATGAAACATAACTTTCAATGAAATATTGATGTAATGGCAGCAACAAGATGTTCCCACAATAATTCAAACCATTAAATCTCCTGCTCTGGTCACCTCTTACCTATATATTGTCCTTTGCCTTCCCTGAAAGGAGGTCCTGCTGGCCCTTTAATCATTGGATGTGTGTATTTTGAAGGAGAATAGCCACCACTGAAAACGTAGCCAATGATGGTCATCAACAAAAGGACGAAGATATTCGTTTGTAGCATTGCCCTTTCCTCTGTGATCTGTGTGAGAAGTTAAAGGCAAGCTGTTAGGAACAAAATTCGACAGGAACTTGAATACAACACATCTTTATACTGACGCCATCAATCTAGGTTTGGCAATGCTCCAGTGAGAGTTTGGAACCCAGCTGAAAGCAATTGTATCCAGGTAATGTCAAGAATTCTTTAAGGTATTCTCATTGCTTCAATGTGTTGCTTTACACTTTCTCCTCTTTTTTTTGTAAGATGAATTAAGGAATGGCAGTTTTCCCTTTATTTGTCTGTGTGCTGAATGCAGTAATATGTACATTAAAGTTCAAGTTGGATTAGTGCTTTGTCTGTGAGTGTGAGGCTGGCGCTGAAATGCTACAGCTCCACTGGCAAAGATGCAGTTTTGATTGGCATTTCACAGGCATGATCTCGCAGCCTCAGCATATAGGCTTTCTGGCTGTGTATCAGTGCCAACAGCAATAGAGTGCATAACTGAAACCAAACTAAGATCGCAGTTAAACACATTTTTGTCACTTTCAAATGTATATTTTATATTAACTTGTCTTAATCCCAATTTCTCTCTTATTTTCTGCCACCTTGCTAGCTCGTATGAAAATCATGACAAGAAAGAGGGAAATCTCCATTTATTAAAATACACATACTTAAAACTCCTTGTACAGGATTTCTTTACAAGCATTCAGCTCTATCTGAGTTATCCTTTTGGTATTATTTTGCTCTTGCTGCTTGTAATGTAGGGTGGGGGGGAGGCAGGCAGCTGAGAAGCTTTAATGGTCCAAAATCAGAACACAGAAATGTACCACCGCATTTAATAGAAAAGATTTTTTGATGTGATTACTTCAGTTAATTACAGTCTTGCCATTACAGCATGAAGAAAATCATAAAATCTCTACAGTGCATTTGAATCTGCACCAACAACAATTCCACCCTATCCCTATAACTTTGTACGTAGCTGTTGCCTGGATGATTCCAGTGTGCTGACTCCAAAAACCATTCTGGACAATTTATGGATCAGCTTCTGCCTAAAGACATAGTTCTTGGATATGTAGCAGCTTTGCTCTTCAAAGGTATTTTTTTAATTTTGGAATTCTAACTTGGATTCAATTTAGGAATATTGATTTATCAGCTACTTTTCTTTAAATTATCTTGAATGCCTGGAAAACAGAGTGCTAGGAAATGATCACAAGCACATACCAATGAGGTTGTTTGCAAATTCCAGAAAATCCATGTCTATTTTCTGTCCCTTTCTTTGGTTTGCCTTTCAATCTCATATTGCTCTTGTATGTTAGGCTTTTGCAGAGAGAATGTCGTCATTTCACCCCTCACTACATTGCTCTGTAATACTGTACCACAGTTGACAACAATAATGAAACCTGTATGCCCATAATGTCCAATCATGCTAGCTGAGGAGAGATGGCATATATTGTCATGATGCTCATTTTAAAGGGAGGCTGAAATGACAAATAGAAGTGGGTTCATTTTTAGAGCGGTTATGAAACACACTTTCAAAGAACTGCATGCATTATAGGTTCAGAATGCATGGACAGCTTGTCTTGTGTCGGCTACAATTTTTACAGATGCACCATAGAAAGCATCCTTTCCAGATGTATCACAGCTTGGAATGGCTCCTGCTTTAACCAAGGCTGCAAGAAACTATAAAGGGTTGTGAATGTAGCCCAGTCCATCATGCAAACTGGTCTCCCATCCATTGGCTCTATCTGTACTTCTCACTGCCTTGGAAAAGCAGCCAGTATATTCAAGGAGCCCATACTCTTTTCTGCTTCTTCTTTCAGGAAAAACATACAAAAGTCTGAGGTTGCATCTTAAGAACAGCTTCTTCCCTGCTGCCGTCAGACTTTTGAATGTACCTAACTTTTTGAACCTGATCTTTCTCTACATCCTGGCTGTGACTAACACTACGTTCTGCACCCTCTCCTTTCCTTCTCCCCTATGTGCTCTATGAATAGTATGCTGTATGCAGCATGCAAGAAACAATACCTTTCATAGTATCCCAATACATGTGAAAATAATAAGAATTCATACGAAAATTCATGTGCCTGAGAGAACTATGATACAACCAGTGATAATGCAAAATTAATATTACACTTACATATTGGGATAGATACCTATTACATATTTATAAATATTCTACAAAGTGGTAACCATATCTCTTAACATTATCCAAATCCATATAAATGCATTATGCTCAGCTGGAGCCAAAACATAATCAAGTACTTTTATAAAATGGACAAAGTGCATTTTATAGAATTACAGAATCCCTAAGGTGCAGAAGGAAGTAATTCAGCCTATTCAGTCTGTATCAATAATAGTCCCACTCAGATCCTGTCCCTGTAACTCCCCATATTTACCCTGCTAATCTCCCTGACACTAAGGGGCAATTTAGCATGGTCAAGCCACCTGACCTGCACATCTTTGAAATGTGGGAAGAAACCGGAGCATCTGGTGGAAACCCACGCAGCCACGGAGAGAATGTGCAAACTCCATACAAACTGAGGCCGGAATTGAACCCAAGGCCCACGTACTGTGAGGCAGCAGTACGAACCACTATGCCACCGTGCTAGGTAAAAATCTCCCAGAATTAAATCTAACTGAAACATAATCAAACTTATTATTATTACCAGGCAGAGAAGCAAATCTTCATCACCAGATAGGAAAATATGTTGACTTGGTATAAGAAGATAAAAGAGCAGTTTGCTAATGAATGACTCTATCACAACAGCGAGTTTGGAAGCATTTGTGTTAATTTATACAACATTTTGTCAATCTGATCAATATAACTCTTTTTTAATTTATATAACATTATAAATATTTAAAGCCAAAGGATACAAGTTGTGAACTTATCCACTAAACATGTCTCTCAATATGACACAGCCATAATCACTTTCAAATTATTTTTGGGAAAAGTGCAATGTTATTTCTCACTGAGCACCAACGATATTTATATTATGGCTACAGCAAGCACACCATGGCATAATTAACTGATGGTGACTGATAATGGAAAAATGTCTTTCAGTCTCTACTGCAAGAGCTGCTTTAAATAGAATTCAGTTAGATTCAAGCTGGGATATTTGAGTCTGTTCCAGAATTTGCCTTTGAAGACTGAAGGATAGTTTGTCTGCTTCTGAGGAAGAAATATAGCCTCTGAAATTACACTGTGGGATGCTCTATGTACCTTGTAACTCACAGTGTAATTTCAGTGTCTACACTCTAGAACAGAATTGTTCAAAAACAGCATGAGATATGACTGCACAGTGAAATGTAAGTCTTCAGGGTTTAATTTCTCCTGATGCACACTGACTAATGCAGTAGAATTCCTTCAGAAGGACTTTAACACAGCTATTGACCCATTTAAAAAAAATAGTTTGATGACTATTTTAAAGCAGCTCATTTTATGTTAAACTAACTCTAGGGAAAGAGAAGAGAATCAAGAAATCTTAAATAACATTTTTCTGCATGGTTTATTTGCAGCTTCCTTAATGTTCCTCACACACAGCTTCCTACTAAAGCTCAAGGACAATTCAATAGTGAGATTATAGCAGTTATTTCCAAATAGATTATTCTCTACTTGGTGAGAATCGTGCTATTTTAAAGGGAAAATGCTTAATTTATGATTCTCTTGCTCTGTAACTAGCCATGTTATCTCCATAATTACATGCTGTTTTATTGAATAGTTCCCGCTCAGTGAAGCATTAATATGGGTTAACCAAAAATCAGTGTAACTACACCCTCAACAAGTCTCTTCTCTCTCTGTGGCTTAATGGTTTTGTGCAAAGTAGGATGCCATTATAACAATGTGGGTTTGGAGGGCAAAGTAACAAAATATTCTCGTTGATAATTGATTCTTGTTTATCAATAGTGTATAATATGCATCCATGTTTCAGTCTAATCCATTGTAGTTTCTATTCAACAATCAGTTAGTATTTAACTGTTAAATACTAACAGTTAAATACTGTTTAGTATTTAAACAGATGTTGGAGTAGTTATGTGACATGATTGTTTTTATGAGAAAAAAGTTGTGGTCAGTGGTGTAGCCACATATGGTAATTTCGGAAAGCAATAAAGAAAGGATAGATTATGAAACTAAACTGGCGCAAAAAAATATAAAAACTGATAGTAAAAGGTTTTACAAATATATGAAAAGAGTGGCTAAAGTAAATGTTGGACCCTGAGAAAACGAGAAGGGGGTTTAATAATGGGAAAAAAGGAAATAGCTGAGGCCTTGAACAATTTTTTTGTTCAGTCTTCACTGTAGAGGACACAAATAGCTTACCAAACATTAACGCTCATGGGACTGTAAGGGGTGAGGTCCTTAAAACAATTACTATTACTAAAAAGGAGTGCTTGATAAACTAATGGGACGAAAGGTAGACAAGTCTCCAGGCCCAGATGGAATGCATCCCAGGGTACTGAAAGAAATGGCAGATGTAATAGCAAATGCATTAGTAGCAATTTATTAAAATTCACTAGACTCTGGGGAAGTGCTGGCTGATTAGAAAACAGCTACTATTACACCACTGTTTAAAAAAGAAAGTAGACAAAAGTTGGGTAACAACAGGCTGGTTAGCTTAACATCCGCAGTTGGGAAAATGTTGGAATTCATCATTAAAGAATAGCAGGACACCTGAAAAAGAATGGTTTGATCAAGCAGACACAGCATGGATTCATGAAGGGAAAGTCGTGTTTGATGAATTTACTGGATTTTTATGAAGATGTAACGAGTGCGGTTGACAGAGGGAACTGGTGGATGTGGTGTTTTTAGATTTTCAGAAGGCGTTTGATAAGGTGCCTCACAAAAGGTTGCTGCAGAAGATTAAGGTACAAGGAGCTGGAGGTAAAGTGTTAGTGTGGATTGAGGATTGGTTATCTAACAGGAAGCAGAGAGTTGGAATAAATGGGTGCTTTTCTGGTTGGCAGTTGGTGACTAGTGGCGTACCGCAGGGATTGGTGCTGGGGCCTCAACTGTTTACCATACACATAGACAACCTGAAGGAGGGAACCGAGTGTAGGGTAATAAAGTTTGCTGATGACAGAAAGATAGTGGGAAAGCGAATTGTGTGGGGGACATGAAAAGTCTGCAGAGAAATTTGGATAGGCTGAGTGAGTGGGTAAAGACCTGGCAGTTGGAGTATAATGTTGGCAAAGTGTGAGGTTATCCACTTTGGAAGGAACAATAGTAAAATGGATTATTATTTAAATGGTGAAAAATTACAACGTGCTACAGTGCAGAGGGACCTGGGGGTCCTTGTGCATGAATTGCAAAAACTCAATCTGTAGGTGCAGCAGGTAATCAAGAAGGCAAATGGAACATTGGCCTTTATCGCAAGGAGGCTGGAATATAAAAGCAGGGAGGGCTTGCTGCAATTGTACAACATACTAATGAGGCTGCAACTACAATACTATGTGCAATTTTGGTCCCATTTTTTGCAAAAGGATATATTGGCCTTGGAGGGAGTATAGAGAAGGTTGACCAGGCTGATACTGGAAATGAGGGGTTTAGCTTACGAAGAGAGATTGAGTAGATTTGGTCTGTACTCGTTGGAGTTTAGAAGGCTGAGGAGTGATCTTATAGACATATAAGATAATGAAGGGGCTAGATAGGTAGAGTCAGAGAGATTTTTTCCACTTAGAAAGGAAACAAGAACTAGAGGACACAACCTCAGTATAAGGGGGAGTCAGTTTAGAACAGAGTTGAGGAGGAACTTCTTCTCTCAGAGGGTAGTGAATGTCTGGAATTCTCTGCCCATTGAAGTGTGGAAGCTACCTCGTTGAATATGTTTAAGTCACAGGTAGATAGATTTCTGATCAATAAGGGAATTAAGAGTTATGGGGAGCAGGTGGGTAAGTGGAACTGAACCACATTCAGATCAGCCATGATCTTATTGAGTGGCGGAGCAGGCTTGAAGGGCTAGATGGCCTAATCCTGCTCCTATTTCTTATTTTCTTATGTTTTTATCTAAATTATCTAACTTTATTGCCAAGGATGTGAAGAGGAGAAAAGGAAGATCTCTCACGTTATCTATCCTCTGATCTTCCAGAGTGAGTTTGCCACTTGTACTTGAACTGAAGACAGACATGCATTATAGAAAAAACTGCATAAGAGACTAAATTCATATATCAAAACTCATTTCACGTAGAAGCCTTACAACTTGAAGCTTTATGGAGGGGTTCCTGGCTGGATTTGATACTCAGGAGCATAAATGAACTTAAGAAATAGGATCCAAGAGTAGACTACACAATCCCCAGAGATTTTGTTCCATTCGAGAGAATCATATCTTAATCATTGGCCTTAACTCCACTTTCTTACCCATTCCCCATATCTCTTGGGAGGCCAAAATTCTACCTATCTTAGCCTTAAATATCTGCTGTGATGGATCTTCTGCAATCGTCTGGGATAGACAATTCCAAAAAATTCATAATTGTTTGAGTGAAAACGTTTCTCCTCATTTCTATCCAAAATAATATTGAGAACACACACCTATCACATTGCTTGTCAGATGGAACAAGGAGCAAGATTTCTGGCCTTCCTACTGCATGTTTCCTGCTAGTGGGAAGTGGTGCATTGTAGTTTCAGGATTCTCTGGTCCCACTGCTGTCACTGGAAACTCCTACAGCTGTCACCACATGCAGATGATACAAAAATAGGTAGAACAGCAAGTTGCAATGAGGAAATAAGAACCTTACAAATAAATATAGGTAGGTTAGGAGAGTGGGCCAAAATGTGGCAGATGGAATTTAACATGGATAAGTATGAGATCAGGCATTTTGGTTGGAAAAATGCGAAGGCAACTTCTTATCTAAATAGGGAGAGACTTTGAGATGCTCCAGTGCAGAAGGATCTGGGCATTCTCTTTCATGAGTCACAGAAGACTAGCACGCAGGTAGGACAAATAATAAAGAAAACAAATGGAATGTTGGCATTTATAACTAAAGGAATAGAATTTTTTTAAATTCATTTATGAGGCACGGGTGTCAGTGACTGGCCAGCATTTATTGTCCTTCCCTAGTTGCCTGAAGGCAGTTGAGGGTCAAGCACATTGCTGTGGCTCGAGTCACTGTAGGGCAGACCAGGTAAGATTTCCTTCTCTAAAGAACATCAGTGAACTAGATGTGTTGTTCCGACAATGGTTTCATGGTCATCAGCAGATTCTTAATTTCAAATATGTTTTATTGAATTCAAATTCCACCATCTGCTGTGGTGGGATTCAAATCTGAGTTCCCAAAACATTAGCTGAGTTTCTGGATTAAGAGTCTGGCTATAATACCACTAGGCCATTGCTTCCCTCATAATATAAAGATAAGGAAGTATTGTTGCAACTACAGAAGGTGTTGGTGAAGAAACACCTGGAGTATTGTGCACAATTTTGGTTCTCTTATTTGAGGAAAGATGTAGTGGCATTGGAGGCAGTTCAGAGGAAGTTCACTAGATTGATTCCAGAGATGAGGGATTTGTCATATGAAAAGAGATTGAACAGTTTAGACCTATACTGTCTGGAATTTAGAAGAATGAGGGGAGATCAAATTGAGGAATGCAAGATGATAAAAGGTATGGATAAAGTAGACATGGCGCAGATGCTTCCTCTTGTGGGGCATTCTAGGACGAGAGGCCATAATCTTAGGATATGGGGAAGCAAATTTAAAACAGAGATAAAGAGAAACTACTTCTTCCAAAGGATTGTAAATCTGTGGAATTCGCTACCCCGAAGTGTGGTGAATGCTGGAAAAGCGAGTAAATTTAAGAAGGAGCTAGACAGATTTTTAATTGGCAATGGTTGAAGGGTTACCGAGAGAAGGCAACAAAATGGGGATGAGGAGAGTATCAGCCATCATCAAATGGCAGGGCAGACTCGATGGGCCAAATGGCCTAATTCATAAAATCTTATGAACTTATGCCAATGGGAAACTCACAGGCAGGAGTGCGCTGCCAGCAGGACCAGAGAATCCTGGTCCATATGTAGTCCAGTATGGGATGAACTTGATAGACTGAGAGTGGGTTCAGGAGTATTTTTGAAACTTCAGCCTTAATATTTGTGTAGTAGGTCAACTTACTGGATGTTTGCAATATCTGTGAATTGTCTCATAATTGCCTGATAGATTTTCACTGTCTGGCAGCCTGGTTGCATCTGGAAACCAGCGAGCAAGCATAAATCCTTCCAGTGTGCAGGCAGAGATGTACTTGGCTAGGCTTTCCTTCAACAGATATTCCATCAGCCATAAATATTCCAATTACCCAACTCCCAGTGCATCAGCCAAACACATCATAAATAAAAATATTTGGTATTCTCACTAATGAAAATATTGGTAAAATATTTCAAACTTGCAACTTTATGCAAATTTTTTCTTCAATGTGGGGGGATGGAAAAGTTTCGATATAACACTCAAGAGAATCTTTAACGATAGTGAATCAAAAGCCCATTTTACACACTGCCAAATTTTCTTCAACGTGAACTCATATTTTGAAGCTAGGGATCCTGAAGGTAACCAGTGGATTAAGTGATTGTAACTTAATCCCAAAAGGGCTCCTGGGAATGACCATGGCAGGATTGGCCCACAGCCGTGACTATTGCATTTCACGCACAGTTGCTGTTTTGTAGGAAGTATGGCAGTTAGACTTACACACCATGATCCTACAAACAGCAGCATAATAAAGACTGGATCATTTATTTTCATGTTATTGGTTGAAGGATAAATATTGACCATGGCAATGGAAATAGAGCCACAGATTTTCTTCAAAGTAGTGCTGTAAATTATTTCCCCTTCCTCACAATTTCCTTCCTCTTCCAGCAGCTTTTCCTGCTCTGCCTGGCCTATTTTCAAACTCATGCCATATGCTAAAGAGAATAGCTACTAGCACACCCCTGTCTGGGAAAAACTGGTTTGTGCAGATATCTAGAAGGCAGCAGAAACTTCTTTGGGATCTTGCCGCACCACTCCCTGTACACGGTGCCAACTTTAAACAATAATAGAAAACACCAAACATTATTGAATCACAAGAAATCAAACAACAACCAACCTAAACCTAGTTGACAAACAGAAAGGAAAGGAAGACTTGTATTTATATAGTGGGGGTGATTTTCACAGCCTGCTGCGCTGCTCTGGTAAAGGGCAGGGAGACATCAGTGGAGGCTGTTTGGCGCAGAACTGATTTAAATATTAAATTTGGCATGTCTCTGTCATTAGCAGGCCTAGAACTGAAGTCTCCGGGTTCTCTAGCATTGCCCTCGCCAGGAATTGTTCATTCCAGTAGGGTTTACAACAGCTCCCCAACAACAGGGATCTGGTGGCCTGATCCTGTTGAATGAAGGGGAAGCCAGAGAAGACCCCAGGAGGTTGGGAGTAAGGAGAGGGTGACACCTGAACATTGCCAGCCTGGCAGTGCCAGCTTGGCCTCCTGACACTGCCCAAGGGACAAAGTGACAATGCCCAAGGGGTACTCTGGCACTGCCCACCATGCACTGGTGTGGGGCACAGGGAGCAGGGACTATGGTAGAGGGAAGAGATTGGTGGAGTGGGGAGGGGGGGATCCTGCTGTCACTCTGCAGTTGGAATCGGTGGCAGACAGAGGGAATGGGGTGATAAGGACTGACTATCGGGGTGGAGAGTGCCTTGCTGGTCTGGGTCAGGGAGATTTAGGCTGGCCTGAGATGTCAGGGAGGTCAACAATTGTGGTGATGGGGGGTGGTTTAGCAAGGGCAATGATGCAGATTTGCTGCACTGGCCAGAGATCAGAAGGCCAGCAGTATGGGGCTACTGTGCCTGTGCCAATCTCTGCTCTGACAGATTCAGTGTATGCACAGTGGCCCGTTCAACGCTACGCAGCCGGCCTCTCGGACAGGAATGGAATCTGCCCCTAGATTTTTAGCGTTGATCTCTCTGAAGCACTCTGCAGTGCTCAGAACATGGGGGATTCATTTTGAAAAGCCCATCAAAAAACCAATGGGAGTTACTCCAGTTTTTACATGAGTTTAGCACTTAGAATTTTTTGGGGGAGAATCGCAACCCAGTGCCTTTCATGCATGACCACTGGACATCTCAACATGCATTACAAGCATTCAAGTGTTTTTGAAATGTCACTGTTATAATATGGTTCCTTGAGTATTGGCCAAATCTGTGCATGGCAAGTTCCCATGGTCACCAATGTGATAATGACCAGATAATCTATTTCTCTGAGGTAGGTTGTGTGATAAATATTGACCAGGACATACCAGGAGTCATACAGTGCAGAAAAGACCCTTCAGCCCATTTGAAATAGCACCATGGGAACTTTTACATCCACCTGAGAGAACAGATGGTACCTGAAAGAAAATGGGTGGATTTCTCCCAAAGAAATTCTAAGTGCTGAATTTGCATCAAGACTAAGTAACCTCCCTGCCGGCTTTTTTAGCGGGATTTTCAAAATGAATTTCCCACACTCTGTGCACTGCAGAATGCACCAGTGTAAATCATGCTGGAAATCAGTGGTGGGGCCTATTTTAGCTGGCGAGGCCAACAGCAAAGTGTTGAGCAGACCACTGTACATGCACCAATCTGTCAGAGCAGAGATTGGCACATGCACAATAGCCCCACATTGCCAGCTTCCCAATCACTTTCCAGCCCTGCTCCTGCCCAACGATCGCTGGCCTCCAGGACCAGCAACACCCCCCCCCAATCACCGATTTCCCTGACCACCCCCCCCCCACTCCCCCCCCCCCCCCCCCCCCCCCCCCCCCCCCCCCCCCCCCGCACTGTCAGTCCCAATCTCCCCACTCCCTTCAGCAGACCCTTCCTCCACCATGGGTCAGCCCATGCAAGACGGTAGCAGCACCAGAAATCCTGGCCCTGATGACATTTGGGGAGCGTGGTGTCCAACAGGGAGTCCACTAAATGACCTCCACTGATGTGTGGTGGTCCTCTGTACTGCTGGAGATCGGTGGGGGTGGAGGTGGGTTGCTAGAGCAGCGTGGTGGGCTGGAGGAATCAGCCAAATACCTCTGACAGCGCAGCACTCGCTCAGTATTGGGTTGGAGTGCTAGACTAGATTTTGTGCTGTTGGCCGCAGAGTTTATTGCCTCAGTGAGTTCAGTGCTGCTCAAGTATTTATTCATGTACAAATAATTCAGCAATTTACAGTGAAAAAGAAATGTTGCATGAATTGAGAATCTCCAATCACAATTGCTAGTCAATTTGTGTAACTCTGTAATTAGTCTCACAGAATAGCAACTTGATCTCAAACTCGGTAAATTTCATGAAGTTACTGGAGACAGTACAACGAAACTGTGAGCATTTGCTGTCTTTACTCCACTGAAAGTGATAGCTACCTCCAGTGCCCACACATAAGCAGTTAACTGTAGAAATCCAGCACTGGCTGGAATTGCATATTAATTGCCAAATAAGCTTGCCTTCGGAAATTAAGACTATACTTTTAGGGATCATTTCTATAGTTTCTTACTTGAGAAATGTGTTCTAAATTGTCTGGTTGGAAATTAAGACTAATACAGAACAGCACATATACCTTTTTAATGGGGAGATTTATGAAAATCATTGATGTTCTGGCAACGTCAATCAATCCCTTTAGCCATAAACATTTTTGTAGCTTTCTTTGTCAAGACAGTTTGGAATTTGGTAGCTCGAATGGAATTGTTGGCATATGGACAGATTGGGGATGCCAGGGAAGGTCAAAAGCACAGCAAGAGGTGATTGGCTACAGGATGACAGCAATATAACTGAAATGCGGAGCAGTAAAGGATTAGCAGCACTGAAGGAAGGGGGATATTGTAAAGGACGTGTGCAGGAGTTGCATGTTGGGAAATGCTTATTGGAAACTGGAAACCATGGCTCATGAATCTAAACCTTGGAATGGACTAGAAACATTAACGTGGATAATGATAGATGAATCAGGAAAAGTTAGCATGCAGGTACAACAAATGATTAGGAAGGCAAAATGGAATGTCGTCATTTATTGCAAGGGGTTTGGAATATAAAAGCTGGGATGGTTGCACAGGGTATTGGTGAGACCACATCTAGAGTACTGTGTACAATTTTGGTGTCCTTATTTAAGAAAGGAAATAAATGCATTAGAAGCAGTTTAAAAAAGGTTCACATGACTTTCACTGGGATTGAGGGAGAGATTGGGCACACTGGGGCAGTGTCCTCTGCAACTCAGAAGATTGAGAGGTGGTCTTATTGGAACATATAAGAGCCTGAGGTGACTTGACAGAGCGGATGCTGAAATGTTTCTCCTTGTAGAAGATGTAGTTTATAAATAAGGGGTCTCCCATTTAAAATGGAGATAAGGAGAAATTATTTTTTCTCGGGAGATGATAGATTTTTGGAAATCTGTTCCGCGGAGAGAGAATATTTTTAAGGTTGAGGAGATAGATTCTCGATATTCAAAGGTTATCAGGGATAGTTGGAATGTGGAGTTGAGACTACAATCAGGTCAGCTATGGTCTTACTGAATGCCAGAGAAGGCTCGAGGAGCTGAATAGCTTACTTCCCCTTCTAATTCATATGTTCTTATATGTAAAACCAATCATTTTTCCCTCTCTTTGTTTCTTTGTGTATTTAATATTCACCCTTCTCTTCTCTCGATCCCTGATCTGTTTTTCTCTCTCACTCTTCAAATTGTATTATTGGAGCAGATAAACAGTTGATCCCAGTAAAATGTCAGTTACCTTCACCAGGCTGCTGTCAGCTCACACTTTCAGCAACTTACAGGGCACTGTTTTGTTTGAGCTGAAATACAAGATGAAAAGATATGCTGCGTGGTGCCCCACTCCAACAAATTCTGGGCCTCGAGTCACGGGAGTTGGCCGTGGAGCCACAAAATTAACATCTGCACTCAAAACAGCTGGATTCTGATTGGTAAATAAGCATGGTCCATACTTTACATTATTGGAACAGACATAAAAATAACACATTTCAAGCTGGGCTTCAGGAAACTAAGCTATTCACACCATCTCTAAAACAAACACATTGAGATTTGACACTATAGTCAGAGTTATGTTGAGCTTTTGAGATAGTGTGCCAGCTCTGGAAGTGCCAGCAATTGGGAGTCTGGGGCAGGGGGTGGGGGGAGGTGGGGAGGAAGAACAGTACCTTGGAGAAATTTAAGTGCTGTTTCTCATTAAAAAATATTACTGAAATTCCAATCATTTATTTTTTTCATTTGGAATTAATAATTGCCATCTGTAAAGAGGCAGTAGTTTTGACAACAAGTGCCACGTTGTACTTTGAAATTGCTGCATCTAAATGTGATAGGGCATGGCAGAACTGGGGCATGGTTGCAACAATTAGCATCAGGGAGCACAGTGTCTAAGTTTTTAGTCTGCCTCAGAATCGTAAGACTCATTATCCACGTACGCATCAGTTTTTACTTTGTAACTGATGATTCTGTACCTGATACCATTCGATTAATTCATTCATGGAATGTAGGTATTGCTGGCTGAGTCAACATTTATTCTCCATCCCCCATTGCTCCTTGAACTGTCTGGCTTGCTAGGCCATTAAAAGTCAACCACATTGCTGCGGCCCTGGAGTCACTCTGGTCTGGAGTCCAGATCAGATAAGGATGGGTTAAGGTTAAGGATCCCCGGATGGGATAAGGTTACCTTCCCTTAGCAAATGTTTATTTTACAACAATCAAAAATTATTTCATGGCCACCATTAGAATTTTAATTCCAGATTTTTATTGAATTAAAATTTCAGGACGTAATGTGCCAGGATGTAATTCAAATCATGATCCTGGATCTCTGGCTTGGTGACAATACCACTACACTATTGCCTCCCCACATCGAAGAAGCATATGCTTTATGTGTGTTTCAGCCCATTGTTTTTGTAGGTGAACAAATTGTGTCCCTTGGTACCTTCTCATGGCCATGTTGGGATTGTGGTTGATAGAGATTTGATGAGTCGAATGACCTCCTTCTGTACTAGAACATAGAACATAGAACATAGAACAATACAGCACAGAACAGGCCCTTCGGCCTTAGATGTTGTGCCGACCAAAATAAAAAGCAATGCCCCTCCAAACTAAACCATTCCCTTCTCTTCCATATACTTATCAATTAACCTCTTAAACGCCACCAAACTTGGCGCATCTACAACAGCTGCAGGCAGGGCATTCCACTCCCTGATCACTCTTTGAGTAAAGAACCTACCTCTGATATCCGTCCTATAACTCATACCCCTTAATTTAAAGCTGTGTCCCCTCGTGCTAGCTTTCTCCATCCTAGGAAAAAGGCTATCACTGTCCACCCTATCCAAACCTCTAATTATCTTATATGCTTCAATAAGATCCCCCCTTAGCCGCCTCCTTTCTAACGAAAACAACCTCAAATCCTTCAACCTCTCTTCATAGGACCTGCCCTCCATACCAGGCAACATCCTGGTAAACCTCCTCTGTACCCTCTCCAATGCCTCCACATCTTTCTTATAATGTGGGACCAGAACTGCACACAATACTCCAAGTGCGGCCGCACTAGAGTTTTGTACAGTTGCAACATGATGCTGCGGCTCCTAAATTCACTCCCCCTACCAATAAAAGCTAAGACTCCATATGCCTTCTTAACAACTTTATCCACTTGACTGCCTACTTTCAGGGATCTATTGACACATACACCAAGATCCTTCTGTTCCTCAACACTATTAAGAGCCCTACCATTAGCCCTATACTCTACACATTTATTGTTCCTGCAAAGTGCATTACCTCACACTTTTCCACATTAAACTCCATTTGCCACCTCTCGGCCCAGCTCTGCAACTTGTCCAAGTCACTCTGTAAACTAAAACACCCCTCTTCACTATCTACCACTCCCCCAACTTTAGTGTCATCTGCAAATTTACTGATCCATCCCTCAATACCCTCATCCAGATCATTTATAAAAATTACAAACAGCAGGGGCCCCAAAACAGACCCCTGATGCACACCACTCGTCACCGAACTCCACGATGAATATCTCCCATCAACCACCACCCTCTGTCTTCTATCTGCCAGCCAATTCCTAATCCAATTAGCTAAATCACCCTCTATTCCACACATCTGCATTTTCTGTAGAAGTCTTCCATGGGCCACCTTATAAAACGCCTTACTAAAGTCCATATATACTACATCAACCGCCTTACCCCCATCCACCTCTCTGGTCACTTTCTCAAAAAACTCAATGAGGTTAGTAAGGCATGACCTACCCTTCACGAAACCATGCTGACTATCCCCAATCAATTCATTTCTCTCTAAATAACTATAAATCCTATCCCTAATAATTCTCTCCAATACTTTGCCCACAACAGAAGTAAGACTCACTGGCCTATAATTCCCTGGAAGGTCTCTCTTCCCCTTCTTAAACAATGGGACCACATTCGCTATCCTCCAGTCCTCCGAACCACACCCGTAACCAACGAGGACCTGAAGATCAGAGCCAGAGGCTCTGCCATCTCCTCTCTTGCCTCCCAGAGAATCCTAGGGTAAATCCCGTCCGGCCCAGGGGACTTATCCAACTTCAAACCCGCGAGAATTTCTAACACATCCTCCCTATCTACTACAATACTCCCCAATTTGCAACCCTGTACCTCAGTGCTCTCCACAGCTACATTTCCAGCACTCTGCGTGAATACCGAAGAGAAATATTTATTCAGTGCCTCGCCAATCTCTTCAGGCTCCACGCACAACTTCCCACTGCTATCTATGACTGGCCCTAATCTTGCCCTAACCAATCTTCTATTCTTAACATATCGAAAGAAAGCTTTAGGATTCTCCTTAATCCTATCAGCCAACATCTTCTCGTGTCCCCCCTTAGCTCTCCTCAATTCACTTTTTACCTCCTTCCTAGCTAATCTATAGCTATCCATTGCACTACCTGAGCCTTCAAGCCTCATCCTGACATAAGCCTCCTTTTTCTTCTTAACCAGCAAATCAACTCTTTTCGTACACCTAGGCTCTCTTACTCGTCCATTTCCTCCCTGCCTGACAGGGACATACTTATCAAGGACTCGCAGCAGCTGCTCCTTGAATAAGCACCACATTCCAGATGTTCCCAGTCCCTGTAGTTCCCTATTCCAATCTATGCACCCTAATTCTCTCCTGATGGCCTCATAATTACCCTTCCCCCAGCTATAACTACTGCCCCCAGCTTCATGCCTATCCCTATCCATCACTAAGGTGAACGTAACCGAATTGTGGTCACTATCACCAAAATGTTCACTAACTTCCAAGCCTAACACCTGGTCTGGCTCATTGCCCAGCACCAAATCCAATGTAGCCTCACCTCTAGTTGGCCTATCTACATACTGAGTCAAAAAACCTTCCTGCACACTCTGTACGAAAACTGACCCCTCTAACGAGCTAGAGCTATAGCTATTCCAATCAATATTAGCAAAGTTAAAGTCCCCCATAACAATTACCCTACTACTTTCACTCCTAACCAGAATTGACTTTGCAATCCTTTCCTCAACCTCTCTAGAACTTTTAGGAGGTCTATAAAAGACTCCCAACAGGGTGACCTCTCCTCTCCTGTTTCTAATCTCAGCCCATACTACCTCAACAGACAAGTCCTCATCAAACTTCTTTTCTGTCACTGTGATACAGTCTTTGACTAATAATGCCACTCCTCCCCCCCTTCTACCTCCTTCTCTACTCCGACTAAAGCATTTGAACCCCGGAACCTGCAACATCCATTCCTGTCCCTGCTCTACCCAAGTCTCTGAAATGGCCACAACATCGAAGTTCCAGGTACTGGTCCAAGCTGCAAGTTCCTCCCCTTTATTGCGAATACTCCTTGCATTAATGTTCCATTTACACATTTCATATGAGTTTTGCAGTTAGAAACACAGCTAATTTAAAATCCCTTTCGTGATGGCATAAAAGAAGATGCTGAGTTTAAAGAAGATTTCATTTCAAAATTTTAGCCAAAAATGGTAAATGACGTCACTTCAAGTAGAATGTTATAATGAAGCTGCAGGAAGTAATTGAAATGTTAGAAGATGGACAATAAAATATAGTCCATTTGCACGGGATTAGTGTAACTAACTCTTGTCAGGTGTAGATTCAGCAGCATGTTACAGGCAAGCAATTTAATTTCCTATTTCTGGCAAAAAACTTCTGGAGTCTTTCAACACAATGCCACTGGCAAATGTGCAATAAAAGTAAAAGATTATTTCTCACTCTATCACTGTTTTACAAAAAACAATTCAAGACCAGCTGCAATGATTGCAATCCGAAGTATTATTTTTTTACAGGTTTCTTGCAGGTTGGGTTGAAACTCACCCTCAGGAAGTAAAGTGTTGCTTCCACCCATCCTTGAGAAAACATGTTTGTGGCAGAGAATACACCAGTTAATGCTGAACATGGGTGGTGCGAAGGAAATGGCAATTTTAGTCAGACTGAGGTTTGGTAGATGCACCTGATTCTCTAATGAGATTTTCCATAATAAAGGGTTGTTATTAAAAAAACTTTCAGTATCATTAATGTTTTTTTGGCCATAAAGACAAAAGTGTAGAATGTTACCAGTTCCAACAGATGCAAAACTGATTTAATACTGAGGTGATTAACTGCTATAACAAGGAGATGGACAAAAATCTAGCTTGGGATAGAATTATTCTAAGCATAGAATTTAAAAATGATAAAACACAGGTATGGAATAGGCCCTAAGCTACTGAGAAATCACAATTAAACCATCATCATCCAGTGCCATTACCCGTCGAAAGCAGCAACAGCTTGTAGAGTTTTAAATGTAGAAATCCAGAATTTGTTCACAGTGATTTGATGCTTTGCAGAGTGTGCTCTGAGGCACCCCAGACTGAAACCAATGAAAAATTATTGAACTGATGGAAACGTTCACTCTCCCATCCTTAGTATTAATAGAAAAAGTCTTAGAATCATAAAATTGCACAGCACAGAAGGAGGCCATTTGGCCCATCAAGTCTGTGCCAACTCTCTAATAGAGCATCTTACCAAAGCCCTATCCTTGTAAGCCCACATATTTACCCCACTAATCCTCCTAACCTACACATCTGGGGCACTAAGGGGCAATTTAGCATGGCCAATCAACCTAACCCGTACATCTTTTGACTGTGGGAGGAATCCGAAGCATCTGAGGAAACTCACACAGACAAAGGGAGAATATGCAAACTCCAAATAATCACCAAAGGCCTGAATTGAACCAGGACCCCCGGCCCTGTGAGGCTGCAATGCTAACCGCTGTGCCAAAATACCATTCCAAAAAGTTACACCTTGTTAAATGAAGTGCAACTGGACTCCTAATAGCATACAAAGTTTGTTACTTCTGAATAGTCTACTGGCCCTGGACAAATAATTTTATATTTATTGAATGTCAAATTTCTCTATAATGATAAGAAGTTTCACATTTTTAAAGATAACACATTTTTAAAAGATTTGTTGATGATATTTTAATCCCTTCTTAAAACGCATACATTTGTCCCAATCACTTATTTTATGATATGTAAATTCTTAAAAGTGTGAAATTGCGGTATTTTGCTTCCTGAGACAACTTCAACGTGATTGATTACGGATCCTGCTTGATGACATCACTGCTATTGAATGTTGGAGATCCTCTTAACCGGGCTCCACATTGAAAATGATGTTGGGATTAATAACGTCCATCCCACAGAGATCACTAGAGCCTTGTGGATAGCTTCCTGTGATGCTAGCAATAAGGACCGCTGCTTCACCACTGACCATAATATGTGTTGGGGGAATCCAGAACAAGGCAGCATTACATCAAAATTTGTGTAGGCTATTCCAGATAGAAGTAAGCAAGCATTTCTTTCATAGAATCTTACAGTGCAGAAGGAGGCCAATAAGCCCATCAAGTCTGCACCAACTGACTGCAATACCACCCAGGCCTTATCCCTATAACCCCAAACATTTACCTCAGCTAGTCCTCCAGACACTAAGGGTAATTTATCATGGCTAATCATCTCCAATCCACACATCTTTGGATTGTGGGAGGAAACCGGAGCACCTGGAGGAAAGCCACACAGCCACGGGAAGAATTCGCAAACTCCACACAGACAGTGACTCCAGCCTGGAATTGAGTCCCTGCTGCTGTCAGATAACAGTGCTAACCACTCTGCCATCATGCTGCCCAGAGAGCATGCACAAAGTATAATAGCAAACTGGAATTCTTTCCTCCAAAAGGCTGCAGCTGCACAGTCAATTGAAATTTTCAAGACTTGAGAACCATAGATTTTTGTTGCGTAACAATTTTATACAGTTTTGGTCTCCTTACTTGAGAAAGGATATACTGGTACTGGAGCGGGTGCAGTGGAGATTCACTAGGTTGATTCTGGAGTTGAGAGAGTTGGTTTATGAAGAAGGACTGAGTAGACTAGAACTATACTCATTGGAATTCAGAAGAATGAGGAGAGATCTTATAGAAACACAAGATTATGAGGGGAAAAGGTAAGATAGAAGCAGGAAGATTTTTTCCACAGGCAGGCGAAACTAGATCCAGGGGGCATGGCCTCAAAATAAGGGGGAGCAGATTTCAGAGTGAGTTGAGGAGGAACTTCTTCACCCAAAAGGTTGTGAATCTGTGGAATTCCCTGCCCAGTGAAGCAGTGGAGGCCACCTCATTGAATATTATATTGAATATTTAATATTTTTAAGTTAAAGATAGATAATTTTTTGAACAGTAAAGGAATGAAGGGTAAAGTGAGTAGGCAGGTGAATCTACAAAAAGATTAGCCATGATCTTATTTAATGTGGAGCAGGCTTGAGGGACCAGATGGCCTACTCTGCTTCTCTTTACATTCTCATTAATTGAGCTGATATCCAGAGCAGCCTTTTTCTAAAGAGGCTGAAAGGAACATCAGGACTTGGCCAATGTGAAATGAGAAGGTTTGGTGGGCCTGAAGATGTTTTCTTCTTCTGTGTTTTGTTAGTAGCCAAAACACAATCAGAATTTATTTAAAATTAAACATTTCCAATAAATTCCATAAGCTGCAATAAATTGTTGCCTTGCTTTCTCAAGCAGCCCCTGGTGCCATCATAGCCGGTGCAATACTCCTTCCCCACGCCTCTCCGCATTTTGCTAAAAGCATGCACAGTCACATCTCTCACTGCAATTTTCCACATCAGTTATAGCGTTCAACTGTTTTTTAAAAGTTGCTGCTTATTCAAATATTAAAACCATTCCCCATAAAAGTCAATACCAAGACTGAACCAATTAACCACTTAACATGATTAGCCCTACGTGAGTCCCACGGCAGCTAGTGCTTGTACACAATTTTATCTTAAAAAATATATGGCCCTATGTCTAATTAAAAGCACAGGAAGTACGAATATTTAAGTAAGATATATGTAAGTAAGATCTTTAATAAAGAAAATCAATTAGTAGCTATGCGTTAATTGGAGATGTCAGTGCAGGAGTAAATACATTCCACTAGCTATGCCTTGTTAATGTTTTTGGGACCAAAGACTGTCCAATTTACAGAACTGCATAGTTCTGAATTTTGTTTATTTTAATAAATTGCCTCCCACCCAAAAAAATCTCATTATTTACAAGAAGTCACTGAGGGGCTGGTATTGAGGCAGAGCTGAATGCTGCACACCCTGCAAATAAACTTTGTGTTTCCTTCCCACACCCAGTGCAAGAACATTTCCTTCAATCAATTAGTCTGGGCTCAAAAGTAAGCCACATTTTAAAATCACATGCTGATGTGGGAAGTTCTTTTAGACAGCCTGATTAATTTAAAGACTGAATCTTTTCATTAAATGTTTCATTTCATAAAGGTTAAAAAAGTTTATTCAGTTCAATGAAATTCTTCAGTGAAACTAGTTTTATCAAAACATTGAATTGTTAGAATCAAAAACATTACAAATTAACAATATTCAGACAAATGTACAATAGGACAAGACAAATCTTATTTTGGCCAAAATGGGAGATCAATGGTTCCGCCTACACAGCTAACGCGCTAGCAGCCTTTCACAAAAGATCTCAGATTTCATGCCAAACAACAGAATTGGTTAGAATTCATTATCAGATTATATTGCCCAGCACTTAATTAAAAGCAATTTCATTCATTCACTGTTCTGTAAATCTAACAATGGCATGTCCTTCAATTAATCATATATTGACACCTTCAAATATTGACGTAATTTGTCTGCCCATTTTACGGAAGTTCCCTCCCAAAAATAGTTTATGATACAGCATTTCTCTAACCACTTTAAACTAGTTCTAATATCAAAAACATTGTTATCTTTTGATATTATAACCCAGCCTTGGTAATTTGTTGCATAATTTGTGCTCGACTTGTGCTGATATCTTTCATGAATACACCTTTCATTTCATTTTTTGTTACAAATTTATTTCTTAGAGACATTATTACGATGTTACTTAAATATTGTGTATGATTCTCAAACCACATATTAAAACATTAGTTGCTAATTATCTTCACGTTGGGTATTTGAAATTAATCAGAATTCTCAACTACACATACCCTCTTCATCGTATTGCACTTGTGCTTTTACAACTTCTTTTCTGCAAGTTCATGTAACCACAAGAACATTCTTACACTTGTTAGAGATATGACACAATTGCAAGATAGATGCCAGTAGCAATATTTCACTCTAATGAGAGAAAGCAATGGGCTCTGTCACAGCTATCTCTTAGGTAAGCTCAAAGTTTCAAATTGAAACTATTCACAAGGTGTGGAAAACGTAGGAATTCTTTTCTGAGCTTAACTCATTGTGCATTGTGAATGCTAAAACAGAATTCACAAAGCACAAAGCAAGCAATATAGGGTATATCATTTATGAAAAAGAGGGAGGGATGCTTTACTGATACAAATAAAAACACATTTTTCACAAGGGAAGAATTATATTGCTATATATACAGTAACAAATCTTCCCTTCAATGGATATTTGTACCACAGAAGAGGTGCTAATGGACCCCTCAGAAGTCCCCTAGAGTTGGCACTAGCTGCCATACACTAGTAAATTTAATTCCACCACTTTCAATGGAAGTTTCAATATCCATTGGACAATTCCCATCCAAAACGCTGAGTTGAAGTTGGAGACTTTAGATAGTTATGATTCACTTAGCAGAATTGTTACCCAGGAAAGGTTAGCAGGATTAAAATCAGTTCTAACTCCTGGGTAAATTCTACTGACCCCACCACTCCCTACTGGACCCCAACCCCTTATCATCTCCCTGGCCCATCAATTCTCCTGATCTCCTCACTGCCCCCCAACCCTCACTGTATTCTCCATCCCCGACTCACCTCCTGACCAACTAACTCTCCTGAGCCCACAGGTTATTCCTCAAAACTGAATACCATAACCACCCAACAACTCCTCCCAACTCCCCTCCCCTGGGTACCATCACCCCCAAAACTCTGGTGTCCACCAAACCACCCTATTCTCTCACCCACTTACCTGTCACCCTAAATTCTCACACACTTACTTTCTCTTCCTATGTTGTCAAAATGTCTGGGATTTTTAAACTTACTGGCATCTGGCAGTTGGACATAGCAAGGAGACATGGACTTGGTTTCTCCAGTGATCCTATCCTATGAAGGAAGGACACCAGTAGCAGGTGCCTGGACACTTCTCAGTTCAGATATCTGGGCAAGAAATGTGGAACTCCAGTGGAAGATAACAAAAAGGGATGGAATTCTAATTCAATGGTCATTCACTCTAGGGAATATCCGGCCCATTGTCTAGCAGTTGAATGTGTTACTTTTTACAATCAAAGAGTGAGGGCTCATCACCACTGACTTGCACCAGTATGATGTGAAGATGCTGGTGTTGGACTGGGGTGGGCACAAGAAGACTCACAATACCAGGTTAAAGTCCAACAGGTATATGTGGAATCATGAGCTTTCAGACTACTTATCTGATGAAGAAGCTGCACTCTAAAAGCTCGTGATTCCAAATAAATCTGTTGGACTTTAATCTGCTGTTGTGAGGCTTCTTATTGTGTCAGTACGTATAGTCCACTAAACAAATCCATCCTAACACTAGCAGCACGAAACACTGATACTTGGCAAGAATGATTACTTTGCTTGAGGGGCAAAAAAAAACCTCCTGACTTAAGCCATAAATTTGTATCTTGCCATTTTGTGTTATTTGCAACTTTGTCCTACAGTCATTGAATTGACATGAAGCAGTATTCTGTATTTACCTTGTCTGCATATTAACTGACCAAGGAGGAGATTTATTTTTAATTTTATTATCAGTTTTATCATGGCCATTTTTATCATTTTGTCTTTAAGTGTTAGTGCTTTGGGGGCTGAGGACGAAAGTGGGGACCCACTATCATGGTGGCAAAGTCTTCAACTGTGATAGCAGCTTGCTATTCTTCTCTCAGCCAGTTGCATTGTATTCAATGTTACAGCTTTACCGATTTTCATTTCTGGTCTGCCTCATTCTTCTCCTTCCCATTACTTCAACCATTCACACATCTGCCACTTTAACGTCTTTCATTTCCTTTATTACATTCATGCTTATTATGTCATGTTAATATCACTTTAGTCATTTAACCCTCTCCCTGTTTTCTATTGAAACAGATCACTCTCCTTCCTCTGTTAAGCATGCCTATGTGTGGGTTTGCATGTGTGTCCTTGTGTGGGAACATATCAGTTTATGCATCTTTCTGTGTTTGCATGTGTGTATGGAGAATACCCGTGTATTTCTGTGTGGGTGTGTATATGCGTCCATGTGTAGTTCCTCTGCATGAATGTGTGTAAATATGGTGTGCATGTGTGCCATGGTGCTCTTATAAAGATATATAAGATAATAAAAGGGCTAGATAGGATAGAGGCAGAGAGATTCTTTCCACTTAGAAAGGAAACAAGAACTAGAGGACACAGCCTCAAAATAAGGGGGAGTCAGTTTAGAACAGAGTTGAGGAGGAACTTCTCTCAGAAGGTAGTGAATTTCTGGAATTCTCTGCTCATTGAAGCGATGGAGGCTACCTCATTGAATACGTTTAAGTCACAGATAGAAAGATTTCTGATCAATAAGGGAATTAAGGATTATAGGGAGCAGCGGGTAAGTGGAACTGAACCACTTTTGGATCAACCAGCATCTTATTGAATGGCGGGGCAGGCTCGAGGGGCTAGATGGCCTACTCCTGCCCCTATTTCTTATGTTTTTATGGCGTATATGTGTTCCTTTTTAAATTCTGAACATCAACAATTTTTATTGTTCTAATGAGGGATTAAACCTGGGCTGTTAACTTTCCTGTTCTGTCCAAGATACTGACTGACCTGTTGTGTGTTCCCAACACTTTGTACTTTTGTTTCAAGTTTCCAGCATTTTCCTTTTATTTGATCTTTATCTTTCAACAGTTCTATTTAGAGAGCTTTCTTTTATAAATCTCTGTTTTCCAAAGTCTGTTTTCAAATGTCCTTTCATTAATGCATTAACGTAAGTAAATGATTTTCATAATTCCAAAATAATTTGGAAATATAATGCTTGACGGACCTTTGAATACAAGTGAAAATTAGCACTGCGAGAATTTTATGGTTTAAAATAATTGAAAGACTAAGGCTACCAGTTACTCTGAATTGCTCTCT
Organism: Sphyrna mokarran; assembly: GCA_024679065.1. Taxonomy (NCBI): domain Eukaryota; kingdom Metazoa; phylum Chordata; class Chondrichthyes; order Carcharhiniformes; family Carcharhinidae; genus Sphyrna; species Sphyrna mokarran. Next base: position 21,009,362 of record JAGIQG010000024.1, on the reverse strand, counting down.
GATTTCAAGTGCTCACAGTGCAATTGGAAGAGATATAAATATATTTCAAGTTCAAGCATAACCTAGTACTGATAGGAAGAATTGTATCAATAGTGACAGTAATAATTGAATCAGAGCAATACAGATATAATAATTTATAGTGCTTTGGAACTCAGTGGTACAGTGAGTTAGATAACATTTGTTCAAAAGTAGTTTTTAAAATTTATTCATTCACGAAATAGGTATCATTGATATAAGGCCAGCATTTATTGCCCTAATTGCCCTTCAACGGAGTAACTCGTTTGGCCATTTCAGAGGCATTTAAGAGTCAACCATATCGCTGTGGGTCTGGAGTCAAATGCAGGGCAGGCCAAATAAGGACAGCAGATTTCCCTCCCTAAAGGACATCAGTGAACCTGATTTTTTTATGGCAATCAACAATGATTCTTAATGAATTCAAATTTTACCATCTGCTGTGGTGGGATTCAAAGCCATCACTCTTGGTCTCTAGGTCAGTACTCAAGTGATAATATAATTACACCAGCCACTGTCTCCCTGCATGTGGAACTTGAGTTGAAACTTAACATGAGTTGATGGGATAAAAATTGAGGCGCTTCTATTAAAGGAATCGAGGGACCTTACAGGACATAGTCAAAGGAACTTTACTCTGTCTTGCAGCTTGTTATACTTGGGAATTTCACTGTTGACCTTGGGTGCCTGATACAGAAAAAGTTCATTCCTCAGTTCTCAAAGTTTTTGGAAGGTGAACAATTTGTATCAAAGTTCACAAAATAACTTGTTGTTTATTCATTCATAGGACATAGGCGTAACTGGCTGGCCAATGTTTATTATCTATTCCTAAGTGCCCTTGAACTGAGTGGCTTGCTAGGCCGATTCAGAGGGCAGTTGAGAGTCAATCACATTGCTGTGGGCCTGGGATTACATGTAAGCCAGTCCAGGTAAGGGTGGCAGATTTCTTTCTCTAAAGGAAGTGAGGCAGTAAACCAGGTGGGTTGTTCCTGACATTCGACAATGGTTATTGATAGATTCTTAATTCCAGATTTTTTTTCAGTGAATTCAAATTCCAATATCAGCCATGGTGGGATTCAAACACAGATCCCCGGAACATTAGTTGAGTTTCTGGCTTAATAGACTAGTGATAGTATCACTAGACCATGTTTGCAGACTGCTGGTATTTGGCCTGAACTCAGAGCTCAGCCTTTTGCTGAACTTTACAAGGACAACAGCTAAAATCTGGAAATTGTTATTTTGCTCAGTAAATGAGGTCAAAGGGAGGAGTAAAATAAGTGACATTGGGGAAACAGAAATGGAAACATGGTCCAACAGGGGTCTACTTTAACAGTGGATTGCAACTACAGAAATGTTAAACACATATTGGTCCAGCCAACAACCACAATGGTGTGCACTCGTTCAAGATCAGATATGGAACAGTCTTGTAAATCCTTGGCATGTTTTCATTTCCTTTGCAGTATCAAATCACATACCTTTTCTCAAAATTGTTTCCTGCAATTTTCTATTGTTGAATATTCCATAATAAAATTAGCAGTATACACTAAACAAAATACAATTTCCCCATGTACTGGACCTCTGAAATAAAATTCAGCAAAATGTATAAAGTGGAGCCAAGACAAAGAAACCATACTCAAAGATTTCCTTCGCTGTTAATGAGGGAACAGTCATGCAGTTCCTTAATATTTCTTACTGTGATTTGATTTTAGACCCAAGATATGTTCTCTACTTTTCGTCAAATAAGGCAAATTAGCAGCTGAAAGTCTTTCAACAGCTCCCCCGGCATCAAACATAGTCAACCATGAAGAAATTTGCCACTGTCTAAAAAATCTAAACTGTTCTTCAGTTTTACAGTTCTGAATGTATACTTGAGAGCTTTGGGCTTTTTTTAAAAAGAAAACATTAAACTTAAGGAAGTCAAAAGTTGGCAAAGTCTTAGGTTTTTTCCACTGCTCAGTGGGACTATATGAAACAGACACAAAGGCCTGGATTGTCGATCACAAATTAGGTGGTGTGAATCCAGAAATCTTTCATTTTACTGTCCTCACGTCAGGAGAGACTGCCAGAGTGGAGGGAGAGGAAGAAGTGGGGTGCAGACAGGATGCAGAATAGAGATGGCCACAGGAGCTGTACCAAGCTGCGATACAACCAGAAAGAATGCTTTCTATGATGAATCTGTAAAAGTTGGTGAGAGTTGGGGGTCAATTTAAACCATCCTGATTTCCCCATTCATTCCTCATCCATAAACAAAAAGACGTGTTTGTAAATTCTGATTTTCCCTCGATAAATGACGCACTCACAGGTACACACAAGAGGAGTTTTGCAACATCCACCCCTTATCACTCACACCACAAACAAAGGATAAGGAAGAGGTTTCAAGGCACAAGCACAGTAAAATATAAGCTCGAGTTTTACATGTGAGAAGAGACCAGAATCAGAAGTCTAATGGAAGATTGGTCCAACAGGGACCAATTTGAAGGGAGGTTGTCTGATTGTAGGGTCATCCATCTTTCCAGAGTGACATTTCCATGATGGAAGAGGCAATAGAATGAGAACACAAGTTCTAAGGTTCCAGCAGGTTGCAGTTCTTAAAGGTGGTCCAGAATTATTTCTGCTGCCACTGGCTTGATGGTAAGATGCACAGGCTGTTCCCTGCAGTTCTGTTCTTCTGGGAGTCCAAACAGTAACTGTTTCAGTTTAAATTCACTACACAATATTACAATGCAACTTGGGGGTGGGCACATGACACACTTCCCACCAGTTCTCCATGATGTCCAATCCTCCTTGATGAGCAAAGAATGAATAGTCCCATGATTGGAACCTTCAAGTGTTTAATTAGAGTCAGGATCATAGTTTGTAACATGGAAACAGGCCCTTCTGCCCAAATTGTCCACGCCATCCGTTTTTACCACTAAGCTGGTCCAATTGCCCGCATTTGGCTCATATTCCTCTATAGTCATCTTACCAATGTCATTGTCTAAATGCTTCTTAAAAGACAAAATTGTACCTGCCTGTACTACTGCCTCTGGCAGCTTGTTCCAGACACTCACGACCCTTTGCGTGAAAAAATTGCCCCTTCTGTATCTCTCCCCTCTCACCTTAAATCTGTGCCCTCTAGTTTTAGACTCCCCTACTTTTGGGAGAAGATATTGACAATCTCCCCTTTCTGTGCCTCTCATTATTTTACAGATCTTTATAAGATCATCCTTAAGCTTCCTATGTTCCAGAGAAAAATGTCCCAGCTTCTTCTAACTCAAACCATCAAGTCTCGGTTGCATCCTACTAAATCTTTTCTGCATTCTTTCTAGATTAATATCCTTACTATAAGAGGGTGACCAGAAGTGTACACAATTGGAGGCAGGATTCCTTTTGTTCTTGAAGACACTGGTTTTGAGCTGATTAAATTAAGCCCCCTTGTTGAAACCATTGTATTAGAACAGTTAATGCTCAGGGCATTAGTGCCATTACTGGAGATTAGGATCCATGAAGGGTTGTCTTTGTTTGAAATTGGCTGGAGAAGCTTTAATACCTACTGGGCCATTGAGTTGGCTGAGTTTATGCTAAAGCACGGAGTGTTACATTCCAGATGTTTGAGGTGTTAGCTTTGTTAACTTTGAAACTTCTGGAAGCCAGCATGCAACAGCTGGAGCCATCTTGGCAGCTCAGCAATTGTCCATTTTGAAAAGAACTCACAAGGAAAAAAGACTTTATAAAGTAGTCCAGCAGATGACAACATTTTCCTTTCCATTTCGACCACAGAAACAATAATAGATCTGACATGTTCATTATGAAATGTGTTCTCTTTTGCTGGCAGTATATAAAATCCCTAATTGGTCAGCATTAAGCTTAATGATTTAGAAAGAATCTCATGTAGCCTTTAAATCTGGTTCTTAGTTGCCAGCAGGAAATCTTCATATCCAAACAATAAGCAGTGAACATTTTTGCTTTGCTAAAAGGATGTTGACAAAATGGTAATAAAGCCACTTTATCAATTCTATAACTTATATATCATTGCAAAGTAATAGCATTAAACCTGTCCTGGATGTTCCTCAGACAATTAAAAAAAAACATTGAGTCATTGTTGGTTTCATCAATGTTTGAGACTCTGGCAATGGAGTATGCTGTTGTTGGAAAAGATAGCTGAACAAATAACTAAGGTCCCAACTAGAATCACCGGCCACACCCTGAAAAAACTCCATACAAGAGGAGCTAAGTTAACAATGAACTCTCGCAAGGCCTCCTCCCGCACTGTAGGGATTCTAAGTGCTGGCAAGATAATGGGCACACCAGTAATATATTACAGTTCAGGAATTGACACCGTAGCACGCACAGAAAGTGAGAAGCATCTTAACGTGTTCCGGCAAACTTGCCATATGTCCGTTTCCACTACTATTCTGATCAGTGTTACATGATAGACAACATGTACCACATCATGAAACCCTAGGTCTTCAAAAATCTATTTTCCAGAAGAAATTATACTTGATTTGTTCCAGAGGGGAGTTGACATGCTATTTGGACAGTGAAGTTTGAGGAATGATAATGTAAGGGGGTGAGGGGGAATCTCATACTGGAACATCGGGTTTTGCCTCTGGACAATGGAAATTTGAAAATAATCGGGGAGCTATGTTATTTATTTCTGCGTGAATGACAGATGTTAATGTTGTGAAACAATTTCTCATGTGCCCTATATTCCCTAGATGATTAGATTATCGATTTTGCAGTTTTCAATATAATAGATCTGTCCCATTTAAGGATTTTGAAATCTTTACCACTCAGAAATCAGAGTCTAATTGATGTGCTGCATTAAAGAGAGGCAAAGTGAGTTCATAGGGTTAAAGCCCAGCTTGTAGACAGAACTGAGGAGCAGAGAAGAATGAAGTTGTAAAGTAAGCCCAGATGAACCAATGATTTGTAGTGAGTATTACCATTGATTGGTAACAATAGTGCAAGATTATCTTGGCTCAAATACTTTCAGTGAATGTTCACATGTAAGTGCTGGAAGGAACTGATTTTATTCACACAGTACAAGATCATCTGGCTGGGGTACCATCCAATAGGACCATAGGCCTGTTTAATAGACTGGCCAATGGGAGAGAAGTCAGAAATTCAATACACAAATGCTCAGCAGCAACAAAAGAAAAACAGATGTTCAAGATCATTTCTGAGAAATATTCGCCGAAAATCTCTGACTTCGACCGTGGTGGGAATTCTCCAGTCCCGCTTCATTCCATGGAGTTTTGGCTGAGCGCCAAATTCTCGGTTCTTGGTAGCAATGGGGCTGGTATGGGTGAAATTGGAGAATCCTGCCCATAGTATGAAAGGTCAGGACTGAGACTGAAAATTAAGATACCATGGGGGTGATCTTTTGAAAAAAATTCTAAGCCCACGATGAGCATGAAAATGGGAGAGTTTGGATTTTTTTTTGGGCAAATCTAAATTTGCAGTTTTGTGCACTCAGTGCATGAAAAAGCATCAAAAACCGTTTCTCATCTGTAGGGACAGGGGATGCGGCTTAAATCACCTGAAAGCTGGCTGAGAACAGCAGAAGGCGCAATTGTGCATTCACAGGTCTCTCTGCTCTCAGAGCAGAGGGATCTGCCACTCAACCTCTGCCTCTCTCAGCCTGCCTTTCTGAGCTAGAGCAGGCCTCTCCCCAGTTACTTCAGAGGCCCAATGGCCTATTGTGACTCCACTCACCCATCTGGACTGATCCAGCCTGGACTGATCCTCCCTTCCTCTCCCTACCAATACCAACTGCACAGTGGCAGCAGGTTCCCTCCCAGACGCACCTGCCACACATTGCTCTCCCATCTCACCACCCCAGCTTGCCCAGTGCCCAGTGCCAGGGTGCCAGACTAGCACTGCCCAAGGGGCACCCACTTTTCCCCCTTCTCCCAGTTCTATCAATGAGGCCATCACGTCTGGTCCCCGTTGCTGGGGACCAGCTGTGTTTTTCACCGGAGCGAACCTCTCCTGGTGAGGCCACAGAGGCAAATGAGCCCAGATAATTTAGTTCCGGGCTCGCTAAAGGCATTCAAAGTGTATTAACATTTCATTTAAATCATTTATTCGGTCTCATGCTGAAAATGTGCATAGGATGATCTCACCGGATATCTGGGGCCAGTAAGATTGCGACACATGAGGAATTGAGTGCCCCACCCAGGATACGATGGTAAGATCATCCCTAATGAGTCAGATCATAGCTAAGGTTGAGTAGAAAGGAAGACAGAAGGAAATATTCACCTTGCTACTCGGTCGGATATTCTGGAACTGTATGTGCTTTGAGAAGCATTACAACAGACTTTTAAACAAAGTTTGTAATTAATAGGTTAAGATAAATTACTTTGCACAGAGGATTGTTGTAGTATAAAATGCTATGCCATGGAGAACAGTTGAATCAGACACTGGCCTACTTTAAGAGAAAGTTAGATAACTAGTGTCTAGGCAACACTAATCCTGCAACCAACATCACTGAAATCAGATTATCAGGTTGTTTATCCGTTTTGGGACCCTTCAAATATACCAAACTGGCTGAGTTGCTTTGGGATATAAAGAGGATGTGAAATGAGCCATATGAACACAATCTGTTATTTTTTTAAAAATTATTTGGAACAAAGAAAGATGAAGGTGGAGAGAGCAGACCAATGTGATTAGTTTTTAATTGTTCTAGCAAAGAGCCAGCATTGACACAGTCCAAATTGGCTTCTTCTGTCTTTTATGAACAAACCAAATAGGAGCAGATTAGCTCCTTGAGCCTGCTCTGCCATGTGATAAGGTCATTGCTGATACTGTAAAAATTCTAGCCAACGATCAATTCTAATCTCCAAGAAATAGTTGAGACTTTAGTTCAACTGGAGAATGGTTGCTTGAAAGAAGGATCCAGCAAATCATACTTGCCCTGTGTACAATGTTCAAAATTAGCAGGCATTATGAGAAAGTGCACTCCATCATTGGCAGTGCAGCTAGCATACAAGGTATCAGCAGTCCTGTGCCATCATATTGCCTAGCATAGTAGGTGGCACTTCAAAAGCACCAAGCTTATAGGTGCAGCATTAACATCGAGGGCCGAAGGGCCTGTTCTGCGCTGTAAAGTTCTAACATCACAGGACACTGATGTCAATGATGAAGAAACATCCATCATCAACACAGGAACTTTTACCACATTTAGCACTGCAAAAGAGCCTAGTAAAGATATACACAACACTTCAGAACCACACAGAATGAACTTATTGTTCCTATATCTTGAAGTCTATCATTCAGTGTCAATTCATAGAATCCCTATAGTGCAGAAAGAGACCATTCGATCCTTCAATCTACACTAACTACAATCCCATTCAGGCCTTATTCCTATAACCCCACATATTTACCCCCCTGCTAATCCCCCTGACACTGGGTCCAATTTAGCATGGTCAATCAACCTAACCTTCCTACCTTTGGACTGAGGGAGGAAACCTACACAGACATGGGGAGAAAGTGCAAACTTCAGACAAATAGTAACCTGAGGCTGGAATTGAACCCGGGTCCCTGACAGCGTGAGGCAGCAATGTTAACCACTGTGCCACCGTGCCGCCCCAACTGTCAAAAGCCAAGAAGACATTTCATAAAGAAAGAATTGCGCAAAGAAATGAGGCAGTCAGTTGGTGCACAGCAACGTCACACAAACAGCAATACAACAGTAGGCCAATGGACCCATGGAGCCTGCTCCACCATTCATTTTGATCATAGCTGATCACCAAATTCAATATCCTTATACCCTACCTCCTTCCATATCCTTTGATCCCTTTAGCCCCAAGAGCTACATATAATTTCTTCTTGAAATCACACAATCTTTTGGCCTCAACTACTTCCTGTGGTATTGAGTTCCACAAATTCACTTCTCTCTGGGTGAAGAAATTTCTCCTCACCTCAAACCTAAAAGGTTAATCCCTTATCCTTTATCTATGAGTTCTAGAACCACCTCCTCACCTGCACCCCCCCTTACACACACACACACACACACACACACACACACACACACACACACACACACACACACACACACACACACACACACACACCTCAATCAGGAACATTCTTTCTGATTCCACACTGTTTAATCCTGTTAGAATTTTATAAGTTTCTATGAGGTCCCCTCTTACTCTTCCATACTCCAATGAATATAATCTTAACTGACTTAGTCTCTCAGTTAAGGAACACATATAACCATGACAGTGGAGCAAACCCCCTTGTTCTTATTCAAAATAATGCATGAGATCTCTTATTTCTACTTGAAGAGCAGCAAAACCCTTGGTTTAATATCAGATTTGAAAAACAACACCACAAGAAAGCATTTTTCATTGTTAATTTCCCTTCATATTTATGGCCACTTTATCACAAAAATTAATGAAAACCACAAATTAGGATGTTCCTCCAAATAACAGGAAACTGATGCCAATAATGAAGATTTTCATATGGTACAGTTTAATTTAAATTATATTTTCTTTTAATTAAAGTTATTTGATACAACAGAGTTTTACCGTGGGGGTATAGAGTTTTAAAATAAGAACAAACTAAAAATAAGTAAACAATTTAATTCAAAGTGTGCAAAAATGTTTCTAAATAAGATTATATCAATAAAGTTGAAACTAGGGAAATTCCCCAGTGAACGGAATCCAAGGATTTTCAAGTGTTACTGGGGGTTTTTCATCCATCAATCTTCTGTATTTGTTTAAACATGATTGCTTTTAATTGTTACTAAAGTACAAACTTTAAACTGCGCAAAGTATAAAACTCCCGCAATTGACCCTGCTTCTGTGAGGTTAACCACAGTGAAGTGGCCAGCAAAAACTCCCAGCGGATTGGAGCTACCACTCTTACTTAGCGGTACCTCTAACTGTCCAATCCTCCTGAACCTAATTGCTTGCCAACAGACTGCAGAACTAACTGAACTTTTTTTTTGTGCTTTGCCAGATACAGATGCAGTTGTTTCTCAATCTCATGTTTCCTTTAAACAATTTGGAATGTGAGACAGGAGTATACACACAGGGCTGGTTTTCCAACTTTCAGATAGGTAGCCAGAGTCAGGAAAGTTCCCAGCTTGGCCTGCGTGCCGCGGGTGAAAATTCCTTCTCAGAAACAGCTTTCGATCCTGGGCTGTTGGTTGTTGGAATGATAACATTGGCCCTGTTGTAGCGTGACCAATGGTAATATGCTGTAAGGGTCAGCTGACCCAGTAAACTATGTAACCAATGACAAAATGATGTGGTGGTCAGCTGACCAAGTATAAATAAGAAGCTGCTGGTATTTGTGGGAGTTTAGAATGGCCCAGCATGAGGCCTCAAGCATTGGAGTAATGAAGTTTCTTTATTAAATATTTTTCTTTGATTTATACGTTGGAGTAAGTCTTGTTTTATTTTATTGGCTACAACTGAAGAGTTGATTCTGATGCATCAACAGTCATAGGGTGGCATTAAGTTGTGGGCAGTTACAGTCAGACTAGCCAAAAATAAGTGGAGATGGCCAGATGGGCAGAGGTGGACTGTTAAAATTGTGCTGAGGGACTTTGTCCTAATTATAACAAAATCAGAAGGGCCTTAACTCCTCATACCCTCTCACACATTCTGCATGCCCCATTCATGCCACTTCATGCTCTTACCCAAATCCTATGGCACCCCTCCCAAGATATATACCCCAAACATCCAATTGGTTCCTCATGCCCCCTATGTCAAGGTGTACTTCACAAAACAACCCTTTTAGCTCCTCATTCCTCCCGCCCTCCCAACTATCCTGCATGCCAAGCTATGGCACTTTCATGCACATTTACCTACTTGAATAGAACCAACTAACCTTATTCTGAGAGTAGGATATGATTTTAAAAAACTTTCAGTAAGTTATACATTGACAACTTTCCATTTTTATTTTAAAAAAAACCTTTTACTGCAGGCCAATAGGAATGTCAGTTATTAAAGTATCAATAGTGGAAATTGTAAGTATGAAAACCTATTCATCTTGTGTAAATCAACACTATAAAATAGATCAGAGAGCAGGCGCTGGCTTTCCCGGGGGCTCAGGTGTTTCAACAGGCTAATGGATTTAAGAGCTCTGAGCCAAACCTTATTATGTATTCTTGGCTGAGAACCCAGATTCCATTTAATTATTCAATATTTGCTAAAGTCTTTACACCAATTAGCAGGTTTTCAATTTCCCTCTGTACAAATGTTAAAATTTAATCCTATCATTAATGCACTTTCCATAAAACCATAAGATGTAGGAGCAAAACCAGCCACTCTCCTAAAACACAATTCTGCACTTCCTACATTTTGTCAAAGATAGCAGTGTCAGGACAGCAATGCTTCTTCCTGCAGCTGTTCATGGAAAATAAACATTTCTTAGTTGTGAAACTTCATGTTCCATTTACAGGTGTTCCTAACTTAATAATTTTTGATGATATATTTTTAACAGTCACCCGCAGGATGGCATAGTGGCACAATGGTTGGCATTGCTACCTCACACCACCAGGGACCCAGGTTTGATTACCAGCTTGGGTCACTGTCTGTGCGGAGTTTGCATTTTCTCCCGGTTTCCTCCCACAGCCCAAAGATTTGTGGGTTAAATGGACTGGCCATGCTAAATTACCTCTTAGTGTCAGGAGGGCCAGTGTAAAAGCATGAGGTTGTGGGGATAGGGCCTACATAGGACTGTGGTCGATGCTGACTTGGTGGGTTGAATGAACTCATTTTGCACTAGGATTCTATGGTTATTAGCATATAGCGTATGGTAGTTATTTAATTTGGGGATACACATTTAAATGTATTAAATTAATTTTAACATACTATAAGCCCTTTTCAATTCCCTTTCTGTGATCTCCCAATGCCGTATCCATCCTTGGTCTAGGGGTCAGGGGCTGTATTTCACAGGGCAACTCATTCCCTTCCTGGAAATTGGGTGGAAGCTGATTCACTCCATGCCAGCCTACCCTGTAGTCACACAATGCTAAATTGTGTTGAATGGGACTACTGCCCAGCATTAGGGAGCAAGCTCTATCCTCAGGAGCTGCTGGCCAACTGGAATGGCTGACAGCTCCGGGAGTCTTGGCAACACCTAGGTATCATTAATGGGAACTTCCAGAACTGCAACTTGTCCTAAAAGGAAGGTCCTATGGATCCTTGATGTGGAGATATCGATATTGGACTGGATAAACACAGTAAGAAGTCTCACAACACCAGGTTAAAGTTCAACAGGTTTATTTGGTAGAAAAAGCCACTAGCTTTCAGAGTGCTTGCTGCACCTCAGGTGAGTGGGATTTCAGTTCACAAATACAGTGTCTTTATATGCCCTATTTGTGAGATTTCTTCCTATGGATCCTGGCAGGAAGGGTTTGTCTAGCTCAGTGAGGGTGCCAGGGAATGGGAATGGTGAGCTTTGTGGGCAGGTGGGTAAAAAGGGGGCTACAACTTAGGGGGCACTGACCCCTCAATGTGCAAAGGTACCTCCTCCACCCACACTGAAAATATTATCATTGTTTCTTCCCACTCTTTTAAAATCCTTTTTACATAAACAGCCTGCCTTCATCTACCCAATTGCCTAAGCCAACCATGCTATGGTGTAGGCAGCATTTTATGAGGTTAGCTGACTTGTTAGCAAGCTCAATTGACCATTATATATTTATTTATATATGGTATGCGCTACAATTTTGGCACCTATCCACTTACTGTGTTATGTGGATGAGCACACTCACCCGATTTTGTGTCTCCCACCCCCCCCACTCCTCCCACCCTCCCGCCTGCCTCTTTGCTGAAAATATGGAGGATATGTAAAATCTAGCCCCAGGTGTCTGGTATGCTGCAAGAACTATGTCAATGGAACTGGGAGGTTTATCATTTTTCTTCCCTCCTAATATGCAAGTGTCTGGTCTCCGCTTGATGCAAGTCCTTAATGGCATGACCCAGGTCAGTAACTGAGGACTATGCACCAATGCTATGTGCACTGCCATTATTAATGCAAATTCCTAGATAATAAAGTAGCATTCAAATCAACAATACTTCTAAAGCCGTCACAGGAAGCCAAAAATATTCAACTGCCGAGCCTTCAGACTAGCAGAAGGCAATGTTCTGAACTCGGGTCTGACATGCATTTTTGATAAGAGGTCTGACAACACCAATTTTAAATCCAACCAATTTATTTGATAGTAAACTTGCAAACTTTTGGCCTTTGTAGCCTTCATCAAACTTTCGGCCTTTGTAGCCTTCGCCTGACGAAGGCTACAAAGGCTGAAAGCTTGCAAGTTTACTATCAAATAAATCGGTTGGATTTCAAATTGTTGTTGTCAGACCTCTTACTGAGTTTACCCCAGTCCAACGCCGGCATCTCTACATCATGCATTTTTGGCTCAGAATACAGGAACTTTGAATCAGTGTATAAAACTAGGCTTTGACATTGTTGCCAGCCCCTTGGAGGTAGGTTTGGTGAACGCACTGGAAATAAAGTGGTAAACAGATGTAAATTAGAAAAAAAAATTAGCTGGTTGTGGTTCAACTCCGACTTTTGAGTGGGCCTCAAAATGGCCGGTAAGTGCTTCTATCAAACACAGATATTATTGAAATCTACACACGGGGCTACTACCCTGATGGTAGGATCCCAATATACTCTTCAGATACCAATGGGCATTAGATACCCTGTGTCCATTGACACTAATACAGAATAGCTTCATCAGTTGAGGCTGTTCCAAACTGCAAGCAAGCTTTCAAAATAATTTTTACGGGGCAAAAGTGAATTGTCTTGTTTTAGAACAACTTTACCAGCAGGCTGCCAGATCTCCCATAATCATCCCCCGCCAGGATTATCTTTCTCCCTGTTATGTGTGTACTTTCAGGTTAACTCCCGAGATTTTCATACTTTCTCCAATCGATGAGCCTCGTGCCAGCACTTAACGAGTGCCGACAACTCACTGACCACATCCAACGAGACGTGGCCATGAATATGGTTCTGGCGTCTCCCTGTATTTTTATTAAGTGGATACTCTCTGCTATAATTGAAATTTGATCTTTTCTTTGGACAGAAATCAGCTTTGAAAAAGAAAAGCTAAATTTTCAGGCACTTGGGCTGTAGTTTTTAAATGAACATGGCAGTGATTGGAAATAAGGTGTGATTTCTGTCCATTAAAATAACTTAAAGAATTTAGTTAAGTTTAAGCCATAAAAATGATTCACTTTTGTAACAAGGAGCAAAAATATCACATTACGGTATTCGAACAAGCCTGGTTAATGCGTCAAGTTTGTAAAAATCAGATTGTGATTTGCCTTATATTACAGTTCCACCCTGCAGCTGGAATTCTCCGTTTTTGAGATGAAGTCCAGTGACAGGGAACTCGGGTAGTACCTTTCCCACTGACCAGAATGGCAGGACCCCCATGCCAGGTTCAGTGCTGGCAACCTCAGTAACGAGTTCGCCTCCAAGGATGATATGCCTGCCTGCCCTCAGCTGGTGGATTCGAAAGTCCAGCCCAGCACACTCATATCCTTCCAAATCAACTCATGGTGCTATAATCTAATAAAACCAGGATGTTGAATATCACAGATCACAATCAGAATATGCTACAGACACTAACACATCGTGGATCTACCTGTGGAGACGAATAATTTGAATAATTTGTTATTATTGGAAATGAGATTAGATCTAAGATGGGGCCAGAGTGAGGTGACATCTTGCCTGCTGTCCCCAGCATACCCTCTAATTCTATCTTTTATTCTCGTTCAATGCTTTTAAAACTGTATTCCCTTTTAAACTCTTAAAACGTACATTCTGCACCCTCTCCTTTCCTTTTCCCCTACGTACTCTATGAACAGTATGCTTCATCTGTATAGTGCACAAGTAACAATACTTTTCACTGTATCCCAATACATGTGACAATAATAAATCAAATCAAAATAGCAGAGTAATCATCAATGAACAAGGGAGGTGGTATTACAAAGTTTATTTTCTAATGTTTCATGTTTTAAAATGTGGCCCAGGCTAGTTTGAATACTGTAATGTGAATTTTTTGCTCCTTATGGCAATACATGAATCATTTTTACGGTTTAAAGTTATCTAAATTCTCGTATGCCAAGAGTCACTGAATGTATATGATCCATGACCAAGTAATGGTCAATGAAATGCCACTGTTTATGATACAGTCTTGAAATAACAACATGAAGGATAATAATGAACATCCCAAATGAACAATATGTTTAAACAGAAGTGATGTCTAGTGAACTAGAACCTTTAACTGAAGGAACACTTCAATATAGTCGTTCCCAAAATCCCATTAGCACAAAGGTTATAGTGAAGTATTACCGTGGTTACAGTGAAGTGGCTGTTCACATTTACATCTGATAATTCGCAACATCTGCCAAATGTTCCAAGACACTTTCACACAATAAACTCTTTATAAATTAAATCCTGTAATTGTTATCTGGATAGCTCGGTAGCTAGCGTGTGGGTCAGATTAATATCTGAAACAAGATGTTGATTCCTCGTTATGTCTGAGGTAAATGCAGGCCTGCCTTCACATCTTAGCGAAAGTAAAACAAAATCACGACACTTTGGCATGGTTCATTGAATAATCACTGAGGACCTGCCTTCAGGCATGGAACACAAGAAAAATTATTACCATGTCAGCAAAAAGTGAAAAAAGTAGATATTGGCAACTTCAGATTTACATGCATTTAGCCTGGGCAAGATCTGGATTCAGCCAAGTTCACAATGGGCAATACTGTTCATTATTTTATAGAAATTATGTCCAAGTTCAATTTCTCTGTGTCAATGAGTTATCATTTGATGAAGATGTGTATTTTGTCAACTTCCAGTTCCAGCTACTGGCAGTCAAATCCGTTCACCTAACAAACCCAAATAGCCACAAATATCAAACAGCAATATATAATGGTAACAATATTTGACCAAACCGTTTAACTGCATTACATCACAGAATGATTCCCTTTCATTTTTTTACATTCATTCAGAGGATGGGGGCTTCAACATTTATCGTCAATCCCTGATTGCCCTAGAGAAAGTGTTGATGAGCTTCTTGAACCACTGTACTCCATGTAGTATAGATACCCACAATATTATTAGGGAGGGAGTTCTAGGAGTTTGACCCAGTGACAGTGAAGGAACAGCGATATATTTCCAAATCAGGATGGTGAGTGACTTTAAAGGGAACTTCCAGGTGGTGCTGGTCCCAAGTATCTGATGCCCCTGTCCTTCTGGATGGTACTAGTCAAGGGGTTGGAAGATTCTCTTTAAAGAGCCTTGGTGAGTTGCAGTAGTGCAGCTTGTCAATGGTATACATTGATGTCGGTGGGTGTTGATGATGGAAGAAGTGAATGTTTGTGACAGGGTAGCCAAGCAACCAGGCTGCTTTGTCCTGGAATAGTGTTGAGTTTCTTGAGTGTTGTTAGATCTGCACTCATCCAGACAGGCAGAGATTATTCCATCATACTCCTGACTTATGCATTGTGGATGAGTTTTGCGGAGTCAGGAGACGAATTACACGTCATAGGATTCCCAGTCTCTTATAGCCACAGTATTTATATAGCTAGTCCAACTCAACTGGACTAGCTATCTAGTTTTTCTTTTGCTTTTCTGAAAGCTTATATTTTTCTCTCCTTTTAAATTTCTCAGCTTTACTCAGCTTACATACTGCTTTCTCAGATGCTGTCCTTCGCTCCTGAACCTGATGGTCTCAATCGAAATGATGGTGAAGTTATTATTTTCTATTTTATGTCAGTGCTGGGCTAAGCTGGCATTTCAACTGATTTGGGGAGAGGCACAGTGTCACAGTGGTTAGCGCTGCTGCGTCACAGCACCAGGGAACCAAGTTCGATTCTGGTTGTGGGTGACTGTCTGTGCAGAGTCTGCACGTTCTCCCTGCGTCTGTGTGGGTTTACTCCGGGTGTTTTCACAGTCCAGTGCAGCTCATGTTGATTGGCTATGCTAAGCTGTCCCTTAGTGTCAGAGGGATAAACAAGTGGGACCAAAGCAGGCGAGTGGAGTTGAAGTACAGATCAGCCATCATCTAACAGAATGCTAGAACAAGCTCCCTGATTTGAGGGATAGAGCTTAGGTTACTGTAAAGTTATGTGTGGAATTGTGTGAGTATCAACAGAAATGGGAGAAGATTGGGGAAAAGTTGTAATGTAAAGATATTGTAATATAATGTAATAACACAAATGAAAAAGTAATGCTCTCCGCACGCAACACAAGCAATCAAATTCCAATCTCTCTACTTCAAACTGATAATAAAATTAATGTGGATGATCGTATCTGACTGAACTGACTTCAGGCAGGACAGCAGCTGCATTCAAACATCAGGTTTTAAAATTAACATTAAACTGTTTCAACAAATATTAATACTGTATATTTTGAATTGCCCGGGTTGGATATGCGGCATATGGTGTACTTTGCCATAAATAAACTGTTGTGGCCAATGTAGAATCATAGAATTATAAAATCCCTACAGTGCAGGAGGCCATTCAGCCCTTCGAGCCTGCACCGACAACAATCCCACCCAGGCCGTCTCACCATAACCTCAGATAATTACCCCGCCAGTTCCCCTGACACTAAGAGTCGAATTTCACTATTGCGTTGTGCCTTTTCTCGAGTGCGAAAACTTGGTAAAGTTGGGCATGAGGCGAGTAGCGCAATCCACGTCCACCTCCATGCCAGTTCCCTTTTTACTAAGGCTCAAAAATGGCCATGATCAGGACCACACACAAAACAGGCGTGACGGCCATTTAAATGCATTTGCATGCATTTAAATTGACTTAATGGGCCACACACCCAACTTTACCGGCATTTCTCCCTTTACTGTCGTATTCACTCAGCTGGAATCGGGGCAAAACAGACATGCTCCATTTAAGTCCAATTTGGGTGCTCCATCAGTGAGGGGGTAAGTGCTGAGTGTCCGACAGCTCTCTGCTGAGAGATCAATGTGGGGGAGGGGGGTCCAAAGCCTATCTGCTTGAGATTGGTGGGGGTGGGTGGGGGAGGTGGGTCTGCTGCCACTCTGCCTGTGATTAGTGATCGGTCTGGGTGGCAGGAAGAGGTGGAGGATAAGGAGGTTAGTAATTGTTGTGGAGATGGGGCAATGTTTGTGGGGGCTAGGGGAAGGCATTATCCGACCCTGGAGGGATGTGGCAGAGGAGAAGCATTCTATCATTTTTATTTACCTGCACATGCGCAGTTGGAGGCACCAATGGGAACTGTGGGATTTCGGATACAGTATGCCCCACTCACAGGCACGATGTGGAATCGCTGATATTTTTTTCAGGCAGAGTGCATATGGGGGCACCTGAGAACAGGTCTAAAAGTCGGATCTAACACACTCCTAGTTTCAAGTCTGCCCAGCACTTAGAATCAAAATGGTAAAACGGGGCCCTAAGGACCAATTTTTTTTTTGCATGGCCAAGCAACCCAGCCCACACATCTTTGGAATACACATATTCCTCTATTGTTCATGATTATTTGCTCAGCAGCATGGCATTGATTCTCAAACTCTGCAATAACAATATGATCAGCTAATTGGACATTTGTTAATTTGTGTACATGCATCCTAGAAATTCTCAACCATACAAATTGAAAAAGGCAGTCATTTCTTTTCATGCTAATGGGAGGATTATGTTTATTAAAGTTCTCCTGGAAGATTGTAAATTTTACACACTTATATAAGTGAATCTGGGAATCTGGAGGCTACCTGAAATGCATGACATTTTACTTACTCCACAGAAAATGAAGAACGTGTAGCCACAAATAAAGAGCAGTGTTACTCTGTTAATGTAAAGTACATATGGAAACTTGAAATATGCAGTTCACATGCATGGTGCGAGAATGGGTTATATTCTGAATTTAACCAAAAAGAACAGGACTAACTTCCATTGCCTGAAAACTTAAGATCTGTCTGGACCTTGTTTGTGGCTTTTTGAGAAGTCATTTTAGCTTCAGCTACCTTAACAACACAAATTGTTTTGTGTATTGTATGAATAAAGTAAATTGATAAAACTTGTCTAAAATCAACGCGTTTACTTTTTTTGGCACTGGATTAGTCACATTGATCCCCAGTGAATTTCACTAGACCACACTGATTAAATAACCAGTAAAAGGCACAGTAAGTAGACAGTACAGAAGGCTTCTTGTTCAGCCAAAGAAAAACACATCTCATAATGTAGTTTGGCTGTGGCATATGGTAACCTACTAGGTATAACACAGCTATTCTAGTATTTTAAATTTTAATAAATTGTGAAACTCTGTATAAGTTGTTAACCCCTATCCACCAGAGTTGGTTTAGCCACTTATATCATTCTACACAGCAAAGTGGATAAACAACAAACTATAGCACAGGAATAGGCCCTTTGACCCTCCAAGCCTGTGCCAACCACGATGCCCTAATGAAACTAATGAAACCTTCTGCCCTTACTCGGTCCATATTTCTCTGTTCTCTCCCTATTCATGTGTGTGTCCAGATGTTCTTAAATGTTGCTAATGTGCCTGCTTCCACTACCTCCTCTGGCAACGAGTTCTATGCACGCACCCCACTCTGTGTGAAAAACTTCCCTGCACATCTCCCTTAAACTTTCCCCCTCTCACTTTGAACTTGTAATTGACAACTCTACCCTGGAAAAAAGCCTCTGACTATTCTGATCTTAATAAGCTTGTCACTCGAATGCACCTCCTATCTACATCCTTCTGACATATTACATTGCTCTACTGTAAGAAACAGTGTGTTTCTTCTATCCTGCTCGACTCTTTCTTACCACTCATCAAAATATCCCTATGATTCTATACATGCTTATTCCAACTTGCATTCAATGCCATACTGCACCTTATCTATCTGCCATCCTATGTTGTATACTTCTAATATCACAAACTCTTCTCCTCTTCTACTAGCCAATGCACTGCATTTTCATCTTTTACTTTACAATACCCGATGCCATTTACTACAATCTTGACGTGTTCCTTGTGCTGTACAACATAGCTGGTGAACTACATTACATTGTATCATTCAATAATGCGGAATAACTCACAACACTGCATTGCGTAGAGCACCAAGAACAGGAAATTCACAACATCAATCAATACTGCAGAGTATGTCACCGGATTGTAACACACAAAAGTACAGCAGGATCAAAGCATTTAATTGTAATATATAATGGGAATAAAGAACTCATTATTAAACTATATTTACAACAGTAAAAAGAAAGTCTGATTGCCTGATTTGTGCAAAGTACAGTGAAGTCATATAATTGAACTGTACAGTAAAACTTGACTGAGAAATGACCATCACTGAACTGTACAGTAATTTACATGAGCACTGCCAATGAGCTCACATCCCAATCCTGTACTGGGGGTGTATATCTGTACCAGTAAGGATGTAGGGGTTATCACATACAGAAAACAGTGATTTTGGCAAGACATTATCATTAAATATGTGTTTTAACGTGAAGCAGATGCAATTCTAGAAGAAGGCGAGCAAAAGTGATAAAAGCACTCACTGATAAATACAAGAATAAACATTACAAAGCAGCTAAGTCATTTTCCAAAGTGTATACTGTGTTTAGAGAATCAGCCAAGTGATGAGGCAGAAAAGGTATTCATCAGCTGTGACAAAGCCCCCCATATTGGTGGATGAAGTAAGTTGCCAGCTTCACTGTGCTCTGTGAGATATCCAGCTATTTTTCTGAAGCATTGGGGCATTTTACATACCCAAGCTTAATAATAAAGTCCTTCTAGCACCTCACAAAAGATAGTTGACTTAATCATTTGAAGAAATTAAAACTATATGTGGTATAAGATTTAGACTTGAATTTTGGGCCTTAAGTATCCTGGCAAATAAATATACCCTTCCTAAAATGAATGTTACTTTCAATCGACAGGGATTATCCAACTCCTATGTCCAAAATTGTTCATATATTTGCTGAATCAGGTATTACCATTTTTTTCTCGAACCAAACTGTATTGTTAGTCTTGCCATTTCTCCTGCTTGTTTTTACAGATGTATTCTGTTAGGGATTCAAAAGCCAAATCCCACACACTGATTCAGGAACTGGAAGATCTGAAGCCAATCCAGCTTCTCAGATTCTAGAATCTGCAAATGACTGCTTCAGAGGAGATAGCAGACTGATAGCAGCCATGCAATTGTCAACTTGAATTAATTGTTTTATCACTGGATTTTAATAATATTTGGTCTTTTTTAAGCTGAACAACACATGTTTATAAACTATTGTCTGATTTGGTGCTCATTCAACTGAATTCTGAGAAGCTAAATTGAGGGTGGCGCAGTGGCACAGTAGCTAGTACTGATGTCGCACAGCACCAGGGACCTAGGTTTAATTCTGGCCTTGGGTCACTATCTGTGTGGAATTTGCAAGTTCTTCCTCTACCATCCATGTTGCAAGCTCTCCCTTTGACTGTGCGGGTTTTCTCCAGTTTCTCCCTACAGTCCAAAGATGTATGGTTTAGTTGTTTGGCCTCTTTGCATCAGGGGAATTGGCAGGGTAAATATAGGGAATTAAGGAGATTCAGCCTGGGTCCGACCGTTGTTGGTGTAGGCTTTTTGTGCCAAAGGACCTCCTTCTGCACTGTAGGGATTCTACAATCCTCTGATTACCATCTGAAGAATTCATGCTATATTTATTGTTCATTTGCCAGAAATTAGAATCGAAGCTGCACCTATGGCTTTCAGTTGAGGTAAGGAAGAGCATGGAGACACAAGGCAGCATCAAGATTGAATTCCAAGCTTTAAGCTAAGATGGCCGATGAATGGAAGGTGCATTAGTTGCCAATACTTTCAGATTGCAGGGTTGCAGGACAGTTGGAGGATATTAAAGTATAGGCAGGGATATGCCAATAGAGGAGTTTGGAAGCATAAAAATTTTAAACCTGATTGTTAAAACTGGTGAACTGCAAACTAATGTATATTGGTAAACACAGGGATGATGTGAGGTAGAGGCAGCAGAGTTTTGGATGACTACATGTTTGTGGAGAGTGGAAGATGGGGGGCAAATTGAACAGCTTTGATAGAGACAACAGGGCCCAATGAAACATGGTCAGCTAGATCAGGCAATAGAATGTAAAACCAATGGAGCAGCTCATCCCTATTTATGGTTAGTAAAAAGCATTCAGAAGGCATATCAATAAAAAGGGAAGGGGAGAATAACAATTCTGTCATTGCTGATAGACAATTCATTTTCTTCTTCTTTCCTGATCCAGTTCCATAATATGTTGTTTTCTGATGAATCCCAGGTTAACTTCATTTCCTTTTAATTTGTTAACTGAGTCAACATGTATTCCACATTCTATTCCATAACTTGACAAATGTAAATAAAAGTGCTAGTTCTCTAGCTGAGGTCAGTTGCAAGTTCCTTTAGCACATCATGTCTTTTTTTATTGCTATCTGTCTAGTCAACTTCGTAATTAAATTTTAAAACTTGGAATGTGTTCAGTGCTTTTTATTTCTGCAAATGGAACCAATTTCCACAGCTCATTAATCTCAAGTTTTGGATCATTTTGGTTGCTCCTATCCTTTCAGCTTTCCCGGAAGTAAACATGACCATATGGCTTCACATGTGGTCTCACTAATCCTTCATTGTGTGAACCAACCGCGGTTTTTTAACATTGTTTTGATCTACCAATCATGCCAACATTTTAGATGCTTTTTGGATTTTCAATAATTGTTTAAATATTGCTTCTTGATATTTTCTTGATGGTAAACTTCTTAGGCAGGATTTTTCTTCTTCCCACCCAATGTGTTTTGCAACAGTGGAGGTGGTCTGCCATTGGCTGGCAGTGCGATTTTCCAGTCCTACCGCTGTCAACAGGTTCTCCCATTGTTCACATCTTCTGCTGCCAGGGAACCCATGGCAGGGGGTCACGATTGGTGGATCCAGAAGATACCATTGATGGGATCAGCTGGAATATTTTAACCCTTAACCTTGAAATCATTTTTGGTGCCGCTTTGTTCTATTTTAGATTCCTCAGATTAAATTCAATTTCTAACACTCAGAGGGCCAGAATTCTCTGGTCTCATTTGTGGCTGGTCTCTTTACAAGAGAGAATGGAAACTTTGGCATTCCAGCCAAAACTCCGTGCAATCTCAGCGGTACTGGAAAACCCCAGATGTGAACGGGAACAAAAGATATTGACTACAATGTGTGTTACATACTTTGAATTTTATCTCTTGACTCTTATTCTTCTACCTTCTTGACAAATGCAAACATGGTTCCCCTACTTCCCATGGGAATTTATTACATGGAGAGTGCAGCTCACGGATAGGCCATTCAGCTCAACTAGTCGATGCCATTGTTCGTGCCTGACAGCCACTTCTTACTTTATTTACTTCATTTCACTCTATCGACACATTCAGTTTTCACTCATTTGTTTACCTAGTTTCCCTTTAAATACCACTCTGCTATTTATCTCAACTATTTCAATGCATAGGGAATTCTTCATTCTTAAGGTTCTCCCAAATTCCTGAATGGATTTATTAATATCTATCTGAGATTTCTGCTTCATTGTTTTGGTCTCCTTTACATATACCTCTTCAACTTACAGAACAAAACATAAACAAAAACTTAGAGAGGGAATTTTTCCCCTCTGCTTTTGGTGGGTAGAAAAACCAGTGGACCAGAGAATCCAATGGGATTGCCAGTGGGATTTCCCATTGTGATTGTCCTCGCTTGTCACCACTGACTTAATGGGGTACTTGCCATGAAAAGTTGGAAATCCAATTACCATACATTTAAATATTATTATAGGCTTGCCATATACTTTGCCCATTAGAATAAATTTATTGATTATAGTTTCATAGATCATACTCGTGACATGTATTCACATTATGCAAATTTAGACTTTGGCAGCCTAAGTCAGTAGTGAAGGTTAGAACTGACTCTTCCTGGGAATTCAATCAGCTTCAAATGGGACCCAGAGTTTGACTCATATTAATAGAAGGAGTGCTGCACTTCCAGAAGTGCTATCTCTAGGATATTTCAATAAACTGAGGCACATCTGCTCTCCTAGTTGAATGTAAATGATCCAAAGTTACTATTTAAAAAACAGTAGGGGCACTCTCCTCGTTGACATTTATCCTTAAACTAACAATGCCAAACAAGTTATCTGGTCATATATCGTATTGCTATTGATAGGAACCATGCTGTGTTTGAGTTGGCTGTTCCATTATCCCTGCATTACAACAATGTCTAGACTTCAAAATGGCAAAGAAGTATTTTGGAAGGTTTTAGGTCATAAAATGGCATCATATAAATGCAAATTATCTCCTCTGGACGTCAAGATACTTAGCACATGAAACATGACAACACTATTAATTATCTTATATCTTTAGACAAATGTTACACAAGGCATTATGATTTGCTTTTCACAAATACATGCGGGATTTGGATATTCTGCCCCTTTATTTTAGTCAATTATGCTTGAAAGACTTGCTTTATGATTGACTATAACATTTTCCTACTAAAGATGTTAAGCTTTCATTCCTTGAACCATACGTCTGACATTTTTTGAAAATTTCCAAATGTCTGGTACTACCAATGAATTTAATGAGCTGTGAACAATTTAATCCACATCTACTCTTTCTGAAGTCCCCATTTCCTTTGGTATTCTTGGATGCATTTCATCTGGTCTTGTCCTCTGAACACTGTATTGCAGAACTTGGTGTTTTTTCATGATATTTCATTCGTATATTCTCTTTATATTTTCACCCAGTAATTACTGAGCAAGGATAGAAAAAGTACAAATCTTTTTCCATCGTGATGGCCAGTTTAAAACATACTTGAAATTTCCAATATTGATTTTCATAATTTTTTGTTTCACTTTAAATTTGACTTGTATTTAAATACTTTGCAAACATATACAAACAATTTATGTTGTTCTCCCCAATATTTCATGAAGTGTTATTTTCACTTGCTATCAGCTACCTTGTTAGGTGAACCATGATAACGCATTAATCATTTTACTTTTCCTCACTTGTTTCCCCTTCTTGTCATGCAAGGGAAATATTCTTTTGCATTCCCCAAATTTTCCTACAGGTGATCTGAGTAAGCATGTATTGCACACATTCAGGAATGAAAGAATCAACCTGATTCTACTGTCCCACCCAGGAGGCGAGAGAAAAAAAAACTATCTATATTAGCCTGGCTATTTTATAAAATATTTTTTAAATGGACAAATGGCTTGATTCATAAAATGGCCATTGCTGATGTCTAGAAGTTTATGAGTGGTTTCAAATGGTAAAGGCCAACATATCAAACTCTTGGAATGTAACACCCCTCACATTGTATGAACATTTCAGCCAAGTCACTACAAAAGGATAGCAGGTGAGATATCTGTACTAGTTAGCTATGGGCAAAGACAGATTTCTTGGCCGAGATTCTCCCAAATAAATTCTAAGTTCCCAATGTGTGGGAAAATGGGAGTAACTCCCACCGATTTTTGTTTAGTTTGATTTCCAGAATGAATCTCCAGCCTACTGAGCAATGCAAACTGCATCATCGCCCCTGGAAATCTGGGGGGAGGAGAAGCCTATTTCCATCTAAAAGGCCGGCAACATAGCACTGAGTAGGTCATTGCGCATGCGTCGATCTGTCAGTATGGAGATCGAGCCTGTGTGGTGGATGCTAACTTGGACTGTTATTGATTAAGAACAAAATACTCTTGTTTATCTACAAGTCTGTGTACATCTCAGTATCGATATGAGGCTGTATTTCTACTTCCCACTGGAGCATAGTCTTTGTCATATGACGTTGCATCACAGTTAAATCAATAGTTATATTGATATCAGAGGCTCCTGATGTTAATCCTTTACTCTACATCCACCCCTATATCTTTATTCCAACAATAAACGTCTTGCTATGTCTTTGTCTCAGACTTCACAGCATTAGTCTCTGTGATGCCTTGACCAGTCTCCATGATCTGGACCTCATTATGTTTCAAGGTTGATGATGAACTGCACTCAACCTTGTCAGCATTGCTGGCTAGCCAACATTTATTGCCCATTGTCCCCTTGCATCTGCAGCACCTGCAATGTTCCATTCTCAGATCAGTCTTCAATCCTTTTTCTTCTCACCCCCAGCCTCTTTCAGGCGTGCAGTCTTGTTTTGGAATTCTCCTATATCTTTATACTCTGCCCATTGCCACCCTGTTTTGGATGGTGCACATGAACAGTCGGTAGAAACCACTAACTGCTACCATGTTGCGTCTTGAATTGGGCGTCTAGATGGGGCTTCTTTAAGGTTTTCCTGTTACTTTAAGAATGCTACCATAGATTATTACTCATTAAAAAAAAGTCATTTATATTCATTTACATATTTATGTACATCTCAATAACACTACACGAGATTGTATTTCTCACTCATATTTCCCATCAGGTCTCAATCTCTTGGTCATGTGACACTGCAACATAATTCATCAATAGTTGCATCAGTATCAGGAGTGCCTGCCCCTTTTACTTGACCATCATCCCGAGTGAAAATAATGTTCAGGCATTTTGTCGGAGTGGATGATGCTTTAGCCAAAAAGCCAGCTTGGAATTCACAGGTGCCAAGACAAGTGTTGGTTTGGCTTTCCTGAATTTTTACAACCTCTATAGATGATAAAAAGTACTCTTCACCATACAGAACCAAGATCTCCTGTCACCCACCAAACCCCCCTCCTCATCTGCCCAACTCCTACCCATTCCCAGCCTGCCCTGACGGTCTTCTGCTTCTTCTCATTAGTTGGTCAAATCTCAGGAGGGGATGAAGTGTTCAAAATGTTTCATCAAGAATATGCATGTAACAGTACATTTCAAGCACACTCTTTGCATATGTGCACACTGGCCTGGTTATATGCACTGCTTTAAAAAGGCATTTTTTCCCTCAGGTTTAATCAGTTGGTAAGACTAGCCATGTTATTATAAGAGGCTGTAAAAATGCCTCAGTTATACAATATGATGAACGGGAGGGTTTGGCACATTCGGGCTGATAGGAGCCAAATATTTTAACTGCTGCTTTTTCCTGCTGATGAAACAGTCTGCACTGAAACAAGCCAAGTTTGTCATCAAAAGAGCAAAATGGCAAATGCACAGGACACTTTTTAAAAATAGCCTTGAGTTATAAATATTGCTCAGTTCATAAACCGGGAGTGGCATGGCGCACAGTAGTTAGCATTGCTGCCTTATGGCACCAGGGACCTGGGTTCATTCCTGATTTGGGTCACTGTCTGTGCAGAGTTTGCACGTTCTCCTTGTGTCTGCAAGGGTTTCCTCCGCCAATCCAAAAATGTGCAGATTCGGTGAATTGGCTATGCTAAATCGATCCTTAGTGTCAGGGGGCTAGCTAGGGTAAATGCAGGGGAATAGGGGGATAAGGATGGGATTGTGGTCAGACCAGACTCAATGGGCCAAATGGCCTCCTTCTGCACTGTAGGGATTCTATGATTCTAAGCATCTGCTGTGCTTCAAGATGGCTGGAGTTGGGATAAAATTCTCATTTGCAAATGCACAATTTGACCACTCATTGACCATTTTAAACTCTTCCATCAGACACACTACTTGCATTTATACTGTATTATTGTATAGAATCTGATTAACCAAGAGGCAAACACAGAAACACTAACACTGTGGCGGTTTTACCTCAGAACCCAAGTCTCATGACATAAATAGGTGTGGAAATATTAGGAGTAGTAAACCTAAGCCTTTATGTTCCTTTACTCATAAAAACCTCCAACTTGAAAGATTAATGTGAACATTGTGATAGATTTTTTCAAGATAAGCATGGGAGACAATTAGAATCTAAAGGATTAGAGTTAAATTTATTGATTCCATTGTTTTGGTTTTATTAACCCTATTTGTTGTTAAACATTCCTCACCTATCTTCGTGTTGTTGTTTACGAAGAATAAAAAATGTTAGTTCCAAATTATTAACATTACTGGACCTGGCTTAAAATCCAATGACTCTTCTCTGTTGGGCGAGTAGCAGCAGTTTATATTCCTGGTTAGCATGGCAGCACAGTGGTTAGTGCAGCGCCAGAGACCAAGGTTCAATTCTGGCCTCAGGTCATTGTCTGAATGGAATCTGCACATTCTCCTTGGGTGCTCCAGTTTCCTCCCACAGTCCAAAGATGTGCCAGCTAAAGGTTGATTGGCCATGTGAAACTGATCCTGTGTTGGGGGATTTGCAGGGTAAATGCATGAAGTTACAAGAAAAGCCCTACAAGCTTAATTGAGTTCTTCGAAAATGTGACTGAACACATTGACGAAGGAAGAGCAGTGGACGTGGTGTACATGGACTTCAGCAAGGCATTTGACAAGGTCCCACATGCAAGACTTCTTGAGAAGGTGAGAGGCCATGGGATCCCAGGGGCTTTGGCCTTGTGGATCCAGAACTGGCTTGCCTGCAGAAGGCAGAGGGTGGTTGTGGATGGCTCTTTTTCTGCATGGAGGTCGGTCACCAATGGAGTGCCCCAGGGATCTGTTCTAGGACCCTTGCTGTTTGTCATTTTCATAAATGACCTGGATGAGGAAGTGGAGGGATGGGTGAGTAAGTTCGCCGATGACACGAAGGTCGGTGGTGTTGGGGATGGTCTGGAGGGATGTCAGAAGTTGCAGCATGACATCGACAGGATGCAAGACTGGGCGGAGAAGTGGCAGATGGACTTCAACGCGGATAAATGTTTTGTGGTCCATTTTGGCAGATCCAACGGGATGAATGAGTACACTATCAAAGGTAGGAGTCTTAGCTGTGTGGAAGTGCAGAGGGATCTTGGGGTCCGGGTCCATAAGACTCTCAAATCGGATTCCCAGGTGGAGGATGTGGCTAAGAAAGCTTACGGTGTACTGGCCTTCATTCATCGAGGGATTGAGTTCAGGAGTCAGGAGGTAATGCTGCAGCTTTATAGGACCCTTGTCAGACCACACTTGGAGTACTGTTCGCAGTTCTGGTCGCCTCACTATAGGAAGGACGTGGAAGCTATTGAAAGGGTGCAGAGGAGATTTACAAGGATGTTGCCTGGATTGGGAGGCATGCCTTATGAAGACAGGTTGAGGGAGCTGGGTCTGTTCTCCCTGGAGAGACGAAGGTTGAGAGGCGACCTGATAGAGGTTTACAAGATGTTGAGAGGAATAGATAGGGTGGACTCTCAGAGACTATTTCCCAGGGCTGAAATGGTCGTGACGAGAGGGCACAGATTTAAGGTGCAGGGAAGCAAGTACAGAGGGGATGCTAGGGGAAAGTTTTTCCCTCAGAGGGTGGTGAGTGAATGGAATCGGCTGCCGTCGGTGGTGGTCGAGGCGAACTCGCTGGGGTCTTTTAAAAGACTTCTGGATGAGTATATGGGATCCAATGGGATTGGCGGTTATAGATAGGTCTATGGCTGGGTAGGTTTTGATGTGTTCGGCACAACTTGTGGGCCGAAGGGCCTGTTTGTGCTGTAGTGTTCTATGTTCTATGTTAAAAGGGCCTGGGTAGGATTGTGGTCAGCACACACTCGATGGGCTGAATGACCTCCTTCTGTACTGTAGCGACTCTATGATTTATGATCCATGACTTCAATGCCTGCCTTGCGTGACTATGTGGAATCTGCACACTCCCCCCGTGTCTGCGTGAGTTTCTTCTGGGTGCTGTGGTTTTCTCCCTCAGTCCAAAGCTGTGCTAATTGGCTTGGCCAAATTGTCCCTTAGAATCAGAGGGATTAGCAAGGCAACTATGTGGTATTATATGGATAGGGCCTGCTTGGGATTGTTTTGGTACAGGTTCGGTGGGCCAAATGGCCTTTTTCTGCACGGTAGGGATTCTATGAATCTCTTTTATGTTGAAGTTTCTCTTCATGTTTACGCTGTATCCCTCATTCATACCCACAATGTGCGTTTGACTTCAATTCTATCTGATGGCAACCCAATGCTTGCAGTTTATCCACGTGCGACTTCAATCAATTTCCATCACCACTGTGCAGAAATATGCCATAAATGAACTGTCTCATAAACAACGAGATCACCCTTTCAGACGCAAGGATGTTATCTCAATCATCACTTGGTTATGTTGCAATTTCAGCAAATGCTGCTGTTCCCGTCGGCACAATAGAATCAGTTGAGCACAAGTCAAACTTGGCTCTGTATTAAAAAGTGGACGTACAAGTAAATATTACATTATTACATTATTATTTGCGCTTCCTACTCTGTGGTCAGATTTCAAACAACTATTTAGTGCAGATTTATTACTTATTAAGGTATTTGATAGGCCATTTTAAAAGACTTCTAGATTTGGGAGTTTTTGTGCGTATTTTTACACTTAGACATTTTGCTGTGGCTATTGAAGTAATCTCATTACAAATTATTCCATACGATCATAAAGTAGTTAGCCTTGTGTGAAGGAATGCCAACAAAGAAACTTTCTTTTGCTTCTTCATTCTTTTACAGTGCACAGATACTAATAACTACCTTTATAAATGAGTTGATCATTTCCATACACCAAATGCAGAAAGGAAATCTCCTAATGGTGAAGGAATGATTTGCTACAGTCATTTCTTTTGAAATAAAATGCCAAACACAACAACTTCTGTTCTCCGGCTGATTTCCTATTTTGACTGGTGGTTGCAGTCAACAGGACTAAAGTCATGGTGTGTGAGTGTTTCATTGAGAATGAAAACATAAGACAGGGAAATAAAGTGACAACATGGAGGAAATATTAGAGCATACAACAGGTGAAATTCAATGCAATGAAGTGTTCGGAAGTACATTTTGAGAGGAAGACTGAGGAGCAACAACTAAAAACTAAATGGTACAATTTTAAATGGGATGCATGAAAACAGAGATCTAGAAGTGGCTATTATCAAATCTTTGAAGATGGCAGGGCAGATTAACATAGCAGTTGAGAAAGCATATAGGATAATGGATTTAATAAACAGAGATGTAGGGCTCAATTTAATGAGTGTTAAAGATGCCTTGTTGGAGGACCAGTAAGAGGACCAGTCACTGGGAGGCCCAATGTAACAAACAGGGTAATCAGGCACTTACCTGGACTGTGTCAGGCCTTCCACTGAATTAATCTGCAGTGGAATGAATCCCACCCCAAAAGCTGCCAATCAGATTGGCCATGGATCCCCAGACACTGGTGAGTGTGGGCGGGATGGGGCATTGTTGAGGGCAGTCAGAAATAAGAGTTGGCAGGTAGATGGCTGTTGGCCATACAACACAACAATCCCACATACCCCCCACCCCCCTGTCATTTTTGGGTCATCAGGAACATGACATGAATGACAGGCCTTTCCAGAAGCTTGCAGGCAAGCCCAAGAATGTTGATTGGCAGCTTCCCCAAATGGTGAACTATGGGGCCCTTAAGTGTTCCTCAAGTGGCAACGTAAGAGTCTCAATTGGTCTCTGGGCAGGAAAGCTGCCCTCCCTCCTTCCCACCCAGTATTTGGTCAAGGGGAGAGTCAGAAAGGCAGAGACCTCCAAACTTTTCTTTGGAGGGAGGTAGTTGGGAGGGGGAATTACATTCTCCCCATTGTACAAGAGCCAAGAAATTATGCTAAACATGTATAATCTGATTCATTTCCATCTTCCACTTTCCATATTTTTGCAGTTTTTTCTCTTTCAAGTGTTTATCTAATTCCTTTTGGAACGCTGTTATTGAAACTGTTTCCACTATCCAGTGAGGTAAAGCTTTCCAAGTCATAACTACATGTTGTGTGACGAGGATTTCTGTCACATTGCCTCTGGTTTTCTTGCCAATCACCTTAATCGGTACCTTCTGTTCACTGACCATTGGAAACAACAATCTTTACTGACTCTCGTCAAACCTTCACAATTGCAAACATGCTATCAAACTTCTGCTCAACATGTACGACACACAGGTTCACTCCCAGGTGCAATATTGTGGCCAATTCTGGCCACCACATTTTCGAAAGATTGTGAAGGTAATGGAGGCAATGCAGAGAATTCCGCTGGTGAGGAGTTACAGTTATGTGGATAGACTGGAGAAAATGGAGATTTTTTGGCCTTAAAATAGAGAAAGACCAAGCAAAAATTTGGTAGGGGTGTTTGCAATCATGAAAGTTTGATCAGATTCAATAAAGATTGTTGTTTCCAATGGTCAGTGAACAGAAGGTACCGATTAAGGTGATTGGCAAGAAAACCAGAGGCAATGTGACAGAAATCCTCGTCACACAACATGTAGTTATGACTTGGAAAGCTTTACCTCACTGGATAGTGGAAACAGTTTCAATAACAGCGTTCCAAAAGGAATTAGATAAACACTCGAAGGAGAGAAAACTGCAGAAATATGGAAAGTGGAACTAACTGGATTTCTCTTTGAAACAGTGGATGAAGACTTGGTGCACTAAATGACCTCCTATGTTCTAATATTCTATTCTACAATTCTAGTCAGATTCTCTAAAAAGGACTAATAATAATGTTGAATGAAATTCTTCAACTCACAAATCATAGAACCCCTAGAGTGTAGAAACAGGCTATTTTGCCCATCAAGTCTACACTGATAATAATTCAATCCAAGCCCTATTGCCATAACCCTGTTATTCTTCTTAATAAGAATAACAGGATTCTTATTGATAATCAACCTAACCCTTTGGACTGGGGAGGAAATCGGAGCACCCGGAGGAAACCCATGCAGAAACTGAAAGAACGTGCAAGCTCCACATGGACAGTTACCCAAAGGCCGGAAATGAACACAGATCCTCGGCACAGTGAGGCAGCAGTGCTAATCATTATGCCGCTATGTTACCCATAAGGATGGATGTTAGGAAAACATCTGGAGGGAGAGAGGGAGGAGGAGGAGTTGGATCAGATGTATCTCTGTTTGGCGGGGATGGGCGGTGAGGGCAGGGAGGCCTGATCATTCTCTGGTGCAGGGGGTTGGGGGAAGATAGTTTTCTGGTGGGGTGGGGAGAGAAGTCAGATGGTTCTTTGGCAGGGGCGGGGGAGAGGAGGGAGGACAATCATTCTCTGGTGGATAGAGGGAGGGAGGCCAGATCATTCTCTGGTACTGGAGTGGGGGAAGCTAGATGGATCATTGGTGGTGGAGGGGCGGGGGGCAGAGGGTGAGGGAGCATGGCAAAGGAGCTCTGCTGCCACTCTGCAGGCTATCAGTGGGGGAGGAGGAGGGAAGGAGGGAAGGGGGTTGAGAAAGGTCTAGGTAGTAGGGGTAGGGGAAGTAGGTGGATAAGGGGGACAGTTATGTTTTGGGGGTGGGTGACATCTGCAGTGGCCATCGCTCCTGGGCCACTTTATTCACTTTTTGTGGCCCGGGAGCAATGTGACAGTGGAATGTTTTTTTGAATTTTATTTTCACTGTGCATGCATAGTTGAAGGCTCCAATCAAAGCAGCAGGGTTTCAAGCATGATGAATTACAGTGTAATTCAGATTCATGGCCTTTTTTTCAGGCTAAGTATGGATGGGGGCACCCGAGAACAGGTTTCCAAGTCGGATCTGAATTATGCCCAGATTCAGCACTTGGAATTAAAATGGTAAAATTGTCCCCTAAGAGGCAATTTAACATGGCCAAGCCACCGCAACTGATTTCTGGGTGCACTTAACGTTGTTTGTTCTCGAAGCAAGTCCTGTAACCATTTGACAGAAATACTAGCTCCCACCACTCTGAAATTTCCTGGGCATGTTGAAGGAAGAATTTCCAGCTAATACTGAGCAACTGCAATTGGTAAGCAATCTTGAAAATCAGCTTGTGAATTTGGAGTGCATCACAGGCTGACATTGATCCAAAGCATAAGTCAAACTATTAATTAATATAAAAATGCAAGAATACAAAGGCCCAACAAAATGACTATCATCAGTGATTAGCACTGCTGCTTCACAACACCAGGAATCCAGGTTCAATTCCGGTCTCAGGTCACTGTCTGTGTGGAGTTTGCACATTCTCCCCATGTCTGCATGGTTTCATTTGGGTGCTCCTGTTTCCTCCCACAGTCCAAAGATATGCGAGTTAAATTGATTGGCCATGCTAAATTGCCCCTTAGAGTCAGGAAGATCAGCAGAGTAAACATGTGGAGTTACAGGGAAAGAGTCTGGGTGGGACTGTTGATGGTACGGGTTCAATAGGCCAAATGGTCTCCTTCTGCACTGTACTGATTCTATGATTCTGTGATTCTTTGAATTAAGCCGAAGCCTACAAAGGTGAGAACACCTCACAGAAAATAAGCGGAATCATGGAATTGAAGTTTATATAATTCTAATTGTCTGGTAAACAAAATGATAAAAAGTCGGCTTTCCTCATGACAAGTCAGTTCTGCAACTCTTAGGCAGTGAGGAGTAGATGGTTAATCGGGGGATAGGGCTGGGTGGAATTGTTGTTGGTGCAGGCTCGATAGGCTGAATGGCCTCCTTCTTCACTGTATGGATTCTATGATTCTATCCTTACATTTCTGTTTACATAGTTCACTTGCTTTCAATCCTGGACTCCAAGAATGTTTCTTTTATGCACAAATACCCCATTATTTTTGTAACATTTGTGTTTTCAGTGGAAAAGACGTTCAGGTGTAAATGAAAGGCAATGATGCCATAACCATAACATCCATGGAAACAAGTAATTGAGCTTTCTTTACAATAACTGGTACTGTTTTATGCTTGGATCTTGTAAAGCGCATTCTTTATAGGCTTTAGCTAAGCTTCAAACCTAAAGAATGTGAATGCGTGAAAAGTCCATTATGGTTAAAAAAAGATTCAATGATATTAATGGTGCTCGCCAGTTTTGCAATGGTTGGGAACAGTTGCCGTGTCTTCTATTTGATAAGTTACATTATAAATCATACTTTGGGCTGTATTTTTGCCATGATAATAAGAACATAACAAAATAAAAACTAGGAGCAGGGGTAGGCTATCTGGCCCCTTGAGCCTGTTCCACTATTCAGTCAGATTATGGCTGATCTTTTTGTGGACTCAGCTCCACTTACCCACCAGCTTACCATAACCCTTAATTTCTTTACTGTTCAAAAACTTATCTATCCTTGCCTTAAAAATATTTAATTGTTTGCAGGTGCAACAGGTAATTGAGAAGGCAAACTACTTCACGGCCCTTTGTGTGAAGAAGTTCCTCCTCAACTCAGTCCTAAATCTGTTTCCCCTTATTTTAAGGCGATGTCCCTTAGTTCTAGTTTCACCTGCCAGGGGAAACAACTTCTGTGCTTCTATCTTGTCTATTCCCTTCATAATTTTATATATTTCTATAAGATCTCTGCTCATTCTTCTGAATTCCAATGAGTATAGCCACAATCTACTCAGTCTTTCCTCATAAGCCAACCCTCTCAACTCTGGAATCAACCTAGTAAATCTCCTCTGAAACCCCTTCAGTGCTAGTATATCCATTCTCAAGTAAGGAGACCAAAACTGTACACAGTACTACAGAGGTATTTCATCAGCGTCTTACACGGCTGCAGCATAATCTCCATCCCTCTAGCAATGAAGGACAAAATTCCATTTTCCTTCTTAATTACCTGCTGCACCTGCAAATCAACTCCTTGAGATTCCTGCACAAGGACACCCAGGTCCCTCTGCACAGCGGCATGTTGCAATTTTTTGCTTTTTAAATAATCGTCCATTTTGCTGTTATTCTTACCAAAATGGAGATCTCACATTTACCAACATTGTACTCCATCTACCAGACCCTTGCCTACTCACTAGATCTATATATCTTTGCAGATACTCAGCGTCCTCCGCACACATTGCTTTTTCGCTCATCTTAGTGTCATCTGCGAATTTTGATACACTTGGTCCCCAACTCCAAATCATATGCGTAAATCGTAAATAATTCCCAACACTGATTCCTGAGGCACACCACTAGTCATTGATCACAGCCATTTACTCCCATTCTTTGTTTTCTGTTAGTTAACCGATCCTCTATCCATGCTAATAAATTACCCGTAACACTGTGCAACTTTATCTTAGTAGCAGTCTTTGGTGCAGCTCCTGGTCAAATGCCTTCTGGAAATCCAGATACATCATATCCACAGATTCCCCACTGTCCACTGCATATGTAATGTTTTCAAAGAATTCCACCAAATTAATCAAATATGACTTTGTCCTTTATGAACGCATGCAGCATCTTACCAATGGGACAATTTATATCCACATGTCTCGCAATTTCTTCCTTGATGATAGATTCAAGCATTTTCCCGAATACAAAAGTTAAGCTAACCGGCCTATAGTTACCTGCCTTTTGGCTACCTCCTTTTTTAAAAACTGGCATCACATTTGCTATTTTCCAATCTGCAGGAACCACCCCAGTGAATTTGTTAAATTATCAGTTGAGCATTTGATATTTCTCCTGCCATCTCTTTTAGTAGCCTAGGATACATTCCATCTGGACCAGGAGACTTGACCTCCTTTAGCCCCATTAACTTGCCCAACACTACCTCTTTCATGATAATGGTACCTTCTAAGTTCTCAGCTGCCATAGTCTTCCTGACATCAATTCTTGGCATGTTATTTGTGTTTTCCACTGTGAAGACTGACACAAAATACCTGTTCAATGCATCAGCCACATTCTCAATTCCAGTTATTACATTCCCCTTCTCTCAAGGATCAATGTTTGGTTTCGCCATTTTTTTTGGTTTTATATATTTGTAGAAACTTTTGTTATCTGTTTTTATATTCTGAGTTAGTGTAAAGAAAATCATATTATGGCTTACTGGTGGGAAAAAATCCATGAAGATCAACAAATGTAATAACTGTAACATATAAGGTTTGTGGAGGATCGGTCAAGTCAGAAATTTGGGGCAGGAATCAATGGGATACAGAAAATTCTTGCCAATATAGTTTCAAATGATCTTTAACATTATTACAAATGTTACAAACAGGGATGAGAGAAAACTAAAATTCCTGTTCCCTTCCTTTGTTGTTTGTAATCAATGGCTGGAATTTTGCCAGCACTCCTAATCCGAGACTCAGAGAACAGCTTCTCCGTTGGCCTCAGGCAGGATCGTATGAACCTCAGGTGGACATACCAATAAAATTCCACCCATTGAGGTTTTTATAAAGGAATGTGTGTGCATTTTTTATCCCCTATACGTATGGGCAATTTGAATAACAAGCAGCAAGCATTCATGAGTTTAAATAAAGGAAATTGTTCATTCGCTTGTTCACCCTGAAAATATAACACCACAATCACTCAGCATTCACATGCATACTTACACTTGAGAAAAATACAATTAAAGAGAGGGTAGTTTTCTAAATTGCAAAGGGGTATTTGTAAGTCAAGAAATTGGTTTATGTGGGTGCAGCCCTAGTGAAGAAGGGGTTCTTCTCCTAATGTGTGGCCAAATGAATTCAATGACCAAAATAGTACATCAAATCATTGCAATGATTTGTTCAAAAAGGTGGATTTTCAGCAGGTCATAAAGTTAGTTGCTTATAGTTTTATTACAAGGAGGCCAAATTACTGAGCTGGAATCAAAGTCCCAGTGGTCAAGATAATTAGGCAGTGGACTTGAATAGAAAGAGGAATAGGCAATCCCCATCTTAAGGCCTAGGTGTTATTACCATTGCTGCTACTACTATTTTTTACTGTGTTGTTCGCAGGCTGACTAATTCCTCCCTCGTACTTGGAGTAAGATTGATTATCGTAAGGTGACCACAGAATCTACATTTTTATTGTTTACCCAGATTGATTTAAAGTACAAAGCCATTGCTACACAATGGAGGACAAAATGTGACCACTGATGTCTACTTATGATCTCATTGGTTTCTGTAGCTCTCTTTGCCAGGAGACTGTTGAATTTTGGGTAAGTCCACAATAAAAAGGAAGTATTAATTCCACATATACTTTAGCTTTGCTCTGTCCATTCAAGGGTGTGAGGGGGAGATGGTGGGTACTCCACCTATGGTCATTCAATTGAAAATTTTCCAGAGACTTGAGACAGTCTGTATAGAAATTGAAAAATAACCAAACCTTCAGCATCCACCTATTTAGAGCACTTTTAAAAAAAAGACAGATTCAGAAAATTCAATTCTGAATAAAGTTTATGTTTAAAGTTATGAATAGGATGTGTCTTTACTGGCTGTGATGCATAGTTTACTTCTTCTTTATCCACTGTCCTCAAGTTACAATGATACTACAGTGAAAAGGGACATGACTGCTCCTAGTTATTGACATTACGTAGCATAGTTAAGGGCACAGGCAGGCACAAACCACAGCTGAAAGGCCAGAGATTCTGACATGCTTAGGATCATCAAACCTCTGATACTTTGGGGACTGCTCAGGTTAAATCAGTGGCTGTTGCGGCAAATCGTTTTATTTCTAAGCCGATTCCCAGATTAAATGTAAAGGCAAAAGTGTTATCAGCAAGAGATCCATTCCAGTTATAAGCACTCCCTGCAAAGGACGGAGTCATTTGCCATTGAGACCTAGAAGATCCATATCCAAAAAGAGCACAGAACAAAACAAAGGACTCAGTGACTCCCTTAACATTGAGCATTCAGGCAAATACATGAAGAAAGTGTAGAATACAAGAAAAGTAGAAAGAAACTTAAGCAAGCCGTAAAGAGGGCTAAAAGGGGTCACAAAAAAATCATTAGCCAGCAGGATTAAAGAAAATCCCAAGGTTTTTTATACATATAGAAAGAGCAAGGTTGGCCCACTCAAGGACAGGGGACGGAATCTATATGTGGAGCGAGAGGAAATTGGTGAGGTATTAAATGAGTAGTTTACATCAGTATTCACCAAAGAGACGGACTTGATGGATGATGAGTCTGGGAAGAGGTGTATAAGATAGTTTGAGTCATATTGAAATCAAAAACGAGGCAATGGGGTTCTTGAGAAACATTAAAGTAGACAAGTCCTGAGGACCAGATGGAATATACATCAGAATACTGAGAGAGGCGAGGGACGAAATTGTTGGAGCCTTGAGGGAAATCTGAGGATTAGAGAATTGGAAATGTTGTTCCTTTGTTTAAGAAGGTATCAAGAATAATCTAGTTGATTACAGACTGATGAGCCTTATGTCAGTGACAGGGAAATTATTGGAGAGGATTCTTTGAAACAGGATTTACTCCCACTTTGAAATAAGTGGATGTATTAGCGATGGGCAACATAATTTTATGAAGGGGAGGTATTGATTGAATATTTCGAGGAAGTGACAAAGATGATTGATGAGGGTAGGATATTAGATGTTGATTACATGGACTTTAGTAAGGCCTTTGACAAGGTCCCTCATGACAGACTGGTGCAGAAGGTGAAGGCACATGGGATCAGAGATGAGCTGGCTAGATGGATACAAAACTTGGTCATAGAAGTCAGAGGATAGCAGTGGCAGAGTGTGTTTCTGAATGGAGGGCTATGACAAATGACGTTCCTCAGGGATCCATGCTGGGATCTTTGCTGTTTGTAATATATATAAGTGATTTGAAGGAAAATGTAACTGGATTAATTAGTAAGTTTGTCTATGATATAAAGGTTGATGGATTTGCAGATAGCAATGAGGACCATCAACAATATAATAGGATATAGATCAGTTGGAGAACTAGATGGAGAAATGGCAAATGGAGTTTAACCCAGACAAATGTGAGGTAATAAATTTTGGAAGATCTAATACAATGGGAAATATGCTGTAAATGGCAGAATCCTTAAGAGTATTGATAGGCAGAGGAATCTGGATGTACAGGTACACAGGTCACTGAAAGTGGCAATGCAGGTGGAGAAGGTAGTCAAGAAGGCATACAACATACTTGCCTTCATCGGCTGGGGTACTGAGTTTAAAAATTGGCAAATCACGTTGCAGCTTTATAGAAGCTTAGTTAGGCCACACTTGAAATATAGTGTTCAATTCTGGTCGCCACACTACCAGAAGGATGTGGAGACTTTGGAGAGGATACAGAAAAGATTTGCAGGATGTTGCCTGGCATGGAAGACAATAGCTTCAAAAAGAGGTTGGAGAAACTTGGTTTGTTTTCACTGGAATGACAGAATTTGAGGAGCAACCTGATAGAAATCTACAAGATTATGAGGGGCATGGACAAAATGAATAGTCAGAAGGTTTTTCCCAGGGTGGAAGAGTCAATTATTGGGGGTATAGGTTTAAGGTGTGAGGGGTAAGGTTTAAAGATGTACGAGGCAAATTTTTTTAGCCAGAGAGTGGTAGGTGCCTGGAACTTGCTGCATGGCGAAGCATTGGGAGCAGATACGATAGTGAATTTTAAGGGGCGTCTTGACAAATATACAAATATGATGGGATTAGAGGGATATGGTCCCCAAAAGTTAGGAGGTTTTAGCTCAATCGGGCAGCATGGTTAGTGCACTTTGGAGGGCTTGTTTCTACGCTGTAATTTTTTTTGTTTTTTATTCTATATTGAGCTATCTTAAAAATATTGAAATGTTAAAGGTGCTAATTAAATGAACATTGTTGATCGTTGTGCCTTCTAACCACAATGGGTTGACCTGATCCCAGTGATCAGGATAAATAGGGCTTTAGAAAGAATTTAAATCAATAAAAGTAGAAATAAATGTAACCTATAATAAAAGGTCAGCACATGAAGAAATGAGAACAACATAAATACTCAGGGACAGATTATTGGAGTTAATAACTTGCAAAAAAATCAAGTTGGAGGGATGAAAAACAAGAACATAATTACCTCGGCAACATTAGCAAAAGAACAAATGACAAGATTAAAAGCATGAACAAAGAACTGTAAGGGCATTTGCTATCATGGAGACAATTACTGTGTACAATACTCTGCATACAGCATATAAATTAGACAATAAAATTAGAATAAAAATTCAGTTTAACACATTTGCTGTTGTTAGAGATGTGGGCCGGGATTTTATGGCCTCACTCGGGCGAGGCTCATAAAATTCCGCCAGAGGCCAAAGGGGAATTCCATTCTATGAGCCTCGCCTGCCCTTGCTGGTAAAATTCGGCTCTGGTCTCCAGTTGAGCATGATTAGGAGCTAAATATTCCAGGCTTTATGATCTTAATAAATAACAGGAACGTGAGGCTACACCTGGAATATTGTGTGCAGTTTTGGTGTCTTTATCTGAGGAAAGATGTCCTTGCTATAGAGGGAGTATAGCAAAGGTTTACAAAACTGATTCCTAGGTAAGTAGGTCTGTCATCTGAAGAGATACTAAGTCAGTTAGGCTTATATTCATTGGAGCTTAAAAGGGTGAGAGGGGATTACTTAGAAGCTTATAAGATTCTAACAGGGTTTGATAGAGTGGATTTAGAAGGAATGATCTTGATGGTGGGGAGTCATAATTTGAGGATAAGGGTAAACCTTTTAGGACTGAGGTGAGGAGAAATTTCTTCACCTAGAGACTGGTGAATGTGTGGAATTCACTACTACAAAAGTAATTGAGGCCAAAACATTGTGTGATTTCAGGAAGAAATTAGATACAGCTCTTGGGATTAAAAGGATAAGGGATATGGGGGAAGGCAACAATAATCATAAAATCCTAGTGTGGTAACAATAATTGCTCCTTCAATGTCAACAAAACAAAGGAGATTGTCATTAACTTCAGAAAGCATAAAGAACAACATGCACCTGTCTATATCAATGGGGACAAAGGAGAAAGATCGAGAGCTTCAGGCTTTTAATATCCAGATCACCAACAACCTGTCCTGGTCCACCCCATGCTGACACTAAAGTTAAGAAAGCCTACCAACACCTCTACTTTTTCAGAAAACTAAGGGAATTTGGTATGTCAGCTACTAGTATCATCAATTTTTACAGATGCACCATCGAAAGCATTCTTTCTGGTTGTATCGCAGCTTGGTATGGCTCCTGTTCTGCCCAAGACCACAAGGAATTACAAAAGGTCATGAATGTAGCCCAATCCATCACATAAACCAGTCTTCCATCCATTGACTCTATCTACACTTCGTGCTGCTTTGGCAAAGCAGCCAGTATAATTAAGGACCTCATGCACCCCAGACATTCTCTCTTCCACCTTCTTCCTTCGGGAAAAAGATACAAAAGTCTGAGGTCACATATCAAC
The DNA here is from genome assembly GCA_024679065.1 of Sphyrna mokarran. NCBI lineage: Eukaryota > Metazoa > Chordata > Chondrichthyes > Carcharhiniformes > Carcharhinidae > Sphyrna > Sphyrna mokarran. The sequence continues at coordinate 20,968,399 of JAGIQG010000024.1, read as the reverse complement.
TGACTTAAGAAAAGCTTCTTGCGTAGTACTGTCACACTTTTGATTGGACGTACCTTACATTAAGTTGTTCTTTTTCTACAAACTAGCTATTACTGCATCACTATGTTCTGCACTCTCTTGTTTCCTTCTGTATGAACGGTATGTTTTGACTGTATAACATGCAAGAAATAATACTTTTCACTGTATGTTAATACATGTGACAATAATAAATCAAATCAAATCAAATCAAAAGGCAGAATCAGGACATTGAATATAATGTTCAGACATGACCAAAATGAATGGCAGAGCAGGCTCAAGTGCCAAATGGACTATTCCTGCTTTTATTTTCTCAGAAAATTGGATCAGCAATAGATATGCTTGTAACAGCAAACAAAGAAGTATTTCAATAACTGATCAGGCCACAGAAACATGGGGAGTAGAAGTAAAGAACAACAAAGGATCCAAGGCTCTAGTGAGATTTCTGACAGTCATGATGTAATGGGGAAACAGGCTCCTCAGCCTCATGAAGCAAAAACAATACCATTATAATGCATTCTGATTTTCACAGCGACAAGGAGATGCAGAACAGCCCAAGCCACGGATAGTCAATTTCAACAATATAGTTATGGCAGTGTTCTGTAACAATAGCAGACAAAACTGATTTACTGAAGTAATGCAAAATGGGCTCATGGTGAACTGGCAGGCAACTTTTCATTCTGCCAGTTTTTATTCCCCATTGATTTCGGCCCAACGATCTGCATGGACCGGTTGGGCAGAAGGACCTGTTTCCATACTATATTGCACTATGATTTGCCTAAGATATTGCCCAGAATTTTAGCTTCAAAGCAAGTAAAAATAACAGTAGGACTCAGAAATGAGACTCCACAAGGCATTCAAACAGTGGTACTATGTAAAGTAGATTGGACACAGTAAATGTTGATTCACTTTGAGCTTGTTTTGCTGCTGCTATTGAAGCATTTCATTCCCAATTAAAAAATTAACAAAACAACAAGCCACAGGTAAATTTAGAGATAAATGATGAATGGAATTGGGGTGGTAAGAGAATCCCTTAGAAATAGTTACCACAATGTGATTGAAATTGATAATATGTTTAAGAGGCAGAAGGAAATGTCAAAGTTTCACATTCTAATAAAAGGCAAAAGAATCAGAAATAAATTGACCACGGTAAACTGGAGTAAATTGTTAAATGCGCAAAGAGTGGGAAATACTCAAGGAAGTATTTTGTACAATACACAACTGATACTCACCCCTAAAGTGTAAATATTTCACTTTTAAAAAGTCCAGTTCAGATAATTTCCCTCAGATCCTGAAGTCAATTGTTCTGTGTCTTGACTCCAGTTGTATGTGAAAAGGCTTCGCTTACATTTGTCATGTGTTCTTTCTATCATGTGAATTGCTGTAAATTTGCCTTTTAAACGCTCAGATTTCACTTATTTAGCACAAATGAAAACAGCATGACAGAGATTTATGAAGTGCAAAGAAGTGAACTGCTAAATGAATTACAGCATTAACTTCCTGCTCGAGCAATGAAGACATGGAGTTGTAATGAGATTTATTACACAATGATGATCAGACATTTTCCTCCGCGGCAATCATTCTCTTGGAAAGCTTTAACTACAACCCACAATAAGTTAGGTGCTTCCATTCCTTCTTTAAATATTCATTTAAGAAAAAGACGCAAAGCTGTATGTTGTGACAGAATGGCACCATTTTGCCACACAGAATACGCCCATCGCATCCATGCACTGGGCTTGTATACTTCCAATCACATCCAAAACCAGTTATTTTCTTCTCTCATTATTGGACTGCATTGTATGGGAGGCCGGACAGCCAAGAGCTAACTCATCAGCCCAATTCCAGCCATATAACACACTGCAGATGAGCTGAATTGTTGAATTCGTCCAGGAGGAAGTCCTACGCTCAGGAGCTGCTAACCAAAACCAATGAACCGGCATCAATAATGGTGGGAGGGAAAGAGGGGCACCTCATTCCTGGGAGGGTGTATCCTGCATGCAATGAGGCATCTTCCCCATCTGGCTGGTATAAAACACACACACACACAATTTGTGCATTTGCCAAGTAATATTACTTGGCAAATGCACAAATTGTGTGTGTGCGCGTGTGTGTTTTATACCAGCCAGATGGTGCAGATGGGGAAGATGCCTCATTGCATGCAGGATACACCCTCCCAGGAATGAGGTGCCCCTCTTTCCCTCCCACCATTGTTGATGCTGACCTATAAATAATAGCCTGCCTGTCTATCCACACCAATCACAGGCTGGCCACATGACCTATTTAACGTGTTCCCTCACCAAAAACAAGCCTGGTGGTGAGGTTTGGGGGATATGCAAAATCCAGCCCATAGAATAGAATGCCAACAATGCAGGAGACCATTCAGCCCATCAAGATTGCATCAACTTTCTGAAAGGGATAAAAATAAAATTGCATCTTTGTATCCGAAGATATATAGGTCAGATGGATTAGCCATAGTAAGTGTATGGGGTTATTGGGATAGAATGGGGGAGAGAGTCTGAGTACTCTGTCAGAGAGTCAGAAAGACTCAATGAGCCTAATGGCCTCCTTTGCAATTTAGGAATTCTATGAAAGAGCATCTGATTCAGGTTTACCCCCGAGCCCCTTGTTCTATCTCTGTAATGCTGCGCACTTACCATGGCCAATTCACCTAGTCTGCACACCTCTGGACTGTGAGAGGAGCACAGTAAGAAGTCTGACAACACCAGGTTTAAGTCCAACCAATTTATTTGACAGTAAACTCACAAGCTTTCGAAGCTGTGCTCTTCGTCAGGTGAAAAGCACAGCCTTAAAACTTGGGAGTTTACCATCAAATAAATCGATTGAACTTAAACCTGGTGTTGTCAGACTTCTTACTGTGTTTACCCCAGTCCAATGCCGGCATCTCTACATCTGTGAGAGGAAACCAGAGAATCCCAAAGGAAACCCCCACATGTTGATTCACCAGAATAGACTCTTCAGTTGTCAGCAGTAAAATAAAACAAAACAACTTACTCCAGTTTTTAAATCAAAGAGAAAGGTTTAATAATGAAACTTCATAACACCACACTTGAGACCAAACTCCGGACCATTCCAAGCTCCCACACTCTTTGCAGCTTCTTATTTATAATGGATCAGCTGACCATGATGTTGCTTTGTCATTGGTTACATAGTTTAACTGCATCAGCTGACCCTCACAGCATGCTATCATTGGTCACATTACAACAGATTCTAACACTGCAGACATTGGGAGAACCTGCAAACTCCATACTGACAGTCATCCAAGGCCTGAATCAAACCTGGGGTCCCTCTCCTGCGAGGCAGCACTGCTGATCATTGTGCCACAGAGCTGTCCATTGTCTCTATATCTTACATTTAGTCTGAATTGTTGAGAAAACCATGGCTGAGTATCTCTGGAGGAAAGATTGTACCACTTTTTGCATTTCACAATAATGAGGGAAATACTAAATACACCTGCTTTTAGTTATTGGAACCTAAGGTATGAATGAAGATTAAATAGCATGTAATGCTTGGAACTGACCAATCTTTAACATTGTTTCCCTTGGGGTTCCATTGGTGGCCTCCCAGAGTTACGGTGGAATTTAGGGGTCTTGATGTTTTATTTCATTCATACTTCTCCCCCATTATCATTATAGGCAGTCCTTGGATAAACACAGCCGATGCTGATTCCAAAAATATTACTTGGCAAATGCACAAATTACAGAAAAACAGACAACTATTTTCCAAGAAGATAATGAAGAGCTATTTCAATCTACATGTTTGCATCTTCTCAGCCTGGGATCGCCAGACTGGGATCAACTGATGTCCTCATTAGCGAAAAATACATTCCATGGATTTGCATGGAATTCCTTTTTGAAAAATTTTACCCAGTTTAAATAAATGAATGCAATACATCATTATTCACAAGAACATAGCCTTCTCAGATTTGTAGCATCGATCATTTTACTTTCATGGGATTTGATTCACGTTGCCTTATGTTTACTAATATAAAAGCAGATATGTATTAACAGTTTCCTCTTGCAATCTAGAGAAGATATGCAGGTCCATCATGTTTATTTCTTCAATGTCTTCATGAGCTGACCAAATGTCCAAATCACAAAACAAGACTGAATTGACAATCTGCTTTTTTACCTGTCAGGTGAGAAAACAGCGCAAGAGTGACATTCAGATTTACTGCTTCTATCAACATAACTTGTCTCTGTATAATAACAACTGTATTGGAATAGTGCACTTAACGTTGTGAAAAATTTCCACAAATATGAGGCCAATTTGCATGAATCTAAGAATGAAACCAATTTAGAAAATTAGATCATAAATTCAGAATAGGAAGCCAAGGACAAATTAAGGTCAAAACACTTTCAAGACTCTTTTCATATATAGCAAGGTGTTCCAATCTCTCTCAGTGTGTACTTTTAATATCAAAACTGCTTCACTATAACTCAGTAACTGCCATCACTTTGTTCCATTCATAAGTGTAATGCTGGTCGAACTATTGTAGATGATGCAGAAAATGTTATTATACATTATCTGACATTAGGCATATTTCCTGTAAACTGACAACATGTTGTTCCGAAGTAATTTCTCACCATGACTTTCGAGCCTCGTCAATCAACCTTACCAAGACAAAGAAACTCACACTGGATCCCATTCTGGACCTAGGCCAGAACTCCCTAACCTTGCCCACGGCTGGGATTCTCCAAACCTGTTACGGTAAATGGAGTTTTGGTTGAGTGCCAAATTCTCCGTTTTCGCTGGCAACGGTGGTACGGCAAAAGAGGCTGGAGAATTCTGGCCTTGGTTGTATGGATGGGAAAACTATGGAACAATTTTTAAATACAAAGCGTATGTCTGAAACAGTCGGGATCAGTTTGTTCTTTAGTGTGTTCTGCCAAAGTATGCTCTGGTCAGCTAGTGCATGCGAGCTAATCGTTGCCAATCCAGTGTTAAGCCTTAGACTAACTCTCCAACTTGCTGCAAATGAGCACATTTAATAGTGCAGAGCATGTTTTAGAATGTAGAAAACAAAAATAAAGGCATAGTCTGTGTATAGCAGTTCATTGATGTCGTCACTTACAGCTATACTTCCCGTATACTAACTCAGTCTAAGCAATTGTGTACTGAATTTGTACCATGAAGCTAAATGGGAAGCCAGGTTTGTTTAAGTCGGAAACCTGCTTTCGGTAGGAAACCAATTCATGGTGAGATTCATATGTGGGGGGGCTGTGTAATTCCCCTTCCAATGAAGGGCAATGGATGGCTCTCGAAGCTGAGAAGCCAATCAGAGGCCTCCCAGCTTGATGGGAGCACTCGGCTGCACAATGAAGCAAGTAACTGGGAGTGCGCTTCAACAAGAAGATATCGCCTCAACCATTTCTTATAACAGAATCGCAATGGATTGAGGATATCATACCCTCACTCCCCTCACCCTCTACAACATGCCCAGCTACAACACAGTCTGCTCAGCTAAACTACCAGACTGTTTTCCATATGGAAAGCCCACCTTCAACCCCACACCACGGCTAAAATACCAGTGGGAAGAGGAAGAGGGTCTTTAGGCAGGGCATGGCGGCACAGTAGAGCGGCATTGAGTGGTTCGCACTGCTGCCTCACAGTGTCAGGGACCTGGGTTCAATTCCTGGCTTGGGTCACTGTCTGTGTGGAGTTTGCATGTTCTCCCCATGTCTGCATGGGTTTCCTTAGGATGCTCCAATTTCCTCCCACAGTCCAAAGATGTGTGGGTTAGGTGGATTGGCCATGCTCCTTAGTGTCAGGAATACTAGCCACAGTAAACGCATAGGGTTATAGGTTAGGGCCTGGGTGGGAGCGTGGTCAGTGCAGACTCGATGGGCTGAAGAGCCTCCTTCTGTACTGTGGGATTCTATGATTCAGCAGCCATTAATTGGGACCCCTTCCTGCCCCCTGTGAAATTGGTAAAATAGGCTGTGCACTGAATCGAATGAACCTCATACCTCCCCCCTCCCCCCACAATTCATGCCCACCAATTATGAAATGTAAAATCCAGGCATCTCTTTATATCAATCTATTGGTTTGAACCTATGCCAACTTTTCCTATTTTCATTTTTATTTAAGCAATATCCTAGCATAAGGCCTTTGATTTACTAAACATTACATATTATCTTTAGAGAATTGCTTCTGCGAGATCTGCTTTCCTGGTGAAAGGTTCAAGAGTGTCCTGCTGTTTTCTCAAAGCTCAGGACTCTGATGTTAGTGAAGGACCTAATGGCCTTCCTCTGCTTTACCGCCAGTGTGTGAATGCCACTCTTGTATTCTGGCAGGATTCCTGGTGCAGGTTTCCCACAGCTCTGTAACATTAGATCCATACCCCCTCCAAGATTTATCCTGCTGTTTGACTTCCTGGTTCACCATGGTACTTTGCCTTGTTGATTGCTGCAATGCTTTAGTTGGACCGATTTAATGTTGACTTGACCAAGACTATTAAGCCAGCTTCATTCTGAGCTATCATATTTCCAAATACCTGATCTTCATAACTATCAGAGCATATAGTTCTCCTCCCATTATCTGTGCTTTGCTGTAGCAACTGAAGTGCTTATTTGTCTTTGTGCATAACTCCAAATTTAGATGGCGAAATTTTAAAAACAAATATATGATCATTGAAGACGCTCATTGCAATTTGCTGGTACTTGACATTTTCCAATGGTCCTAACAAATCTGTCTTTTTCCTTACTGTTAAGGTGTGGTAATGGCAATAGTAACATTGTCACTAGATTAGTAATCCAGAGACATAGAGTAATGCTTTGGTGGCCTGAGTTCAAATCCCAGCACAGTGAAGGTGAAATTTGAATTCAATAAGAATCTGAAATCAAAAATTTAATGATAATTGTCATAAAAACCCCTCCGGTTTTCCGCTGTCCTTTAGGGAACAAAATCTGCCATCCTTTCTTGATCTGGCCTATTTTTGTCGTTTCTCCAGACTTTGGACCCACAGCAAAGTGACAGTCTTTCTCAAATGCTCTCAGCTGAAATGACCAAGCAAGAGCAATTAGGAACGGACATCAAATGCCTGCCCAATCAGTGACACCCACATCCAATGAAAATAGAACATTCCCAATCCAGTTCTCCAGTGAGCCATCAAAATTCTGGGATTAAGCTAAAAGAAAGAGGCTATCAATTCATAGTGTCGTTATCAGAAGAATAAAACATGTGACATGTTTAGCAAAGTGTCAAAAAAGTTATGCCTCCCAAGTTTACTAACACGGCGACGCAGACTAAAGTTTATTTATTGTCACAGGTAGACTTACATTAACATTGCAATGAAGTTATTGTGAAAATCCTTTCGTCGCCACACTCCATCACCTGACCGGATACACTGGACAAAGAATTTAGCATGGCCAATGGACCTAACCAGCAAGAATTTTGGACTGTGGGAGGAAACCAGAGCAATAAGAGGAAACCCATGCAGTCATGGGGAGAACATGCAGACTCCACACAGACAGTAATCCAAGGCAGGAATCGCACCGGGGTCCCTGGTGCTGTGAGGCAGCAATGCTGACTGCTATGCCACTTTAACAACTAAATATGAGTATTTAAGAAGAATCCTGTAAAGTTTGCAATGGCTGAAAGTAATGTTAATCACAATATATAATCTGCATAATAGTAATCTTTCTAAGTCTTACAAAGATAACATTGAAGTAACTAACTGAAAACACCTGTGGTTCAGAATACTTCATTAAAATCCACCAGTTAAGAAAAACTTGTTTCCATTTACATCCATATGTTTCCTCACTTTTTATCTGACAGATCCAATAGTGCTTTAACATTTTCTGTGGAACGTTATTTTCCTCTTTAAGCATGATTAATTTATACATAAGGAATGAATCAGTGTAACACTTGCATGATTTAGTTGGTTTGAGTCTTGTGCAGATCCTGGTTCAGTTTTCTGAGAGTTTAGTGTTTTAATAACTTGTAGTCAATTTGTAATTTGAACTTTGCCTGGAAGGATTATATTTCGGCAACTTCTTCAGATAGCCTCTAAATAATATTCTCTTTTGACTGAAGGAAGCGAGCCATTGTAACTGCTGCTTTGCATTCCTTCCTTTCTGTTGGGTGGCCGATCCCAAGAATTATTACTTCTCAATGTTACCTCTTCTGTTTTCTTTTCCCTGATTGAGCTGGATTCAAAGAATTGGGGAACAGGGAGAGGGGATGCCAGGCATTTAAATAGGAGCGAGGGACCCACCCATGAACTTCCTGCCCCGATCTGCCCAACAGCAATGTTCAATGGTAGGCCACAAATCACCCGCTGAAGCTGGCAGGATTCATCTTTAACTATGCAGATCAGGCTGCATTAAGTCATCGGGATCTGGCAGCAACGTTAACTTGAAAACTTGAGTGTTGAGCAATAAAGACTTCCCCGCCAGACTAAGTCTTCAATGCAGTGAATTGCAGTCCAAACAACTTTTCATAAAATCGTAGAAGCTACAGTGCAGAAGGAAGCCATTTGGCCCATTGAGCCTGTTCTGACAACAAGCCCACCCAGGACCCATGCCCGTAATCCCACATATTAACACTCCTAGATTCCCTCTCTCTAAAAAGCAATTTAGCATGGCCAATCAACCTAACATGAACATCTTTGGAGTATGGGAGGCACCCTGGAGCACCTGGAGGAAACCCATGCAACACGCAAACTCCACACAGACAGTGACCCAAGGTCAAGCAAACCAGGGTCCCTGGTGCTGTGAGGCAGCAGTGCTAACCACTGTGCCACTGTGCTGCCCATGTGCCAATATGTCACCCACAAACCAATGTCAGGAATGAGATATACGAACCCATGTTACCAGAAGAGGTTGTGACCTAAATGCAGGGTAAAATTAAAATGTAAATTTTTTGGTGGAATTTCATGAGATTTCTCCTACCCTAATTGAGTTTGCCTCTGGATTTCTCTACCCCATGTCATCCATCCCCTCATCCCCTCTATGCCCCTTGCCAAGCACCATCCCACCCCGCTAACCTGTACCCTGGCCAGGGCAAGCTCAATAGGTTTCCTGCTGCAACCTGTTTCTCCATCTGTGCACTGATTCCCTCTGAACTTGGACAGCAATCCAGCATATGAAAATAAGGACCTATACATTTTCCAGACCAAAGTTTGCCGTTTGTCTTGCATCCAGCCCTCAATCACGCTCCCTACTGAAAACAAGCCCTCGATCTCAAGAGGGCCAAAAAGAGTGAGTGGCTCCTTCAGAAAGTTCAACTACCAAAGCTTCTGAGAACTCTTCCAGTTTAGTGACTGTGCCAAAATTGGTTATTCCAACTCCAGTATCTGACTTATCCTGCTTCAATCAAAAAAAACCTAATGGCATATGAGCATACAGCGTACGTTTTGTTAATTTTCGAGCACTTGTGAAAAATCCATTCACACTGGTAACCATTCCAAGACTCTGATTTATATATATTTTCAAAAATTCCAGACTTGGCCTTGGAGGATTACTGTGGTGGCTCTCCGACCACGTGCATTTTATTTGTCTGGCTTCTCTAAACCACAATTATTTTTTCTGATATTTGGTTTGTTTCTGTCCCGGACGTTCCCCATACCAACGGTCCAACACTCACTGGCGGAGTTCAGATAATTATCCATATTTAACCACAAGACAGAATTAAATAGAGCCACATTCTACTGTCTGCTGTCAAAGCCACATTTCTGATATATATGAAGGACTGCATAGAATAACATCATGGCAACAGGAATTTTGTGCCCTTTTGAGTGACAGCCTGTACTATTTAAGGACTGGTTCCATTTTAACACCCATAATAGGGAAAGATTAACTTAATGTAAGGTAGATCAATTCAAAAGTTGATTTTAAATACTAAAGACAATTTAGGTCAACTGCTTTCCTGGACGTGGTCAGGTTTTGAAGAGGTTGCAATCCTGACGAGGTTGGCTGGTAGGTTTCTGGTACTGTTAGGTTCTTGAACCAGGCAGCACACTTATTAAAAGAGATTGCCAGTGAAAGAGCATTCCATGGCCTGTTTCCTACACTAAAGATTTTTACATCACAGCTTGTGTCACACACGATCTCCCCCTGGTAACTGGGCAGCCTTGCCTTGAAACACTCCACCCATTGTGTATTTCCAAAAGATTTTGAGTCTATCAGTCAGTGGCAGCTATTGTTGCAATGTCCAGTATGTTGCATTTTTAATGTCTCGTGCTCGAGTTCTGATGGCGGTCAGGATTGTTGGAATTTTTTTTTTAATTCATTTGCAGAGTCCCTGCCTCTGAGGTGTAGGTACAGTAAGAAGTCTCGCAACATTAGGTTGCAAGTCCAACAAGTTTATTTGGCAGTACAAGCCACAAGTTTTTGGAACGCTGTCGCTTCATCAGGTGACTGGGAGTTCTGTTCACAAACAGGGCATACAGAGATACAAACTCAATTTACAAGATAATGGTTGGAATGCGAGTCTTTACAATAATCAAGTCTTAAAGGTATAGGCAATGTGAGTGGACAAAGGGTTAAGCACAGGTTGAAGAGATGTGGTCAAGAAGGCGTACGGTGTACTGGCCTTCATTAATCGAGGAATAGAGTTTAGGAGTCAGGAAGTAATGATGCAGCTCTATAAGACTCTTGTCAGACCCCACTTGGAATATTGTGCGCAGTTCTGGTCGCCTCACTATAGAAAGGATGTAGAGGCTATTGAGAGAGTGCAGAGGAGATTTACAAGGATGCTGCCTGGATTGGGAGGCAGGCCTTGTGAAGATAGGTTGAGGGAGCTGGGACTCTTCTCACTGGAGAGACGTAGGTTGAGAGGCGACCTGATAGAGGTTTATAAAATGTTGAGAGGAATAGATAGGGTGGACTCTCAGAGACTATTTCCCCGAGCTGAAATGGTCACTATGAGAGGACACAGATTTAAGGTGCAGGGAAGCAAATACAAAGGAGATGTCAGGGGTAGGTTTTTCACTCAGAGGGTGGTGAGTGAATGGAACCGACTGCCGTCGGAGGTTGTTGAGGCAAACTCACTGGGGTCTTTTAAGAGACTTCTGGATGAGTATATGGAAAAGAATAGGATAGGGGGTTATAGATAGGTCTGTGGATTGGTAGATGTGATCGGCGCAACTCGTGGGCCGAAGGGCCTGTTTGTGCTGTATTGTTCTATGTTTTATGTGCATTGTCTCCAGCCAAGACGGTTAGATAGATTGTGCAAGCCCAGGCAAGCTGTGGGGATTACAGATAGTGTGACATGAACTCAAGATCCCGGTTAAGGCTGTCCTCCTGTGCGGAACTTGGCTATCATTTTCTGTTCAGCGACTCTGCGTTGCTGTACGTCATGTGTAAGCAACTTCTTACTGTGCTTACCCCAGTCCAACCCCCGGTACCTACATATCATGTGTAGGTACAGTCACAGTGCTGTTAAGGTAGGATTCAAGGATTTTGACCCAGCAACAATGAAGGAATGGTGGCTATATATTTCCAAGTTAAGATAGTGAAAGATAGTGAGTGACCTGGAGGGAAACTTCCAGGTGGTAGTGTTCCCAGTTATCGTCATCTTCTAGATGATGATGATCAGGAGTTTAGTTTCTATGAATAAGGAATCTTGGTGAGTTCCTGCAGTGCCTCTTATAGATGGTACACATAGCTACCATTGTTCATTGGTGGTGGAGGGATTAAATGGTTGTTGAATGTTTGTGAAAGGGGCAGTGATCAAGCAGGCTACTTTTATCCTGGATGGTGTCAAGCTGTTTTGAGTGTTGTTAGAGCATTACTTATCCAGGCAAGTGGAGAGTGTTGCATTAGACTCCTGATTTGTGCTTTGTAGATTGTGATCAAGCTTTGGTGGAGGTGGTCAGGAGGTGAGTTATTCACCAAAAGGTTCCTGGCCTCTAACTTGCTCTTGTAGCCATAATATTTATATGGCTAATCCAGTTCACTTTCTGGACAATGGTAATCCACAGGATGTTGATAGTGGGGATTCAGTGATGATAATGCCTCTCTCTTCACCCTGAGGATCATTGTTTTTTTTCTCTCACCTTCAGCTTGGAACATGGCCTTGCATTTTAAAGCAGTTTGCTTTGTCGCAATTCAAATTGCAAATTTTCCAGTCAGTTGAAAGGTGAAAAATCATACTTTCAAAAATAAATGAGGATAACCTCATGATGTGAGCAATTACCTTTTTTAGCACTTGACATCCTTCATAAGATATATACATATATCTGCCAATAATACTTAGGTAGTCATGATGTGACACACCTCATGAAGGAACAGAGTTTTCAAAAGCTTGTGCATTTACTATCAAATAAACTGGCTGGATTTTAATCTGCTGTTGTGAGACCTCTTACTAACTAAACAAGTTGCAGTGCTTAAAGTATTGGTTGGTGCCTCTGGATTCAAGACAGTTTTGTGATGTGTGAAATAATTTGCAATTGTAATGATAGAAAAACTGGCAATGTTCAACATCATTATGACCGTAAACCCAACAGCAACTTCTGGGATTTGATTTTCAAGAACCTGACACTTGGATGGCTTCCGGATTCCAACTCCATGCTGCAGCTGCATTGCTAACACTATATCTTTAGATTCAAATCACCTAATTGGGTCAGCGGTGAGCTCAGAGGGTAATTCAGGGTGCTGAGCGCTTCCAGGAAATGGAGGTGGATTCCGGAATATAACCCATCAAAGGCCATTAATGGGACTAGCTGCTTCCTTGCAGAACAGACAAGGGAGGAGATCAGAGGGCCAACAAGATGGTGCAGGCATGTGGTCAATTAAAGGCCAGCAGACTTGCTCCAAGAGAACAATCCATTTTTACAAAAGGTTTCTGCAACAGAAACATGAGCTAATAGCTTCCCTATACTACAGCCAACATTAATGTGTACTGGATTATTTGGTTTTGCTGATATATCGTTGAAAGGTTACCCTCTGGCTCTCTCCAGCTGGTTAACGAGTACCTTGGCGAGTTTAATGGGCAGTTAAATGAAGACAAGTGGGTTTCCCCAAATCCAGTTCCCTTCCTGTACCACTTCCAACGAAAGGAGCAGCATGTGCATGGTATGGTGGCATAGTGGTGAGCATTGCTGGGACATGAGTTGGATTCCCAATTTTTTTATAGTTTATTTATTAGTGTCAGAAGTATGCTTATATTAACACTGCAATGAAGTTAGTATGAAAATCCACTAGTTGCCACACTCCAGCACCAATTCAGGTACACTGAGGGAGAACTTAGTATGGCCAGTGCATCTAACCTGCACATCTCTGGACGGTGGGAGGGAACTGGAGTATCCAGAGGAAACCCATGCAGACATGAGGAGAATATGACCAAGCTAAATTGCCCCTTATTGTCAGGGAGACTAGCTAGGGTAAATACACAGAGTTATGGGGATAGGGCATGGATGGGATTGTGGTTGGTGCAGACTTGATGGGCTGAATGGCCTCCTTCTGCACTACAGGTTTCGATGACTCTGTGATGAATTTAAAATGCAGTTATAAACTGGTTCAGTAATTTTTATACCCTGCTTTGCTATCCATGAGAATTCTTCAATGTGATTGAATCAATGCATGATGGCATTAATGTTAATTGATGCTGGAGATATCCTCTGGTTGGATAGAGGCAGATTGAAATTAAAATGTTCTTTGAGGTCAATATTGAGCATCGTGACCTTTCAGCTGACTGCAAAATCCAGGCCAATTCTGTCACAGAAATGAACAATTACTTTCATGCTCTACACTGATGCTGACAGGCCTGCTGAGTTTTTATTTCCCCCAGAATTTTCTATTTGTTTTTTGTTCCTGTCTCTGCAATATTCTGATTTTCCATTATTTATTTTAATGGTCGTGTACAATCTATCTACAGTCTCAGTTCCTAATCAGTGTAATTAACAGAAGATCTGCAGAAGATGCAACTTAGAATCCATAAAGTGCAGAAGGAGGCCATTCAGCCCATTGAGCCTGCACTGACAAGACTCCCACCCAGGTCCTATTCCCATCACCTCTCGTATCTACCTCGCTAATCCTCCCGACACTAATGGTCAATTTAACGTGGCCAATCAAACTAACCCACGCAACTTTTGAGTGTGAGAGGAAACCGGAGCACCCGGAGGAAACCCATGCAGACACGAGGAGAATATGCAAACTCCACACAGACAGACACCCAAGGCTGGATTTGAACCTGGATCCTTGGCACTGCAAGGCAGCAGTGCTAACCACTGTGCTATCATGCCACCCAATACCTCTTGTTTTAGGAGCAGTGTAACTTAAAAGTTTATTTATTAGTCACATTAACACTGCAATGAAGTTGCTGTGAAATTCCCCTAGTCGTCACAGTCTGGCACCTGTTCAAGTCAAAGCACCTAACCAGCACGTCTTTCAGAATGTGGGAGGAAACTGCAACAGCCAGGGGAAACCCATACAGACATGGGGAGAATGTGCAAACTCCACATAGACAGTGACCCCAGCCGAGAGTCAAATCCAGGTGCTGTGAAGCAGCAGTGCTAACCATATGCTACCATGCCGCCCTTAACTTAACTGGTATATTGTGTTATATTCATTTAATTTACAGTTTATGATGATGAAATTGCCAATGCTGTGGAATATTTTCTGCTCATATTTTTTAAACTTATTCATGGGATGTGGGTGCTGCTGGCTGGGCATTCACTGCCCATCCCTGACGCTATTTAAGAGTAAACTATATTGAGGTGGGTCTGGAGTCACACATAGGACAGACCAAGTAAGGATGGCATATTTCCTTTTCTAAGGCACATTGGTGAAGCAGTTGGGTTTTTAATGATGATCAACAATGATTTCACCATTGTCACTGTTAAACTTTTTATTCCAGATTTTTACTGAATTCAAATTTCACCATCTGCCGTAGTGGGATTCGAACCCCAGTTTCCAAAGCATTACCCTGTCTCCAGGGTCTCCAGATTACTAGTCCAGTGACAATACCTCTACACCACTGCCTCCCCTGATTGTTAGATGGATCTCAGAAAACCTACCGTACGCATTACTGTTTAACAGTTTTGACTATCATTACATACTACTGAAACTTATCAATATTTAGCAATATTGATATCCCACTGTAAGCCAATCTGGTGAATTCTCTGAGTACCAAAGCCTGAAAGGAACAGTGATATGAAAACAAAAATTCTCCTGAGGTTATCTGGAATTCACTGAAGGCAAGAATGCAGCCTTGCTTATACCAGTGCAGCTATTGGGGTCATAGCTGCCTCTGAGAACAATGCTGTGCTACAAATACATTCATTTTTTGCTCTGAATCAGTATTTTCCCAGATTCTGCACTGCAGGATTTCCCAGGTTATATGGATTGACCTTGCTAAATTGCCCCTTAGTGCCTAAAGATGGCTAGATTTGATGGGTTAGCCATTGGAAACGTTTGGAGTTATGGGAATAGGGCAGGATGGAGATGTTAAAGGATCGGTACAGACTCAGCGGGCCGAATGATCTCTGCTGCATTGTCAGGAACTCTATGATTCAATTCACCTGCAAAAGAATGTACAAACTATTTTTGTCCAATGATTTTGCCTCAAGAAAAGTTATTTCATCAACCTTAATTATTAAATAATTTTGTGTCACATTATATTGTAGAAGAAAGATATAATTGTTTACATTTTGATTTAAACAATGCAGAATGTCCCAGGGAATGGGTAATTCCTGCAGTTTCTGGTAGCAAACTGAGAAATGCCAAGTATGCCACACATTTTAGAGGATGTGAAAATGTTTTGCAGAGTAACTGTTAAAAAGCCTCTCTGATCAAGAATACTGTAGCCATCAATGCAGACACGCTGCAGATATTTGATTTTAACACAGCAATGATGGTTTCAATAAGCCAAAAACAAACTAACCCTGTTATACAGTCTAACACAGAACAGATAGCTGTCACAAACCTTGTATGCCTTTGGATAGCTGAGAACCTTTCTGCAAAACCAAATGAGAAGCTCTAAGGGTTTCACCGTACATTTAACAATCAAGTGCGAGGTGAAGATTTTTTTACGCTCAAACGGGAAAGTATTTTAATCAACTTTCTCAAAGAACTTAAGTCAAATAAACATTGTTATGCAAGTCTGACAGACATATGACAATTTATTTTCAATTAGTGAGGGCAGTTCCTTTACACATTGTTCTCTTAAGAAAGGTCAATCTGCAACTTTAAACATTACAGCAGTCCTTCCCGAATCATTTCCTTTCAGAAATAATGCTGTCACATCATAGATTGATGAGCACAGATGGGAATGTAGGAACAGAATAGATTATTCTGTGCCTCAAGTCCTTTCTACCACTCACGTAGTTCATGGCTTATCTATATCTTAATTATATTGATTTAATTTAGTTCCTTAACCCATGCCATCGGAAAATCTATCAAACACAGCGTTGAAAGATTTGACTGAATACCCTCTCCAAAACCCACATTCTCCTCCCTCCTCCCATCAGCCTTTCTGGAAAAGCGAGTTCCAAATTGAATTGATTTGTTATTGTCATCTGTATTGGAATACAGTGAAAAGTTTTGTTTTTTGCGTGCTAAAATAGGCAAAACATAGAATACATAGGGGAGAAAGAAAGAAGACGGTGCAGGATATAGTTAAAAGAGGTAGATACAGTTTTAAGAACATGGAACAAGAGTGAAAGATGGAATGAAAGAATATGCTGGGAACTGCTCACAAGTCGTCACAATGTTCTGGCACTATCTTGATTTCCCCCACCTTTTGTTCAAAGAACCCTTTCATGACTTTTCCTCTGAATGGATTAACTTTAATTTAAAGGTTGTGCTAGATTCCCTCACCAGAGGAAATAGGTTCATTTACCCTGTCAATTCCTTTAATCACCTTAAACACCCCCATGCAATTGCCTCTTCATCTTCTACACATGAGGGAATACAACATGTCACATATACTCATAATTTAACTTTTTAGCTTCGGGTAGGGAGCTTGAGGATAGGAGAAAATGGGGCAAATTTTATCATCCTGTCCTGTCATGGGAATCAGAGCAGATGAGGGGCAGACTCTGGAGAGGTCCATTGACATTGGGTGGGATTTTCCAGTTTTGGGGTGAGTGCAGCTGGAAAATCCTGCCCAATATGTTGCCCCACTATAGTAGGATTTTCAGTGTGTGTAAGAGTAAATGTATTGTATCAGATGCTAAACCATAATGCAAAGTTAGATTTGGATCAATATATGGGATTCTAGATTTTTTATCCAAAGGAATGCTATTATTTTTGAATGTGCTCTACTTCATCAATAAAGTCAGAATATCCCAAATATTACAAACATATAGACATTTTTCAATGGCAAAATACTGTCTGTTCTGAACCTGCTAGAATTCTCTGCAGATTTTTTAAAAATCTGCATGGCTGGATCTGTTTCAATGATTTTCACTTCAGCATCTGAATTCATTCTTTCAAAACATGAGTCTCACTGACAGCAGAGATAACTTTCCCAGTTTTATCCTGCCTGCAATGCTTTCACTAATCTCATTCAGGAGAGTGGAAGGCAAGAGTCAATTGATCTCAGTACCCCCAGCCTAGATAAAAGGAAGATCAGCTTAGTTTCTCGAACATGATGCAGGCACTGCCTGAAAGAATGATGGACATTCAACAATAAATTTAAAAAGAAACACTTAGAAAGAAGAAAAAAAATACAAACTCCAGGGAAAAGATAGGAAGGAGAATGGGTCTAATTGGAATAGTTTTTTTAGTGGTTAATGATGCTACCTCACAGCGCCAGGAACCAGGTTCAATTCTGGTCTTAGGTGACTATCTATGTGGAGTTTGCACATTCTCCCCATGTCTGTGTGGGTTTCCTCCAGGTGCTCCAGCTTTCTCCACAGTCCAAAGATATGTCAGTTAGTTTGATTGACCATGCTAAATTGATCTTTAATATCAGGGGTATTAGCAGGGCAAATACCTGGGTTTATGGGCTTAGTGTCTGGGTAGGATTGTTGTCAATGCAGGCTCAATAGGCCGAATGGCTTTCTTTTGCACTGTTGGGATTCTATGAAGTGCCAGCATAGGGATAATAAAAGTTCCATGAAGGGCCAGCTTAAGCATAATGGACCAATAGCCTGTTTCTATGCTGTATTATTCAATGTTTCCATAATGGCCTCCCAAAAGATGTTGGACAGAATTTATGTTGAAATCACACAATTGAGCCAGCTGTGAATCTTTCATGTTCAAACAGCCTGTTGGCGCAAGACTCAAATATGAAACACAAATACTTGGTGACTGCGCTGGATGAGTAACGCCCCTGCTTCAGGATCCCAATATGATACAATATCCTCAAGAAAGTGAAGGGAAATATTGCAAAAGAAAAATCATATTTCATTTCAGGGCATTGAATTTTTAACTGACATTTTGTAAGATGTTATTAAGTCCCCTCCTTGAATTTCAGAATGTAGTTTTAACATTCGTGCAATTGGTTTTAAGATCTTTGAACTATTGTCTGTATAACATTGAATTTCCAGATCCTCAGATGCACAACATCACCATAAATGCAGGCAAGATAGAGTACTCAACTTATTCTAGTACATCCATTCAGAAAAACTACACAGTTCCATCTACTGTGACTTCCGACTTCTTTTGAAATAATGCGTGGACTTCAGCTCTATTCCTCTACCCAATGGTTCACATTTTATGTAATGATGAACTCCCTGACATTAGTTTTAAATTTGTCTTTAAGTTGTTTGAGTTAGTGTATCCTTTAACTGAAGACATTTTCAAGGTTTATTCTTTGCATATCACTTATCGTTTATTAGCCTTGAAATGTGAAGCTACATTTCTCTTTCCTTTGTCCTAACCTTTTTCCTCATATCTCAGTCCATCCATGCTAGCCTGTAGTCCGGGGGCTACTACAAGGTGATGATCAAAACTGAGGACAGTGTTCAAGATGTGGCCTTTAAGATCAATTTACAGTTTGAGTATGACTTCTTCTGATTTGAAAGTCTTTTGGTTATATAATTCGGCACAGTGGTTAGCAATGCTGCTCACAGCACCAGCAACTCAGGTTCAATCTGGCCTCAATTTCGGCCTCGGGTGACTGTGTGGAGTTTGCACGCTTCCCCCTATGTCTGCATGGGTTTTCTCCGGTGTTCCAGTTTCCTCCCAAAGATGTGTGTGTTAGGTGGACTGGCTGTGCTGAATTGCTCTTAAGTGTCAGGGACATTAGTGGGGTTACTTTGGGAATAGGCTTGGGATCTTTTGAATCCTTTGTTCACGTCAAATGAATTCTTAGCTATTTAGAAACAATTCCTGAAGTATCTGCATTAGATATTCCACATTGCAATTCAATCTACCATTGGTGCAATAAGATACATATATTTTGTCTGATTTATACATGGAATTGTAACATTGGTAATTGCAAATGATTCCAGGCTTGAATGGCATTGATAGAATCCAACTTTTCACAAGCAATTTTATTAAAAGGTATGGAAAGAGTATAAATTCAATTACTGATCTGATTTGCTATAAACTTCCAATTTTCAATTGAGGACAGATGAACTCATGGTGTGGTGCCATATTCATCCTGAAAGTCACAATGTAGTCAAGACTATGGATAAAATGCAAACTGTTCTGAGCATCTGCAGTGTTTTGTAAAAAAATAGTTTAATTAAAAGTCAATAGAGCTGATGATTGAATGGAAGCAACAATACTGAATGTGGACATGTGCTTTCATCACAGTTTAAATACCTCAGGCTGCTTCAGTAACCGTATGGCACGAAAGTGGTTATTAGGTTTAATATCACTCAGTGGAATGTTGTTTTTAAAGCATCATTGGCTGATATGTATCCTTTTATATAAAAAAGTCTCTTCTTTCCTCTTGAAAAATATTTTTAAAATTGAAGTACCATTTGCCAACATTCCTTTCATGATCCTTGAGAAAATAGGGACAACTGCAAACTAATGCAAAGAAAACATCCATCAGGCCAAAGACTTACATAACACATTTGAAGAATGAAACAAGGCCACTATGAAAAGGAATAGACTCACATTTCAATTGTCCACATCTTGTTTTTTCCTATTGCTGTTATGCGTGAGTATGTCATATTTTTCAAGGCAAAGAATGTAGTATTCGGGAATTTAATAATTATCTGCTTTCGTTCCCATCAACAATCTTGCAATCTTGGGAATGGCTAAATCACTAGTGAGCTACCATCCTCAGAATATTTGGCATACACCTTCGTACGTGAAGTGCAAGATTAAATTGCAAAAATTATATTATAGTGTTTATTTTGTAATATGTTTGTGGAGCACTTTGCAACGTGTTAGAGGTTTTATACTAATATAAGATGCTGCTGATATGTTCATCTTTACATTAAAGTTATTGGCCCTGAAATTCAATGGGGCTTTCTAAGGTGTCCTGCCACAAGTACAGCAGGAGGCCAGCAGAATTTCAAGAGGAATTATGTAAACAGCTGGAGGCACCATTTGCCTGATGGCTTCATTGCTCTCTGGCTAGAGTGATAGTAGAAGAGTGCGAAACGTACCTTGAATACTGGGGGTCATTGAATCCATTGTGGACATCAAGTCTGTATATTTTGTCAAATGGTCATTGCTTGATCTAAGTTTCATTGCAAGACATTGTATTTTTCTCCTAATTACTATTATTTTGACAGTTTATTTTATTAGTGTCACAACTGGGCTTATATTAGCACTGCAATGAAGTTACTATGAAATTCCCTACATGCCTGTTCAGGTACACTGAAGGAGAATTTAGCACGGTCAATGCACCTAACCAGCACATCTTTCAATCTGAGAGGAAACCGGAGCAGCCGAAGGAAACCCATGTACACATGGGGAGAATGTGCAGACTCTGCACAAGCGGTGACCCAAACTAGGAACTGAACCAGAGTCCATAACGTTGTGAGGCAGCAGTGCTAACCACTGTGCCTCTTATTATGTAACTATCTTTCTTTGAATTTCTCCAATCACTTAGAACCAAACAAAATGCATCCCATGAAGGCCATTTGGACGATCGTGTAAAACAGGGGTTATTGATTTCACTGAGTACTATTCATCTTCCCCAATTGCTATTGACTTTAGCGGAGAAATGGACAGAAAGGAAGAGAGCGATGGCTCAGTTATGAGGGAAGCAAAAACAGAGTGGGAGACAGATCATACCTTAATGGAATAGAGAGAGGAAGTCTAACGAGGAAAGGAAGATCTTTTCGCAAGAGATGAGAGTTCCTATTGAACTAGTTACAAGCAGGAGTAGACAGGGTCTAATTTCTCCTCTCACAATCCATTTGTTTTGATTCTGATTTCTCTCTTTATAAGCAGTGCAGTATTTCCCAACCCCTCCATTTGGGTGTGACCCTCTTTTTATAAATAACTCCACAGCAAACTTGAAACAGAGTGAACATGGAGTGTTAGTTTATCTGCATGAATCCGCGTGGCTATGTGGCCCTGGGTGCAACTATCCAATAAAAGGGTAGAGAAAGCAAACTTTGGAGTGCAAAGATCACAGAGCAAAAACTTAATTGGGTGGATTTTTTTTTTCCGTTTTTTACAAAGAGGCAAGAAAACCAAGATGCAGCTCGGCAGCTACATAGCTGGCTTAACCCGTTACATTGTGCAGCATTCTGTGCAAACAAAATGGAGGCCAGGCCCATGTCATTAGACTGGCAAGATGGAGCTGGAGACAGCTGTTAACAGCAGGAATTCCAAGATCGTGTATGTCCCAAAGATTAACTCAAAAATAATAGGAACATTCCCTCCCCAGGCACATGGAAAGCCACCCCTCTCCTCCATGTGTATGTAAGGAGGATCACCCCTGCCTTGGAGTTCCCCAGACAGTCCCCCCCAGTAGTGTGCCCTGCCAAATGCCTCCTCACCGGGGGATATACTTAACTGTGCACCCCCAATAGGTTCCTTTCACCTGGCTTCTGGTTTCAAAAACTTGTTGTAAACTTCACCAACACAACGTCATGTCAGCAATGGAGGGAAGAGAGATTCTTTAATGACTTCACAAGTTACTTAAATGATGTTCCCAACCGTTCCACGTGGGATCCTTGTTACATCACTACTGGGGTTGGAGAAATTCTGAAAACGAGAGGTAGCCAACCAAGATTCTTATTTTCTGATTCTCATGGGACTTTGTGCCCATGGCTAATGCAGGCACAAAACCCTATAATGAAAAGCTTAATCAGTTGGGAAAATGAAATTCAGAACCTTTACTTGTATTATCTGAACTTAACAGACAACCTGAACTCGTCCAAAAAATAAATGCCTCATCTGTTCAGTCTCTCGTCTCACACAGCAACTTCTGTTCTATTCCCCCGTTAGTCCTGAATTTATGTAAATAGCGGCTACTTTCCAATGAGTGACCATCTATTTGAGATAGCCAAGGAGGTGCGGCTGCAGAACTCACTTATCCTGAGTAAAGCTAACTTTATCATTTTGTTAACTGGGCACTCAGAATTACATTCACTTGAAATCCATAATCTCACTGATTTGCATATTTTTTGTGAGACGTTCTCAGCTTTGTAGGCTCTGGCTTAATGCAAAGGATCACAGAATCATAGGAGCCTTATAGTGCAGAAAGAAGCCATTTGGCCCATCAAACCTGCAATGTCAACAATTCCATTCAGGTCCTATTCCTATAACCCCAAGCGTTCACCCTGTTGATCTCCCTGACATTAAGGGGCAATTTAGCATGGCCATCTTTGGGTTGTGGGAGGAAACTGGAGCACCTGGAGGAAACCCACACACACACATGGGGAAAATGTGCAAACTCCAAGCAGACAATCACCCAAGGTTGGAATCGAACCCGGATCCCTGGCACTGTGAGGCAGCAGTGCTAACCATCTGCTACCGTGCTGCACTATTTGCACTGTTTACATTGCACTGCATGATTTGCAGGTATAATGAAAATTGCATATTGCTATACTTTGATGAATTAGTACATAGGAGATTTGGTGTCAAATGGGTAATTCCAAGTCAGGAAGAGCCAGGAAGCTGTTATGGAACGGGAATGAAGGTCAGGTGCTGCAATAAGTTGGGAGGGCAAAGGCTCCACAGGGAGTTGAGTGGAGTGTTGCGCCCTGTCACTTCAGCAGCTAGTTTATGGATCAGGCTGGTTGTATGTTCTTGAAGTGGGTGGGAAGTTGGCTTGCCTGCGATGACTATCACTCATAATATATAACAGAATGACTTGAACATAAGCTTATATGCATTTCCTATGTGCTCGTTACGGGAAGGCTCAGGCGAGGGGCCTGGCGGACACCCACTCGCTTAGAAAATGGAGCGTGACAAAAGCACTGAGAGTAGGAAAAATAGAGCAAAGAGGAGCAGAACGTGACTGCAACAGATGGGGAATTTTGCACTCTCAGGTACCAGAGTATAACTTCTACCAATTATTAAAATAATTTTCTAACATTTTGCACATGGCTTGGAAACATTCCTCGCTACCCTACAAAGAAGCATCGTTACTTGCAGCATATGTCAAGGTAGTTATTGGGCCAGGTTAATAAAAGCATCTGAAACATTGCATTAAATGCGCAGCATGATTTCAGGATTTTATTGCAGTAAGTTTAATGGCTGGAATCTCACCACATGTGTTTTATATGAAATCTGTCAACAGGAGTGAAAAATTAATTAGAGCCTTGGTGCAACTGGACAAGGTCAGTGACTTAAGGAAAACAAGAGTGAAGGGCTTCTTTCGTCTGACTGAATCCTGCGTAACTGGCGGCAATTTAATTATTTGCGAGTTTGATTTGAAATGCCTCGGAGAGAGAACATTACAACCTTCTTCGGAGATACAAATTCTTGTCCAAGTATGAGCAGAATGTCTCCCATATGGTGCTAATCACACCGCTGGTGGGGTTATTTCAGGTTGCTTACATTATTCATTTTCTGCATAGCCTTTGTTTTTCTCCCTAAACAAAGTGAAACATGCATACATTAGTGAGAGAAGCTCGGTCAATGATGATGTAGCTCGGCACTGCTGGAGGATGAACATTTTTCTGTGGCATCCCCTTCCCTTCATTTCAACATGTGAAAGGAACATCTACAAAGAAGGGCAAGTGAAGGTCATCAGACCCATCCACACTCAAGCCTATTTAAAATCAATGGGTTAATATTTCTCATGTAAGTGGAGAGGAAACTGACATATGAACATGTCCAGCCAAATTTCAATTGTCATGTGAACGTTAAATAAGGTATTTGGAATCACTGCAAAATCATTACTTGGCGAGTCCATGAACAACTATTGGAAGTTGCAAAGGAAGGAAGTTCTTTAAAATGATATTAAAATCATTATTGCAGTCTGAGGTCCTGGGTAATCTGATGGGAATGGACAGGATATCTATGTCTAAGCTCCCTGCTAGTCTTGTAGCAGAGAATGCAAATGATTTCCTGTCCTTTCTGTGCAGGAGCTGCATCTAAATTCACCAATTGTCTAGTTTTGAGTTTTTAGGGCAGCGTGGCAGCACAGTAGTTAGCACTGCTGCCTCACAGCACCAGGGACCTGGGTTCAATTCCCAGCTTGGGTCACTGTTTGTGTGGAGTCTGCATGTTCTCCCCATGTCTGTGTGAGTGTCCTCCGGGTGCTCTGGTTTTCTCCCACAGTACAAAGATGTTCAGGTTAGGTGGACTGGCCATGCTAAATTGTCCCTTGATGTCCAAAAATGTAGGTGTTGGATAGATTAGCCATGGTAAATGTTTGAGGTTATGGAGATGGGACAGAATATAGATCTCAGTAAAGTAGTCTGTCAGAGAGTCAGTGCAGACTCAATGGGCCAAATGGCCTCTTTGCATGTAGGGATTTTATGATTCTATAAGAGCAAGTCTCATTTTGCTTCTCTTAAGTCCAGATTCATGCAACACTGCTTGTATGGTTCTGGGGCAAAGTTATTTTACACAAGAATGAAAGTTGCAGTGTAAATGCAAACTATATCATACACACATTATTAACCATGCATAAGCAGTATTGTACTTCATCAGAATGAAGCCCATTTAGGAACAAAAATATATTGATTCCATTAACACCAGTAAACATCATATTGGTGCGAATTTTTATGGCATGTTTAATGAATTTACAGTCCTCAAAAAATAGAATTAGACAATAAGATTCATATGAGCAATATAGTTTAATTGATTTTCAATGCATTATTTGTCTTATCCGGACCCTACATCTAATTTATCTTTATTCTTTCGCCTCCCTCTGGGTCCAACATCATGCAGCAATCTGCAAAATGCTGAATATGTGACTATACCTCGGACACTTTTGATGAGGCCAATAGGAGGTCTAAAAGTTGTATGTGATGAGTTAGCTGATGGGCAGAATGGCCTCCTTCTGCACTGGAAAGTTTCTGTAACATTTTAGTTGTCTCTCCCTTTTTATATAAATACATGGGCCTGAAAATACAGCTGTGTAATGCCAATTGTCCAACATTTAAAATGTTCCTCAACTTCCAGTGTGGCAGGCCAGAAGCGAATGTTCAGTAAGAACTAAAATTGTGCCATCTACATAATTTCTTTATCCTATAACATATAGGATAAAGAAATCATTGTGCAGTGTCTATGTCCAAAACAGACATTTTTATGTACTCTTTCACGGGATGTAACTGATGTTGGAGAGTCCAGCATTTGTTGGCCATTTCTAATTGCCCTTCAGAAAGTGCTTGTGAGCTACTTTTCTGAACTGCTGCAGTCCATGTGGTGTTAGCTACTCCCACAGTGCTGTTAGGGAGGGAATTCCAGGATTTTGACCCTATGACAGTGATAGAGTGGTAACATTGTTCCAAAGTCAGGATAGTATGTAGCTCGGAGAGGGAATTAATTTGTATGTGTTCATGCCCTCATGCATCTGCTATCCTTGTCCTTCTAGGCAATAGAGGTCCCAAGTTTAGAAGATGCTCTCTCAGGAGCCTTGTGAGTTCCTGCAATGCACCTTGTTCATAATACTGTGTACTGGTGGTGGAGGGAGGGAATATTTAAAGTGTGGATAAGGTGCTGATGAAGCAGGCTGTTTTGCCCTACATGGTGTCAAGATTCTTGCATGTTGTTGGAACTGTACTCATCCAGGTGATTAGAGAATATTCCATCACATTCCTGACTTGTGCCTTGTAAATGGCGAACATGCTTTGGAGAGTCAAGAGTTGCTCACTGCAAAATTTCCAGTCTTTGACCTGCTCTTGTAGCCAGCATATTCATATGACTTGTCCATTTCAATTTCTAGGTCAAAGATAACCTCAGGATGTTGAGGATGGATGATTACATCTGGTCAATTTTAGGTGGAAATAGTTAAATCTCACTCGTTGGAACTGGTTATTGTCTGTTCCTTGTGTGTGCAAAGGTTACTTGTCACTAAGCATTTGTACATGTAAACAGAGACAGAGGGGACTATCTTATTGGCTCATCCCGCCAGTCAATCAGCATGATGAGCCAGTAAGATCAGGTAAAAGGCAAACAAAATTGAGCCCGTTTTCTTGCCTTTCGCGATGTTAGCAGAACTCAATTGCCAGCGAAATTGGTGTTGTGCCCATAAAGGCCAGGGTGGCAATCAGGGCGCAGGGGATGAGATAGAGCAAATGTCTGTGGCAGCAACTGGTGCGGGGGCGGGGGGGTGACATCTGTATATAGTGCATTAGGACATCAGGGCGTCAATGCCTCGGTGCCCCCAGAGCTCAGTAGCCGGCTTTCTGGCAAGAATAAGTTCTGCCCTTCTCCTTGCTGGGAAGAATCACAATGAGGTCCTTTCTTCTAAGTGCCGCTCTCTTGTGGGTGTGATTCTCTCCGGCTTTCACACTCATTTGGCACTTAGAATTTTTTTTGGTAAGATTGTCCTCTGAATGTCTCTGAGATCCCCACTGAAAAATTTGTTTGCTTGTGGGTGGTCAGAGCCTGTGAGCTGCCTACTGCTATCTGCAGTTTCCCATCTTAGTAGAGTAATGAGGGGCATCTCAGACCTCTCCAATCAAGCACAGATCTACTCCTATATACTTGAATTTCTACATCCCTGGTTTCCGTTCAAACCTGTTGCTAATTTTCTGACAAGCATTAAAATAAGCAACACAAACGTGAGTCTGTGAAGGAGAAATCCTATTTAGAACATAGAACATAGAACATAGAACATTACAGCACAGAACAGGCCCTTCGGCCTTCGATGTTGCGCCGACCAATATAAAAAGCAATGCCCCTCCAAACTAAATCATTCCCTTCTCTTCCATATACTTATCAACTAACCTCTTAAACGCCACCAAACTTGGCGCATCTACAACCGCTGCAGGCAGGGCATTCCACTCCCGAACCACTATTAAACCACTATTTAATTTTTCACTCACACAAACCACAGGAAAATCTATCGATAGGATGCACAAATTCATGCCCCACCAAAACATAACACAACAAATTCTACCAAGTCTATTAATCCATTCCATTGGCTTAGTTTAGCTGGAAAGCACATCTGAAGTGGTTTAGTAATTCAAGTAGCCAAGTACTTCACTGCCACCCAGAAGATCGCGATATCAAATCACGCAGCTGCCTAAACTACTTGGCCAGTCAAGCGGCTTTTGTCTGTTATCAAACCATCAGATTAAGCACAACATGAAAGCGGTGCATTCCATCTGAAGGAGTGGAAAACCTGGCATCATCTAGCTCCTTCCAACTTCAACAGTTCCTCTTGCCAACTCGTTACTGTATGGTCTTGACAGTAATCTTGGAGCAGTTCTGTCTAGTGTTACAGGCCAACAAAGGAATCAACAGTGGGCCGAAAATAAAGTGGAGCAAAAATGCAAAGCTCAACAGAGTAGCTTTTTTCAGGCCCAAAAAGAGGTACGTGCATAACAGACAAGGAGCTGTGTGAAATTAGCCAGGGCAGCACTAAGCTGATTGCACACACTTTGCCTGTGATCAGGGCATAACGTTAGTTATTGCAGCTCTCTCTGGAGTTGTAAGGGGCAATTTGCCCATTCTGCTGCGCTGATTCTTTAGCACAGTGGTACGAGAGATCTCAGTGGTGCTGATTTGCGCAATCCACGCTGGGCACCCGGGCATGTTATCCAATGCAGGTTTCCAGCATCTTCAGCTCTGCACTGGAAATAGGGACAGAGCTGCATAAATTATGCAGCAGGTTATTTAAATGACATTAGCAGGCCCAGGACTGATGTTTCTGGGCCCGCTAGCCATTCCTCCCTCGTCAGGAGTGTTTCACTTCAGCGGGGTTTACTAAAGTAAAATTAAATTAAAAGCAAAGTTTATTTATTAGTCACAAGTAAGGCTTACACTAACACAGCAATGAAGTTACTGTGAAATTACTCTAAACACCATCCTCCAGCACCTGTTTGGGTTAATGTACCCGGAGGAAACCCACACAGACACAGGGAGAACGTGTAAACTCCACACAGACAGTGATCCAAGCCATGAATTGAACCTGGGTCCCTGGCACTGTGGAACAACAGTGCTAACCACTGTGCTACCGTGTTACCCCATGCCATTCCTATGGCTCCCCACATGGAGGAGTGGCCTGATCCCACTGGAGTGAAAGTGGAGCAACTGGAGCATCCCAGAAAATCAGACAGTGGAGAAGGGGAGGGAGCCTAGCGATTGGGCTTGTCCATTGGGGTGGGAAGGGATCAGCCTGTTGGAGGGATTAGGATTGCAGGGCAGCGGGGTCAGCATTGTGTAGAGTTAAGGGGGTTGGCACTGCTGGGTGATGGTGATGCTGAGGCTGGGCCCAGCATGTTTGGGAGACCATGGTGGGGTGAGAGGATCAGCAATGTAGGGGGTCGTGGGGCTGACCAGCAAACGGGAGGCTGGCAGACTGGGTCACTGCGCACACACCAATCTCAGCACTGACAGACTGGCGCATGCTCAGTGGCCCATTCAGCATCTGCTGCCAGCCTCCCAACTAGGAATGGGTCCTGCCCCCTTCTTATTTTTAGCATGATTCATGCTGGTGCACTCTGCAGTGCACAGAATGTGGGAGATTCTTCTCTGAACTGAATTTATTTGGGAGAATCGCCCCAGTGATGTTAAGCAGTGAACTAATCTAAACTTGGCTGAAAATCTCACACTGTAGAGCCTCCTGCACAATTCAGGATACCACCCCAGCAATGAGTGTTTGCTTATTATGTGAATCATGTGAATGGAATCAGCTGCCGTCGGTGGTGGTCGAGGCGAACTCACTGGGGTCTTTTAAAAGACTTCTGGATGAGTATATGGGATCCATGGGATTGGGGATTATAGATAGGTCTATGGCTGGGAAGGTTTTGATGTGTTTGGCACAACTTGTGGGCCGAAGGGCCTGTTTGTGCTGTAGTGTTCTACGTTCTATTATTGACAGAGATCCAGGGTAAAATCTCTGCCCATGTTCAATTCCACTGATGTATTTCTCATGTGTCTGTGATAGCAAACTGACTGTTTATCCATGAACACGTTCAGCCAACTTTCACACCCAACATAAAGTCCATACAACCAGAGTGGTCACTATCCAATATGACCTCTCGACAACACTTTGCCTTGGTCTATTATCATATCACTGGTTAGCTACTAAATATAATTACTTTCTTGAAGTTGAACAGTTAATATTAAAACTAATCGATTCATAAAATCTTCCAGGTTCATAAAACTTTAGCACTTGAAACTTTCTCAAACAGTGATTTTCATTTTGTTCCCTGTGGGAGACTCCTTTCTATGATCACAGAATCTCTACAGTGCAGAAGTGGCCATTTGGTTCCTCGAGTTTGCACCAGCCCTCTGACAGAATATCTTACTTAGGCCCTCTCCTCCATCCTTTCCCTTTAGTCCCATTCATTTATCGTGGCTAGTCCACTTAACCTATACATCTTGGGACACTAAGGGGCAATTTAACAGGGCCAATCCACCTAACCTGCACATCTGTGGACTGTGGGTGGAAACTGGAGCACCTGGAGGAAATACATGCAAACATGGGTAAAATGTGAAAACCCCACACAATCAAACACGGGTCAGTGGAGCTGTGAGGAACAGTGCCACCATGATATCTTATAATGTGATAAGTGCGTAATTGCAACTTCTCAAAGATATTGTCAGCTGCATAAGCAAAAATGTGTTTATGATTCAGCCACAGAAATAGTGTGTGACTAATCCGTGAATTACAGCAAACTATAGTAGTCAGGTCTCAGATAGATTGAACTCTAATTATCTGGGGACCTTGAGGGATCCCTTCACAACTGCTCAAGGGTATAGGATATATTTTGAGAATATACACTGTCAAAGGGAAGATAGAAGCATTATTTAAAATGTTGCATCACTAATAACTGCAAAATGATTTTAGACAGTGCCATTAGTGCAGTACAGCATCCCTAGTGGCTCCAGAGGTCAGTATTTAAGTAAAATTCAACAACAAGTCAAACAAGGAGATGGATGACATGTAGACTGGTCAAAGGTAAGCTTAAGGCAGGTCTTATAGTGGGAAGGGGTGGAGCTGCAGAGAGATTTAGGGAGGGAATTCCAGAGCTTAGGCTCTCGATGACTGAAGTCTCACCCACCAATGGTGCAGCAAATAGTGGAAGATCCACGTAAAATCAGAGATAGAGGAATCAGTTTTGATAAGTTTGTAAGATTGGATGAAGATACCGAGAAAGCAAGAGTTGAAGTTATGGAAAGATCAGAAGTTATTTTGATTAGGGCCAATTGCATCATGAAAAACTCTTATGGACGCCCTTAATGCCTATCTTGTGTGTTCATTTATGAAGTTTTTCCTCAGTGGCTCCAGCCAAGTTATAGATGGCTAGCTGAGTTCAAGCAGCCATGGACCAGCTAGCAGCTGCCACATCTCATTGGGCCTTGGCAACTTGGCCCAACCAATTGGGAGCTAGTCAAAAAGCCACGGGCTAAATGGCTGGCGGAGAAGGTGTCATTCTTCTCCCATTGAGCGAAAAACTGCTCTTCCTGGGCCCAGGCCTTCGGACTCCTCCAGTCCTATACACAGTCCAAGTGCCACACCATGTTTTGAGAGCTGATGACGACACTGGTACCCAAGGTCAATATGGCAGCCATCTTAATTTTTGATGGTCACCGTGAGAGTTATCAGAAGATGGTGACTATCATTGTTGTGTTGATGGAGCTGTAAACTCACAGTAGACAGGATGGTTTCCATGCTCTGCACAAAGCCTTGGCACAATTATTGAGCTGGATCCTTCCATGCTCTGTAAAATTGTGCACAAGCACACAGACTGGCTACCTAGTATATTCTCATCAGCCTTCTTCAGTAGCCTGGGTTACCAAAGCTAACATCCGAGTATTCTGCAGCAAAGCTGTTGGAAGGTTCTGCTCTGAAGCCTCTATGGCAATCGATCTCTCTGCTCTAGTTTCCCCACACTTGTGCCCAGTGATTTACCAATTGAAGACCATTCTCTAGCCTGGCCTCCAAAGTATGAACACTGTCAGTATTTGAGCTGTTGCTTGCAAAGATGAGATCACATGACACTGACTCATCAAGAAGGTTAGTCTCCTTTAGCTGAAGCATATGTCCATTCCTTCAGCTCCTGAAATGAAGGAGAGACACCAGAGTTAGTCTTTAATGTAAAAGGAGAGCAAAAAAAGAAATGGCTGCTAAAAGCATCAGCAGTTTGTCCTGAAATGTGTTTCTGGTGTGATAGAAGAAAGGAAAAATAGGATGTGTAAATAAACTTGATGTGCTATCCCCTTTAACTTTGCCTCTGCATGTATGATATGGTAATTGTAGGAGTGTGAAAGGTAGAAAGGGAGGGATATAGTATGTGTTGTGAGGCTGGAACTGTGGACAGAGAATAAGAATGTTACTATGTTACCTAGACCACTCTGGTGAGGCCATTAAGTTCCATTTGGCATTGGTGCCATGTGCTGGGACTCAAGTGATGCCTCTGTGATGTCTACACACTGGTGGCAGAGTTACTGCTTGGACAGCTTTCTGTCCTTAGGGGGTGAGGAAGGGGTAAAGAGCAACTTCTTCCTGCTAGTCTATGGCCACCAAAGGATCATCAGAGAACAAGCAAACAAAATCTAATGACGAGGCAACCAGTTCTCTCCTTACAGCTGTTTCGCTGTTGTTTGCAGACAGAGCACTTTTTCTTTAAGTGGTAACCGAGACATTGGTTTCCAAATGCTCGTTCATATCATTTCCTTAGCCCCTCAACCCCTCGCGTGTGTGTACAGCCAATAAACAGTGTTGGCACTATACGTGACTCATGATAATTCGTGCACTGCACAAATATATTGTCTGCCCGGACAACACGAACAGGCGAGGGGAGTGCATGCCCCTGCTCTTGTGCCCCCTTACCTGGGTATAATGAAATTGAATAACCTTTATATACTGCAAACTTCTCCAGTTTGGCTGGTTCTCTTCTCAAAGGATTTCCCTCAACATGTGATTTGAATGTAATATATGAGGCACGATTTTACCACCTTGATGCACCCTGCAAACAGTGCAGCAAGCCAGGAAAATGGCACATAATGCTAAATGGTGCCCATCACTGAATGGTTTGTTATATTCCCGGCTCCACTCCAATGGCACAAACCAATTTATGCCCCAAAAGGATGCAAAGCCAATTAGAACATAGAACATAGAACATAGAACATTACAGCACAGAACAGGCCCTTCGGCCTTCGATGTTGTGCCGACCAATATAAAAAGCAATGCCCCTCCAAACTAAACCATTCCCTTCTCTTCCATATATTTATCAACTAACCTCTTAAACGCCACCAAACTTGGCGCATCTACAACTGCTGCAGGCAGGGCATTCCACTCCCGAACCACCCTTTGGGTAAAGAACCTACCTCTGATATCCGTCCTATAACTATCACCCCTTAATTTAAAGCTGTGTCCCCTCGTGCTAGCTTTCTCCATCCTAGGAAAAAGGCTATCACTGTCCACCCTATCTAAACCTCTAATCATCTTATATGTTTCGATTAGGTCCCCTCTTAGCCGCCTCCTTTCTAACGAAAACAACCTCAAATCCCTCAGCCTCTCTTCATAAGACCTGCCCTCCATACCAGGCAACATCCTGGTAAACTCCTCTGTACCCTCTCCAATGCCTCCACATCTTTCTTATAATGCGGGGACCAGAACTGCACACAATACTCCAAGTGCGGCCGCACTAGAGTTTTGTACACTTGCAACATGACGTTGCGGCTCCGAAATTCAATCCCCCTACCAATAAAAGCCAAGACTCCATATGCCTTCTTAACAACCTTCTCGACTTGACTGCCTACTTTCAGGGATCTATGCACATACACACAAGATCCCTCTGTTCATCTAGACTACTAAGAATCCTACCATTAGCCCTATACTCTACACATTTATTATTTCTGCCATAGTGCATTACCTCACACTTTTCCACATTAAACTCCATTTGCCACCTCTCGGCCCAGCTCTGCAACTTGTCCAAGTCCCTCTGCAAACTATAACACCCCTCTTCACTATCTACCACTCCACCGACTTTAGTGTCATCTGCAAATTTACTAATCCATCCTTCAATACCCTCATCCAGATCATTTATAAAAATTACAAACAGCAGGGGCCCCAAAACAGACCCCTGAGGTACACCACTTGTCACCGAACTCCACGATGAATATCTCCCATCAACCACCACCCTCTGTCTTCTATCTGCTAGCCAATTCCTAACCCAATTAGCTAAATCACCCTCTATCCCATACATCTGCATTTTCTGCAGAAGTCTTCCATGGGCCACCTTATCAAACGCCTTACTAAAGTCCATATATACCACATCAACCGCCTTACCCCCATCCACCTCTTTGGTCACTTTTTCAAAAAACTCAATGAGGTTAGTAAGGCACGACCTACCCTTCACAAAACCATGCTGACTATCCCCAATCAATTCATTTCTCTCTAAATAACTATAAATCCTATCCCTAATAATTCTCTCCAATACTTTGCCCACAACAGAAGTAAGACTCACTGGCCTATAATTCCCTGGAAGGTCTCTCTTCCCCTTCTTGAACAATGGGACCACATTCGCTATCCTCCAGTCCTCCGGAACCACACCCGTAACCAACGACGACCTGAAGATCAGAGCCAGAGGCTCTGCAATCTCCTCTCTTGCCTCCCAGAGAATCCTAGGGTAAATCCCGTCCGGCCCAGGGGACTTATCCAACTTCAAACCCTCGAGAATATCTAGCACATCCTCCCTATCTACTTCGATACCTTCCAGTTTGCTACCCTGTACCTCAGTGTTCTCCATAACTACATTTACATCACCCTGCGTGAATACCGAAGAGAAATATTTATTCAGTGCCTCTCCAATCTCTTCAGGCTCCACGCACAACTTCCCACTGCTGTCTATGACTGGCCCTAATCTTGCCCTAACCAATCTTCTATTCTTAACATATCTAAAGAAAGCTTTAGGATTCTCCTTAATCCTATCAGCCAAAGTCTTCTCGTGTCCTCTCTTAGCTCTCCTCAATTCACTCTTTAGCTCCCTCCTGGCTAATCTATAGCTATCCATTGCACTAACCGAGCCATCAAGCCTCATCCTGACATAAGCCTCCTTTTTCCTTTTAACCAGCAAATCAACTTTTTTCGTACACCAAGGTTCTCTTACTCGACCATTTCCTCCTCGCCTGACAGGGACATACTTATCAAGGACTCGCAGCAGCTGCTCCTTGAATAAGCTCCACATTCCAGATGTTCCCAGTCCCTGTAGTTTCCTAGTCCAATCTATGCACCCTAATTCTCTCCTGATGGCCTCATAATTACCCTTCCCCCAGCTATAACTACTGCCCCCAGCTTCATGCCTATCCCTATCCATCACTAAGGTGAACGTAACCGAATTGTGGTCACTATCACCAAAATGTTCACTAACTTCCAAGCCTAACACCTGGTCTGGCTCATTGCCCAGCACCAAATCCAATGTAGCCTCACCTCTAGTTGGCCTATCTACATACTGAGTCAAAAAACCTTCCTGCACACTTTGTACGAAAACTGACCCCTCTAACGAGCTAGAGCTATAGCTATTCCAATCAATATTAGTAAAGTTAAAGTCCCCCATAACAATTACCCTATTACTTTCACTCCTGACCAGAATTGACTTTGCAATCCTTTCCTCAACCTCTCTAGAACTTTTAGGAGGTCTATAAAAGACTCCCAACAGGGTGACCTCTCCTTTCCTGTTTCTAATCTCAGCCCATACTACCTCAACAGACAAGTCCTCATCAAACTTCTTCTCTGTCACTGTGATACAGTCTTTGACTAATAATGCCACTCCTCCCCCCCTTCTACCTCCTTCTCTACTCCGACTAAAGCATTTGAACCCCGGAACCTGCAACATCCATTCTTGTCCCTGCTCTACCCAAGTCTCTGAAATGGCCACAACATCGAAGTTCCAGGTACTGGTCCAAGCTGCAAGTTCCTCCCCCTTATTGCGAATACTCCTTGCATTAAAGTATACGCATTTCAAACCATGCCCTACCCCACCCGTATGCTGCTGTGTTTTACAGCTTTCCTCTATGACCCCCTTACTCTCATCCCTCTTAGCACCCCAACTACTTAGGATCCCACCCCCCCCGAATCAGTTTAAAGCCCCCTGCATAGCCTTAGCAAATTTTCCCCCCAAGATATTAGTTCCCCTCTGGTTCAGGTGTAGACCATCTCTCTTGTAGAGGTCCCACCTATCCCAGAATGAGTCCCAATTGTTCAGGAACCTGAACCTCTCCCTCCTGCACCATCCCCGCAACCACGAGTTCAAACATTCCCTCTCTCTATTCTTCTCCAAACTATCCCTTGGCACAGGCAAGAGTCCAGAGATAACCACTCTGCCAGTTTTGGCCCTAAGCTTCCACCCCAACTCCATAAATTTCTGTTTAATATCCCCTTCCCTCGTCCTTCCTATATCATGTGTCCCTACATGAACTATGACTTGGGGTTGACTCCCCTCTCCCTTAAGAATCTTAAAAACCCGATCTGCGACATCCTGGACTCCAGCCCCTGGGAGGCAACACACCAGCCCTGAGTCACTTTTATTACTACTTACTCTCCTATCTGTCCCTCTAACTGTGGAGTCTCCAATTACTAGGCCCAATCTCTTATTCTCCCTACCCACCTGAGCATTCTCAGCAGGCTCACCCCCAGAGACCTGCTCCCTTTGGTCATCTCCAGTTGATTCTTCCTCAACTGTAGCTTCCAAGACAGAAAATTTGTTTCGGAGGGGAACAGCCCCAGGGGATTGTCTACCCGATTGCTTCTTACCCCTCCTCCTAATAGTTACCCACGAATCACTTTTAGGAGTGACTATCTCTTTGTCACTCCTGCCAATATCCTCCTCAACCTCTCGGATTATCCTGAGTTCCTCTAATTCCAGCTCTAGCTCCTTAACACGATCCTCAAGGAGCTGCAAATGGGCACACTTCCTGCAGGTATAATCAGCAGGAACACTACTGGTGTCCCTCACCTCGTACATACTACAGGAGTTGCAACGTACTGCCTGCACTGCCATCCCTGATACTTTAATTTACTTTAAGGAGAGAGAGAAAAAAAAAACTTCCCACACACTTTTATTATTAGGTTAAAGGAGGGAGGAGGGTGGGATACTCTACCTGTGTAGAGTATCGGGTTTCCTCTCTGGACCAATTTATAGAGACAGAGAAAACTACAACTACCGGCAGCCTCCTAGTGACGACTTCCGGTTTCTAGTTAGTTTAAATAAAAACGGCAAAAACTACCCCCGCTCACTATTTTAAACAAAGAGAAAAGTTGAAAAAGTACTTAACACACGAACTTCACGCTTTCCCAAATCGCTGCTAAATACTTAGCATATTTAGATGCTACTTTAAATATTAGCATATTTAAAGTAGCATCTAAATATGCAGAGCCCATTCAAAGCCCAAGGCATGGGATATTCCATAGGTATGGCGCCATAATGGAAAAAATTAGTACAGGTCTCCATAAGCATAGACCTAGGCAAACTAGTCACAAAGGCTATTGAACCTCCACGCCCCTGGGTGGTTGGGGGCATGGTCAAGCAGTGTCCATTGGGAGTGTCCACCTGTTGGTGTTCACCAGACAACCTGGTGTTGCCGTTGATGAGGGGTCGTGGGAAAAGGGATCCCAATGTCCGTGGTGGGTGGGGGCCTTCCAAAGTATTGAGAGATGGGGGCATCCCATGCCAAAGCGCTCTGATGCCAGGCTCACTGGCACGTTTAGGCTACACTCTGTACTTCATCACCAACTACTTCCTCCCTCCCATACCAGCACAGAGCTCTGCACTGTCCAAAAATGTGACGGAGCGTCAGACAGAGCATGTCTCATTATCCTCCCTGTTACGTCACTTGTGTTTTATTTGGGGGTGGGATGGGGTGGTTAATTCCACCCACAGTGTATTAAATTGATGATCGAAATGAATCCATTCGCTGCTTCCACTTCTCAGCACTGTCACTCTCTGTCTATGCTGCCTGCAATGTAATGGACTGGTGCATCTGTAGTTGAAATAATACTATCAGAAGAGGAATTGTTCCCAGAAGAACCTCGATGATCCCATGGAAGCTTTAGCAACCGGAAAAATGTGGAAGACCAATTAATGTGTTGTGAAACCTGTGGTTTTATGGATGTAAATGCCATATGCCAAAGCACACAAATACAGTTTAGTGTGCAAATTGTTGAGAAAAGAGAGTTTTCAACATAGCAGAGTATCCCATTCAAAGTTACTGCACCGTTAAATGTAGCAGTGGATACTGAAGTTAACCGTAATTAATTTTTCTTGTCTCTCCATAGGGTTGTGTTTTGTTTTGCAACAGCACTGATCCGGATGTGTAAAGGCTCTTCCAAGTATTTATAGTTTGAGCAATTATATTCAATGCATCTGAACAAAAAAGGTTAAGTTTTTCAATTTTTCTGTATTTCTTTTATGATCAATTTTTGGTTTTAACAGAAAGACATTTTTATCAGGATCTTGAGTCTGCATTCAAGCCTAAACCAAACAATAAGGATGGCTTACCACCAAACATTCACAAGCAGGGTTAACAGCTAGTCCAATGGTAGCTAAGGAACAGAAAACCTTAATGATAAAAGCACTATGCTGTGTTTGGTCTCTTCACTATAGAGTTCCACAATAGCGTGTTCTGCACCCACTGTTACTCCATTCATAAACAAAAGAGATACTTTGTTGAATATTGCAAACATTTCTGATAACATCAAAGCTGCTAGATGCCCTGGGATACTAGAATGAGGTGGAGATGCTGGCACTGGACTGGGGTGTGTACAGTAAGAAGTCTCACAACACCAGGTTAAAGTCCAATAGATTTATTTGGTATCATGAGCTTTCAGAGCGCTGTTCCTTCATCAAGTTTAGATGAGTTCAAAATGTTTTCAACAGATTTGGAGAAAACAAAGTAATAATACACTTCGAAGTGAGGTGAGGGTTACTGCCCTTGATATCAAGGTAGCATTTGACTGACTGTGGCATCAGAAGGCCCTGGCAAAACTGGAGTTAATGGGAATCTGGGGGAAAACTCTCCACTGGTTGGAGTCATACCTTACACAAGGGAAGATGGTGGTTGTTGTTGTTTTTGAGGGTCAAACATCTCAACTGTAGGACATCACTGCAGGAGTTCCTCAGGGTAGGTGTCTTGGCCCAATCATCTTCAGCTGTTTCATCAATAACCTTCCCTCCATCATAAGGTTAGAAGTGCGGATGTTCCCTTACAATTGCATAATGATCAGTACCGTTTGCAATTCTCTAGATGTCAAAGCAGTTCATGTCCAAATCACACCTAGGCTTGGGCTGACAAATGGCAAGTAACATTTGAGCCACACAAGTGCCAGCTCTAGCAAAAGAGAATTTAAGTTTTGTCCATTGGTGTTCAATGGCATTACCATCACTGAATTCTCTATAGCAAGATCCTAGAACTGACCATTGACCAGAAACTGAACTGGGCCAGCCATATAAATACCTTGGCCACAAGAGCAGGTCAGAAATTAGGAATCCCGTACTGAATCACTTCCTAGCTCCCAAAACTTGCCCACCACCTGCAAGGCATAAATCAGGAATGTGATGGAATATTCTCCACTTGCCTCCTGGATGAGTACAGCTCCAACAACTCTCAGGAAGCATGACACCATTCAGGGCAAAGCAACCCGCTGGTACCCCATCTACAATATATACTCCTTCCACCACCACCAAACAATGGCAGCAGTGTGAACCATCTACAAGATTGCAGGAACTCACCAAACTTTGGTAGAATTTTTTGAGGAGGTGACGAAAACGGTGGAAGAAGGGCAAGCCGTTGATGCCGTCTATATGGATTTTAGTAAGGCGTTTGACAAAGTCCCTCATGGGAGGTTAGTTGAGAAGGTCAAGGCTAATGGGATACAAGGACAGATAGCTAGATGGATAAGTAACTGGCTTGGTAATGGGAGACAGAGAGTAATAGTGGAAGGGTGTTTTTCTAGCTGGAGGTTGGTCACTAGTGGTGTGCCGCAGGGCTTGGTACCGGGACTCCTTCTATTTGTAATATATATAAATGACTTGGAAGAGGGAGTAAGTGGAGTAATCAGCAAGTTTGCAGACGAAACAAAGATGGCTACACTTGCGGATAGTGAGGAGCATTGTCAGCGATGCAGCAGGACATATTTAGGCTGGTAGCTTGGGCAGACAGATGGCAGATGGAATTCAATCCTGATAAATGTGAGGTGATGCATTTCGGGAGAAAGAATGTAGGGGGGGTGTATATGATAAAGGGTAGACCTATTAAGAATATAGAAATGCAGAGGGACCTGGGGGTGCAGGTGAACAAGTCTCTGAAGGTGGCAGAGCAAGTGGATAAGGTTGTGAAGAAAGCATATAGTATGTTAGCTTTTATAGGAAGGGGTATAGAGCTGGCCTTTAATGTTGCAGTTGTATAAAACATTGGTTAGACCTCATTTGGAATACTGCGTCCAGTTCTGGTCGCCTTACTACCGGAAGGATGTGGAGACTTTGGAGAGAGTGTAGAGGAGGTTTACCAGGATGCTGCCTGGTATGGAAGGTCTGAGTTACGAGGAGAGATTAGGCAAATTGGGACTGTTTTCCTTAGAAAGACGTAGACTTAGAGGAGATCTGATAGAGGTGTACAAGATTTTGAAGGGGATTGATAGAGGAAACAGGGTTAAGCTTTTTCCTAGGATGGACTCAAATAGCACGAGGGGTCACGGGCTTAGGGTGAGGGGGGTAATGTATAATTTGGATGCTAGAGGGAGTTTTTTCACACAGAGGGTGGTGGGGGTATGGAATGCGCTGCCAAGTAAAGTGGT
Source organism: Sphyrna mokarran (assembly GCA_024679065.1). Taxonomy (NCBI): domain Eukaryota; kingdom Metazoa; phylum Chordata; class Chondrichthyes; order Carcharhiniformes; family Carcharhinidae; genus Sphyrna; species Sphyrna mokarran. The sequence goes on along the minus strand of JAGIQG010000024.1, from coordinate 20,928,190 downwards.
GGAGGCAGGCACTCTGGAGTTATTTTAGAAATACTTAGATGGGCACATGAACAGAATGGGAATGGAGGGGTATAGAAAACTGATTTAAAATAGGGATCATGAGCCTTGGGAGTCCCTGGGAAGTGTGTAAATAGATGATGATGTACTTGTTTTTATCCTACAGGTGCTTTGGTGCACCTTGTTGTCTAACGAGGGGCATACACACGATGGGTTGTGAGAGGGCTGCTCTTGGATCTTTTTTGAGAGTATCCTAGTGCTTCACGTCGTTAGTGTACGCTTGACCTGGACCATTTGATGGGCAACACGACAGCTCAGTGACTATCACTGTGCTGTGCAGATACATGGATTTGGGCTTGTGTCTGTGGGAGTTTGCACATTCTCCCCATGCTTGCATGGGTTTTCTCTAGGTGCTCTGGTTTCCTCCTACATCCCAAAGATGTGCTCTTAGGCTAATTGGCAAAACAAATTCCCCCTAAATGGTCTCAAATTTGGTTTTTAATCCATAGATCTATAAACATGGACAGGGATCGCGGGTAGAGGTGGGAACATCAGGGTGGCGGCACGGGCTCATTGGGCCGAAGGGCCTGTTTCCCGTGCTGTTTTGTTCTTTGTTCTTTGTTCCTCAGACAGCACCTTCCAAACTCAGAATGACTACCACCATCTAAGACAATGGCGGCAGATAGCTGGGAACACCAGCACCGGGAAGTTTCACAAAAGTCACTCACCACGCTGAATGGGAAATATTCCGCCATTTCTGCACTGTCACTGGATTGAAATCCTGGAACTCCCTCCCTAACAGCACTGTGGGGATGCTTACATCACATGGATCTGGGGTGCAACAAGACGACTCACCATCACCTCCTTACGGGCAATTAGGAATAGGCAGTAAATTCTAGTCTAATCAATGATGCCCATGTTCCATGAATTTAAAAAACTCTGGCATTTTGAGCATGACAATTGAAAATGGATGAACATCCATTGCCAAAGGCAAAACATTAAAAAAATGTAGCTGGAATCATTACTCACTAAAAGTATTTGGAGAATGCAAGGTCAATAAAGTTCTGGGATACATCTGAAATACAGTTATTTTAACTCTCTTTAGACTATGAGGACAACAATTGCAGATTAGTTTTATTCATTTATGGAATGTGACTGCAAGGTAAGAATATGTTGTCCATGACTAATTGCCCATCAGTTGGGACACCTTCTTGAACCACCCACTGGGGGCTAAAATTCAGTCCTATGGATGAAGGGGCAGTAGCTATTCTTGATACACGTCTTCTGTGTTGTACCTAAAGTAATTCAAGTCCAGTAATGTTGAACACAAAATAGCCAAAATACATAATGATATCAGCTTTGTAAACATTTTTTAAGTTTATTTATTAGTGTCACAAGTAGGTTTACATTAACACTGCAAAGAAGTTACTTTGAAAATCCCCTAGTTATCACACTCTGGTGCTTGTTTGGGTACATTGAGGGAGAATTAAGTGTGGCCAGTGCACCTAACCAGCATATCTTTTCATCTGTGAGGGAAACAGGAGCACCTGGAGGAAACCCACGCAGACATGGGGAGAATGTGCAAACTCCATACAGACAGTGACCCAAACCGGGAACAGAACCCAGGTCCCTGGTGCTGTGTGGCAACAATACTAACCACTGTGCTACCGATCCAGAAAAACAAATTCAATGTACCACAGCGATGTGATTTAGTTCAAACTTGTGTAAGAGTACAGTCTTGTCAGTGACTTTCTGATTTAAAGTTCCACTAAGGAAATGTCTACTGTTCTAAGACAAAGGTGACTTAGTATTTTGGTTCATGAACAGCAAAAAGACATACTATGAAGCTACGGAGGGGGGAAAAAGAATTAAATCCATATTTGAATATATTTACATATATTTCAAATTGTTGATACTAACTAACCTTGACATTCAGATTTAGGAATTAACCTTGCTGGGAATAGCTTCAAACCAGCAAATGAGAAATTGAAAATCAAAATTTGATTTGAGTTGCTTGGAGTTTGGCACTAAGGGCTGTAAAAGACCCAAAAGCTTCATTGGCATAGGCATGACTAAATTGTGGTCTTTTGCATCAGTTGAATAATCTTGGGTTGGCCATGCTAAATTTTCCATTTATGTCAGGGGGACTAGCTAAGGTAAATGCATGGGGTTGTGGGGATACAGCCTGATTGGTATTGTGGTTGAAGACTCGATGGGCCAAATGGCCACCTTCTGCACCATCAGATTCTATGATTCTATGAAGTCCTAGCAGTGTACGGCATGATATATTAAATATCCCTCTGGCTCCTAAGTATAATAGTCCAAAACACTTCCTCCTCCTATTTTCAGGGTCAAAATCAATATATTGAATAATATAATTCACTCTTTATCATCACTATGGAGCTCCTTGCCATTCTTACTTTCCCTTCTGCTTAAAGAACATTAGAACCCAAATTCTGCATCATCTGATTTTCTGTTGATTTAACTCATGACCTCTTTTTGTGTCTGATCATTTTCTGCACTGTGGAGCTTCCATCTTCAAGTAAAAAGGGTGGCTTATTAGTTCTGTTCTGTAACGTGTCACGTCTTCGTCCTTCAGTCATGCTAAACTGTTAGTTTAGCTTTGGCATGATTCCTGTTTATACGTTATACACATTAGGACAATGAAAATCACCATTCACTGTAAGAAAAACTTAAAACATGATTGGAAACAGCAGCGTGTGGAACCTGTCCCACATGTAAAGCCATTAGTTGTTGGCTATGGGGCCTTCCTTGTTCCTCTAGACAGCCATTTCCTTTTGAATATCCTCCGTCTATTACACTATTGACCACAGCTTCTCATAGACTACACACAGCGTATTATGCACGCAACTTTCAAGCTTCAGAAAGACCCACAGTTCTACAAAAAAAATGATGTATGTTTGTAGTTTGTGAGAAATGTAGTTGGCATTTGGTTGAACATATCTTTCTTTGATTTTCTTTCTCGCCATGTGTTACAACATCTAGGAATAGAACCGTTCATTTCTAATGACCCGTTTGACAGCTGACTGAATGCCTATTGCTTTTTCCAGCCCTTGTTATCAGGCTTGGTTGAAAAATAAATGAAAAGAAACGTCAGACGACACAAATTAATGGAATTGACATGTCAGCTTGGTGAAGACAAATTGACATTCACCGAGCGAGCCTGTTTTACTGAAATGCATGAAATCATCTTAATAACTCAAGGGAAAGGTCTTTTCAACTCTGTACTACCACGATGGGTCCGATTTTACTATTTTCATTCTAAGTGCTGAATCTGGGCATAATTCAGATCTGACTTAGAAATTAGCCCCATACGCACTCAGCCTGAAAAAAATAGCTGGTCTCATTCGTGCTATGGGTGGGGATTAGCACACCCAAAACAACTGGGAGTTTTGAACTGTGCATGTGCAACTGGAAAAAAATTTGAAAAAGCACGCCTCTGTCAGATCGCCCCCGGGCCGAAAAAAGCAGAGAAAGTGGCCCGAGAGTGGGAGCGATGGCCCCCAAAGACATCACTGCCCCCCTTATTCACCATTCCCCGCTATACACACACAGCACTATCCCTCTACTCTACTCACACATCACTTTCCCCTTATCAACCCCTCCACTACCCACACACATTGCTGTCCTGCTTATCCACTCACCACTACCCATACATATCACTGCCCCCTTATTCAACATCCCCCAACCCAACACATCACTGTCCCCCTTACCTACGACCCCTCACTAACCACACACAACATTGTCCCCTTATCCATTCCCCCCCAATTACCCAGACCCCCTACCTCCACTCTAGTGAGCAATCGGGCCTTCCCTTCCCCCGCTGGGGATACAACTTATCTGCCTCCCTCCTCCCCCCCTCTCAGAGAACAATCTGGCCTCACTCCCCCCACCACACCTCCCCCAGATAACAGTCTGAGCAATCTTCTTGCTCCCACATTTTGCCTACATTTTTCTTGTGTACAATGACAGTGAGGGACAATTTTGTTTTAGGAACACAAGGGCACTAAACCATAACTCAGACTTTTCATGCAAATATTCAACACCTCAGTAGCTATATTGCAGCACATAAACATGTCAACACCATAGGCACAAATAGGTGCCCAAAAATCCTATTTTGCCCTGAATGCTACATTTCTGAAATGATAATGGTTAACTAGAATCATAGAATCCGTGCAATGAATAAGGAGGCCATTCAGCCCATCATGTCTGTACCAACCACAATCCCACCTAGAACCTATATCTGTAACCCCGCATATTTACCCTGCTACTGCCCTCGACACTTTGGGGCAATTTAGCACGGCCAATCAACCTAACCCATGTATCTTTGGATTGTGAAAGGAAACCGAAGAACCTGGAGGAAGCCCATGCAGACACAAGGAGAATGTGCAAACTCCCAGTCACTCGAAGCCAAAATTGAGCCTGTGTCTCCGGCACCATGAAGCAGCAGTGATAACCATTGTATCACTGTGCCGCCTACAGAGAGTTTTGCCAATAAGTGAAGAGCACTTGGTATAAAATTGAAAACGAAGTTACTTCTTATTCTAATAAGCACATACAATAATTGCTGTTTTTTGTTGCGCTTTTTTAAAAAAACTGCTTTTATTAAGATGAGGATAGGTTAGTGAGTCAACTTCTTTCGAGCAGTTTTGAAATGCTGATTTTTTGGTTACGTCTGTAATGACTTTAACAGGGTCCATGAGGTGGGCCTGTTAGAATATGAGCTCCCAGATTGAGTCAATTAATGCTGTCCAATTTGAAACCTTGCAGGGTATATAATGTGCAGTATCGGGTTATTGGCACTCAAGGTGTACAGTCTATACTGGAAAGTACCTGACCGAGTATTACTATTTAAAATAAAACTGAATGTGCTGAAGGAACACTGGCCTAGTGGAAATTATTTCAGTGTGAATTTCCAGGATTCCCGAGTCAGATAGTTGCTGAACAAATCTTCCATTACTGAGTCCCATAAATATCCTGTATTCCATTTTAAAAATTTCCACAATAATTACAGCAAACTCTAATGTACACAATGGATGCTTTGTTCATCTCAAGTTAAGATGGTCATTGTATAATGAAACAGTCTTGCAAGTCTTTGACCAAGTGATAACTATGGGTTTATTTATTATTGTCACAAGCAGGCTTACATTAACACTGCAAATGAAAACACTGTGAAAATCCCTTAGTCATTACACTCCAGTGCCTGTTTGGGTACATAGAACATAGAACATTACAGCACAGAACAGGCCCTTCGGCCTTCGATGTTGCGCCGACCAATATAAAAAGCAATGCCCCTCCAAACTAAACTATTCCTCTCTCTTCCATATACTTATCAACTAATCCCTTAAACGCCACCAAACTTGGCGCATCTACAACTGCTGCAGGCAGGGCATTCCACTCCCGAACCACCCTTTGGGTAAAGAACCTAACTCTGATATCCGTCCTATAACTATCACCCCTTAATTTAAAGCTGTATCCCCTCGTGCTAGCTTTCTCCATCCTAGGAAAAAGGCTATCACTGTCCACCCTATCTAAACCTCTAATCATCTTATATGTTTCGATTAGTTCCCCTCTTAGCCGCCTCCTTTCTAACGAAAACAACCTCAAATCCCTCAGCCTCTCTCCATAAGACCTGCCCTCCATACCAGGCAACATCCTGGTAAACCTCCTCTGTACCCTCTCCAATGCCTCCACATCTTTCTTATAATTTGGGGACCAGAACTGCACACAATACTCCAAGTGCGGCCGCACTAGAGTTTTGTACACTTGCAACATGATGTTGCGGCTCCGAAATTCAATCCCCCTACCAATAAAAGCTAAGACTCCATATGCCTTCTTAACAACCTTCTCGACTTGACTGCCTACTTTCAGGGATCTATGCACATACACACCAAAATCCCTCTGTTCATCAAGACTACTAAGAATCCTACCATTAGCCCTATACTCTACACATTTATTATTCCTGCCAAAGTGCATTACCTCACACTTTTCCACATTAACTCCATTTGCCACCTCTCAGCCCAGCTCTGCAACTTGTCCAAGTCTCTCTGCAAACTATAACACCCCTCTTCACTATCTACCACTCCACCGACTTTAGTGTCATCTGCAAATTTACTAATCCATCCTTCATACCCTCATCCAGATCATTTATAAAAATTACAAACAGCAGGGGCCCCAAAACAGACCCCTGAGGTACACCACTTGTCACCGAACTCCAAGATGAATATCTCCCATCAACCACCACCCTCTGTCTTCTATCTGCTAGCCAATTCCTAACCCAATTATCTAAATCACCCTCTATCCCATACATCTGCATTTTCTGCAGAAGTCTTCCATGGGCCACCTTATCAAACGCCTTACTAAAGTCCATATATACCACATCAACCGCCTTACCCCCCATCCACCTCTTTAGTCACTTTTTCAAAAAACTCAATGAGGTTAGTAAGGCACGACCTACCCTTCACAAAACCATGCTGACTATCCCCAATCAATTCATTTCTCTCTAAACTGAGAAATGAGTACACTGAGGAAGAATTTAGTATGGCCAATGCGTCTAACCAGCATATCTTTCAAATTGTGGGAAGAAACCAGAGCACCAGGAGGAAACGCATGCAGACACCGGGAAAATGTGCAAACTCCAAACAGACAAGCTGAGAATTGAACTTGGGCCTCTGGCATTATGAGGTAGCAGTGCTATCCGCTGTACCAAAATCAAAGATACTAATACTTAACGATGCGAGTGAGTTATGGGATGTAAAAGAATGGCACGATAGGTAACAGGAATGTAAATGACCTGAATGCTTGGCACAAATTTCAGACTCACTTTCCAAATAAATGGTTGTGGGTTTGAGAAAAGCAGACACATGGCGCACTTTCAATAATATATAGCAATCTATTCACATCTGGCTCTGTGCAATTCATGTATGAATCACTGACCATATGTATACAAAACTGTTGTGTTTCGTAAAATTGCTTGTCAGCAAAGATGTCAAGTTGCCTTGATGTATTTATTTTCCAATAAACTTAAAGAGATCATTGATGGGGATGTGAAGTTCTCCGAAAACAAAAATCCTGACAAGAATTTCCTTGATGACAAATGGAAAGTCTTGTCATCAAACATATCAAATTCAGCATTATTCACTTTTTCATTGTGCTTTATACAAGTATTTATTGTAAACTATACCGTGACAATTTCTAAAATGGTCAAATGATGGGAGTTCTCAGATATGTGCAATAATGAACAAACGTGCTGGTTCTTCTTTCAGTTTTCATGCTCCCACATTTCACCTGCATTCTTCTTGTATACAATGACAGTGAGGGACAATCTTGTTTTTGGAACACAGAGGCACTAACTCATAAATCAGACTTTTCATGCAAATATTCAGCAGCTACATCATGATGTGTGAATATGTTAGTAACGTAGGCATATATACGTGCTCAAAAATCCTATTTTACGCTCCTTGCTTATGAAAAATAAAGTTAAAGTTTACTTATTAATCACAAGTAGGCTTACATTAACACTATAATGAAGTTACTGTGAAAATCCCCAAACTGCCACACTCTGGCATCTATTCGGATGTACTGAGGGAGAATTTAGCATGGCCAAACATCTAATCAGCACATCTTTCGGACTGTGGGAGGAAACCAGAGCATTTGAAGGAAACCCGGGCAGATTCCGCACAGACAATGACCCAAGCTAGGAATCAAACCCAGGACCCTGGCACTGTGAGGTAGCAATGCTAACCATTGTGCCACCATGCTGCCCACAGTGAAGCTCGAGAGGTTAAATAAAGAGTTTTTCAGTGGCATCCCAGCTTTAAGCAGTTGAAAAAGCCATGGCAACAAGATCATTTTTAAAATGTTGTCTTAAGATTACAGGTTTAGAAGTTACCTTGGGCAATATCATAGAAATCTTTAGTGCATCCCAGTGGCAATCCAATGTTAAAGCAGGCAGCTTCTGTAAATATCCAACTAAGAGATTTACTCAGAACATCTTTGGCAACCATGATTGCTAGGCAAATACCAAACAATACGAGCAAGTACATCAAAGTGTTTTCTTGAGTATATGCAGTCAATAATTGAATCGTTATTTAATAAGGCATATCAGTTCTTCAACAAAAAATTCAGAACAATTGGTAGCACGCTGGTAACAGTGGGCAAATCAGTTCTGTTTAAACAGTTAACATTCTTCAGGCTCATTTCAGCAAACTTTGCAAGTTTAATTTACATTGTTGCACTACCGTCTGAATGCCTGAGAGAATAAATAGCCACCTGGGAGATCAGTCGCTTAACGTCAAGGACCCCCATCCCAAATTCCATTATTAAAAAGTATTAAATCAATCAAGTCCCACAATTTGTGGCTCCAGTTATTTTAACAAATCTGGCAGTTAATCCTGAACATTCTGCAAAGACTGTCTGGCTACCCTGGCACTGAGGTGAACCTTATTACATATTGTACTATGCTTTGGCACCGAAAGCTGTCTCTTATGTTTTGAACACCGTGAGGAGGAAATATGAGATGTCATTCTTGTCTGTGTGTCTTTCCAGTTTTTAAGCCAATCTTTTCAGTGCTGCTTATGGGCTTAGGATACAAGAATGTGCGACTGGGGTTCATTTAACTGTAATCTCTAAAACATGTCAGGATCATCTGCATTACCTTTCCTGTGTACATTGGCAGTCACAGGGGCTCCTATTTAATATTCACACTTTCTGCACAGCATGCCCTGGTCAGCCCGCTGAGGAAGTGAAGGCTGGAGACTTTTGTTTCTAGAATATTTTGCTTCTGGGAAAACCCATTTTCACCCAACAGCAATATAAATTACAAAGAAAAAGACACTAACCCAGACAGATGCAAAAACAATCATCCCTCTTTGTTTTTGGCAGCTCCGTTTTCCCAAGTGCAAAGGTATTATATTGAAAGGAATATCATTGATGGGGATGTGAGCTTTCCAAAACAGAAATCCTGACAAGTGAAAGGCCAATTACAGGGAATACTGACACTTGCAGACAAGGGCAATACCTAACTAATTCCGCTACCCCCACCCTCCACCGCCAACCACCGAAGCCAGAAGAAAACACAATTCAAGGAATGGATATTTGGCTCATTGAGTTTGTTCCTTTCAAAGCTGAAGTACAACCTGTTCTACTGAAGGCTTTGTCTTGTCTGCTAGGAAAGATTCTGCAAAGCATCTCCCAGTACACCAAAATCTATGGGAATAAAAAAAACCATCTAGCTGTCCTTGGGCTGACATGGACAAAGATGGGCTGAATGGCCCCTTCTGTGCTGTAACTTTCCTATGGTTCTATGTAGCTTAACCGATATGCTACATTAGTCAACCTCATCTGTTACCTCCACCCATGGTTTGAGATTTGCAGCAGATCGGTGGCTAATCTGCACATGACTTACATCTATCATAATAAAAGTAAATCCCTTAGATATTCATAATTGCTTCTGTTGTGAACTTACTTTATCTCTCCATTGCTATGAATAAATAGGTGGCTTGTCTTAAAGCTGTTATTCTGTAAAGCAGCAATATTCATGCCTTTATATAAAAGTAAATGTGACTCAAGAAAGCTCCATCCATATATTCATTCACAGGTTTACCTCAAGCCACAACAGAGCAGATTATTGATTGGACACATCAGGGGGGCCTGCCCAAAAGCACGATAACTAATTGAAATACAAATTTTCCTCACAGGACATCAAAAATTTTTTAAAATGCCATTACAAAAATAACCTGCATCAAAATACCAGCTTCCTCCATGAAGTTAATATCGTGAATCACGTGCTTTCGAAACGCTGCTCCTTCACCAAGCGAGTGACTCACCTAATGAAGGAGCCAGCGCTCTGAAAACTCGTGATCGCAAATAAACCTGTTGGTCTTTGACCTGGTGTTGTGAGACTTCTTGCTGAAATTAATATTGACATGAGTAGGAAACAATACAGTCTTATTTTTTGCCACTATTAGTATTCTTCAGTGCTTAATGACATCATTAACATTTCCTTTTGCTTTATGTTGAGGACACATGTATCAATCAGCTTTAAATTAAGGGGTGATAGTTATAGGACGGATATCAGAGGTAGGTTCTTTACCCAGAGGGTGGTTAGGGAGTGGAATGCCCTGCCTGCGGCAGTTGTAGATGCGCCAAGTTTGGTGGCATTTAAGAGGTTAGTTGATAAGTTTATGGAAGAGAAGGGAATGGTTTAGTTTGGAGGGTCATTGCTTTTTTTTTTCATAATTGGTCGGTGCAACATCGAAGGCCGAAGGGCCTGTTCTGTGCTGTAATGTTCTATGTTCTAATCTCTCTTTGCTCTGACTATCCCTGTACTTCAGTTATTCTGCCCCAACTCGTCCATGCACCTCTCCAACTTTATAATTCATTACATTCCTACCCCTCTTCCATTCTGTAGAAGGATCATAGGGACTCAACAAGTTAACTCATCTCTCTCGCCACAGATGCTGCCAGACCTGCTGAGCTTATCCAGCATTTTATGCTTCTTTATTTTGAATTTCCAGCATCCGCAGTATTTTGCTTTTATTACAATCCACTTAGTTCGGTCAGTTGGTTAGTACAAAAAAAGACTGGTTTGCATACAAAACAAACATCAAAGAAGTTATCTGTTCCTGCCCACACAGGTTTTTCAGCTGCACAAGTTGTGAAGAGTGCTGTGCAACCTGCTAGAATGTGTGAGACTTGTTCTCAAAGAAAAGACCAGGCAGAAATATTCTTTGGAATCATTGATTGCAATACCGACCAAGAATAGCAATGTTCTTATCAGTAACTGCCCCCTGATGCTGCTAAAAGCTTCAGACTCTTCTCAGTGAAAAATATATCCTTTTCCAAGAACAAAATGAATATTGGACAAAAATACATTGTACAGTCAAGATAAATACTGCAGGCATTCCATGTGTCAACTTCATACTGAAGGATTTCTAGTGAAATTTACTTTGGTATGGACTGTAAAATGCACAGATCTTGGAGACGTTTAAAATAATGGCCATAACTGGAAAGATGCAGTTAAATATTCAGAAGGGTTGGAATGAAATATAGTGGTTACACGGATTGGACTTCAGAGCTGGGTGGTAGTTGTTAGCATTGTTGCCTCACAGCTCTAGAGACCTGAGTTCGATTACTGGCTGGGGTAGCTGACTGTGTGGAGTCTGCACATTCTCCCTGTGTCAGCATGGGTTTCCTCCCGGTGCTCCGGTTTCCTCCCGGTGCTCCGGTTTCCTCCCACAGTCCAAAGATGTGTGGGTTAGGTGGATTGTCCATGTTAAATTGCCCCTTAGTGTCAGGGGGACTAGCTAGGGTAAATGCATGAGGTTATGGGGATAGGGCCTGGATGCATTGGAACTGTGGTTGATGAAGACTCAATGGGCCAAACGGTCTCCTTCTGCACCGTAGGACTCTACGATTTATGAACGTTTAAAAAAAAACATGCTTAAAACCACATATTAAATACATCAGGAAACACAGTAGTTAGCATCACAACTCTAGAACCCTGGTTCCACCCCGGCCTTGGGTGACTGTCTGTTTGAAGTTTGCACATTCTCCCCGTGTCTGCGTGGTTTCCTCCAGGTGCTCTGCTTTCCTCCCACAGTTCAAAGATGTGTAGGGTCGGTGGATTAGTGTCTTAAAATAGGTGGATTAAATGGATTAGCCAAGCTTACAGGGATAAACCTGGGCAACAAACTGTATCAGAAGTCAGTGCAGATTGGATGGGCCAAATTGCCTCTTCTGCATTGTGGTGATGCTAATCTATGATTCTATCAAGCAATCCTTTTCTTCTCTATTACGTCTCCTTAATAATGGAACAAAGAACAAAGAACAAAACAGTACAGGAAACTGGCCCTTCGGCCCAACGAGCCAGCGCCGCCACCTCGATGTTCCCACTTTTACCCGTGATCCCTGCTATGTTTATAGATCTATGGATTGAAACCAAATTTGAGACAATTTAGGGAGAATTTGTCCTGCCAATTAGCCTAACAGCACATCTTTGGGATGTGGGAAGAAACCGGAGCACCAGGAGAAAACTCACGCCAGCACAGGGAGAATGCGCAAACTCCCACAGACACAGGCCCAAATCCAGATGGATTGAAGTGAAAATCTTTATTATCCTAAATTAATTATCCTCTGAGAGCTGTACTGAAAGCAATGCTGAACTGCATCATCCAAATTAAAAATAATAAAATCCCTCAAACAGATGTGCATTATTTTAAGTTTTGAAATGTTTTCAGTTATTGTGAGGAGTGGCTGGTGAGTTTCAGCCATTCAAAAAGGAAGAGAGGTTTCAAACTATTGATAATTCATTGAGGTGATTTTTACAAACCTGCAATCCAATGGAAAAGTTGTTATATAGGCAGCATGGATCAGAGAACGGACCACAACAGAGTACTCTTGTACTACCAACCCACATTCCCTGTAAGCATAATCCCATTATGAACACTGATATACCTCTATTACACTTATCAGGTAATTGTAGCTGGGGACTAAGGAAGGAAGACTGGTAGTCTCCTGGAAGCTTGCAGTTGGTTTGATATTTGCTGGAATCTTCATTTAATCGCGGTGCCCTCTTGGCCTGCAACTCTTAATGGGATTAAATACTAAAGTCCCTTTTGAATTGTTGGATGAGCATTGGAGCAGAATTCCAGCCACCAATATTGTCAATCCCAAATTGATAGGGATATTATTGGTGTGCTTTTGCCACCTCCTCCAGACTCGACTATCCCAATGTTCTTCTTGCCAGCCCCATGTCCTTCATTTTCTGGAAACTTTGCATCCACAATTCTGCTCATACATCACGCATCAAATCCAGTCTACTGAATTCAATACCATTGAATTTAGCACCCAGCCACAGCAATATACTCTCTCAGTTATTTTTGATTCTATCATTTCATGAAGCTCTGCTGAAATAATATTTTTAGCACTTGTTGCACATATTGGGAAAAATTTCTTCACCTTGGCTCCTGCTGAAGTAAGCTTTTAAATTTATTTATCAGTGTCATAAGTAGATTTACATTAACACTGCAATAAAGTTGCCATGAAAATCCCCTAGTCATAGAATCCCTACAGTATAGGAGGAGGACTAGCTCTATTCCCACAACCCCACACATTTACCCTATCAATCCCCCTGACACTAGAGTCAATTTAGCATGGCCAATCAATTAGTCGCTGTACTCCGCCGCTTGTTTGGGTTCACTGAGGAAGAATTTAGCATGGCCAGTGCACCTAATCAGCGTGTCTTTCGGACTGTGGGAGGAAGTCAGAGCACCCGGAGGAAACCCGCATAGATACGAGGAGAATGTGCAAACTCCACACAGATAGTGACCCAAACTGGGAATCGAACGGGCTCCTGGCTCTGTGAGGCAGCAGTGCTAACCACTATGCCACCGTGCCGCCCAGTACTGCTCGAAAGCAAACTGAGATCTCCAGCAGGCTTTGTCGAGGTTCTTTAACTGTTCCGCAGTACAAGCGCCCTATCTTGGATTCTCTGTCTGATCGAAGTGCATCCCTTCTGTCAAAGGAAGGATACCTAATTAAGGGTTCCAATGATTTTTGGAACATCAATTTTTGAGGCACTGCGGACCAAGCAATATTGTTCTGACGTATGCTTAAAAGAATTTGCAAGCATGTTGATGGTTTGCTTGTCTAGGAGCTGCCTATATCACAAGAAAGCCAATGGTGTCTGGATTACTTTAGACTTTAAAGAATGGACTTTGAAGAATATACCACAATATCATACAGCATTATTTACTAAATCATCAAAAATTATGTACTTGACTGGTAACTTTTAATTAATAAGTTTCTATTCAGGTTAAGAAAAGAAACATAATGAACTATATATCAAGCCATGAAAGATGCATGTGCAATGATAAATTAGCTTTTGCTATAGCATTTTTTTAAGTCAACATTTTTTCAGCTCTTTCTACTTTTTTACTCCAGATTATTTTGATTTTTCATATTTTGACAGGGTCATGAAAATGAAAACCATAAAGCACAGTGTGTAAATTATTTTTAGTACTGGATTTACCCAATGACTTCACAGGATCTCTCCACTGTTTAATTAGCAAATAAAGCATTACATCTTCTGAAGAGGTTTTGCATGCGCAGGAATAAGTGATTTACTTCACAAAACACAAACAAACAAATAAGTAACAGAATACTTAAACGTTTAAATTATAAATGCTCCTATCCAACAAGGGAAAACAAACAACTCAACTTTGATAAAAAGCAAAATACTGCAGATGCTGGAAATTGGGTGGCACAGTGGCACAGTGGTTAACACTGCTGCCTCACAGTGCCAGGGAACCAGATTCGATTCCCTGCTTGGGTCACTGTCTCTGTGGAGTTTGCACATTTTTCCCCTGTGTCTGCGTGGCTTTCTTCTGAGTGCTCTGGTTTCCTCCCACACTCTAAAGATGTACGGGTTAGGTTGATTGGCCAAGCTAAATTGCCCCACAATGTCATGGGATGTGTAGGTAAGAGGGATTAGAAGGTAAGTTTATGGGGTTATAGTGGATTGGACCTGGATGGGATAGTAGTCAATGCAGACTAATGGGCCGAGTGGCTTCCTTCAGCATGCAGGGATTTTGTGATTCCATGAAATCCAAAATAGAAACAGAAAATGCTGGAAAAACTCAGCAGGTCTGGCAGCATCTGTGAAGAGAGAAACAGAGTTAATGTTTGGAGTCCAATATAATTCTTCTTCAGACTGAAGAAAGGTAGGAATGTGATGGGTGTATATTTATATTGGTTTATGCACTCTTCCTCTCATTATGGTTTTGTCTTCGTGGGGGCTTTAAAGTGGTACTTCACGAGGTATTTTTAAATTCAACTTAGATTTTACTGAGATTTTTGCTGATTCACATTGAACAGCCCTCTTTATGTCTTGGGAAAGAGTTATCTTTTTTGATCTTTGAGATTATTTTTCTAGATTTTTACTTCACAGATCACTCAATTTGTAAACAAATCTATTAGTCATGAACAAACAACTAATTGTACAGCATTCCTTTCTCAAGCCTGTAACCAATTACATTGTAATATTTTTCTAAGGAAGGCTTGGTCGAAGGATTTGAACTGCAATTTTTTAAAAAATTGTTCTTTATTAAAGCAAGTGTTATGACCGACTGAGTGAGAAGAGAACAGGCTCCACTTTATTCAGCCCCCTCAGTGGTCGCAACAGAGGGATTTAAAACTTCATTGTCCTTGTAAATGCCTTATCGAATCCAAATGTATTTGTTTTTTAATAAGGAGCCAATCAAACCAGGTTTTTTTTTGGAATCAGTGACAGAATTAAAAAAAAAGTCTCTCTTTAAACTTTCAATTTTTTTTGGTAGTTTTTAAAACCAATAAAAAGTAGTGAGACATGACGCACATACACAGTTCTCAGAAGTGAGAAAAGTTAAAGCTCAAATAAGTTAGAAGAATTACAGTTAAGTCCTTCAATTGTCCTTGAGGCATGGATTGTTGAATGTCATAATCATTTGAAGTTAGCTGTTTTCCTTTAAAATCCTCAAGTTGAATTGAAGTTCAGGTAACTGCACCTTGCTGAAGTCTATCTTTGCTTCAGAAAGTAAGACAGGAGCAGAGAGATTCTCACTGCACCCTTCAGGAATTTTTTTTTTATTATTTTGCTTTTTCTCTTTGTTTATGGCTTGGCAAATCCGATTCTTAGGCCTCCTGTCTGTATCTTCCAAAAATGAATTTGATTAATATGTCTTACAGATATTGTTGTTGAACGAATGATAGCATTTAGATCTTTCCACTTAGAAACCTCTGATACATTTCAAGATAGTGGGGAACCAAAAGAAAATTGTGTTATTTTGTCCCGCACAGGGGGTTTTGACAGTCCTTGAAGGTCAACTTACAAGTGAAGATATTAGCTGACTCATGGTAGCAATCTTTGGTCAGTGTCCTCTTGTATTTTTAAAAAAAAGCTCTCTTTAAACTTTCAATATATTTTTTGGCTAGCTGGTGAAGATATCAGTAGATCTCATTAAGTTACAATTGGATAAACAAAAATACTACAGTTTAATTTCAATTGAGTTCCACAAGGTAGAAGTCTTTGGGGTAGAGTTTCCAGTAATGATATCAGGACAAGTTAAGTGAAATCAACTGCCAAATATCAGGAAAATTTAAGCATAAGAGAGTTGCAAACAAAACCACCTGTATTCATGTTTCATGCAATCTTTTATCCCGGTTTACTATTCAGTTCAAACTGGCTTAGATTCCAATGCAAAGCTGCCCAAATCAACATTGCAAAATCCCACTGATGAGCCTGGCTGGGGAAGGCTTTTCCAACAGTGCTCATTTTCTTCGGTCCACTGGCATTCTTAGGCGCGTTTTTAAAGTTTCTTTATGTCAAAAGTATTTAATTTATTAAGAAATCAATGAAGCGAGTAAATGGTTCAATGTAGTTTTTTTTATAAAGACAGTTGCAGCAAATTGAAATCAGGTTATTCACTAATAGAGTAGTGGGCACTTAGTAAAGTGTTTAACATTTGTGGTAAAAGACATTTTCTTATCTATTCATAAATGCACAGAAGATTTTAAGTCTGTGTTTGTGCAATTTTTTTTATATCAGAATTTTGAACCCATCCCTAACGGTCACGATTTTGGGTGCAATTTACCAATTGCATCCAAAGCAGAAATTCCGGACTGGACTTTTGAGGTGGGTAGAGGGAATTGGATATATTTCCAGCTCAGCCCACCTGCTTGAAGTGAAAGTGCCCACAAGTGCAGAATCTTCACTGCTGGGAGGTGGGGCGGGTGAGGGCTGGAGGCAGGAGGGGGCTGGGGCCAGAACTGCCGAAGTGGGAAAACATTTGGAGGTAGCACAGGCACTGCCAGGTTCAGAGCAAGTCATTTAAAATGCCCACCTCAGTGCTACAGGACTTTGCCCTTGTTAAAATAAAAACACGAAAGGACTTCCAGCTCTCACCCCTCACAAAGAAACAATCCCCATACCCCATCCATGGCACTTCATACCCTCCGTTCACCCATTACTTCCCCCACACTCACTATGCCAAGCTTTATTCTTCCATTAAGAGCTCCCATATCTCCAATACCAAGCTCTTCTGTTCCATCCACACCCCCAACCCCCATGGTCCCTCATATCCCTTATGACAAGCTGTAACGCTTGCATGTCCATTGATCCTGCATTGCTTTATACGCTGTTTAGAACCAACAGGTGCTATAGGATGTATAAAATAAAGCTTTTAGAAAAGTAATTCACTCATACATTAAAAAGATAATTTTACTTAAAAGTGTCAATTATCCAAACCCTTTAAAGACTCAAAAACAAAACAAATCCTTCAAATTATGAAATGCTGAGTAAATGAACACTGTGAAACTGACAGCAAAGTTCAGAGAGTCTGAGTTGTCAAACAAGGTTTGTTTTCTGGGACTCAACTGTTTAAGAAGGGTAACGGATGTCTGGGTTCTCCATGAATAGATTTTCAATCAGTAAAGCGATAAGTCTGGAATGACATCAGATCAGTCAGGACTTCGTTGAATGGTGGAGCAGACTTGATGGGCCAAATGGCCTACTTCTTACGGTTGCAACAGACAGAAATGCCTTAGGGGACCATGTCCACCTCTCTAAGGCCCAGATCATGCTATCAGTAAAGGACTAGGCAAACACATGGGATCCTTCAAACCATGTGTGTCCTGGCAGACAAACTCACACTTTACATCGTGGCATTAAAGAGCAGCTTCCAAGAAAATATCACCCACTTGGAGTTTTTACAATGCTCCATTCTTTACATTCCAGTTCTCAAATTTATCAAGCAGCTCAACCATAATCTTTTAATAACAAGGATTGTTTTTCCATTCGGGAGAGTTCACTTCTTTTAAGCCAAACTTGTATCCTTGCAAAGTGCTATCAGTGCTGTGAGAAAATTAGAGACAGGTGCCAGTGTTCAGAATATACTTGGAGAAAAGTTATAAGATAAAATCTGACTGCAAGGCACACAAATATGAACTGCCTTCTTTTTTAAATTCATTCATGGGCTATGGGTGTCACTGGGTGGCCAGCATCTATTGCCCATTCCTAGTTGCTCTTGGAGGTCAGATGAAAGTCAACCACATTGCTATGGCTCTGAAGTCACAGGTACAGCAGACTAGGTAAGGATGTAGATTTCCTTCCCCAAAGGACATTAGCGAAGCAGGTGGGTTTTCCGAGAATCCTTTCATGGCCATCGATAGATTCTTAATTCCAGACATTTTTTATTGAATTCAAATTCCATCACCTGCCGTGACGGGATTCGAACCCAGGTCCCTGGATCATTAGCTGAGTTTCTGGGTTAATCATCTAGTAGTAATATCATTAGGCCTTCGCCTCCCCCACTTAAAAGAGTGCAAAAAGGGCAAGTCGAAGTGAGGAAATCCTACTTTTATGCGCTAAAGTGGCTTTCCCGCCCTCAGGTCTTGTAATAACAGGTTGGATAAAACCAAATTAAACCACAGCTCAGACAACTACTTTCACATTCTACACAAAGGTGCCATTGTGAATGCTCGGATTTCAGTCAGGGCGGCTCAAGTTGGTTTAATGCAAGTTAACAAAAGTGGAAAAAAGGCTACCCAGGCATAAACTGTTTTCCACAAATAAATCAGGGCTGAGTAAAGTTTAATGAGTCCCCTCTAGTGAATAAACAAAGCTGTGCTAACAGCTGTCATGCTGAAAGTGTTTGGTTACACAAATCACACAGACTGGTTTGTAGTCAAATGGCTGGCTTCTGCGGAGAGGAAAAATTTCATTTGGATTCCACTTGTGCGCAGGCCAGAGGTTTAATCTGCTGCATCCAGAGCTTCCACTAATCCTATACAACGTATGAGTTGTTGAAAAACTATGGAATGCAGGACTATACAGACATTGGTCTTTATCTTGTTTGCTTTTGTACCGTTAAGTTGTCCATATGCATCATTGATTGTATGGTCAGCAGAAAATATCCAATAATGGTATTTCTTTAGCTCTAGTGATAAATTCCAGTCACTTTTAAAAGAGTGTATTAGCAACCTGACTATTTCTACGTTTGTTTCTGTGTGTTTAATGGCACTTTTATATTACATCCCTACATTTAATTTTTATTTCAACATTACAAATCAATGGAAAACAAAAATGGTTACTCACTTTTCAAATACTATACATTGAAACATTCCTACAACAGATACTACTTGAGTAAGAATTAGTATTGTTTTTACTATTCATTCTTGGGATGTAGGCATCACTGGCTAGCCAGCATTTACTGCCCATCCCTAGTTACCCTTAAGAAGGCGGTGAGCTGATGCTTGACCTGGACCATTTGATGGGCAACATGACAGCTCAGTGACTATTGCTGTGCTGTGCAGATACATGGATTTGGGCCTGTGTCTGTGGGAGTTTGCGCATTCTCCCCATGCTTGTGTGGGTTTTCTCCGGGTGCTCCGGTTTCCTCCCACATCCCAAAGATGTGCTCTTAGGCTAATTGGCAAAACAAATTCTCCCTAAATTGTCTCAAATTTGGTTTTTAATCCATAGATCTATAAACATAGACAGGGATCACGGGTAGAGGTGGGAACATCGGGGTGGCGGCGTGGGCTCGTTGGGCCGAAGGTCCTGTTTCCCGTGCTGTTTTGTTCTTTGTTCTTGAACCACTGCACTTCATGTGCTTTGGATTGACCCACAATGCTGTTAGGGAGGAAATTCTATGATTTTGATCCAGCGACTGTGAAGGAATGATGATATATTTTCAAGTCAGGATGGTGAGCAGCTTGGAGGGGAACTTGAGGTGATGGTGGTGGTGTTCCGATGGGGTCTGCTGCCCTTGTCCTTCTACATGGAAGTGGTCATGGGTTTGGAAGATGGTGTCAATCAAGCAGTTTGCTGTAGTGCATCTTGTACATAGTACACACTGCTGTTACTCAGCATTGGTGATGGAAGCCTGAATGTTTGATGTGGTGCCAATCAAGCAGTTGCTTTGTTCTGGATGATGTCAAGCTTCTTGAGTGTTGTTGGAGTTACACCCATCCAGGCAACTGGGAACTATTCCATCACACTCCTGACTTGTACCTTGTATTCTGTGGATAAGCTTTGGGGAGCCAGGAGGTGAGTTACTTACCTCAGTATTCTTAGCCTCTGACTTGCTCTTGTAGCCAGTGTTAACGTGGTGAGTTCAGCTGAGTTTCTGATATTGTATTCAGTTTAACTTTTATTTTCAAATTGCAGATTCTGCTTCCTCCCTGGTTTGTCCAGAACACACTGCTGGCATTCTGCCCACAGCTTCTCTTGGAATCGGGTAACAATTGGCAGAATGTTTCTCATACAACGTGGTTTGGGCACATGTGGGGAGTTACATTACCCCTGGAAACTACAACGGGTATGGATTCCAACATTGTCCTATCTGGTTTTCACAGGGAAACAATGAAGACAAGCATGAAACCATTTTGAGTCTGTTGGGTGAGTAATTAAAGTGCCAGTTAAGAATGGTTTTACTCCTCGATTCTGGTTTTCCCAGCCAACCTGTCAGAAACCCGCCAGGGTCACAGAGGCAAATGTGGAACAGAAAGAGCTTATTTAGTGAAACTAACAAACTTGGAAGGCTTTGGCCTGTTAAACTGAAGAGCTCCAGCTATGGTCAGGTGACAGGCTGCTGTTCAAAGAACTTCTTCACTCAAAGAGCTGGCCAGGCTAACATGTTGGAAGGTCTTTCACCTGTGTAGCACTTCACTCATTGAAGTATCTCGCTTCTGGCAGTCTCCAGCACAGCATGGGAGCAGTTTATACAGTTCCACCTCGTATCTCCGATGAGAGTCAAGAGCAGAACCAACAGCATCACCATCAGCATCAGCAAGAGCACTGGCAGCTGTCTTCTCCTTAACTCAATCCACAAAGGAGATGAACATGAAGATCCAGATGGAAGGAGGTGAAACCCTAGCACATTGTGTACAGGTGTAGGAATCTATGCAGTAGACACCTTTGAGGACTTTTGCTTCAGAAAGTTGAGGCTCTCACAGCAAGTCATTGCCGATATCAACACTGTCCTGAAACAAGACTTCTTTGTTTAGTGGGAGTACATATCTCGTCTGTGACTATCACCTTAGTTGGAGAACTTCTCCTCTTCCTTTGGTCCTTGGGAGCACTTACCTCACTGTGAGTCTTCTCGTCCCGCAGCTGGACCTCCAAGTGAGAGTGAGATGCCCAGGGAACAATTTTTCCAGACTTCTTCCCAATTCGTGTGCAATCTTAAATATCCAAGTGCCAGTGAGCCACTGTAATGCTAACCATGCTCCCTTTAATTAGAAATTCTTCCCTTGATGGGCTGGCCGCACAATCCCACTCACTCACGTCAATCAGTTGGAAACACAGAGCTAGGATGCTAATGTCGTGTCACAGAGGCAAAACCTCAGCAAAACTCACCTCTTCACCATTCAGATTCCCAACCTGCAGACAGTTCCATCATCTGGCAGGGACCAAGTCGGGGAAATTTAGGCAATGTCCCAGAATAATTCTTCCATTGCATTTATATATATTTATGCAGGGAAGTTCCCAAATCTGCTGAGAACTTTCATATGACTGCATCCAGGAATACAATGATGTTGGATCAACAGTCAAGAGGCGATTTGTGTGAACATACCATGGGACAGAACATCTCTTTAGTTTAAAGGTGATAACAAAGCAAACACTGACAACGTTCAGATGACATGTAATTGCCAATGGATTTATTGTAATGATCTTGAGCTTCATTTCATCTTGAGTACAAGCATACATTCAAATGCTTAGTAACTAGCAAATTAGCCAAGTATAATGGAAATTAAATGTTTGCAAGTGTATGCAAATCTCATGACCTTAATGTTTAATTTTTAAACATTTGAAGTTTATTTATAAGTGTCACAAGTAGGGTTTTATTAACAATGCAATGAAGTTCCTGTGAAAGTCACCTGGTGGCCACACTCTGGCACTCGTTCAGGTACACTAAGGGAGCATTTAGCATGGCCAAAGTATCTAACACACACACCTTTTGGACTCTGGGAGGAAACCTGAGCACCCAGAGGAAACATGCAGACTCTGCACAGTGACCCAAGCTGGATACCAAACCTGGATCCCTGCTGCTGTAAGGCAGCAGAGCTAACTACTGTGCCACCATGTCACCATATCTGTCCCAAACAAAACAGTTAGATTTCTATAACGCCTTTTATGATGTCTGGACATCTCAAAGTGCTTTACAGTCAAGTGTAGTCTCTTTTATAATATTAGAAATGCACCAGTTTATGCATAACAAACTTCCATAAACAGCAATATGATCATTCATTTTTCTGATGGTGCAAGAGGGAGGAATATTGGCAGAACTGGTGATAACTCCTTCAACCTTCCTTTAAAATTTATTCATTAGTGTCACAAGTAGGCTTACATTGACACTGCAATGAAGTTAGAGTGAAATCCCTAAATCGTCACCTAACCAGCACACCTTTCTGATTATGGGGGGAAACCAGAGCACCTAGAGGAAACAGTATGCAGACACAGAAGAACATGCAGACTCTGCATAGACAGTGACACAGGCTTAAAATCAGACCTGGGTCCCTGGTGCTGTGAGGCAGCAATGCTAACCATTGTGTCACGGTGCTGCCCTTGAATAGTGCTATGGGATCTTATCCACTCACCTGACCAGACAGAACCCAAAAAGACAGCACCTCTGACATACAGCACTCCCCCAGTGCAGTGTCAGCCCAGATTTCTCTGTTCTTCCTCAGAAGTACGAGAGGTACCAACTGAGCTGCAAGTGACACAACTACACATCGGATGTGATGTGTGACAATTTTATTTTTGCTATGTAGAATTCAAAGAGTTACTCATTTCCTTTTCCTTTTACATTATTGCATCAAGGACTTTTTTCCCTCACATAAGCATCTTGTTTTGTAAATGTGAGCAAATTAAACAATTTTACTTTATTGAGACTGCCAAAGATGGAGCCAAATCCCACTCAGGAAGAAACTGGCACTCAAAGTAAATTTCCATACAGTATAAAACCACCTTTGTCTCTTCAGTCTTCTTGTTTACCCAAATTGTTGAGATGTTACTGAGATCAGAGGCAAGTACCTGCTGGCAATTTGGAGTTCTGGCTGGGTATGATTATTCACCCAGCCTAATAAGAAACAAGTGAAGCAAAGAACTGCCTCATGAACATTTGTTTTGATCCACACTAAATGGCAGAAATAGAATCATCCAAAATTCCTTTCCCTCCCTTCCATAATGTAACAAGTAATAAAATTAATGACCAAACTACATCTTCAAGTCAGTGGGATATGCTTTTCATCTCAGACTTAAAGTTAAAATCACTGAGAAAACATTTCCATTGGCCAAAAATCAGCAACAACTTTGTATTTGGCCAACCAAGCTGGAAAGCATATTTTCTCGGCTTTGAAGATAGGCATGCATTTCATTGCTAACTGGGATGTGGAAAGGAACATAATGTATTTTGGATAACGTCACTGAGGTGTGCACTGAAACTGATGCTAATTATTTGTTCATTGGACAACCATTTGTTTCTGTGCGTGTGCGTGTGCGTGAGCACGCGCGCACGCGCGCACGCGCACACATTCTTGAGGTTGTCTCCAAATGACACAATGTTCTGGTGCATGGGCTACATTTCATTTTGTTCACTGATATTCTTTGAAGATGTTCAAAATCACGAATATTCATTCTCTCTTAAAGCTATGGGTGCTTTTGCTTCTCATAGCTTTCCTTCCTTCGTGCCAAGTTTTTGAAATCTAACTTGAAATGTTTTGAAATATTTTTAAAACCCAAATGTGGTCTTATTTGACCACTCTGCTCAATTGATCATTTGACCTTCACTACTCTTTATATCTTTCATGCACTATGGGCTATCACTCTTCAAGCATTTTCTTTGTTTCCCGTTGTAAAAGTGCTTGTGCCTTCTATATTGACATTCAAACCAAAATTTGTTCTGGCGCTGTATGGGTTTTCACAGGACAGAGTTGGACTGAGCACCAAATTGGAAATGGTCCCAACTGGCACTGCCGACTGAGATAGATTTTCTTTCTAATTTCAGACAAAAAAAATTGTTTTTTGGATTTGTCTTTGGGACATGACCATCACAGCTGGTGCTGACCATCTCCAATTGCCCTTGAGAAAGTGACGGTGAACTATCTTCTTGAATGCCCCGAAGTAGCTTGCTGGGCCAACCACATTGTTGTGGAATCCGGAATCTTGCACAGACCAGACCAGGCAAGGGCAGCAGATTTCCTTTCCTAAAAGAAGTCAATGAAGCCGATGGGTTTTTACGACCATCTTGTAGTTCCATCAGTGAGGCTGCCTTTTCATTCAGTTTTATTCATTAACAGAATTTAAATTCCCCAGTTGTCAAGGTGAGATTTGAATTAATTTCTCTGGATCTTTAGAGATCCTGTCCTCTTGACTAGATTATTAGTTCAATAATAGAACCACTATGCTACCATGCCGTAACAGTGAGAGCAGCATACAGATGATTGGAAACCTTAGGGGCAGGGCGAGCATGCTAACCTTTCTCATGGAAAACGACCATTGAATTCTGAAAGAATCCACAACTCCACAAAATCAGAAACTATTGTGTTTCTCTCTGCGGCCAGATCCAGCTTCAATAAAGTTACAGGTTGTCAATCCCCCTTCACCTATTGCTTGTCCAGGAATAGGTTTTCAGCTTAGTTTAGTTCCACTTCTTGCAAAATAAGATTCATTTACATAAACTGCAATTTTTACGTAAACAGAATCATACAGTTCAGAAGGAGGCCATTCAGCCCATCGGGTCTGCACCATCTACAATCCCACCCAGGCCCTATCCTTGTAACCCCATGCATTTACCTAGCTAGTCCCCCTGGCACTTAAGAGGCAATTTAGCATGGCCAATCTACCCAATCCGCAGATCGTTGGACTGTGGGAGGAAACCGGAGCACCTACAGGAAACCCACACAAACATGGGGAGAATGTGCAAACTCCACACAGAATGTGACCTTAGCTGGAAATCAAACCTGGGTCTCTGGTGCTGTGAGGCAGCAATGTTAACCAGTGGGCTACCATGCTGCCCCTGAATTAATTAATTTTAATCAAGTTGTACGATTGCAGGCTGGGTGGATTGGTGATGACAAATTGCTCCTTAGTGTTCCAAGATGTTAGGTGGATTAGTGGGGTAAATATGTGGGATTGCGGAGATAGGTCGCGGGTATGATACTCTGTCAAAGAGTTGGTGCAGACATTTTGGGCCAAATGGCCTCTTCTCGCACTGTAGGAATTGTATAATTCTATGTGCATTATTCTGTTCACATATCTCCTTTTTTACTTCAAAAGCTGATTGCAATAAACAGAGGCGACTAGTGTTAAAATTAAGTTGCTGCTGAACTTAAGCGCTCTTTGATAATACAGCAGATTACTAGAATGCATTCATTCATACAAAGCTGCTTACTGTATAAAATCTAAAATAACATTCACAATCCTTAAAATTGTGAAAATAATTTATGGACCTATTCGAGCAACTTTCTTCTTGAATATTACAAACTGAGTGACAGCCTTAAGCAAACCGGAGATTCATTTTATCTCTCAAAGTCTGCAGTTATTGTTTCCATGGGAAGTGAGATTATTGGCTTTCTGAGCACTGCAGTACAGAGTCTACAACAAATTAAAAGCAAACATTAGTTTTTGTCTTTGTCCTTTATCAGTAAAGAGAAGAAAGACACGCAATTATACCATGTTTTTCAAGACCTTAGGACATCCCAAAGCGCTTTACAACCAATTTGAAGCCCAGTGATTGTGGTAGGAAATGCGGGAATGTTCAATCAATGATTAAAATGGGTGAGTGAAGCTGCGCAGAAAGGCTGAACATTTTGTTGCCATTTGATGTACTTATTATTGTTGAAGAATATCAAGTGAATAGAAAATATATCACGCAGCAGATGCTGGAAATCTGAAATGGAAAGTGAAAATGTTTGAAAAACTCATCAAGTCATGCACTGGATCTGTGGGAAGAAGTGACAAGATAATACTTCGAGCATGACCTTTCATCAGGACTCAGATTCTGATGGAGGGTTACACTTGAAACTTTAACTTGTCACTTCTCCACACGGATGATATGCCTGACCTGCTGATCACTTGCAAGTACTGCCTGTTTTGTTTTAAGTAGGTGAACCGGTGCCATTTCAGTAGCTTTTTTTTTAACCATGTCTGCAAAGTTTTTGGTTGCGTGTACATCATATCTCGCAGACAGGCACACACTAAGTCATATGGAAGATTAAGTGGTCATTTTCAATGTGGTATTCCCTGTGTTTTGGGGGAGGGGGGGAATCACACTGGGGAGGAAGTAGGATGGTACCAGCCAGGAATACTTGGCACATATGTGGACCACATACTGTGCAAACCTTTTTCCTAACCATTTAAATTAATGGACATCATTATGACAGCTTGCCATGCAAGCAGAATTTCATGCGTGCTCCCAGTTGGCAAGACTCCCTGCTGTGAGCAAGAATTTGGAAAAAATTGCTGCTTTTATGTTTGCTGTTGCATTATAGCAGATTAAACCCTACTGGGCAACCAGCCCTGAGCAATACAACTGCACGGTCATGCTAATCTTAACAAAACAGTTAATATGAACAAGTATCTTACAACAATCAACACTTAAAATAACTCGTGCCATGGTTGGTTGACTGAATCATAAATTTAAGAAAAGAATCCTGCGGGTTGAATCTTGTTAGGGTAGCAGATGGCCTGATGTCACTAAGAGACAACTCCATCATGGACAATGATGGGGCAACCGATTGCATTTTTCATTAGTTGGAGTCAGGGCTCCCAGTCCTTTAAATCTTCTGCAACTTAGATGCATTGACCATGCTAAATTCTCCCTCAGTGTAGTAGAGCAGAAACTGGAGTGTGTATTTTCTAAGTAACTTCATTACAGTGTTAATGTGAACCTATTTGTGACACTAATAAATAAAAACAACTACCCAAGAGAAAGCAGCGTGGATGCTGACCTCGCAATGAAGTGATCTGACTTGCCAGATACAGACTTTGGGAAACAAATGATGGGATTTTTTGGGTGGTAGTTTCTGGCCACGTTCACTCCCAGACCAGAAAATCCCACCCGAGATCAACAGACTTTGCATGGTCCATGTCCCATCTGCTATGATTCCTGTGGCGGGCGGCATAAGATGGGAAAATTCCACCCTGTATCTGGTTCTTTTTTATTTAAGGATTTATAGCTTTCAAAACTGCAAGGGGGGATAATTCTGCAACTGGCAGCACACTGATATGAACATGTGTAGCTAGGTAGTCAGCTGGATCAGCTAGATAGTCAATATCTTTTCCTAAAGGTAGGGGGAGTCTAAAACTACACGGCATAGGTTTAAGGGGAGAGGGGAAGATACAAAAAGATACACAGGGGCAATTTTTTCACACAAAGGGTGATGACTGTCTGGAACAAGCTGCCAGCTGTAGTAGTAGAGGTGGGAACAATTTTGTCTTTTAAAAAGCATTTAGACAGTTACATGGGTAAGATGGTTAGAGGGATAAGGGCCAAATTCAGGCAATTGGGAATTGCTTAATCAATAACAAAAGTGGCGGTATGGACAAGTTGGGCCGAAGGGCCTGTTTCCATGCTGTAATCCTCTGTGATTCTAACTATTTCATTCCTGGCTTTGTACACGGGAAAGAATTGAGGTCATGTTGTTTGTTTTCTGACATAACCTGAACGGTTTTGTCATTCAAGGAAAGTAAATGTGGCAAAGGATGGCGCCCGCAATTTTATTTTCCTTTGGAAACAAAGGGTGCGTGAGCCAATATGTATATTAGTGCCTCAAGCAAGTTACATTTTTCCTGTTCTCTTGTGCTTTCGTTGTGTGCTAAGGGAAATGGATATAAGTTGATTCAATTTCTCACATGTGAGAAATATTTCACTTCACAAAGTGAGAATGCTGAATTATTTAACTTCCTGCCAAGAAGTTAATTGCAGCAGTTAGACGGCATGACTGCTGAATCCGTGAAAATGTTTCCAATCTGTAAACTTGTTTAGACTGCAGAAATCATTTCCTGGAAAGCTGAAATTTGAGCTGATAACACAGTGAGTAAAGAAATGCTCAATGTGTAGCATCATAAAATTCTACAGTGCAGAAGGAGGCCATTTGGCTCAGTCTGCACCGACCACAATCCCACTCAGGCCCTATCCCGTAACTACATACATTTACCCTAGCTAGCTTCCCCGACACTAAGCATGGCTAATGCACCTAATCCGCACATTTTCTGGACTGTGGGAGCAACGGAAGGAAACCCACACAGACAACGGGAAAAAACTCCTCACAGACAACAACCCAGGAATTGAACTCGGGTCCTGGGCGCTGTGAGCAGCAGTGCTAACCACTCTGCCACCGTGCCATGTAAGAGGCTATCATCTCGGTGAATTTTTCACCAGCGGTTGAGGAGATGATGTCGTGGCTAATATCATTGGGCTAGCAATCCAGAAGTCCAGGCTAATGGTTTGGGGACACAGGTTCAAACCTCACCATAGCAGTTGGTGAATTTAAATTCAATCACCTCACCTTGAATTAAAAGCTAGTCTCAGTAATGGTGGCCATGCCATTACAATGATTAACAATTGTCCTTTAGGGAAGGAAGTCTGCTGTTTTTTTCCAGCCTGGCCTAAATGTAACTCCCCACACATAGCAGTGCTGTTGACTCTTAACAGCCTTCTGAAATGGCCTAGAAAGCCACTCAGTTCAAGGACAATTAGGGATGGGCAATAAATACTGATCTTGTCACTGATGCCCACCAACTCATGGGAAAAGAAAGGTTCTACCTAATTGGGCCAAAAATGGGAGCCAATACACCATTTCAGCTGGTGGCAGGACTCTAGAACAGCAGTTTTCTGGGAATGGCCAATTAGCAGGCCAGGTCCAGGACCAGCAGCACACGGCAATCTGAGGAACATCATCTTAGTGGTGGCCATTGATGAGGCTGCAACACCAGGACAAAGAGTGCCTCAATATTGAGTCATCCTCAATGACATGCGAGATACTTTAGGGAAGCCAACATCACAAAGGCAGACAGGCAGGCCTTGGGGACTGGAGAGTTGGGGGAGGAAGGGAAGGAAGTCGGGGGGCAGGGTAGATCTTACATACATACCATAAGAGCCAATCATTCAGGAGGATTCCTCCAAGAACTTGCTCGAAGGCTGCTGTTTGCTCTAATCAATTGGTGATATTCAGTCATAGATTTTTAAAAAATGTATAGTGCATTATAGTACTGAGAAGCCCATTCATTTGAATTGTCGAATCGAATGGCAGGAGTTAAAACTGCCATACCCAGTGGATCCTGTAGCATGTGTTATCTCATTGTGGTATTTGAAGCATTCATCACTGCTAATCATTCTGACTATTTCTGTGGCAAACGCATAAATTATACTGCATCATTTATAGCTTAACTTAGTAAGGATCTGTCCATTTTGTGAGGGCTGTTTGAACTCACTGCAAAGCAAAAAATATTGTCTGGTTTATGTAGTATGGCAAATATATCTCACTCTTAGTCCAACGTTGATCACACTAGGCTCTTGGGCTTAATTTAAAAAAAACATTCATTAAGTGGCCCATTGGAACTAACAGGAGCATTGGAGATCAATGAATCAATACGTTAGCTAATAGGTGGATGAAATAATCGCATCTGCCAGATAATCCAATAATGTCTTCTTTCACTGTTAATTCCACTTGTATATAATTCACAGGATTCTGCTTGAGATTGAAGGGGCAACTAGAAATGTACTTAATAAAATGAATCTATCCTCAAAATGTTTGTTGATACGGTGTTAGCTAAGGTACATGGTATTAGCACTTGTTATCCTTGGTTTTGCTAATGGGCATTGAAGATAGAAAATCAACCTGTCTGAGTGGAAAATCCAATGCCCTGATCTCAAAGAAATAAAATTTAGTTAACTCATTGGAGATTGGTTGGGGGTGAGCCTTATCTAGCTTCAAATAATCGAGTACAAGTTGGAGTTCCAGACAATTCTTCAGCACAGAAATACTTACAATAGATTCATCAGTTCACTGTATCTCACCCCTGATGGGCAACTTCTGCTAAAAATTCAGAAATGATTAGGCCCATCAGAATGTTGACATTCATACTTCTAACATGATCATAACCAAACAACAATATATTTCTTAACATTAAACCAACATATTGCGGGTGCTGGAAATCTGAAATAAAAACACAAATGCTGGAAATACTCAGCTTCTGTGGGAAGAAACAGAATGTTTCAGGTCAGGATGGCCTTTAGAATGACCTGAAATGTCAATTCTGTTTCCCTCCTCAGATGCTGTCTGACCTGTTGAGTATTTCCAGCATTTTTTGTTTTGTTATTATTTAGGTATAGCATTTTTTATACAATCCTAACTAGTAAGCAAAAAAAAATGTTGAGTAGGCCTGAAATAATCAATTTCTTACATAACTTTCTTGAGGGCAAATTTAACTAAAATTACTAGAAGTAAAATAATCCCCCTGGGGGGGGCCTGCATATCCTAATAGAAGATGTAATAGAGATGAAGATACAGTGTTGTACAATGAGATAAAGTAGACAATATTATTGCAATGGGTAAAAGCAAAACACTGTAGATGACAGAAATCTAAAATAAAAACAGAAAATACTGAATTGTCTGTTCAGTCTGTAAGCATGACCCCAATCTTCCTGTTACTTGCCATTTCAACTCACAATCTTGCCCAAATGTCCACATGTCTGTTCTTGACTTGCTCTAATGCTCCAGCAAAGCCCAACACAGACTGGAGAACCAATACCTCATCTTCTGATTAGGCACTTCACAGCCTTTGGATTCAACATTGAGTTCAACATCTTTAAACCGAGACTTTTCTTCTCCAACTTGAGCACTTCTTTCTGTTTTCTTTGTCCCAGTGCCACTCTCTCTCCCCCCGCCGCCACCACCCAACAAGACCATCCATCATTTGCTCTTTAGTTTTGCTTTCACTGAATGCTGATCTTTGTTCTCTTATTAACACATTCTGCTATCTTTCCTTCTTTAACCTTATTGCTACTATTAATATGCTCTTTTGTCTTGTGTCCATGGCATCTACATCAATCTCTCCTTAGCTTCAACCTATCCCTGATCTTCTTTTCTGATCCACCTTTCCAATGATATAATTAATCATTTTTGTATCCCTCTTCAGCTCTGAAGAAGCAGCACACAACCTCTAAAAATTAACTCTTATTTCTCTATCCATAGATGCTGCTAGACTTGCTGCATTTATCCAGTTGCTTCTATTTATATGTTATGTAACATATACAATTATTACAACAGAACTTGGATTGATTAGTGCCCTATCTCTTTAAATGCTGTAAAAATTCTCCCTGGCTTATCAGTAATCTGTCTTATTACAGTAATCCACCGACTGACCAATAGAATTGAAGTATTCAGATAATGGATGAATAAATCACTCTGCAAAACATTATTACAAACAAGTGTCTAAATGCTTTGGATTTCAACAGAAGAGATGTTAGTTAGTTAGCAACCCAGGCATTGAACTAGGAGACAGAAAAAAGTGGAGATCAAATAATCTTCCTTTATTCATTCATGGATATGGGCATCATTGGCTGGGCCAGCATTCATTACTCATCTCTAATTACCCTTGGACTGAGTAGCTTGTTCAGCCATTTCAGTTAAGAGCCAACCATATTGCTGTGGATCTGTAGTCATGTGGAGTTCAGGCCAGGCAAGGATAATAGATTTTTTTCTCTTAAGGACATTAATAACCAGATGAGTTTTTTTAAAACAATTAGCAGTGGTTTTATGGTCATCATTAGACTTCTAATTCTACCATTGGGCAAGACGGGACTTGAACCCAAGTTCCCAGAGCAATACTCTGAAACTCTGGATTGCTAGATCAGTGATAATCACACTAT
Source organism: Sphyrna mokarran (assembly GCA_024679065.1). Lineage (NCBI taxonomy): Eukaryota > Metazoa > Chordata > Chondrichthyes > Carcharhiniformes > Carcharhinidae > Sphyrna > Sphyrna mokarran. The sequence continues at coordinate 20,896,256 of JAGIQG010000024.1, read as the reverse complement.
GCCATTGCCTCTCCACTCTGGAACAAGGTGTGTTTATAGGACTATAAAAAGGGACTGGATCACAGCTGGGAAAAGGAAGCACTGATATGCCGGCAGGTGTGGTGCAAGTTACGACTGAAGAGGTTTGAGGATAACAGATTAACCTTTTCTGATTTTAGCGCATGCAGAGTGAAAGTCTGTCAGGTGTTTGCAGAAGCAGATCATGATGTCAATCCACTACACTGCCATTGCTGTATCATTATGAAGCTCAACCCTCCACCAGATGCCCTCTCTTAACCTAAAATAGCTGAACACACATTCAGTAAAGGAAGGACTTCCATCAATACTAATTAAAGGGACCATTGACTACTTACAGCTTTGTTGCTGGTTGACTTCTTCTGGCTGCTGCAACAATTCTCCAAGCATTTGGTACTTGCTAGTTATTTACAATTGCAAATGGCTGTAGGGAGTAGTCCAACAGCTGTTTTTACTGATATCAAGGCCTCTTCAAAAATTGGTTGTTCCCAGACATATGTGCACAGTTATTCCTCTTGGAAATGGTGTGCAGAGAATTCCAAGCTGCTGGAATGGGGAAGGGGAAGAGGAGGGCACTCAACAGGAAGTCATATCTTTTCAGAGTGTTCAGGAAGCAATAGCTTACCCACACCTGAGTGCAGAGCTGTCCATGCTTCCTCATGAAGGTCCTCACTGTAATCTGCTACCTGTTTCAACCATAATCGCAACCTCAGAGCAGGGTAAGAACGGCACTGTCACTGGCTTTGAAAGTGACCGAGGCAGTGGGCCTGGCTCCTTTCACAATGGCACTGGAGTCATTGGCAACATTTCAGTTTCATAAGTTCATTAGATATAGGAGTAGTATTAAGCTGTTCGACCCATTGAGTCAGCTCCATCATTCGATCATGGCTGATATGCTCCCCATCCCCATTTTCCTGTCTTCTCCCCATAACCATTCAACCCATTACCAATTAAAAGTCTATCTAACTTCTCCTTAAATTTACTCACTGTCCCAACATCAACCACACTTTGAGGTAGCAAATTCCATAGATTCACAACCCTTTGGGAGAAGTAGTTTTCTCTTCAACTCTGTTTTAAATGTGCTACCCCTTATCCTAAGACTATGACCTCTCGTCCCAGAATATCCCACAAGAGGAAGTATTTGCTCCAAATGTAATTTATCCATACTTTTATTATCTTTATACCTCAATTTGATCTCCCCCCCATTCATCTAAATTCCAGGGAGTACAGGCCTGAGCTGTCCAATCACTCTTCATACGACAGTATTACTGCAGTTATCCTGACTGCTACTGCATAGAGGACACGGAGACTCTTTACTAATTGAGAGCTTGCTACATTTCAGTCTTTTTTGCCAGGAGGAGTAAGAATGCAGCTTTACTAGGATTGCAGGTTTCCCCATGGTGTAAGGCGCCAATTGAATACACAGATCTTAGACTTCCTAACCCACAGACTGCAATCAGTAAGGATAGATAATGACACCTCCTCCACGATTATTCTCAGCACTGGTGCCTCGCAAGGCTGTATCCTTAGCCCCTTATTATATTCTTTATACACTTACAACCACATGGTCAAATTCCACTCCAACTCCATTTTCAAGTTTGCTGCAGTGGGTTAGATCTCAAACGTGACAAGTTGAAGTACAGGAAAGAGATAGAGAATCTGGTGAAATGGTGTAATGACAATAACTCTCCCTTAATTCAGTAAAACAAAGGAGATAATCATCAACCTTAGGAAACATAGTGGAAGACATGCTCCTGTCTACATTAAAGGTGATGAAGTGGAGATGGTTGTGAGCTTCAAGTTTCTATGTGTTCAAATCACCAATCTAGTTTGGCACTCTATACTAACACAATAGTTAGAAAACCCACCAACGCCTCTACTTTCTCAGAAGGCTAAGGAAATTCAGCATGTCCACTACGACTCACACTAATTTTTACGAATGCACCTTAAAAAGCATCCTTTTCAGTTGCATCACAACTTGGTATGGCTCCTGCTCTGATCAAGACCCACAAAAAACTATGAAGAATTGTGAACGTAGCCCAGTCCATCATACAAACCATCTATAGTTCCTGCCTCTGCAGGAAAGTGGCCAGCATAATCAAGGACCCCATGCATCCCAGCTATACTCTCTTCCATTGTCTTCCATCAGGAAATAGATATAGAAGTCTGAAAATACGTACCAACTAACTCAAGAAAAGCTTCGTCCCTGCTGCAATCAGTCCTTTGAATGGTCCTATCATTCATTAAGCTGATCTTTCTCATCATTCTATCAATAACTGCAACACTCTATTCTGCACCCTATTCTTTCCTTCTCCACTACATACTCTGTGAATGGTACGTTTTGTCTGTAACAGTTTGCCAGAAACAATACTTTTCACTGTATTTATTACTCACATGTGACAATAACAAATCAATTCAATTCAGATGTTGATTTGCAGATGCTGCATATCAACTCTGAGGTGCATCCCAACCAAAATGGATTCCACTATGTGATCATCCAGCTGGTGTGCTAACAGACCAATATGCAGTTCAATGCTCAATATTCTGGCTGATTAGCAGATAATAGCAAAGGCACTCACAGGAGAGGGAGAACCAATGGTCCTTGTGAAAGAACAGCAGCTCCATTCTCCCTAAGCCACACCCATCATTTTGGAGTGCACTTCAACAATCCTTGTCATCTACTGGAGGACAGATTGTTGGAATGCTGTGACACTCTTCTAAAGTCCCTTTTGCACATGGTAATCCACAACCATGATGGCATCAATCTGAACTTGCATGACAGCAAGTTGGCTTTGCATGTCTTCAAGCCCAAGATCTGAAATGCCAAGATTTAGAACCAGATCTGATATTGATCAAATTTGCATTAAATACATTGAAAAATAACAATAAGGATTTATTAATATTGCATTCTTCTCCTATAACATGGTGTTTACTTATATATATATATCATAAAATGGGGTGCCAGTCAGCTAGCCTATAGATCAGATTAACACCAACAACACTGGGGTTTGATCCCCACTTCCAGACTCAAAGTCTGCATACCTCCTTACCCTGCCCACAGTAAAATCGTGATGTGGAGATGCCAGCATTGGACTGGGGTAAACACAGTAAGTAGTCTCACAAACTCACACAAACTCACAAAGGGGCAAACCCCAAAAGTTAATGGGTTTACTAGAAAATAAACTTGTGAGACTTCTTACACAGTAAAATCACCATGAATCTAACTTCAGGTAGAGAACTAAAGGAGAAGAATGGTATAATGTATTATTCCAATACTATTCATAGCCATTTGGTAATATAGAACTTGAGTATTTCTTAAAGAAGAGGCATTATGTCAAAGCTTCTGTGGTTGTCCTGATGAATGCAAGATGAAAAGCTTTGACAAAATATACTTTTTTCAGCAATATTCCTCATAGTAAAATTCCTCATAGCAACCATTAAAAAGCATTAAGTCACAATCATGTTAAATGTGCAAGAGGCAGGGAAATATTTTACTTAGAATCTTACAGGCCTATAGCACTGACAAAGATCTATTAAAGGTAGTAAACAGTGACAGATTTGTGCTCCGGCACCACACAATACTAGGATGTCTATATGCAACTGAGCAAAGTTTCTAATGATATCTGATCATTAATAGCCTCGCAACATCCTGATAGTCTGGATCAATACTAGAACTGACATTAACAACAGAAATAAAATAATGTTAAACTCTGCTACACCTGGAATAGCCACATTCTTTGCCAATAGTATAGAATCCTCTTTAATAATAAGCTATAGTTCACAAAGGATGACAGGCATCTCTCTCCATTAGTGAGACAATTGGTTATACAGCTTGAAGGGTGCCATCCCACATCAAGCATGGGGTTTAGTAAGGAGGGAGGCCTCCATGAACTGCCAGGATAGGAACTGAACCCATGCTGTTGGCATAATTTGGTTCCACGCTCTAGCCAGCTAGCCAACTGAGCTAATGCCACAATCTCACAGTACTTCTCTCATCAAACAAAATAACTCTAGTCTATTTGCCAACTTGCTCCAGAAATGCAACTAATACTGCAATCACATTCAAAAATGCATTTGTAATTTCAAACCTGAACATACATAATACAAAACGAGCACTTTCTGCAACAATACATCTCAGTCTAATTCTGTTTGCATATATTTAGAATCTAAGCGGTTAAATCATATTTTTGCTTAACAAAGTAGTTGGTTCTGAAACAACATTGAATAGATTTCAAATCATCAAATGGATATTGATGCAACATCGCACCCAATACAAAAGGGCACGTTGCTTTAGTGCTATGAAATATCTCATGCAGATTGCCATACTAAGTCACATTAAAATTAAAATATTTGAAAGCACTATTTGTCTACACAGCACACTACAGTCAGGACCAAAAATGCATCTCAAAACTGCTTGCAATCATTGTATTTTATGTTAATTTTGATGCATGACAGAACCAAACTTCATTTTTAATCAACGTTTATGGAGTGTGATGAGATAGTTTGGGAATTCAACATCTGCAAAGATATCTCTGGGAATAACCAATCCCACTTGTTAATATAGATGATGGTTAGCTCCTCATGCCTTATATCTTTTTATAGATCCAGTAGAATAGTTCAGGTTACATGTAAAGATTTCTATTCAATGAGAGTGCAGAGAGACAACACAAAATTTCAGTATTTTTGGCTGAAATTAATTACAGCAGTATTTTAGGACTCCTGAAACAGCAGTCAGAACAAAGATCAAATTAGCACTATGTATATCGTTTGATATCAAAATATCAATACTTAAAGAAACATCAGGAACCATTTCCAAAGCATCCACTGAAGAATGTTTGACAAGCTAGTGTGTTTCTGAAGTTAATAGTCTAATACAGTCTGCAAAAGTATTTTTTGTGCTACAGAGATACATTTCCCTTACTTCATAAATAATCTACACAATTGGGGTAGAATTTGCTGTTGCAATATAAAGCCATTTGAGGCCAATCACAATCTAAATTTCCTGTGCATCTCATAAAACTGAGCTGGGGCATTTAAAAAAAGTAGCATGGTTATAATATGATTGAAAAATGCCTTCTGTGTGATAGATAAGATAGTGTCAACCTTATCCTGTCAAAACTCACTACAATACAGTACCAACATACTCATTCACCGGTACTAATTTTATTAATAATGCTCTCATAGCAAAGATAAAGGGATGGTAATGTGCTCACCTAGCACTGCTTCTAGTGGTACTACCTTAACTATTCACATACCTTGGGGCAGGCAGGGCCATGGGCTGCTAACTCCATGGCAACGCATTCTTAATAGACTCCCTACAGGGGAGAAGGAGGCCATTCAGCCCAACAAATCTGTACTGACTCTCTGAAAGAACATTTTATCCAGGCCTACTATCCTGCCCCATCACTGTAACCCTTCACATTTACCATGGCTAATCCACCTAACTTATGCATGTTTGGACACAGACAATTTAGTATGGCCAATCCATCTAACCTACACATTTTTGGACATTGAGTAGCAATTTAACATTGCTAATCCCCCTAACCTAAACATCTTTGGAAACTAATGGGCAATTTAGCATGGCCCATCCACCTAACTTGCACATTTTTGGATTCAGCACTGTGCGTCCCGGGAAGTTGACATATTCTGTGTAGCGCCACTTTGAGGTTGTGCTATGCAAGTGGATTTTTACTTCCAAAATATTTTTGGTGTTCTATGCATAATGAGTGAGATTATTTTCCCTTATCTTGATATAACCTCTTCACACACAGCACCATAAAATGGTAATTGCACCATCATGGCTCAATGGTCATTGAGTCAGAAAGTTGTGGAGCTTTAAGCTCCACTCCAGAAAGTGAGCACAAAATCTAAAGTTGACATTCCACTGAAGTACTGATGGAGTCCTGCACTGGCAGTGGTGTCACTGTCTTTCAGATGAGATATTGAAGCAAAGAGCTATCTGCCCACAATGGTCAATATAAAATATCTCATTGCCCTATTTCGAAGAAAAGCACAAAAGTCTCCCAGGTCTCCTAATCCCTCAATTAATGCCACTAAAAATATATTATCTGGTGATTATCACATTGGGAGCTTGCTGTGCACAAACTGGCTGCCTTGTTTCCTGCTTTGCAAAAGCAACTACATTTCAAAAGTATTTCCTTAGCTGTAAAGCGTTTTGAGTTCATGAAAGGTGCTATATAAATGTAAGTTTTACAGTCACCCCATCTGCTGTTATTATTTTAACAACAGATTATGCACTAAAAGTTCATTTTTAAAGTAATATAACGGCCCCATTGTAGAGTTACACTCCACTCCCTGTACTTTCTGCAATTCTATTGAATCAAATGGATTAAATTTGATCAAGACCCTTTTTGTTCTGATGAAAGGTCACCGACCTGAAACATTAACTCTGTTTCTCTCCATGCAGATGCTGCCAGACCTGTAGAGTACTTCCAGCGTTTTCTGTTTATCGTACAGATTTCCTATATCTGCAGTGTCTGTTGTCCAATGTAATGATTGCCCTCTGGGCACCATAACATCAAAGGTGGTTTCTGGCCTGAAAAATACTGACTGATTTATCAACAGAATCACAACTTGATCGATTCAATGTTCGCACAACAAAAAAAATGCTTTATCCGCAATGCTTTTAACTCTGGAGCCCTAGCAGTTGAATCACATCTGCTAACCTTACTGAGGAGCCAAGAATGAAAGGAAATGGATGACACCCATTCAAACATCTATGTTAATTCTGGATGGGACATTTATCCTAAAGAGCAGTGAGGGATGAGGGAGGGGGGAGCTAGAGGGGTGGTTCTGAACAAAAATTCAAAGAACTTATGCAGTAGATTGTGGAAAATCAGGTGTCACCTTGACTTGCTCAATACTTTGGACTAGAATCCATTCTTGCGCTGCAATTGGAAGGGAAGACAAAAACCCACATTTATACAACACCTTTCACAGTCTCAGGGTCACCACAAGGCACTTTACAACCCTTACAGTGTTTTTTTTTCAAATTGAAATCACTGTTGCAATGCAGGAAAAAAAAAGCTGAAGCCAATTTAGGCACAGCAAAGTTCCTCAAACAGCAATGAGCTAATGGCCGGATAATCTGTTTTTTATTTAAGTGATGTCCATCAAGGGCTAAATATTGGCCAGGGCACTAGGGAGAACTCTCTTGAATTGTGTGATTCACTGGGAGAGTTCTCTGTTTAATGCCTCCTCTTAAAGACAGAATCTGCGTACACAAATCCACAATGTTCACAAATATAGTATTGCATCTGATACTAGAGGTCAGAGCATTAACTCATTCAACAACTTGATCAGTTCCTATCAGTGTGAATAGTATGGTAGTGAAACTAGTATAGTACACAATTTGTTTAGTGATGTTACTAATATTCTAATTGTAGACTAGTACCATACAGTGATCTCATTGTTCACATTTTTTTTACCATCTAGTGCCAATGAAGGAGTCAGGACACCACCTGTTTTTAATAGGAACTTCTAAATAGCATAGCTTCTAATAAGATTGAAACCTGTCTTAAGAGATGCCTTAAATTCTTGCTACGTTCAATTAAAAAACTGAAACAGCCCATAAGTAGTGTTCTGCTTTGAAAAAGTGAACTCTAAAGTAAAACTAATTTAGGTTTTTTTTCTGAAACATAGACAAAAAGCCACAAGACAATTTGTACATTTTATTTCTAATTCTGTTGTGTTTTCCTGGTTGTCACTGTTCAGGAATAAAAGATTGTGCAGCTGTAAAAATGTAGAATTTAACACGCGCAATACAGTTACAATATTAAGAAATGGGAAGTGGAAATCTCCTACCTTTGCTCGTGGCACAACGTCAGTTTAAAAGATAAAGGTCTGGTTTGCTTGTTGTGATGGTGGTAGAATTTCTTCTGGGTGCTCTACTCCATAGGTTTCTATGAATAGGCAGAGCACTTGCTCCTACGCAGTTTGCAGCTTCAAGCTTCGCAACATAGAGGAAGAGAGAGAGAGAGTAATTTTGACAGCACGTCAGAGAGAGTGCGTGTGTGAGTGAGAGTGGGCTATTTCACAAGCTGTTTAATGGGCTAGACTGAGATCGGCTTTGCTTTTTTTGAGCATGTTCCAGCTGAGAATTGTTTCTCAGGTTCTAAGATACAAAAGGTCGTGTTTGTGGCTTTGGGGGAGGGGGGAAGAACTTTTAAGACTTTTTTCAGAAAAAAGCCAATTTCACTTGCGTATTTCATGGACAGTTGCCACTGCTGTTGGATGCAGTTGACAAAAGTACTTGCAGCCTTTTACTTCCTTGATTCCTGTGTCGCTGTTGTCTTCGCAAAATATCCGTATGAGCCACTCTATCCCATCATCGGTCAACAGATATAATTGTAGGATTGCGAAGAACTGACTAAAACAGTTTAAGTGAGCAGATAACTGTTGACTGCGTGCTATGATTTGCTGCAGTTAGATTTTCGGGATTTGTTTACTTAAAAGGGAATAGATTTGGTGATTTTTTTCACTGTAAAGTCTGGATTTCATAAGTTAAATATGGATCTGCTTCATGAAGTGGAAACAGATGGCTCCATATATCCCAATAGAACAACATGTCCATTCGCACATGGAACCTCTAAAGCAGTTTGGAGGTTGATATCCAAGTGCATCCTCATGTCCACTTACATATGCAACTCGTAAAGTAGTCAGTGTTTACTGCCCTAGAACAAGCGTCATCTACTGACACATTAATCCCATGCAACACTCACTGTTCACTAATCCTCCCAACTGAATCTTTGTCTAGGGTGGGGGATGCTGCTCGATTGCAATATAGGGGGAGTTATTCTGGGGGAGGCAATGCTGCCGCTGAGGGCATCCTGACTGGGACAAGAGATTTGCACTTGTTTCAGCTTAAGTTGCACTGAGTGCAGCAACGCGAGTTTATGGAAAGGTGGGAAGGGGGGAGGGGGTACTGCTGCGGTGTTGGGAAGAACAAATCATCTAATACGTGGCCCTTTCCAGAAAGCTGGCCACGTACCAGGACGAATTAAATCACTTCATTGATGACATTCATTTGTAGTCCACCAAGGAATTTGAAAGAGTAGAATTGGATATTTTGGGATGGAAAGGAATTAAATGGCTAAACTTTCAAAGCTTCTAGTTTACTAAAAGACTGACGATTGTATCCCAATCTGACGAGAAACTAGTTTTGTATATTTTTTAAAAGTCATTTAAAAATCAGTCATTCTCAGGTGAGCAGATAGGCAATAATTTAAAATGTTGATTATTTTATGCAGATGAGCTGCATTATTCAAACTTTACCAAGTTGGCACGTAAATAACAAGCATTTTTTAAATCAAAAGCAAAATCTTTCCTCCCCCAAATAAAAATGACATTTTTAAACAAATGCCCACTTGCATCAGTTTTTGCGGCTGCTTTTGAGTTTAGTGATGTATAAATGAAGTTTGAGCAGAAATCCTGGGGAGAACAAAACATCATAAAACAATTATAAACTATAGATTATGCCAAAAATGGAAACAACATCCAAATTCTAATGTATCTTCCAGTACTATTTTATCCCCATATTTACCAATATTCTTAATCCCTGCAGGTTTGTTTTTATAGAATATGCTCCTCTCCAGTTTTTGCCTTGGTGTGGATTTACACCCCTGTGACATGTCTTTGGATGTGTAGTTACATTAAAGGTGCTGAATTTGGCTCCTTTGATTTCATTCAGAAATCCAAACTTGCCCTTTCCCTGAATATCCTATTCATATACTTTTGTCCTCTTGTGCTGGTTGACACTATGTAGTCTCCACATTCATCTTCCTGAGCTCTTGTGTCACAGATAGCTAGCTACACAGTGAATAAAGCACTGACACCTGGAGCATACCATGTTGCAGCACTCATCCACCTGCAAACTTGTGCAATCCAAGTCCTTATTGTATACTGTGCAATAAATACAAAGGGGAGGCAGTGGTGCAATGGTATTGTTGCTGGATCAGAGATTCTGGGGACTTGTGTTCAAATTCCAGTACCGCAGTTGGTGAAGGTTTGAATTCAGTAAAGAATTTGGAATTAAAGGTCTAATGATGACCACGGATGATCATAAAAACCCATCTCATTCACTAATGCCCTTTAGGGAAGGAAATCTGCTATCCTTACAAGGTCTGGCCTCATGTGACCCCAGACCACAGGAATGTGGCCTCTTAAATGCATTCAGGGATAGACAATAAATACTGGCCCAGCCAATGGTGTCCCCATCCCATGAATGAATTTTAAAAAATTGAAACTGCTACAACATCATTATTTGTCCACCCTGGGCTTTTGCATGGTTCTCTTATAATGGTAAGACTGACATGGAAATAGAAATAGGTAATTTAGCCCTTTGAGCATATTTGTCCATTCAGAGAGATTGTGCTTGATCCATCCACTTGCCTTAGCTCCATGTTCTTAAACCCTTAGCTCACAAAAAGTCTGTCATTCCCCGATTTCATTTTAATTGAACTACCATCTTTTCATGGGAAAGAATTCAAGACTACCAACACTACTTGCTTGAGTGTTTTTCCTAACTTCTTTCCTGAATGGCACTGGTTTTGCCTTTGATGTTTTGACCCTTTCCTAAAGGAGAAAAATAACAGTAAAATGGAGAAATAAGAATATTGGTCTGAACTGCTTTTTTCCTTCAAATTTCTCCAAAATCCCCCAAGAGCAGAAAAATTGCTTTTTTCTGATCCACTTCATTAGTTTCTTTTGAAATCCTAAAAACTTACATGAAATAATCTTTTAACCTCCTCTATTTCAGGCAATATAAACCTAACCTATGCAACCTTTCCCCAGAATCTAACCCACTGAGCACAGTGACCTTCTGATGACCCAGGCTCTTTCTGATGCCGGTATATCTTTTATAAGATGTAATGCCCGGAACAGTACTCCAGATGTGATCTAATCAGGGCTTTGTACAGGTGTAGTAAAACTTCCTCTCATTTTTCTTGCAGTTCACTGGTTGTAAAGGCTAACATGCCAAGAGCCTTTTTGATGACATTTCATACCCAACTCGTGCATTTTATTTTTTAGACCTTTATATCTCTTTGAACCTCCACCGTTTTTCGATTTTCACTATTTAAATCCACCCAGATTTATGTGCAGTTTCCAGCACATTGTCATGACTGCAAAGTATCCTGCACTGATGTGGAATTATTTATAAAATCAGGTTTGAACTATTTGCCTAAACATCAACTACCGAAGTAAATTTTGAATATGGCATGGTCGGAAATAACACATTCTCCTTAACCAACAGAGAAAGCATCATTTCCACTATACATCTTTTGTTTAAATGCCCCTAGGCACTAAAAGTTTACTGGAAGCATATTAAAATAATGTTTAAACTGCAAACTTTGGTAAGTGGAAAATGTCGTCACTGGCAGTGTGAAATGGTATGCTAAAGATAGTAAAGTTTTGCAAGATAAACAGCAATAATGTAAGTTTTACAAAAAAGATCATGAACTTATAAGCATGTTAGATTTATTTGCAAAACCTTGAACTACAGTTTAATATGGGACTATAGTTTATGAATCAGATTGCAATCCATGTGCAGCACCACAAAAAAATGCCTGTCATAAATCTTGTTTGCCAGCAAAACTTTTAAGAGGGAGTTTACCGGGCAATACAATGAATTGGAGGCCTGTTCCAACAAGCTCAAGTTCACTTCTCACAAGTAATATCAGAACCTTTGACACACAATTTTGTGATAAAATTCTGGTGTAAAAATTGACCCGTCCTCCTTAAGAGCAAAGTTCTGATTTTGAGATTACTTATTCATTTGTGGGCCTTGGGCTTCACTGGCTGACTAGCATTAAGTGCCTATTTCATTTGCTCTTGAATTGTGTGGCTTGCTTGGCCATTTCAGAGGACAGTTGAGACTCAACCACATTGTAGTGGCTCTGGAGTCACATATAGGCCAGACCGGGAAAGAAGATTTCCTTCCCTGAAGGACAGAATGAACCAGATGGGTTTTTCTGACAACTGGCAACGGTTTCATGGTCATCATTAGATTCTTAATCCCAGAGACTTTTTATTGAACTCAAATTCCACCATCTGCCATGGTAGGATCCAAACCTGGGTCCCCAGGACATTGGCTGAGTTTCTGAATTAATTGCCTACTGATAATACCACTAGCCCATTGCCTTTAGATAAATGGGAATCAATGTATTTGCACAACTAATTATTATTTTTAACTATTTTAGTCAAAAAGTGAAACCCTTTTCAGTCAAGCACTTTGTTTTGTACACCCACGATGCCCATTCTATTGTATAGACCTAATAAATCTGGTAATAATTAACTTTGTAGAAAGCCCTTGGAACCAGGGATGAGGGATAGGGTGAGGGTGGCAGAGAGTGGGGAGGGAGGTTAGAGATGTGGAGGGGTGGGTGGATGGGGGAGTCTTATATGCCATGGGGGCTGGGGACTGCAGGTTCAGGGATGTGTGGGAAGTCTCATTGGGTGGTCAGTTTGGTGGGGAGGGATTCTCTGGCCTCTCAACTACGTGGTTCTCAGCTGCAGGAGGTGGTGATTATTCACTGGCAGCTGCTGTCAATGGAATTTCCCACTGATGACATCCGTGCTGCCATGAAATCTGCGAAAGGGGGTGCATTGCTAGCAGGAGCAGAGAATCCCTCCAGCATGAATGGCTAAAGAATTCCCCCTGGATCTTTACAATAGTTACCCAGAAGTTGGAAAGGATTTTAATTCTCCATCCCTTTTCTCAGTAACTATGCAATACAGCTAGAACATGTGAATTGTGATTTAAATCATATTTAGTTGGATGATGGTTCCCAGCACAGGGCAATTGTCTCAAGGAAATTTGCACTTCCAGCAATTGCCATGCAAACCCTGACCCGGGAACTTCCAAGAGGGATTCCCCAGCATATCTTTACGTCCTACAACACCGCTCCCCCCATCCCACTGCCGCCCAATCCCTCACCAAATCCAATGTTAGTGCTCAAAAGTTACATCAGCAATCCTAAAAACATAAAACTATGAAATACGATACTTCTGCACTAGATTTCTGCAAAGTTCATTATTAGAAAATTAATATTTCAGAAGATACTCCACTGAGTTCAATGGTCACGGGAAACATACCTGGAAATGTGATTAAAGCCACATCTATTAAACTACATTAATTTACAAGTCAACGCTATACTTAAAAAAATCCTCTGATCCCAGCATAACAAATTAAGTGGAGCTTACACATATCAATGAAACATTTATTAATTGTGTATTATAACACAGGAGATGAAAGTCTTAAATTTTTAAAAGAGGCTCACTGCAGATGCTATTTAAATATTACCAAATCCACACAGAGAGCTTTTTCCACCGACAGGTTTGAGCATGGAGGCAAGTAGTGTGAACATTCCCATGACCAGCTAACAGAAGTAAGTAAGTGCATTTATTAGTCACAAGTAGGCTTACATTAACACTACAATGAAGTTACTGTGAAAATCCCCTAGTCACCACACTTCAGTGCCTGTTAGGTACACTGAGGGAGAATTTAACATGGCTGATGCACTTAACCAGCAGGTCTTCCTGTAAGAGGAAACTGGAGGACTCAGAGGAAATCACAGGGAGACTCCACACAGACAGTGACCCAAATTGGAATCGAACCCGGGTCCCCAGCATCGTGAGACAACAGCGTTAACCACCGTACCACTATGCGACTCTTTTTCTTTGTCTGTTTGCAGGTTCCATCCCACCCCAAGGTCATCACTGTCAGGTGGCCAACTGAGAGTGTTTAAAGACCAACTAAGACTGATTGTCAGAGGTTGACTGGAATTCTCTAGCCAGACTCCAGTCCTCCTGAGGTTCCAGGGGACAGCTCATCTGCTTGGAGGTGACATTCTGATGGTGAACTGGGAGGACCAGAACTTCAGTCAGGCTTTGAGGCCTCCCAACTGCCAGGTATCAGAATGCCTTAATGAGGAGTTTCAGTTTCACAGTGATGGTCAGGTTACTGAGGCGATTTTTAAATTAAAAGTTATATTTGGGGAAAAGGGTGCCATCGTGGTTGGGGCATCCTCCATTTCTCATCACTGGAAGGGTTGCCTGCTGCTTCTTTCAAGGGGGAAGACTTCATATTTCCTGACACAGTGCGGGCTTCTGATACCTACTTTACACTGCAATCTGAGCCTTGAAGCATGTGGTGAATGTTGTTAAAAGACAAACGTTTGCCATATTATGACCTGACGCTTTTAGCTAAACTAAATAGTGGATTTACAAAATTAATTTATCGTGTTTTTGAAATATTTGAATTCTCATTTAGCTTGATTTGAATTTACTGTTGCAATCTTTAAATGCTTCTGCTTACAGTAGTATTGTTTCAACAGCAGCTACTCTGTCTGCTTACTAGAGGGCATATGCATCAATTCCTTTACTCTGAAAAAAGATTATAACAGCCAGAGAAAGATACCTCTAGACAGAGCTTTCTCATTATGTTGTTAGCTAAAAAGATGCTAATCCAACTAAACTTTATTTTCCCAAATTATGCTATGTTTTGAGTTCAGCTGTAAGCTTTAGAAATTGCAAAATTGTGAAGAATGTTAACTCCTGATTTCTGAATGCACTAAGTTGTTAATAAATTAATCCTGCTGTGGCTGGCCAATGTGAATTGTTGATGAAATGCAGCCACAAATGGAATCTTGTGCTCTTGCTGATGGTGGACTTGGCAGGGAGGTCATCAAATTAAGTGGGATGGTGACATCTCTGAACCCATCCCACCTCCACAGTTTTCAGTTCTGGGCTGGGAGACCCCTGGTCAGCCCTTCAGCATTACTGCCCATTGAGGCCCTTAAGTAGCTAGTTAATTGTAAGGGCCTCATCCCAGACGTACCTGGCAAGGCTGAAACCATGATCAGACAGGTAACAAGGCTAGCCCATTGTACTGGAGGTGTGCTGATACTGTGATGGTGACTAGGGTAAAGGATCAGGGTAGCCAATGAGGTTAAACCAAGGCTTTACCGAATGTAACTTTTCAAAGTCACCCCGGCTTTTTGTCTAAGATGAAACATCAGATCAAGCCCAGGAGAGGGTGTAATGTCTCATCCTGTCAGCTTGGATCTTGTTTGATCAACCCCAAGGTGGGATGCAATTTCTTATCTTGTCTGCTTGGATCTGGTTTGTTCTTCACGGGGTGGGGGGAACCACAATTGGGCTTAATGTGACTGGGCTTTTTGATTAAAGTATCAAAAGATGCCAAATACTGCTCCTGGGTATTAACAACTGCAGACTGGTCTATTATTATGCAGTGATACAGCAGGTGAAACTGTGACCAACTTGACACTTCCCGTGGTGGGGTTGGGAGGGTTTATCCTTTGATCAATGGCCCTCAGTGTCTGGTTAAGAGAATGGACATTGGGAAAGGTGGGAAAGGGGGCTCCACTGAGGGCCTTGGTCTTGCTGCAGACCCTCCTACACCTCGCTCCCGTACAAAACCACCCCTCTCCAACGTAATCCTTATCTGGGGCCTGGGTCACTCCATAATCCTGTGACTTCAGTACCTGTCCTTCTATCAGCAGCCATTTCTTTCTCAGTGGTGTTACCAACAAGAGCTACCAGGTAGGTAAGCTTATGTTCTGGGGACTTGATTCCAGGAATACCCACCGCTGTCCTTGCCTGATTTACCCAAACCGTCTTCTTCACCCTATCCCTGTAATCCCTTACATTTCCCATGGCCAATCCACTTAATCTGCACATCTTTGAACTGTGGGAGGAAAACAGAGTATCTAGAGGAAACCCATGCAGACATGGGGAGAATGTGCAAACTCCACATTGACAATTAGTCAAAGCTGGAATTGAATCTGCATCATGAAGCAGTGAAACAGCAGTGTTCACCACTGTGTCTTATTAGACTGTTAATAAAACAAATATTTTCTTTGGATTTTTTTTGATTTGATTTATTGTCATATATATTAACATACAGCAAAAAGTATTGTTTCTTCTGTGCTTTACAAACAAAACATACTGTTGACAGAGAAGGAAATGAGAGAATACACAATGTAATATTACAGTCATAGCTAGGGTACAGAGAAAGGTCAACTTAATGCAAGGTAAGTCCATTCAAAAATCTGACAGCAGCAAGGAAGAAGCTGTTCTTGAGCTAGTTGACCTCACACTTTTGTATCTTTTTCCCAAAGACAGAAGATGGAAGAGAGTGTTTGCGGTGTGTAGGATCCATAATTATATTAGCTGTTTTTCTGAGGCTGCCGAAAAGTGTAGACAGAGTCAATGGATGGGAGGCTGCTTTGTGTGATGAATGTGGCCCAATCCATGACCTTTTGTAGTTTCTTGCAGTCTTGGGCAGAGCAGGAGGCAAACCAAGCTGTGACACATCCAGAATGAATGCTTTCTATGCGCATCTGTAAAAATTGCTGAGAGTCATAGCTGACATGCCAAATTTCCTCAGTGGCCAAGTTTCCATTTTGATGTAGTTTGACCAGTCTTCAACTGAAATGCTCAGAATTTGGTGTTAATTACTTTAATGCATGCATGCATTTTGTGCTAAAATTGATTTCAACAGTAAATTCATTTTGAAAATGCACTCTATGGAATTCTGGTCTGACTGCTGTCAGATTTTTTTTTCTTTTCTTTGACAGGATATGAGCCTCATTGGCTAGGCCACTATTTGTTGCCCATCTTTAACTGCCCTTGTGAACGTAAGCAGCCTTATTCAACCCTTGCAATCGATGGTGGGTAGGTGCTCTTAGGGAGGGAGTTCTAGGATTTTGACCCAGTGATAGTGAAGGAATGGCAATATATTTCCAAGAAAGGATAGTGTGTAACTTAGGGGAAGGGAACTTGCATGTGATGGTGTTCCATAGGTCTGTTGCCATTGCCCTTCTGGGTAGTAGAGGTTGGAGTTTCAGAAGGTGCTGTCGAAGGAGGCTTGGTAAGTTGCTGCTGTGCATTTTGTGTATGGTGCTACTATGCACCAGTGGAGGAAGGAATGGATGTTTAAGGTGGTGCATATGGTGCCAATCAAGCAGGCAGCTTCACCTGGAATGGTGTCAAGTTGCTTGAGTGTTTTGCAGCTGCACTCATCCAGGCAAGTAGATAGTATTTCATCACATTCGCGATGTGTGTCTTACATTTGGTCTATAGGCTCTATGGAGTCATTCCCGAGTTACTGACCAAAGAGTTTCCAGCCTGTATACCCCTATTATTCATTTTCATAGAATCACAGAATCCCTACATTGCAGAAAAGGCCGTTTGGCCCATCTAGTCTGCATCAACTCTCCTACAGAGTATTTTATGCAGGCTTTGGCTCCTGCTTTATCCGTGTAATCCCACACATTTCGACAGGATATTTTATCCAGGCCCTATCCCCAAGATTATCCCTGTAATCCCATTTATTTGCCTCACTAATCTATCCAAGTTTCAATTTAGCATGGCCGATCCACCTAACCTGCACATCTTTGGACTGTGGGTGGAAACCGGAGCACCCGGAGGAAACCCACACACTACACAAGGAAGAGGTGCAAACTCCACACTGTCACCCAAGACAGGGTTTGAACCTGGGCCTCTGGAGCTTGGAGGCAACAGTGCGAACTACTGTGCTACCCAACACAATTGATTCAACACAACTAAATAGCCCAATAACTGATGGTTCAAATATGTGAGTCATACTTTGCTTTTATTTCTTTCCACTTCTTCCTGTTTTGCTTTTGACAAGAACTGTTCATGGATATTTACGAATGACAACAGATTCAGTCAGATCTTTTAAATGAATATTCATGAAAATGCTTCTGATTCTTTTTAAGGAATTTCTTCACGCTGACTATTTAAATTTGCTGATTTACTGTTGGATGAACTTCAGCAGACACACTCAGCATTGAGAGTGGGATATAAAAATTCAAATATTTTGTGGGCTTTCAGGAATGTTGTAGAAATATATGATAGAGGGGTTTTAGGAAGTGTGCGTGGGTGTTACTACAGCTTTTACAATTAATCATTCAGAAATGTATAAACTTATGGAAATGTTGCCCACTGATTGCCTTTGGTTATATCCAATTACATCCAAATGTTCTACCTACTATTAACATACGTCTCAAACTTACAATTAGCATTTGCTATTCATTGACTGGGGCCTATCAATATTCAGGAATTTTTCATGGAGACTAATTATGTTAGCAGGGAAATTTCCCCCAGTACATTATTCTATGCACTTAATTCCCATGAACCACTTTCAGCCAACCATTGGTTGTGAAAACCCCAGTGCACCAGGTTTCCATTGTCAGGTTATATTTAAATTTCACAGTAGTTTTAATATTTAGGGGGCTGGGGAAGAGACGTTAAACTGATTTGCCCTCTTTTTCTTCACTGAATTCTTCATGGGTTGCAAAATGCCACAAACAACAAAACAAAACAGGACAAAAGTCCTCAGACTGCAGTCCTTTATTTACCCAACCCAGCCTACATTGATTTCTGTTCTCCGCTATTCATCTCACACGGAATTCAACTCTCATTTCCCCACCCCTGGCTTCCCGCCACAGTAAATGTACCTTGTGACCTCCTGTAACTCACAAAGGAATGATGGTTTTGATATATCTACACGCCCAGCACAATTATGATATATGATCTTTTTTTCTGCTCCTAAACAAACATTATTACATCAAAAATCCATCATAGACAAATCACTTCCCCTCAATTAATTCAAAACGGTTTTTTTTGCTTGTCAGTGGGCCAGAAGGAGCTTTGCTACACAATCATAGACAATAAGGTCTGGCCAACAAGATGAAATGCCTTTTGAATTAACCATTGAGAGATGTTCCACGCAACTTACAAAAAATGCACACATTTTCAATTGTTTCATGATTTTTATATTGTTCTTCAATAATAGAAGGGAAAGGGTCTGAGATTCACTTGTGAAATGTCTAATTTGGTATTATCTGTATGAGACAGATTTGGATTTCACTATCCTACAGAGAAGATGGTACAACATCAGTACAGCTCAACACTTTACTAAATTGTGTCTATCATGAGTGCTGTAGTGTTCTATGAGTACAATTCATCAATAACATTTCATACAAGTATTTATCAACAGAAGTTTCTGCACTTTTATATTCATCTATGAATTTATCAAAAAATTCTCAGAAACTAGAAGCAGAAGCAGGAGTAGGCCATTCAACCCTTTGAGCCTGCTTCACCATTCATTCTGATCATAGAATTCAATTTCCTGATTTTCCCCCCTTGCCCTCTATATCCCTTGATCCCTTTCTTTTTTATAGTCATCCATTTGTTGGATGTGGGCATAACTGGAAAGACCAACAATTTTTGCTATTCTCTCCTTTAGCATGGCATGATGGTGCTGTGGTTAGCACTGCTGCCTCACAGAGCCAGGAACCCAGATTCAGTTCCAAGCTTGGGTGACTGTCCATGTGGAGTTTGCATGTTCTCACAGTTCTGCGTGGGTTTGTAGTGGGTGTTCTGGTTTCCTCTCTCAGTCCAAAGATGTGGGGTTAGGTGGATTGGCCATACTAAATTGTCCCTTAGTGTTCCAAGATGTGTAGGTTAGGGGGATTAACAGGATAAATGTGGGATTAGGGGGATAGGCTCTGGGTAATATGCTTTTTCAGAGAGTCAATGCAGACTTGATGGGCTGAATGGCCTGCTTCTGCACTGTAGGGGTTCTACTCTATGATGTCACTTGAGAAGGTGGAGATGAATTATTTTTGTGAACTATTGCAGTCCATGAAGGTACACCCACAGTTGTTGAATAGGGGGGTCCAGGATTTTGAACTAACCACAATAGTGGAATACATTTTCAACTCAGTGACTCAGAAGGGTTGATGTTCCAATGTGTCTGCTACCCTTGATTTTCTCAGCAGGAGAGGTCATAGGATTGCAAGGAGCCTTGACAAGTTGCTGCTGTACATCTTGTACATTATACACACGGCAGCTGCACTTAAATGGTGAATGTTTAATAACAGAAACCTACCTTTACTCAGCTCCATTAACATAATGAAACAACCTTAGGGGTTTCATAAGAGACAAACTATGATACTGAGTCCCATGAAGAGATATTAGGGCAGGTGACCAAAAGCTCGGTCAAAGAGATAGGTTTTAAGGAGTGCCTTGAAGAAGGAAAGCAAAGAGGCTCAGAGTGATATATGGAGGGAATTTGAGCTTGGGCAACTGAAGACATGACCAAAATTCGAGGAGCACAGATATCACAGAGCGTTGTGGAGCTCGAGAAGTTTACAGAGATAACGTGGAGCAAAAGCTATGGGGGAATTTGAAAACAGCAATGAAAAGTCTAGAATCAAAATGTTGTTTGACCAAGAACCAAATGTAATTCAGTGAGCATGGAGGTGATAAGTGAACAGAACTTGGTGCAAGTTAAGACAAGGTAACTGAGTTTTGGTTCACCTCATTTATATAAGGTGCAATATGGGAGATGAGCCAGGAGTGTGATGGAATGGTCAATTTCCAGAGGTAACAAGACATGCATGAGGGTTTCTGCAGCAGATTTAAGGCGGTGGATGGGATGCCAGTCAAACAACAAGTGACAAAATTTATTTTTGAATCATGCATTCCATGTCTTTTTAATCATTCATGGGTTTTGGGTATTACTGTTAAGGCCTGCATTTACTGTCTGTCCCTAATTGCCCTTGAGAAGAGGATGATGAACCACCTTCTTAAACTGCTGCAGCTTATATCATGAAGTCTCCCTACCACACGGTTAGAAACAGGGGTTCCAGAATTTTAATCCTGAAGGAACAATGCAATATTTTAAGTCAGGACAATGTGTGACCGAGAAAGGAATTTACAAGTGGTGGTGTTCCCTCCATCTGCTGCCGTTATCCCTTCCATTTGGGAGAGTTCTTGGGTTTGGAAGGTGCTGTTGAAGAAGCTTTGGCAAGTATCTGCTGCGTATTCTGCAAATAGTGCACAGTGCAGGCATATATGTGCCACTGGTGGAGTGAATAAACATTTAGTGTCATGCATGGGATGCAAACAGGTTGTTTTTTTTCTGATGTTGAATTACTTCAGTTTTGTAGGAGCTGTACTCATCCAGATAACGGACTGTATTGCACTATACTCTGACTTGTGCATTGTAATTGCTAGAAATGCTTTCAAGAGTCAGGAAGTGGGTTACTCTTTATAGAAATCCCAGCTCTGACCTGCTCTTGTAGCCACAGTATTTATTTGGCTTATCCAGTTAACTTTCTGGTCAATGGCAGCTCCTAGGATGCTGATGTTGGGGGATTCAGGGATGAAATGCCATTGAATGTCAAGCAAAGATGGTTACATTCTCTCCTGTTGGAAATTGTCATTGGTTGGAACTTGTGCAGTGCAAATATTCCTTGCCACCTTTCTGCCCAACACTGAATGTTGTCCAGATCTTACTGTCTCTGGACACAGACTGTTTCAGTATCTCAGGAGTCAGGATTGGTACTGAACATGGTGCAGTATTCAGCTAACATTCCCCCCTTCTGATATTATGATAGAAGGGAGGTGGAGCAGCTGGAGATGGTTTTACCTAGAACACAACATTCTTGCAACAATGTTCTGGCTGAGATGGTTGACCTTCAATAACTACAGTCATCTTCCTTTGAGCTAAGTGTGACTTTGAAAGTTTTCCCCCTTGTTTCACATTGACTGCATCCAGCAAAACTGGAGTCACTCACCACAGAATACGCAACCTCTGACTTGCTCTTATAGCCACAGTATTTATGTTGCAACAGTTATCAAGTTCATGGTTCATGTTAATATTTTAGAGATAATTTTTCACTCTGGGAAGATTAATGTTTAACTGTAGAAAATGGAATAAATGCAACCAAAGCAGTTTGGAATCTATTACAGTTAAAAGGTTGGAACTACGTTGACTTAGAGAAGTAAGATCCAAAAAAAAAAACAGCAGGTGGACTAACTAGGCTGGAGAACTGAAGACATGGAGGCAAAGTTTCCTGTTCTTCCCGCCACAAGAATCGTAGTGGGCAAGAGGCAAGAATTAGAAAGATCCATTGACCTCAGGCAGGATTTTCCAGTTTCAGGGCGAGCATGGCCAGAAATTCCCACCCATGTATGTCTATACTGTTTGCAGATAAATGCATTTCAGAAAGATGTTTTGTGAATTAGAGTTTAATTAATTAGAATTAAATTAGTTTAATAGCATTCAATGAACTCTGAAGGACCACAGTGCCATGGAAATTGGTGGAGCTTAAAAAGATTCTCTAGTTTCAATCTATCTGTATGCTGCTTTCTGGAAGAGGGGATTGGTTACAGTTTGGACCTTTTATGCTTTGCAACTCAGAGAAACCGTGGGAGCTGTTATTAGTCTCCAGGCAGTCAGGACTCAGAAGCCCTTGGAGGCATTTATAGCTTGGTGCAAAGAACTCGATAAAAGCAACTTATTGCAGATGCTGGAATCTGAAACCAAAAAGAGAAAATACTGGAAAATCTCAGCAGGTCTGGCAGCATCTATAAAGAAAGAAAAGAGCTGACCTTTGAGTCCAAATGACCCTTTGTCAAAGCTAAAAGGCAGAGAAAGTGGGAGATATTTATACTGCAAGAGAAGGGAATAAAAGGGCAAGTCATAGCCACAGAAACCTGAGGAAAAGGCTTCTGATGGCAGTCCACAGAGAGAATAAAAAGGTGCAAATGGCCGACGGCAGAGAAGCTGAAATCAGAGGGTAAACTGTGACAGATGAAGATGTGGGAGGAGGGGAGAAATGGATCAGAGAGAAATTATGAAAAAGAGGGAGAGGGGAAACAAAGGGGGAGAAAAAGGAACGAGGGATTCAGAGGCTGTATCTTAAAATGTTAGAGTAAAAATTCATTGTGAAGGAACCAGAGGACTGCATATCACTGCGCCACCATCCCTAGTGGGGCAGGACTTATTTATTGGTGATGAAAAAGTAGTCTGAGGGGATTTGACTAAAGGATGAACCTGTACATATAGCTACGTCAGTATGTTATTTGAGAAGATGGATTTTACACAATCTGGTAGCTTCACATCACTATTATAATAACACTAGCTTTTTAAATTCCAGATGTATTTAATTAACTGAATTTAAATTCCCCAGCTCCATGATTGGATTTGAACTCATGTTTCTGGACTACTACAATATATAACCTCGATGCTACTGTACCATAACCAGCAGTTTTTACTTCATAGTTTATATATCCAGTTTAACTAATCCATCCAATTTCCAGAACAATTAGAAAGTTTGATTTCTCTTCCTTGATAGTCTTATGTGATCTGCAAGTTTCATTTTCTTACAGGTCTAGTGACTTTATGTTGGTATCGCTGATAGCTAATAGCTCTGAATTCCCTGGTGATCCAAATAACTCTACATATCAATTCTTCTGGCATTCTAGACAGTTTCCCCATCAATGTATTAATAATATTCTTTAAATAGCTGGGGCAAAATGGGTTAAATCCTGGACCAACGCTTAGCTTCATTCAACTTAGAATGAGTAAAATTTATGTAGCTTTGGATTACCTCCTGATACACAGCCAAACATTCTCTGAATCAAATATAATGTGATGGTTTTTGTGGTCAGCTGGGCAGTGATGGTATTGGCCACTGGTGATGATTCTGACTTCCTTGAGGGAGGCTTTCTCCCTGGTGTCACCTACAGTGAGGGCCAGCTGCATTGTGTAGTGTGGGCAATCTGGCATGCAGTTGTAGGCATGGTTTACAGTCACAAAGAACTGTATGAACCAACTTCTGCAGTAGAAAGGCATCAAGAAATCAGATTTAGCAGAAAGGATTCATTTTGCAAAATTAAAAATTTAAATATTTTGTTGTTAAAATTAAAAGTGTGAATACATTTTTAAAATAATTTTCATAAAATCACAGCATCCCTACAGTATAGAATGAGGCCATTTGTCCCATCGAGCCTGCACCAACAACAGTCCCTTCCAGGCCCTATCTTCATAACCCCACATATTCACCCTAACTAGTCCGTTTGACATGAAGGAGCAATATTTTAACATGGCCAATCCACCGAACCTGCACATCTTTCTACTGTGGGAGAAAAACCAGAGCACCTGGAAGAAACTCACACAGACACGAGGAGAACATGCAAACTCCACACAATCATTCAAAGCTGGAATCGAACACAGGTCCTCAGTGCTGTGAGGCAGCAGTGCTAACCTCCACACCACTGTGATCAAATAAATATTAAAAACTGTATTTCAAGAAGTTTGATCAATCTTTCGAAAGAAAGTCCTACTATTAACCTGAGGAATCACGTTTGGTGCTAAAACTACTTTTAAAAGATCCTTTCATGCATGGGCCTTTTCATTATGTATTTGCAAAACTGAAGGAAACGCTACACTTCTGGCCAAACAAAATTTAAAATGTACAATTATTCATAATTCACACTGGTTCCATACTTTTCCTTTGATGCCAGGAGCCATCTCAACAAGTTGTGATTGGCACACTGCAACTTTCAGATGCGTGTCTTACACTCTAGTTGTTTCAGAGCTCCTGAGAACCATCAGCAGTGAAGACTGAGCACATCACAAAGATTGAAGTTTTAAAGTTTATTTATTTGTGTCACAAGTAAGCTTGCATTAGCACTGCAATGAAGTTACTGTAAAAATCCACTCTGATGCTTGCTCGGGTACACTGAGGGAGAATTTAGCACGGCCAATGCACCTGACCAGCACGTCTTTCGGCTCATGGGAGGAGACTGAAGGACCTGGAGGAAGCCCAGAGTAACCACAGGGAGAATGTGCAGACTCCACACAGGCAGTGACCCAAGCTGGGAATCAAACCCGTGTCCCAGGTGCAGTGAGGCAGCAGTGCTAACCACTGTGCCAACCACTGTGCCACAAATGTCTGGCTGGCAGCAACCCAGGGGTGCCGTATTTCTAGTAGCCATAAAAAAAACAATTCAGGTGTAATTTGATTTGTTTCTTCAATGGGAAATAGGCTAAAATGTTCAGAGCTAGCCTCGACCTGGATCTTGCAACAAAACATAATGGTGAAGTCATCAGTCCTTCATTAAAGAATAAAGCAGACAGCGTCCATGGATGTGAGTTGCATGTAAAAAAAAAAGTCAGCAAGTTACTGTGAAGCCGAGTTCCTCCTCTGGATGCTTCACTATGCTCATCCAGGCACTCAGCATTCAGATAAATAAAAGAGCATGAGATTGTGCTACTTGTGTGACAGATAACCACTAAACATGTCAGAAAGAGTTGGGGCTTAGTCCAATCATGTGTAAGTGAAGTTTTTATGAAGTGGTAAGTCTGAATTGTGTGAAAATCCGCAGGGTGCCTGTGACAGACGTAGGATTTTATATTACTCTAGTGGGCCTGGGTCTGATCAGAAATGTGTGAAATCGCATGAGAAGATGTAGGGCACATTTTCTGATATCACCGCGCATACCCACAATTTCTGGTTTGATGGGTTTGCACGCAAAATCGGTATCACTTGAGCATACTGATTGTCTGTGACCACAGGACAGCATGGTGACAGGGTGGTTAGCACTGCTGCCTCAGAGTGCCAGGGTCCCAGGTTCAATTCCCAGCCTGGGACGTTGTCTGTGTAGACACTGCACATTCTCCCCGTGTCTGCGTGGGTTTCCTCTGGGTGCTCCGGTTTTCTGCCATACTCCAAAAGCGTGTGTGTTAGGTTGATTGGCCATGCTAAATTGACCCTAGTGTCAGGGGGATTAGTGGGGTAAATGTCTGGGGTTGCAGCTATAGGGCCTGGATGGGATTGTGATGAGTACAGATTCGATGGGCTCTACAATATTGTAGGGATTCTGTGATTGAATGACACACATTCCACAAGTCTGTGCCAATTACCCAAGGAACTCACATGATTTTTGTAGCATTCAAAGTGCCAAGACTGTTCTTGGTTCCTACAAAATTGGATGGATGGTTCCTGGCTAACACAAAGAGGTGGCTGATAATTCTACTCTGTCACCCATGAACTGAGGCCAAAGAGAGATACAACAAGAATTATGACCAAGAGTAGTGGTGGAAAGGACCATCGGGCTGCTCAAGATGTTCTTCCAATGCCTGGATCAATCCAGGGGATCACTGCAATATCCTCCAGAGGTTTGAGGATAGTTGTCGCATACTGTGCCCTGCACAATCTGTCTCTGACAAGGGGAAACCAGTGGAGAGTGAGGCAGGACCACAGGCGAGGGAGGATGATTCCAGTGATGGGTATAAGGATGAGCTTGGGCGAGGACATCAAAGCAGACGATGGGGAGCAAAGACACAAGGGATTCTTTGATCCAGTAAACTTTCAGCAAGGCGTTTAAGGAATTGATGCTTACTCAATCCAATGGCAAGGACTCTACTGCAAAAAAATCCTTAAATGAGAGCCCAACCCAGCAACACACAACGCCCTACAGTTACAAGCCTGTGCAACACCTGGCCACAGTTCAAAGCATCCATCTAACAGTGACTTCACATTACCACAAAAAGAGCATACAAATGGGCCAAACCCAGCAAAAACTACGAAGTAACGAGTGCAACTATTACCCGTGACATACTTCTGTTGTCCTTAAGCTTACTCATGTGGGTGCTGTCTCTTGGTGCCTCCCTCTCACTGGCAGTAGCATTGGAAGCAGCCTGCTGACTCTGCTGTGCTGGCAGCCATGGTGAACTTGGTGGGTGCTCTCTTGTTACTGATGTCTGACTTGTCTCTGGTTAGGAAGGAGAATTCAGCCCCATGATTGGGCACTCCTCAGTCACTGTAGCATTGTCAGATGTGGTGACCACTGGCAGAGGGGTGGAGGAGTTGCTGCCCTCATCCGGAGCACCCCAAAAGGTATCCAAAGAGATTATGGAAAGCTCTCCCACCAGTGTGAAGTGTAGTTGCACCTCCCTGCTCACCAGCAGGCAGCTGGTAGAAAGACTAAGTGTCTTAAATCACTCTCACTGGCAGTTACCTCCAGAGTCATAGTGGTGTTTTGGCTTGCAGAAGCAAGCACGACCCCAAGTTTCTCCACAAGAGTCACTACCGTCTCCATAAAGGAGGCTCTGAGCTCAGTGCTCAGTGCTCAGGGTCAACGCACCACTCTAAAGAAACATTCCATCTTCTGCATGGATTCATCAATAATGGACACCATGACACACTGACCTTCTTGGATCTCTACCAGATCTCCCCGCACATTCTGCTGGCCATTAGGCATCTCTAGGGGCATCTCATCTGGCTGAGACTTAGCATAGTCTTGGTTTCCAGCAGTGCTGTTAATGCCCTAAGGCTGACACATCTTGGGATACCCAAGGGCAATTTAGCATGCTCAATCCAGCTAACCTGCACATCTTTGGACTATGGGAGAAAACTGGAGCACCTGGAGAAACCCACACAGACACAAGGAGAACATGCAGACTCCATTCAGTGAACTGAGGCTGGAAATGAACCCAGGTCCCTGTGAGGCAGCAATATTAGGCACTGTAATGCAGTGACTTCAGTGGTTTATCTGGAAGTTTTAATCACCTGCATGCTAAAGCTTCAGACAGAACAGGGACTGAATGTTTATCTCACAGATTGCTGTGATTTCACCACCTTGCTCAGGAGTCTTTTGGGGCCTCAGAATTAGAAAGCTAATTTCAAGAGTCTGAACTGAAAGTTGCTAACTGTGTATGAATGCCCAGAGCTAGCTGGGCATAAAGAAAAACTTTTCAATATATTCCTTTATGTAGGTCAACAAAGGAACCTACAGGAAATATGGTCAGAATTTTCCAAACCCTCCCACAGTGAATTTATTCACTTAGATTTAAATTTATATCTCTCAAACATCAAAGAGACAGAGATATGATGGTATTGTTACTGGACTCCAGACATCCAGGGTAATTTTCAAGGGATCCCTTTCAAATCCCACCACAGCAGATAGTGGAATTTGTATTCAATAATATTCTGGAATTAAGAATCTACTGATGACTATGAAACCATCATTGATTGTTAGAAAAACCCATCTGATTCACTAATGTCCACTAGGGAAGAAATGTACTGTTCTTACCTGGCCTGGTCTACATATGACTCCAGAGCCATAGCAATGTGGTTGACTTTTAACTAGCAAGCCATTCAGTTCAAGGGCAATTAGGAATAGGCAATAAATGCTGGCCCAACCAATGAAAAATAACTTTCAGTGCTTTGCAAGCAAGAAGGTACTTCTGAAATGTAGCCACTGCTCAGTGACTAAATCTCACAAACACATGATTAGATTTGATTGGAATGCCATTCAGGTTGAATGAGCCCCTAGTCACTGTTTAGCTTCTCATGTGATTATTACTGTTCAGAGCACCAGAGGACTGCCTCTATCACAATCTATTTGTAGGAAAAACAACTGCTTAATAAGATGCACCTTTTGGAAAGTGCAAGTGCATTTGTAGATGCTAAATGTGAACTTTGGCAGTTAGAAATTTTTCAGCCTGAACCTTCAACTTGTGCATGGGTCATGAATTCCTTTTCTGTTATTTTAGGAGTGAAATTTGGGGATCAAATGGATTTTTATAAGCTCAACTTAATGCATGAAAATTTATGGTATTAGTTTTGTTGATATAAAACTGTATTTTATTACTCTGTGATGGCTAGAGACCTATATTCAGCAGAGTTTCAAAATGTGAGCAGCAGTATTATTTTGGTCAAACATCAGGATCCAGATTTTTACCCAACCAATTTAAGATGGCAGGTTGGCACAGTGGTTAGCACTGCTGAGTCACAATGCCAAAGATCTGAGTTTGATTCCTGGCTTCAGTCACTGTCTGTGTGAAGTTTGCACATTCTCCTCATGTCTGCGTGGGTTTCCTCCGGGTGCTCTGGCTTCCCCCCACAGTCCAAAAGTCTTGCATTTACCCGAATAAGTGCTGGCGTGTTGTGAATAGGGGAATTTCACAATAATTTAATTGCAGTGTTAATGTAAGCCTTACTTGTGACTAATAAATAAACTTTAACTTTAAAATTTTGCCATGGCGGACAGAGTCTCCAGTCTGATGAATCCTGGAAATGAGTGAACATATAAGTCCTGCCTCTGAACGTAACATTTCAACAGCGGTTAGCACTGTTGCCTGACAGCAGCAGAGACCTGGGTTCAATTCCTTGCTTGGATCACTGTCTATGCAGAGTCTGCACACACTCCCTGTGCCTGCATGGGTTTCCGCCGAGTGCTCCGGTTTCCTCCCAAAGTCTGAAAGACATACTGGTTAGGTACATTAGCCATGCCAAAACTCCTCCCTCAGTGTACCTGAACAGTCCCAAGTGTGGCAACTAGGGATTTTTCATTGCAGTGTTAATGTAGGCCTACTTGTGACATGAATAAATAAACATCCCATCTTCATGGGGGTGGGACTGGAGTCTGGCCAGGATTCACATGTACATGATGCATGACAAAAGCTGGTCATTTAAATTAATAGCTGCCTTTACTAAAGTGGGATTTGGAGATCAGGAGTGTGAAACCCAGAATGTGTCGGTAAGAACAGGTAAAAGGAAGTCAGAACTTGGTGGATTTGTTTGGAAAGCCAGGTGCCCGTTTGAAGAGGTATAATATTCTCTTGGTTAGTATCCCAGGACGCTACTGGAAGAGATAAGGTGCTCTATGGAATTGTTAAAATTAACTGTGATTGTTTTTACCTACAGATTAATTGAACGATCAAGCTATCAAAGAACAGTTCAGCTGTCAAGGAACTGTCCAAACGTCAATAGACTATCCATTTGTCAAAGAACTGTCAATGAAGCATCAAACCTGTCAAACAAGTGTCCAAGGATACTAGGTGGGTTGGCATAAAGAGCTAAGTGCAAAAGGTAGTGGGTGGGCACACATGTTGATATAGGTTGGCACAGATGGGTTATAGGCCGTGTGTAGGAGTCGAGGGATCAGTGCTGGAGGCACATTTTTGTTTTAATCTTTTATTTTATTTCTTTAAATACTGTGCCAGTGCACAGAGTCAGGCCTTCTACCGAGCCCACCTCTGCACTTGTTCTAGGGTTGCCCACCCTAATTCCTGTTTCAATTCATTCCCACCTCCCCACCTCCACCACATTCAAAATTTGACATGCATTTTAAAGATCAGGTTTGCAGAGCCAAGAAACCTTCCAACTCTGCCACATCTATCCAGGGAAGGAAAATCTGGGCTCAGGGCATAAATTTCTCTATGATAAACCATGCACAGTTCCAATGTGGCATACAAGATAGTGCAACAGAACAGAGTAGCCCTAAATTTATCCATGAGCCTCATTAGGGTAAACATCAGCTAGGTGACAATTATACTCTTGGCGCAGCTCACTGCTGGCAGTGTCAGATACCAATTCCATTCAACACGGAAGGTCATAGGGAAGTTTGGGAAACTGGCGATGGTAGAGGTGAGTGGCAGTAGGAATGAGAATGCACCACTGTTTTTCTGTGGAGCAAGGAGAAGCTCTCATTCTCTTTCTAACTCTCAAACAAACATTTTCAATCTTCTTTGAGCTTTTTGCAAACAGCCTCCAGCTACTGGCATGACTGCATAATATCCAGAAATACCGTTGGTGCTTGCACAACCCCAGTGCCAATTCAAACTAATTTATCAATCCAGGTTGGAAATGAGTGCCAGAGCCACATTTCGTGAGAAGCTGCCCTACATATTTAGACCTCAACCAATTTAGCAACAATCTGAATCTTACATCCCTACAATGTAGAAAGAGGCTATTCAGCCTATCGAGTACATACCGATAAGAATCCCACCCAGGCCCTACCGCCATAACCCCATATATTTATCCTGTTAATCCCTCTAACCTACGCACCCTGGGACAATAAGGGACAATTTAGCATGGCCAATCAACCTAACCCATACATCTGTGGACTGTGGGAGGAAACCAGAGCATCTAGAGTAAATATATGCAGATACAAGGAGGACATGTAAACTCCACATGGAAGTGACCCAAGTTGGGAATCGAACCCACGTCCCTGGCGCCGTGAGACAGCAGTGCTAACCACATGTCACCAAACTGCCCTGCTAAATGTTTATTGTTGCACTTAGTATAGACTCAAAAATGACTTAATTCTCACCTCTTGATTCAAGATGAATTCTTTCCTATGCTTACAAATGTCTGACATTTGATAATTCCTTGTCTAAGTTATCATTTGGAACAAAAACATCAGGGCAAGTTGCTTTAATGCTTAAGAGATCTGAAAAATACAGTTTCCAAGAAAAATGTGCTTTCACCTCCAAATCACCAATCCCTGCCTCCTTACACACCACCTATTAGTCTTCCCCCTATAAACCTGCTAAAGGAAACATTTTAAGACCTGTTCCTCACTGTTTGTTGACCAGCTTCTGGACTGTGCCAAGGTATGATTTATCTGGTTTTAGAATCAAGACCAGCAAAGTATTTGCCAAGTTAAAAAAGTGGTCAAAAATATTCAGAGAATCTCACTCACCATCATTGCTGCTCATGCATTAGGCTCAGTCATGACGCATTGGCACTTGATCAAGGAATATTTGTGTCTGGTTGAACGATATATCAGCATGGGTCAAAACAAGAGAGAAAAATAAGCAAAAACAGAGAGCAAGGGAATTATACATAAATGTAGCAGAAACATACACACTCTCTGCTGTGATACAAGACCTGTGGACCAGCACATCAACATTTTGAAATTAGAATAAAAGTTAAGCCACCACAATGACACTTGATTAACAAATTTAAAAAATAATCTTCGTCCCAATGACCATATGCTGCTCTCCCCTTTGAGAGTTGAGCTGAGTGATGGTAATTTAACCTGAGGACCATCAACCTCAGGTGAGGAACTTTTATTAATAGCCTCCACCAGTGTGGGAATTGAATTTTAAAAGTTTAAAAGGCCATTTATTAGTGTCACAAGTAGGCTTACGTTGACACTGCAATGAAGTTACTGTGAAAATCTCCTAGTCACCACACTCTGGCACCTGTTTGGGTATACTGAGGGAGAATTTAGTATGGCCAATGCACCTAGCCAGCGTATCTTTTGGACTGTGGAAGGAAACCGGAGTACCCGGAGAAAACACATGCAGACACGGGGAAAGTGTGCAAATTCTCCACAGACAGGACCAAAGCTGGGAGTTGAACCTGTGTCCCTGGTGATGTGAGGCAGCAGTGCTAATCACTGTGCCAGTTCAATACCCGCTGTTGGCACTACTCTATGTCACAAACCAGCTGTCCATCCAAAGCTAAAATACTATAATATATCAGCTTTTTATCACACTAAAACATTTTAAAAAATCATGAACTAATGAAGTGACTGTGGTTATGTAGGCATATTGCCCAAACAACTGTTTGGGTAGTTAGTGTTATACAATTCAAATTCTGATACAATATGTATTCCTCCAATGAATAAATTAATTTTAAAATGCAGACCTCCTCAATGCAAAAACCTAATCATCAAAATTGCCTGCAGTGTCAATTTTAGTTTACTTTTAAATGGTTATTTGATGTCTTGCCATCATTCATTGTTTTCAGTATTCCATTAGCCTACTGGGCACAGATCTGCTGCCTCACAATACAAGGGATCCAAGTTCAATCCCCGGCTTGGGTCACTGTCTAGACGATTTTCACAGTCACTTCATTGCAGCGTTAATGTAAGCATACTTATAACACAAATAAGATAATAAACTTAAGGTTTTGCTGCTATCTCTTACCAAAGTTATTACTGACTGCACATGCTGTCAAAGGGACATTTTTTCCTTAATTTTGGTCGACAAATGCACTGCAGCATTCTGCGTACAGCAGGCCCACAAATGACATTTACATGATGGTATAAGTTGATTGCATGCTGCCAAAAAAGCATTCATCAGCAAATTTCCATCTCTACAGCATGCTTTTATATTAGTGCAATGGAATTTTTTCTTGGAACGAGGTGGCCTCACATACAGTACAGTAACATGAAACGTGGATTATGTGTGATCTGCAAAGAGGAAAAATAGCCTCATCAATGATTTTTGGACATAGAAGGCTACACCTGATATCTTTGTTAAACACTGGTCTGTATATATTGATAATATATTTCAGTCTGTAAATAGCATGTGATTATGCAATGGCACAGTGTCAGAACATATTTACTAATAACATTTTTAAAAGTGCGCTTTAATCATTGTGCTATGGTTAGTAGATCAGTTTCTGCCCTGAGTTCTATGTTGAGTTAACTAGTCTCAAACCAGAAAAACAATAAGGACGTTATAGATTAGAAAGTCCACCAATGCCTCTGTAAAATTCTTACACTTTCTGCAAGAAAGTGCTTCCTGCTTTCTCAGGAGGCACATCCGCTACAACACTCACCAATTTTTAAAAAGCATCCTTTCCAAATGCATCACAACTTGGTATGGTTCCTGCTGTGACCAAGACCACAAGGACTACAAAGGGTTGTGAATGTAGCCCAGTCCATCACACAAACTGCCTCCCATCCATTGACTCTGTCTGCAATCCTGCCACCTCAGAAAAGTAGCCAGAATAATTAAGGATCCATGCATCCAACCATACTTTTTTCCACCTTTTTCCATTGGGAAAAAGATATAAAAGTTTGAGATCACGTATCAACTGACTCAATATGCTTAGCCCCCTACTGCCATCAGACTTTTGAGTGGACCTACCTTATATGAACTTGATCTTTTTCTGACTGTGATGTTATATTTTGTACCCTTTCCTTTCCTTCTCCCCTTGTAACTGCGTGAACCTGATATATATACTTTTAAATAAATTATAATATAATTAAACAGATCAACACGTAGCATCCACCCACAACACATCAGCCACCGCCTCCCCCCCCCTCACTCCCCAGCAAATCATGACTGTTTTTTGAAAATGAAAACCAGTCATGATAACCATGCCAGAGGTGCAGATGTGCCTCTAGCCAGATGGTCATGCCAGGGGACCTTCCTAAGTGTGGTCTATTTTACATGCCCATATCCACTGGTTGAAGGAACGGTGGCGCAGTGGTTAGCACAATTGCCTCACAGCACCAGGGACCCAGGTTCGATTCCAACCTCAGGTCACTGTTTGTGTGGAGTTTGCGTGTTCCATGCGTAGGTTTCCTCTGGATGTTCTCGTTTCCTCTCACAGTTCAAAGATGTTTAGATTAAATGGATTGGCCATGCTAGTTAACAAGGTGATTTGGCCATGTTAATTGGCCTACCTCTTTGTGTCAGGGAGACATATTTAGCCCAGAAGCTAAATATGGGGCTGTGGAGTTACAGCGTGGGTGAGATTGTTGTCAGTGTAGGCTTGATGGGCCGAATGGTCTCTTTCTGTGCTTAGGGATTCTATGAACAAAGCATGTTGTTTAATTCTCTCAGATTTGTGGAAGATTTAAGTGGGTTTTTTGTGAGAATGTCTAAATTCTGAGGCATGTTTCTAGCACCAACTGAGATGCAGTTAGAAAGGTCTTTTTATTTGCTCATAGCTTGAAGAGCCCTCCATAGACAACATGGAAAAAAATTTGTGGGTTTGTCCAGCTAGCGCATCCTGTAATCGGAGTCCAAGTTTCTGCAGATCACTTATCTCCAAGTTTCTCAAAAGGATATGAAGAAATATCATTTTTGG
Source organism: Sphyrna mokarran (assembly GCA_024679065.1). Taxonomy (NCBI): domain Eukaryota; kingdom Metazoa; phylum Chordata; class Chondrichthyes; order Carcharhiniformes; family Carcharhinidae; genus Sphyrna; species Sphyrna mokarran. The sequence goes on along the minus strand of JAGIQG010000024.1, from coordinate 20,861,754 downwards.
CAAATTTGGCTGCTAACAGAAATATTTTGAGAAATCAAAACTGGTGTCTGAACCTGGGTCATTTGAATTACCAGTGGCTTCTGCACTGTGTAAAGATAACATTTCCCTGGCCAATTCAATCTATCTTGTTTCACTGTTCTTTAGTTCTTGTATTGCCTTCTCAAGCTTTTCTGTCTGTAATTTTCTCTCTCACTCTTTTTCTTGGGATTCTCTTTCCTCCCTTTCCTCTCACTCTCATGCCTTTCTTGTTTATTTTTTCTCATCCTATATTCTAACTCTCGCCTCCGCTCTTCCAGGTAGACTTTTGCGGAGGTGACCTGGTCTGTTTCAGGTCTGATATCTTCTGCCTGTTCCAGTTCTGGCGCTCCGCCATTATTTGTCATGCTTACGTTCCACATGGTCAGCTGTTTTTTATAAGGTATGCCAAGCAAAATTTTCCTCTTCTACAAATGATTCCACATTAAAGTCAACTATTTTAATTTCTCATGTAAATATATATGAAGACTGCTGCTATAGTTCCTTTCATAAAAGAAACAATTTCAGCTACTGAACTTTTCCTTCTGATTTATTATCATAATGTCAGATTTAAATAATATCTTGTTAACACTAATTCGTTCAGATCCCAGATGCCGCTCCCAATGCTGTTATGGAGAGAGATGGGAGAGAAACAAAGTTCCTGTTCCTTTCCCTTATTGTTCATAATCGATGTGTTTCTTGAAACAGGAGATGAGTGTGTTTCTGAGTGTGCATAATCAACAGCAAGTTTATGAGTGTTTGATTAAAGAATATTATTTATTCATACATTGCATCACTCACAGGCAAGTCACAAACATAGACACGCACTTGAGGAAAATACATTTAAAGAAGATAGTATTTTTGCAAGTTTCAAAATAATAGTTTGTAGATCACGTGTTTTTCTCATCTCGGTGCAGGTCAAGTGAATTGTCTACTCCTGAAGTGTGGATTCGTTAACCAAAATCATACATCAAAGTCATTGCAAGATTCCCTCAAAAAGGTAGATTTTCAGCAGATTATGTAATTGGTCGCTTGTAGTCTTATTACCAGAAGGCCAGCTTTCTGTGCTGGTAGACTTGAAAAGGAATGAGCTTGGAGAGTTTAGGCTTTAGTCATCTTAAGGCACAGCTGTTTCTGTCTTCAATGTTACTGTTATTCCTTCTGCACTGTTTGCAGATTGACTGGTTTCACCCAGGCACTTAGACTAGTTATCTGAAGACAATTTTGATTAGGTGTCCACATAATTAACTTTAAGTCATTATGGATGGACAATGGAAGCATTAGAAGCCACATCCACACAATGGGGAGATGGATAGTGGCCATTCACCACTACTTACGTACGATTTGACTGATTTCTCTACTGCTCTCTATGTTGTGTTTTGAACATGGGAACAGTGGCCGGTATTTTACCGGCATGTCCACTCCAATTCGTGGGGAGGGCAAGGCTTGCAGAAAAGCATTTTCCATTGGCCTTGGGCATGATTGTACAAACCTTGGGCAGATGTGCTGCTAAACTTCTGCCCAGTAAGTCTGGGAATCCATGGATTTTGAGTTTTGGGTAAATCCACAAACCACAGGAGAAGTGAGTCCCACAAATGGTTTCATCATATGAAGCCCGTTCAAGAGGGACACTCCACCTGCAGTCATTCAGTTAGAAACTTTCCAGAGACTTTATGTAGTTCTAGAAATTGCAAAAGTCACCTCCCTCTTTGGCAGCCATTTTAACAGCCTTTTAGAGCCCATTTTACAAAGGAAAGACAGTTCCAGAAAATTCTACACTCCATGTTTAAAGTTATGAATGTGACGTGCTTTATTGGGCATGACAAAGTAAATAATCAGAATAGGAACTATTTTAGCCAGGGAAAAATATATGACAAGCAGCTTTGAAATTGAGAACTCCCTCTGACATTTAAATTTCGAAGCTGTAATGAAAATTCCTTCTGTTTCCAGCGATTGATGACTTCAGCCTACCACCCCGATCAGAAGTTGGACTGGAGTTAACTCTCAGAATGTGTTCCTGCACTGCCCAATTGTGCACAAATGACGGCTGCTCCAAAATAACATTCATTGGAACATGTAACACAACAACAACTTGGCTGGGCAAGTCAGGAAATCCGCTGTGGACACCTCACGCCCTGTTTCACAACAAACATCCTCGGCTGCAGGAGAGAGAGAGACATGTGTTTCGATGTGTCTGGTGAGGAACGTACAGTATCGCTTAGTCCCTAGACAAATAAACAGTCACTCCACCAATCCACCCCACCTCATGTATCAACTGAATAAATAAAACAGTGAGTTAGATATCTGCTGCTTGTGTGTTAACTCTCTGAGCTTTGTGCAGACTTCTGGCAGCAAAATAATTGTATGTTTTTACTTGCTCAAAGAATACAAAGAAAAATAAAGCATAGGAACAAGTCCATTGGCCCATCAAACCAGTGCTGTTACATTGTTTCTATCCCTCTGTTCGCTTCCTGTTCATTTGTCCATTGAGATACACTTTGAACATTGCTAACGTGCCTGCTTCCACTGGCAGTGCATTTCAGGCACCTACCACCATCTATGTAAAAAACTTGCCCCACATGTCTCCCCTAAGTTTACCACCTCTTACCTTAAGCCTGTGCCCTCTTGTAGTTGACCCTTCCATCCTGGAAAAAGCTTCTGACTATCTACCCTATCAATGCCTCTCATAAGCTTCTATCAGATTGCCAGCCAGCCTGTAATGCTGTAAGTCAACAATTTGGTACAGATGAGTCGACAAGTTGGATACTTCAACACCAAAATTCAATAGACCAGAAACGGGCATTGGGTTCACGATTTATCTACTTGTAGATTGCTGCTTCCGATACAAACAGCACATGAACATAAAAGATAAAAGCAAGTTACTGAAGATGCTGGAATCTGAAACAAAACCAGAAAATGCTGTAAAATCTCAACAGGGTCTGACAGAATAGAGCTAATGCTGAAAATCAAGGGACTTTTTATCAAGTCATTCACTCTCAAAACCTTGGCTCTGGGCTGGAATTCTCCAGCCGTTCATGCTCCTCTGCCACTGCAAGCAAAGGACAGTATATTTGACACTCAGTCAAATCTCCGTTCACTACAGTGGGACTGGAGAATCCCGCTGGGATGAATAGACGGAGAATTCTGGCCCTGTTCTCTTTGCATAGATGCTGTCAGACCTGCTGAGATTTTCCAGCTTCTTCCATTTTAGTTTCAGATTCTAGCATCTGCAGTAATTTGCTTTCTTTCCCTCAGCCCCAATCTAACCAGACTCTCTTCATAGCTTAAACATTCCAGCCTGGGCAACAAACTGGTGAATCTCCCCTGCACCCTTTCTAGTTCAATCACATTCTTTCTATAATGTAGTGACCAAAACTGCAATCAGTATGCCAACTGTGGCCTAACAAGTGTATTAAAGAGCTCCATCATAACCACCTGTTCTTATAGTCAATGGCTTGGCTCTAAAGGCAAGCCTCCCAAATACCTTCTTAACCGTCATATCTATCTATCCTGCTGTCTTTAGGGATCTATGGTGATGCACCACAAGCTCCCTCTGGTTCTCTGCACTTCCTAGTGTTCTACCATTCACTGCATATTTTCTTATCTTGTTAGTCCTCCCATTTGCAGATGACACTAAAGTCGGTGGAGTGGTAGATAGTGAAGAGGGGTGTTATAGTTTGCAGAGGGACTTGGACAAGTTGCAGAGCTGGGCCGAGAGGTGGCAAATGGAGTTTAATGTGGAAAAGTGTGAGGTAATGCACTATGGCAGAAATAATAAATGTGTAGAGTATAGGGCAAATGGTAGGATTTAGTAGTCTAGATGAACAGAGGGATCTTGGTGTGTATGTGCATAGATCCCTGAAAGTAGGCAGTCAGGTCGAGAAGGTTGTTAGGAAGGCATATGAGTCTTGGCTTTTATTGGTAGAGGGATTGAATTTCGGAGCCGCAACGTCATGTTGCAACTGTACAAAACTCTAGTGCGGCCGCACTTGGAGTATTGTGTGCAGTTCTGGTCCCCACATTATAAGAAAGATGGGGAGGCATTGGAGAGGGTACAGAGGAGGTTTACCAGGATGTTGCCTGGTGTGGAGGGCAGGTCCTATGAAGAGAGGCTGAGGGATTTGAGGTGTTTTCATTAGAAAGGAGGCGGCTAAGAGGGGACCTAATCGAAACATATAAGATGATTAGAGGTTTAGATAGGTGGACAGTGATAGCCTTTTTCCTAGGATGGAGAAAGCTAGCACGAGGGGACACAGCTTTAAATTAAGGGTGATAGTTATAGGACGGATATCAGAGGTAGGTTCTTTACCCAGAGGGTGGTTAGGGAGTGGAATGCCCTGCCTGCAGCAGTTGTGGATGCGCCAAGTTTGGTGGCGTTTAAGAGGTTAGTTGATAAGTATATGGAAGAGAAAGGAATGGTTTAGTTTGGAGGGGCATTGCTTTTTATATTGGTCGGTGCAACATCGAAGGCCGAAGGGCCTGTTCTGTGCTGTAATGTTCTATGTTCTATGTTCTAAAATGGTAAAGGAAATGGTAAGGGAAAATGTCCTTCCAGGATAGTAAGTTGGTAAGGGGAAAAAAGAAAATAGAAAGTGGGATTAAAAAAAAGGATAAAGAAATGGATCAAGGGAAGAAATGAAAATAAATTGAAATAAATAAATTGGAAGAGATAAAATATGGGGTGAAGGTGGAGAAGAAAAGCTAATTACAACAATATTAGGTAGGAACTGAAGAATGTAGATTGTGGGGGCAAATGTTTGAGGGTAAATCAACATCTGACATGTGGGAGGCTTTCAAGTGTAAGCCAAAAGAAATTCAGGACTGGCACATTCCTGTGAGGATGAAGGATAAATATGGCAAGTTTCAGGAAACTGGGATAACGAGAGATATTGGAAGCTTAGTCAAAGAGAAAAGGAAACATTTGTCAAAGCTAGGAGGCTAGGAACATACAAAGCAAGTGTGGAATACAAGAAAGTAGAAAGAAACTTAAGCAAGGGGTAAGAAGGGCTAAAAGGGGTCATGAAAAGTCATTGGATTAAGGAAAGTCCCAAGGCTTTTTATATGCATACCATTCATAGAACAGGAAAGGAGAGAGTGCAGAATGTAGTGTTACAGTCATAGCTAGGGTGTAGAGAAAGATCAGCTTAATGAAAGATTGGTCCATTTAACAGTTTGATAGCTGGAAAGAAGCTGTTCTTGAGTCGATTGGTCCATGAACTCAAATTTTTATATCTTCTTCCTGACAGAGGAAGGTGGAAGAGAGAATGTCAGGGATGTGTGGGGTCTTTAATTATGCTGGCTGCTTTTCTGAGGCAGCGGTAAGAATAGACAGAGTCAATAGATAGAAGGACATTTTGAGTAATGGGTCTGCTAGCAACCTGCCACAGGTCTTTGAGCAGATCTTGGAGCTCATCTTCTCCAATGTGAAATTGGTCACCATCTTCATCAGACCATTTCTAAATCCATTCCTAACGCAGTTTCTGATGGCCATTGTCTCAGCTTCCATTACAGCACAAGCAAAAATCATCCAATGTTTGAATGAAAGCTCAAAATGCGCCTTTGCAAGCTGAGTATGCTGCTGTGAAGGCTCAGATTGCAGTCTAGTAATCTCTCCTCCAACAGATGAGCAGAGAGTGGCAGTGGCTCTGTGCAGCACACACCTGGAGTCATCTCTCAGCGTGACAGCATTTACCACGCCACTGCCACTTTACCAGTGCCCTTGTTGATCTCCAGACATCTGCCACCCATACTGAGGTGGTGCAGCGAAAAGCCAGGCATTCTAGGACCAGAGCTGCTAAGTGTCTTTCAGCAAAGTCATCCTGCAGTCACCTCCTGTTAGCAACCTTCCACCAGCCATAGTGCAGCCACTGGACAGACAGCACCGTGTAAGAGGATTTAAACAGCACATGGCACATTGAAGACAGATACTAATGGAATGTACAAAGGTGATTCATTGTGTACAATATGACAATGATTGAACTATGCATTTGGTTTGGAATATTTATTTTGTGGTGATTTTTATTTCAACACTGTGACCAAGAAGGCATTGCAATGGTCAATCACAGAAGGATGGCAAGGAATAAGACTGATGCAGAATTGGGAATTTGGATTTCTTTCACTGATAGCACTGCGAGATAAGTCAAACATAGACAGCTCAGCCAGAAAGATGTACTAGTTGTTGCCTTCCTTCCTGTCCCACTTCCACATCTGTTTGCTGCATAGCTGGTAGCTATAGTTGCCTCTGCCTGATACGCCATTATGCAGCATGCTGCAGACCGTGACGATATGTGCTCTGCTGGCTACTCCAGAGACTCCTTTAGAGTCACCCAGGCAATAAAAATGTTGCTTCAGCACTCCACTAGTCTGTTTGATCACATTTTGTGAGTCATTGTTTACATGCACGGTACCCGTGTGTGTGTGTGTGTGTGTGTAGTCCATTATGAGCCCTTGTCACCTGCCTCTTATATAACACAGTGGCTTGAAATTATATGTTACAATGAACTGAGCAGCATGGAGGCTTCATGTGAGGACATGGGCATCGATTTGCATGATTCCCGGAGCATGGTCAACACCAGCTGAACATAGAGAAAACATAAAGTTCTTGCAGCAAATCACAGAATTGAATGCAGTGTCAGCAAAATGATATGCCTGCCATTAATGAAATGATCCACTTTGAGAGAAGCCTGAAATCTTCATAACGCCCTGTGCTTTATTATGGATCTCATAGAAATTTTGCAGTGCAGAAGGAGACCATTCGACCCATCGAGTCTGCACTTTTCCACTGAAAGAAGAATGCAGTGTACTAAGTTCTTCAGGCACACTAAGCTTCAGTGACCTTCCTAACACAACAGCGAAAGACAGACTGAGAATTGTGGTAAATATCTCCTGTTCCAGTCTGGAAGCATGATTTACAAACCTTCCTGTGCCACAGTAAGATTTGAACTCATGACTTTCTCTGGATAACATGTCTATGTCTCTTGCTGCTGGCATAGTAACCTAATCTCTATGCTACCTTACCATCCAATATTTGGCATGTTATTTGGCATGGTGGGATTTGAATCTATGTCCAAAGATCATGAATCTCAGTTTTAGGCTTACTAGTCCGGCGATATTACCACTATATCACTGCCTCCCATATTTTCCTGGGAGTTGAGTGTGGGGAGGGGAGGGATATGATAGTGGGGGGAAGCAAGTCCTGCAATTGCAATCAATATATGTCCACTGTTAATTAAGGATTAATTGAGTTTAATTGTCGGTATATGGTGTGCATTCACTGGAGATTTGTATTACAGGGTATATACTCAGAATATATATCTCTGCAAAAGTGCAGAAAGATTGGGTCCCGTTCTATCCTCTTCCAACTGGGGTTCTAGAGGAGAACGTACAACATATATAGTTAAATGAGATGTGGTATTATCTGGCCTCCTATTTCACTTTGCTACACTTTGATCATTGCGTGTGTAGACCAAGCAATCACATGAGAAAGTGATGACATGGCTACAAAAGAGGCAGGAGTCTGTGAGTCAAGTCCTGGACTGTGGGCAGAAGCAGAAATGTTGAACTGAATAAGCTACTCTTTGTTGAAAGTCCTTGCTGTCAGTGATTCGGGAATCCACAACGATTACATGAATTCAGAAGTTGGTAGTGTGATATAAAGATTTTGCCGTATCAACTACTCATCTTTGATAAAACTATTGCAGATAGTTGGGAAGAGTTGGAGAAGGATTTACTGCAATGCTGCATTGTCTGACAAATTGAAAAAGGTACAAGCTTATACCCAAGTAAATTCATTGAAGGCTATTGAAAAATTCAAGTCTTTGGCTTACTCAACAGAAGGAAAAAAAGGACCCTGAAATAATCGTAAAAAAGTTTGAGAATACTTGTCTCCTGGTTAAAAAAAAACTATAATTCTAAATAGAGATGAATTCAATTAAACAAACCAAAGAGCAAATTAATCAATTAATCTTCCATGGCCACCCTGAAAATATTGGCAAAGAAATGTGTGTTTGGAACTAATGATGAACTAATCATGGAATGAATAGATTGTGAAATTCATAGCAGCTGCTGCAAGAGAAAGATCTAATGTTACAAGCAACTATTAGTATCTATATGTTTAACAAATGATCAGAAAGAAGCAGATATTTCAGGAAAGAATCAGAAGTACTCACAGTACAGAGGGAGCTCTGCACCAACTGCAAAGGCCAGCACCCTCCAAACATTGTAAAAAGATGCAGCACATGTGGAGAATGGAATCATTTTGTTAAGTTTGCAAGTCAAAATGATGGCAGTCTCCTCTGCCATCACCAACATGTCAACAGGTAGTCTTTCACAGTACAAGCATCAATAAGGTGAATGAATTGGAACTCAACCAAACCAGCTGAGCTACAGGGCCTCCAACAACACTCTATCATGAGAGCATCAATACTATCACAGAAAAGATCACTTTCAATATAATTTGCAGTAACACAACTCTGAAGCTAAAGATTGACAATGCATTGAAGTGTAATCCAGCCAAATGTACTAGCCCTATATGCAGCAGCAGACACCAGCGTCAAACCAGATTTCATGGCTTATGGTGAACTAACTATCCTCCACTGCACACAGGCAATTGCAAATTTCATATGATTTACCAGAATGTAAAGCCGCTAGCTCTTCAGAATAGCATTACGTTGGAGCTCATTCAACTTGATTAAAAGTGCATGCTTTGCAACACCAAGCTCCAGGGGTGACAGCGTACAAAGAACTCTTCAACTGTAATGCCATTGGTAAGCCACCCGTTATATACTGCATGAAACTGGATGACTCTGTACCTCCAACAGTTTGTGATCTAAGAAAAGTATCACTAGTCATGAAGCAAAAAGTAGTTAATGAGATGCATCAAATTTCAAACTAGGCATCAATGCCAATAGATGGGGCCACAGAATAGGTTTCAGAATGGTAGCTGCAGTAAAGAAACATGGCACAATCAGGGTATGCGTACAGTGCACCCTCTGAAGATAGTGGCACAAGTGATAGCAAACATGCCAAATACTAAGGCAGACAGCATTCTTCATGCAAAATGCAGGTTCTGACAGATCTCATTACATGAGGAACCCCTCAGAACTAACCATCTTGTCTCCAGTAGGTAGATATTGATTTCTTCATATACTCTTATGGGATTTTCACTGGCAGTGATCTTTTCCAGCAATACGTGGAGCAACTCTTTGCAGGCCAACTTTGCGAAATCATTGTTGGTGATATCCTAGTTTGGGGTGATACGATACAAGAGCATGATGCACATTTTTATCTCATCCTTGACAGAATCAGGACCATTCAGTTAAAGTTTAATGTTGTGAAATGTGGTTCCTTACATGGATCATCTACTCATAGCCAACAGTCTGATCACACATGACACCAGATGGTTGTTTCTGTGGACAAGCACACCTTACAGCACTTCCTTAGTTTGACAAATTATCTAAGTTTATCCTGTGTTATAGTGAGATCACTGGACTCTTTGTCAATTACTTTACCAAGGTAGCAAATGGTGCTGGAAAGAGCACCACACACAGCGGTTTTCAACAGATTTAAACAGGCACTCATAACCCCAGAAGTGCTTCAGTACTTTGACATTTGACAACTCGTACTTATATCAGCAAACCAGCATGGACTTGGTGCTGTCTGCGTCCAGAATGGCAGACCAATAGTCTTTACTTCAAGAGCCCTCACCAATCCTGAGACTCGTTACATAAGGATCGAAAAGGAACTTGTTTCAGTCTTTGCCTGTCAGAAATTGTATTGCAGCCTTCCAAATTGCAGTAAAATCTCTATAGGAAAACAAGTTTGCCACATTTGTACTGTTTGACTTACGAATGACACCAGTCCTGATATACAGTGGACCTCTTAAATATTCTTTGAAGTCAATTAATAAACAATCAGATGTTCTTTAATATGAAAAACATCAGAGAGACTTATTGGTAATGACCCAGGAAACTTTAGCTCAGTTGGCCATGTCCAACATTCTCCATGCTAACATCTGCAGACTGGGTTCCACATTGGGAGAGCTGCCTTACAGATTAGTTAAGTAACAGAATGATACATAGCATATTCACCAAATCTGTCAGCAAACATCTTTAGTTTCTCTATTACCATCCCTACGTGGAAATGTCCAATTCCTCCCTTAGGAAAGGCTGATTTTAGCCTTTGAAAACAATTCAAAGTTTTGTTTTAAGGTTTCAGATTGTTATGATGCCAGGATCAATCCTGTCAGGCTTTTTTCCGTCTAAATTGCCTCCAACTCCGATCTTCATCTCATAGGGAGACGATAGCCTAGTGGTAATATCATTAGACTATTAATCCAGAAACTCAGCTAATGCTCTGGGGATGCAGGTTCGAATCCCACCATGGCAAATACTACAATTTGAATTCAATAAAAAATAGCCAGAATTAAACATCTACAGATGACCATGAAACCATTGTCATCTGGTTCACTAATGTCCTTTAGGGAAAAAAATCTACCTGTTCAGGCCTACATGTGACTCCAGAGCCACAGCAATGTGATTGACTCTCAACTGCCTTCGAGCAACTAAGGATGGGCAATAAATGCTGGCCAGACAATAATACCAATGTCCTATGAAGGAATTAAAAATAAGATTTTAAATTATCTCACTTGGCATTCCGATAAAATTATAGAATCTTTTTCAGAATGCACAAACATTGCGTTGAATACTTTAAAAAAGTGATTTATACTGCCAATGGATAATCCACTTTCAGCAGGACAAAACACTGTATTATTCTTCCAAATATTTGACTCCAACATTTGTTGCTGGTCTTTTCAAAAATTGTGCAAAATGAAAGAAAGTAATCATGTGAAAATGAGGCTGCAAAATTTTCTATAATTGTAAGCAAAATTTTAATGTAACAAACTTGGCTCAGAGTCCTTACACAATCGCAGTGCTGGATGTGCTTGTTAAACAGTTTATTCATTGAATAGTAAAGCACGCTAACATTCCAATCATTGAAGATATTGGGGGCTAAATCAATTTGAAATACAGGCAGTGAGGCATCTTCATGCTACACCAGCCCATTAATATGATTTCAGTGTCCAGCCAGCACTAACGGTGCTGTTCAATGGCTGCACTTCCACGTGGCATCTTTCGGCCCAGGTCTCCAGCAGATTTATACCCTGCTGTATCCTCTGACAATCCACCTCACTATCTGCTATTCTCTCCATTTATGTATCATCTGCAAATTTACTAATCAGACCACCTACATTTTCCTCCAAATCATTTGAATATATTACAAACAACAGAGGCCCCAGCATTGATCCTTTTCCTTAGTCAATTCACGACTGCAACATGTGCCCACATAGCAAAAACCATGGCCAAAATTCATCACTTCCCAACTAGCCTGCATTCCAAAACAGGTGCTGGCATGTGTGAATGTAGCCTGAGAATCACGAAAGAATGTCACATGAGCAAGTGGCGGGAGTGTGGGGGACGGACTTTAAGGTTTTCTGATTTAGCATTTGACATTTGGATGGAGGAAGTGGAAAGGAGGTGATTTTTCCTGTATCTGCAGGCAGCTCTCCAGACACACAATGTAGCGTTTAGTGCCAGCAGCCTAGGCCCTCGGCCTTTGATGCATTGCCACAAGACACTACCAAATGCACTAGTCACCTCAGCCAATGATCAGATCACTAGTTATCATTCACTAACTAACAATCTCTTTCAATCAGCATTCATAGCTTCACCTCATCTTCACACACTAAGCATTGCTGTAAGTCTCATACCTCTCACACATAGCTAGTTTAGTCAGCCACATCACCCAGGCAGATTCTATAACATTCACTGACACTCTTCCCTCCCTCTCAAAGGACAAGATGATGCACAACTGGAAATATCAGGGGGTAACTGGAGGGGATAGGCATCGACTGAATGTCCAAATCCCAATGATGAGATAGTAGTGGCCATTATTACAACAGCCATTGCTGAGCCTCTGCCCATTGGATGGAATGAAATCATTAACAACAACAGCATGTTCATACTTAATCCTGCTTCTTTACAAAAATCTACTTTTGGGGCAGCATGGTGGCACAATGGTTAGCACAGTTGCCTCACAGCACCAAGGACTGGGGATCAATCCCTGGCTTGGATCATTGTCAGGGCAGAATCTGCATATTCTCCCTGTGTCTGCATGAGTTTCTTCCGGGAACTCCGGTTTCCTCCCACAGTCTGAAAGACATGCTGGTTAGGAGCATTGACCATGCTAAGTTATCCATCAGTGTACACAAACAGGTGCCGAAGTGTGGCAACCAGGGGATTTTCACAGTACCTTCATTGCAGTGCTAATGTTAGCTTACTTGTGACACTAATAGATAAAGTTTCCCTCATCCCATAATCTCTTCATCAAGTTGTAAATGAAATAAGTTTATACCTTTTACTCCTACACCCACCCCTCAGGAAAAATCTTAACCTTCTGCCATTTTTCATTTCAGATACCCAAAAACGGCAATATGATCTGACAATGGTTGAACAGCGATGGTGATGGATCATCATTACTCAATGTGACACTCACACTCCAGCTCAAGTATTGATGTGTGTGTCTTAGAACTGATAAGCACAGAGACAGAATCTATGCAAAATGAGACACCATGTATTAGTGCATTGCAGCCAGATCAAGGGACAAGGAGAACACAGAGAGCCTGCATGCTGGAGGGTGAGTTTTGGTGCAGAGGGTTCAAATGAGAACTTTGATAAGACAGGCTACAGAAGAAAGATGAAATAAGACCAAAAAATGCTGGATAAACTCAACAAATCTGGCAGCATCTGTGAGAAAGAAACAAACTTACTGTTTTAAGTCTGGATGACTCTTAGAATAAAGAAAAGTACAGCGTAGGAAAAGACTCTTTGGCCCACCATGTCTATGCTGACACAGGTGCCTCTCTAATCTAATATTTTCTTGCCTCTGTGTGGTCCATATTCCTCTATTCCCTGCCTATTCATGTGTCTATCCAGATGTCTCTTGAATGTTGTTACAGAATCTGCTTTCACCACCTCTTCCGGCAGCATGTTCCAGGCATTCACCACCTTCTGTGTGAAAAACTTGCCCCTTTCAAATTTTGTCTCTCTCACTTTCAATCTATGCCCCTTTGACCTTGGAAAAAAAATTCTGACTATCCACTCTATCCAAGCCAATCATAATCTTGTCAACCTCTATCAGGTCCCCCCTTGTCCTCCAACATTCTCATGAAAATAATCCATGTTTTTTCAACCTTTCTTCATAGTCCATATGCTCCAAACCAGGCAACATCCTGGTACCAAAATAGAAAATGTTGAAGAATCTCAACAGGTCTGGCTGAGTCTGTAAGGAAAGAAAAGAGTTGATGTTTCAAGTTCAGATGATTATGTCTGGAGTCAAAACATCAGTTCTTTTCTCTCCTTACAGATGCTGCCAGACTTGCTGCGATTTTCCAGCACTTTTTTCTTTTGGTTCAGATTCTAGCATCTGCAGTAATTTGCTCTTATCCACAGCTACAATTCTCTTCTACACCCTTTCCAGGGCATCAACATCTTTCCAGTGATGTAGTGAACAGAATTGTACACCATACTCCAAATATGGCCTAACCAAAGTCTTATACTGCTGCAACATGATTTTCCAATTCCTATACTCAACACCCCGAGCAATGAAGGCCAACATACCATATGCCTTTTTCACCACCTTGTCCACACGAGTTCCACTTTCAGGGAACTGTGGATTTACACACTTCGATCATTCTGTATGCTAGTATTTCTAAGGGCTCTACCATTTACTGTATACTTTCCTTCTGCAGTAGACCTTCCAAATCACATCACCTCACATTTTCCAGATTAACTTCCACGTGGCACCTTTTGGCCCAGGTCTCCAGCAGATTTATACCCTGCTGTATCCTCTGACAATCCACCTCACTATTTGCTATTCTCTCCATTTATGTATCATCTGCAAATTTACTAATCAGACCACCTACATTTTCCTCCAAATCATTTGAATATATTACAAACAACAGAGGCCCCAGCATTGATCCTTTTCCATAGTTGATTCACAGCTGCAACATGTGCCCACATAGCAAAAACCATTTTGGCCCCAAATGCCACCCTTAAGCAGCCAAAATAAGTGATGCCACTGAGCCAATATGGGACTCATTTAACTTGCTAGATTATGTTTTGGAAGAAAGTATTTGATTGAAGGTGGGGAGGAGGACTGATGCAGCCAACATCCATCTTATAACAAGTTGTCAGTTAGTCTTTAGAAGAGTTGTAACATCACCTCTGGGATTTGAACATTTACTATGCAAATATATTTCATTTATGATCTAAATGCACTTAAATCCTCTCTGTATATATTGTTCTGAATCAAGAAACTTTCCTGCCAAACTTTAAGTTCTTGGCTGTCCTCTTTCAGTTGGCTCTATTGTTCAGTGGATCTGGATGGAGGCCTGAAAGTTTCTAACTTCATGATTTATCAATTTGGGAGGTTAAATGTGATTTCAGCCTCTGTTTTGCCACATTCTTGACATTATGCTGTTAGTATTAACTCTGTTTCAGTTTACTGCAGTAATCTAAGGTTTTCTTCTAAAGGCAAGAAAAATATATTCTGAAAAATGTCATTTGTAACTTAGAAAAGGTCAAAGTCTCATTAGGCTAAACCAAATTAATGTTGTGCTTTTTGGCTCAACCTTTCTAACTGAAATAATGGATGGATTTCTAGAGTGGGTGAGATTGTGCAATGTAACAGTAACGTGGAAAGTTATGTTTATCTCAATTTGCATGCTGCCAAAAGCAAAAAGATGATCCGAGAGTTGACGAATGTCTGATTTGGAAGGGCCAAATGGTTCCTTTCTAAAAGAAGATGAGGCCACAATTGAAAACTGTCCTTAACTCAGAGTTGATCATTTTAAGAGGGAAGGATGTAACTGAAGGGTAATACATTTACCTGTTAACAGGGAAGACAGGATCCAAGGACAAGGGAAGAGGAAGAGACATTAGTCAGCCAAACCCAAACTTCACCTTGGGAAGTGCTCACTAATAAAATATTCCACTTGCCACAGTCCTTTGACTCCCTTTAGAAATCACACTTTGCTGTAGAAAGAGAATTGTAAAACTAAAGTGTTTTTTAAGATTTATCTTCCTCTGTGTTCTTTGCATATACATTGATTGTGTTCTTCTGAGGTGAAATACCTATTTATTCCAGATAAATTTCTTATCAGAAACCCAGTACAGCTTTACTCAGTTTCCTTTACTCAGTAAATTCCTTACTCCTTTTATATTTCATCAAATTATTGGGAAGAATTTAAAGCATCTCATACTATTATTTTCATTTGGTCTTTTTTGTTTATCAAAAGAGTCAGATAAATTAGCTGAATTGGCCATGCTAAATTGTCCCTTAGTATCTTAAGGTGTGTAGATTAGGGGGATGAGAGGGATAAATGTGTGGGATTACAGAGATTGGGCCTGGTAAGATGATCTATTGGAGAGTTGGTGCAGGCTTGACTGGCCTAAAGGCCTCCTTCTGCACTGTAAGGATTCTATGATGATGAAGTTTCTTTCTGATCTGACGTTGATTATCAAAGGTGCAATTGAGAGGCGCTATTGTGTGGAAGAAGCAACTGACTGAAGTTTTCCACTAACCAAAGCACTTTCATGTTGCAGGGAAATTCCAGGTGTAGAGTTATCACCGACTGGCAATCAGATCCTACCTATAGACTCAAATCTTTCTGAGACTAGGAGTAAAAATGAAGAGTAATACTTACTCCGACACCACTTTAAACATTCACTCCCTACCACAGATGCAGAGTAGTAGCAGAGTGTACCATCTACATGATGCACTGCTGCAACTCATCTTTTCTGCCCTGTACCTGGCAAATGTCAATTGCTTGGGCACGGGACTGAGGAAAAAAGCCTTTATCATGAATAAGTTAACTGGTTAATTCAGGAAAAAAAGAAATTAATTCACTTGAATTTTGTTTGTAATCCTCTTTATTGAGAGCAAGTACAGTGGGCATTCAACTTCTGCTCATGTAACAAAAATAGTTGCATATTTGGTATTTGCCACAAGACTGTCTGACCCCATACAGTGCAGAAATAAAGAGAACAGTTATATTTTAACAGACATTTCACACAACAGGAAACCTTTCACTAAAACTTTAAAGGAAACATTGTGAGGGCCCAGTTAACACAGTCAGTTCAAACATTATTTGAATTTTGGAAAAAATGATGGACTAAAACTCTCCTCAGCTTTAAGGGTCCCAACTGAAATGAAATTGGGGAAATCGCAATGTGATCTTTGTCAGCAAATATCACAAATCCACATTTAGCCAGAAATCTCACTCAAAGAAAGGCTATTCAAATGTATGATAGAGAAAATCACATTGATGTAGCAGGACTGTTGGATTAATCTTGAACTAAGCCATACATATTATTCATTTTAACATCAGTACAAATGTACATGGGTGGGATTTTATTGCCTTGCTTGAGTGAGACTGGAAATTTCCACCCAAGTTCAGTGGACATTTCTGTTGTCTACCCAATGCACCCTCCAGTAACATATGCGCAAGCTCTAGAGTTCTGACGATAGTATTATTTTGAAAAAAGGTTCCCAGGCTTGAAATCTAATAGCTTGCCAGGTAGGATCTGTTGTTTCATTTTCACACCAGGTGCAGTATAACCACCACCTGGATAAAATAACTTTGTCTTGCAGCTTTAAAACAACAGTGTGACATTCCTCAGATGCAGAGAATGATCTCCACAAACTTTATCAGAGGGTCAACAAAGAATATACATCAGCCAGAGTGTTGTAAAATAAGACATTTGTGAGTTATGGAGATGTGCTTGGAGAGTTCCTGAAACTGATTACAGTTCCAAAATCAACAGTTACCAATGATGTTCTCCTAACTTCTGTTTGCTGTGTGCGATTGGTTTATTATACTTCATAGCCCCTTTAAGTTTTGCACCTAATTGATCATCTTAAATAAACTATATATTTAAGTTTATTTTATTCATGTCACAAGTAGGCTTTATTAACACTGCAATGAAGTTACTGTGAAAATCCCCTAGTCACCATCTGTTTGGGTATGCTAAGAGAGAATTTAGAATGGGCAATGCATCTAACCAGCCCATCTTTCGGGAGCTTTGTCTATTCGTTTTGTCAAGAAGTTGGACTAAAATAAGGATTAAGGATTGGGATAAAAGGAAATGGATAGGGATTCAGCAGCACTGAAGATTTTGAGATGCAGATTAGCCTAGTAGCAGGGAGAACAGATATTTACTTAAATAAAGTGGGAACAATAGGACACAGGATTACAGATGCAAAGATAAAGAGTTCAAAAGGAGAAATAAAAATTAATGTCACACTTACATACTAAAAATGTGACTTCTAAGGCTGGTTGTTCAGATGAGACAAGATCAAAAGGGATAAACCATATATTAGTGGCAGAGTTATCTCTGTACAGGAGAAGAACAGCTGATGAGTGGTAAGATCACAGCTATGCCCAGCTGAAAGCTAAGATCTTCCATAAGCAAGCTTTTGTTCTGAAGACTGCTATTTTAAATCCCATAGATTCTACTCTGAACTAGAAGGAAAAGTTTCCTAAAATGTACAGGTAGTGTGTGGTAATTATTGCTGGATTTGGTTCATTTTGTATGTGATGCTGTTTTGGGGAAGATAGATTTTTGTAGTTTAGAAAAACAGATGAATTTGGGATGTGGTTAATTCAAGTATACTATGTCTGTAGCAATTAGTGTAGATAATTGTAAGTTTTTGCCTTTCTTGGCGTGTGTTTTACAGTGCACACTTCTTTATTTGAATGATTACAACAAGACTGGATGTTTCCTCACTAGTTTTCACCTCTTTCCTCACATTGCACCACATTGCAAAATAAACACTTAGGAACCAGCATTCTAAGTTATTTTCTGGGATTTGGGATACCCTCACCTTTAACATCAATGAGTTTTTTGATAGTTCCCTGCATGGTATATTCCCAATTGTTGCATGACCATACACCCATGCAGTTTAAGGGGAACATTGCTCACCAGTGATGGAATGACAAGAGAAAGGAGTTGAAGCAATTGGTATCAGTAAGGTAGAAGCTACATATGGAGGAATGGTCTGTAAGAGATCACTGAGGTAGGACGGAGTGAAACTGGGGATGAATTTCAAGATGACTGGGTGGCACAGTGGCTCAGCATTTAGCACGGCTGCCTCATAGCGCCAGGGACCCAGGTTCGATTCCCCACTTGGGTCACTGTCTGTGTAGAGTTTGCACATTCTCCCTGTGTCTGCATGGGTTTCCTCCAGATGTTTTGGTTTCCTTTCACAATCCAAAGATTTGCGGGTTAAGGTGATTGGCCATGCTAAATTGTCCCTTAGTGTCGGAAGTCAGTAGGATAAATAAGTAGGGTTATGGGCATAGGGCATAGATGGAATTGCAGTCAGTGCATACTTAATGGGTCAAATGGCCTCGTTCTGCACTGTAGAGATTCTATGACTGCAAGGATTTTAATGTCAATTTTCTGTGGCAGAGGGGCACAGTATGCTTGACAAGGGCATTGCATGTAGGCCTTAATACTGATGACTCACAAGAATGAAGATGAAGACATGGAAGCTGGTGGAGTTTAGTCTGGAGGAAACAAAGAGCCTACTTTGATTTTTTTTTCTAACATTCCACTTAACTTGCATTCAGATGTCCCTAATTCCACTGGGGCACCAGTGTCCCAGACTGCTGGTTGAGCGACCAATACAAAACTCACTAAATATGTGGGTCAGTATGAAAGTATGAATTCTGAAAATGCTGAGAAACAAGACATAATTTAGATTCCAATGTCTGGAGGCTGGTGGAAAGAAATGTCAAGCTGTAATAAAAGCTTAGGTCAGGAAGTATTGCAAAGATAAAGAGCTACATTGTGTTAACTGTGCTAGCTAAAGGGGCTTCTGCTTAATAAACAAAAACATAGAAACTAGGAACTGGAGTAGGCCATTCAACACTTCAAATTCTGCCATTCAGTAAGATCATGGTTTATCCTCTATCTCAAAGCCAAGTTTCCACTTTATTCCCATACACCATTAGATTTTTTTAATGTATCTTTTCCTTGAATATATTCTTTATTTGACTTCTACAAACTTCTATGGTAAAGAATTCCACAGATTCACTACTCTTTGAAGCCATTTTCCCTCAGCTCAGTTCTAAATGCCCTATTCTAAACAGTCCCATACCCTGAGACTGGTTCTAGATCCCCTACCCTGGGAAAGCATTCTCCCTGCATCTAATCTGTTCAGCCTTGTTAGAATTTTATACATTTCAATCAGATCTCCTCTCATCCATCTAAATTCTAGTGAACACAGGCCCAGTCGAACCAATCTGTCCTCATCAAACAGTCCTGTCAAAACACCACGCATGAGAGGCATGCAAATTTATGATACAGTAATGGAAAATAATGGTAAACTAATCAAGTCAATAATAAAATGATAATAAACTAATCAGGTTGATTAAGCTGGCATTTAATCCTTCTCAAGGATAAATTAATACATCACAAAACTAAATCCAGAAAGAATAGAGAGTCCTGTGACGCCTAACATACAGCCAAGAGAAGACAAGACAGACTGTAGTCAACAAGAATGCAGCAACACAAGAACACATCAGGAGACTCTGATCAACCAAAGGGGTGAATCTTCCCATTCCGTGCGCCACAGGAATTGTAGTGGGTCAGGAGCGGATAATGGAAAGATGCATTGATCCTAGGCGGGATTTTCCAGTCTCAGGGTGAGCGCAGCTGAAAAATCCTGCCCAGAGTCTGGAGCTGGTGCAGAAACAGAGTGTAAAAACTACTGCCTTGTTAAGTACATTTTGTTATATTACTTGAGCTTCTATTTAATAAACTTACTTTTGCTTATACGAAGCGTCTCATACTTGGGGTAGTCAGTGACTAGTCGGAATTCAAGGTCCCACAAGCTGATTCGAACTTACAAAGAAATCAATATGCCTTCTCTCCAGTAAGTAGATACTAATCTCACATTTGGAGTAGTTAGGGTAGAACAGCATCATTAAAAAATAAAATTGCCTGCTGTTTTTTAGACCCAAAACCAAGTTGCATACTTATAAACTTCACTCAGCAACAGAAATGAGCTTGTTATTGAGTTTAGAATATGTGCAAGTCATTATGCCAAAATTTTGCAGTATCCTGGCCAGAATGCAATTGCAATGCTGTGTTCAATTCTAGACACCATCTTTACAAGAATAACATATATGTTTTGGAGAGGTTACTGAATAGATCAACAAATCTACAGAAATGAAATGCAAAGAACAATCTTTTTCATTGGGAGAAACAATTATATTACATTTTGGGATTTTTGAAAAGCAGAATACACCAGAGCCAATGTTCTATATTCTGAAAAGAAACAGAATTAACAGCAGTGGTATAATGGTTAGCACTGCTGCCTTATAGTACCAGGGACCCTGGTGTAATTTTCCCTCAGGAGCTCAAATTTCATTGCAGTGTTAATGTAAGCCTACTTGTGACTAATAAATAGACTTTAAACTTTTTTAAAAAGCATTAGAATTCCATGTAAAAGCACCATCCCAGCAATTTCCTACAATACCACAGTAATGGTATGATCCTCAAATTATGATACAGGCAAACTTCAGATTAAAGACATAGAAGATAGAATCAGGAGGAGGCCATTCAGCCTTTCCAGCCTGCTGTGCCATTCATCATGATCATGGGAGCACCCAGAGGAAACCCACTCAGACATGCAGAGAATATGCAGGCTCTGCAGACAGTGACCCAAACCTGGAATTGAATCCAGGTCCTTGGCACTATGAGGTAGCAGTGCTAACCACTGTGCCACCATGCCACCCCTAAACTTAGGCAAACTTAAATGATGGCAGTTGGACAGCTGAAACCCTTAGGTATCATCTGGAAAGACCTCATCCCCCGTGAGATGCCTCATGAAGACTTAGATGCATTTACAGTAATGATGGATAAACTTACTATTTCTTCAGAATCAAGGAGAAAATGGATTCAGAATTATTATTCTCGGAACCAAATCATGGATAAAAGATAGAGATCAGCCGAGAATTATTTCCAATACTTAACCTGTACAAGATGTAGTTTTTCCACAGAAAAACTACTTGTTCAATAAAGAGATACAGTGGACAGCCTTCCAAAGATAGCTGACTGATAATACTGTTGAGAGAAAAACATTCGGGGAAACATCACAGTGGAATATAGTTTAAAATTATATAAATAGTGGAAATCTAAAATATTATGCCAAAGTTAATGGCACAGTGATTAGCACTGCTGCCTCAGTGCCAGAGACCCAGGTTCAATTCCCACCTCGAGTCACTTCCTGTGTGAATTCTACACGTTCTCCCCATGTCTGCATGGGTTGCATTTGGGTGCAACAGTTCCTCCCACAATCCAAAGATGTGTGGGTCAGGTTGATTAGCCATGGTACATTGCCTATTAGTGTTGGGAAATTAGTAGTAAATATGTGGGGTTACGGGGATAAGGGATTGTTATTGGTACAGGCTCACTGGGCCGATTGGCCTCCTTCTGTATAGATGTTCCATGATTCATCAAGCCCATTGCAAAAGTAATCATAGTCATAACAATGAAAATGAAACTCAGGACAGATATTGGAAAAATTTATTTGCTTATGGATGATTAGAATAATCTAATGGACTATATAATAGAGACAAAGATATTTCCAATATTGTGAACGTTGTCCAATTATTCTTAAATACTATTTGCTTAGCTGTTATTTCACTAAAGGATTAATATGAATGTTGTCAGTTTTAGGCACTGTATTAACACAGCATCCTACCCCTGGGACAGAAACATAGACATGACTCATCTTGTCCCATTATATGTTCCACCCATTGGCTAATCACAGCCTTAAAATAGTTTGAATCATCTCCCAACCAATACAGGATATAATGAGAGAAGAAGCAAAAATATCAACCAAAAAACTATACAGTAATCTGTTACAAAGCATGTAAAGAAATGGAAATTTTAAGAGAAAACTGTAATGGTTAGTTTCTGACTGGACAGGGACAGATACTTAAAATCATTTGTTTAAATTTTAATTTACTAGTGTCACAAGTAGGCCTACATTAACACTGCAATTAAGCTACTGTGAAAATTCCCAAGTTGCCACATTCTGGCACCTGTTCAGATGTACTGAGGGAGAATTTAACATGATCAACGCACTAACCAGCACATCTTTCAGACTGTGGGAGGAAACCAGAGCACTCAAAATAAACATACGTTGACACGGTGAGAACGTGCAGACTCAGCAGAGACAGTGACCCAAGCCACGAATTGAACCCAGATCCCGAGCGCTGTGAGACAGCAGTGCTGACCACTGTGGCACCATTGACTATGCGCTACAGATAGTGTTGGTCAGCCTTCAAAATCATGGCTGGATCAACTGTCACAGGGGACATCTTACCCCCAGGTAAGCACAGGTTCTAATTCATAAGGGGCAAATAGATTTGACAGCCATACAAGAGAGTATGGCCCACATGTCCATCTTGCAAATAGGAAAACTGAATCAAAAAAACAAGATAAAACACATCATGTTACTAAGTTTGCCATGTTTTTAATGTCCTTGATGTAGATCCATAAATAGCCCCTGGAGAGTACAGCTGAGAATATCTTTTGTTATTAAAAACAACATCCTCCAGGAAAGTGTGTTTGCCCAGATTGTAAAGGAGCCTTTTTAACTGCATTACTAAATAGGTGACATATTTGCACAAGATGTTTCGTGTGTTAGATGGAAAATTGAAAATTAGAGATTTGAGGACACCTGTTTTCCATTTCCCTGCATGTGAATTTATGTGTGCGTGACTTGCTTTTAAAACAAAATGCAGCTAGAACTACTTACGCTGAAGCTTGGCATTGGCCTTACCACATCTTGGTATGAATGATCGCTATAATATCCTATAACTCCATATCCATGTGTTACAGCAGTGTACACTAAAGGATAACATTATTACATGGGATGGAATCAATATGCAAAAACTATATGTCACAATTATGTGTTTAGTGAAGTACCGGAAGTATTACAGTGCATATCACAGAATTAATATGGTCATATATAATT
Organism: Sphyrna mokarran; assembly: GCA_024679065.1. Taxonomy (NCBI): domain Eukaryota; kingdom Metazoa; phylum Chordata; class Chondrichthyes; order Carcharhiniformes; family Carcharhinidae; genus Sphyrna; species Sphyrna mokarran. The sequence continues at coordinate 20,838,627 of JAGIQG010000024.1, read as the reverse complement.
TGAAAATCTAAACCTACAAACACTAAAAAGGTTAGCACTGCTGTCTCACAGCACCAGGGACCTGGGTTCGATTCCTGGCTTCGGTCACTTTCTGTGTGGAGTTTGCACATTCTCCCCGTGTCTGTGTGGGTTTCAAATAACAAAGAACAAAACAGCACGGGAAACAGGCCCTTCAGCCCAAAGAGCCTTTGCCGCCACCCCGATGTTCCCACCTCTACCCGTGATCGCTGTCCATATCCCTTCCCGTACCCCTTCCTATAAAGGCTAGCATACTATATGCTTTCTTCACAACCTTCTCCACTTGCTCTGCCACCTTCAGAGACTTGTTCACCTGCACCCCCAGGTCCCTCTGCATTTCTATACTCTTAATAGGTCTACCCTTTGTCATATACCTCCCCCCTACATTCTTTCTCCCGATTCCTCTGAGTGCTCTGGTTTCTTCCCACAGTCTGAAAGACGTGCTGGTTAGATGCATTGGTCCAAACAGGTGTCACAGAGTGGTGACTAGGGAAATACCACATAAACTTCATTGCAGTGTTAATATAAGCCTTACTTGTGACTAACAAATAAACTTTAAAACCTGAACTTTAAAACGTATTTACAATACAGAGGAACTATTAAAAATGTGAAGTAAATCTTTTATTTTCACTGATGTACTTCATGTAGTTTAGAATTCCATTCTTTCAGAGATCTTTTTTTAACATTCTCTTAATAAACACCCAGGGCACATTTCAGGCATCACTCATCCTGGTGTAACTTGCAGATGTGCGAATTATACCATGTTTTCTCTGGAAAACAAGAGTATGTGTGGATCTTAAAGGAAGCAATGTCCAAGGGATAGAAAGAAGTATAATATAACAATCCTGACCTATTGAAACTGTTTTAATTCAAGAAATTAAAATAAAAATTCTGCTGGGCACATCTGAAATGTCTTGAAAATGTTTCAGGGCCTTTTATTTTAAATGAAACAAATTGAAAACTATTATTTAGACATTAAAAGATTCATTTGGGCCTTGCGGTCTTGGAAACACTAATTGTCCCAATAACTTAGAGTAGTTGGAGCACATTGTCCTCTAGAATTTGTGTTTTAATGATATATAGACTACTGCAGTTGAATTTTCTTGTACTGTTTGTGAAAGCCTGATTTTACTCATATCCCCACTGCCATCACTCTGTCTTCTCCTCCCAGTAGGGACAGTGAGAGAAGGGTGAAGATGGTTGAGAATGATCGCCCATGTCATTTTCCCAATGCATTTCCATCCACTCTTCTTCCTGTGTTGCCTGAACTATGCATGGGCAGATCACCCACCCTATAAGAGTTAGGGTCCCAGTTTAAATCGTGAGTAAGTGGTGTTACAAGGACCATTTTAATTACGGATCGACTTAAGAACAGCACACCGGCTACAGCAGGTCCTGTGACATTCTATTTCTACTGGAGGTGCAGGAACATTTCTGATCCCACAAGAATAGTGGAACCTCTCAATTGCACTGGGTGGCCCTTCCAGCCAATCGCAAACCTTACCAATCTTGTCTCATGCATCCTTAATTGGCCAGTGATCATTTCATGGATCTACAGTTGTCATCTGAGACGAGCTGGAATTTTGTGACCGCACGCCAGTGATGATGCCATTCCTTCCAACAATGAGCACGAGTCAGCGTTGTGACGAACAAATGAAGCCAAGTTTAAGCAGCCACCACATTACACTGAACACTCAGGGAGAGGCTTCCCTGCCATCCATTAAGATCCTATCCAGAGTTAAAAAAGAATTTCAAAACCTAATTCCTAGGGAGAAGTACTGAATTGCTGCTCCCTAAATTGTCAATTAGGCCACACACTGCATCCGATTGCTGAGACAACAATGGTATAAATTTTTGCCGGAAAATTGTAGTTCTATGCTCGGAGCAGTAGCACGTTTACTAGCACAAAATATAGGAATATATGCTGTTCTGGCATACTTCATGGTGACACTCTGTTTGCTTAGACTGAAACAGTCCCAAATGCACAATGTAATATCACCATAAATTTTCCAAAAGGACAGAGGTCAAAACCATTGCAGAAGTAACTGGTTTTCACAGTGGTAGGTCAAAGTTGGTGGCTGAGATGACAGTGCATCCATCATAATCAGTTTTTCATTTTATTCCACCTTGCACATGTTTCCCCCTGTTCCTTCTAAAGCCCCACAAGAGTAGGCTAGATGAGATTTTCGAAGGCCAGCAGCAATCCCCCACTGTTTTCTTTAGCAACAAGTTTGTATGATGATCTGTCACTAAGCATCTGTCCAAAGAATTGTTGAACCAGCTGCTGCAAGAGAAATTTAGGCTATCTTCCTGGATGACCTGACTAATGACGTAGAGATGCCGGCGTTGGACTGGGGTAAACTCAGTAAAGTTTTACAACACCAATTTTAAATCCAACCAATTTATTTGATAGTAAATTCGCGAGCTTTCGACTTTATAGCCTTCATCCGAAGGCTATAAAGTCGAAAGCTCGCGAATTTACTATCAAATAAATTGGTTGGATTTAAAATTGGTGTTGTAAAACTTTACTGACCTGACTAAAACAAAAACCTTATTTGTGGTGAATCACAGGAGCTAAACCTTGCTCCTGCCAGTTTGAATTATATTAGTATACTAACAAAATACACTATCCAATCGTCAAACCTTAATATTTCCTTTAAGACCATAAGACATAGAAGCAGAATTGGGCCACTCGGTCCATTGAGTCTGTCCCGTCATTCAATCATGGGTGATTTTTTTCTCATCCTCATTCTGCTGTCTTTTGCCCATAATCCCTGATCTCCATGTTAATCAAGAATCTATCTACTTCTGTCTTAAAGACAGTCAGTGACCTCCACAGCCCTCTGCGGCAAAGAGTTCCACAGATTCACCATTCCCTAGCTGAAGAAATTCCTCCTCATCTATGTTTTAAAGGATCGTCTGCCCATACCTGCATGGGTGCTCTGGTTTCCTCTACAGTCTGATTAGGTGCATTGACCCGAACAGGCACTGGACTGTGGCAACTAGGGGAATTTTACAGTAATTTCATTGCAATGTTAATCTAAGACTTACTCGTGACTAATAAATAAAGTTTAACTTTAGTCAAATCCATTATGGTGTAGGCTTACATATCATTTGCCTTCGTAATTGCTTCCTGCATCCATAAGCTAACTGTTACTGACTTGTGAACTAGGACATCCAGATCCCTCTGGAAGTCAGCACTTCCCAACCTCTCACCATTTAAGAAATACTCTGCCTTTCTGTTTCTTCTAACAAAAATGGATAACTTCACACTTATTCACATTATATTCCATCTGCCATGTTTATTCCCATTCACTTAAGCCTGTCCAAAACCCTTTGAAGCCTTCTTACATTGTCCTCACAACTCACATTCCTACCTAGTTGTGTGTCATCAGCAAATTTGGAGATATTATATTTGGTCCCATATCCAAATCATTTATATGCATTGTGAACAGTTGTGACACCACTACTGATCCATCCAGTGCCCCATTAGTTATCCTGGGAATTAATTGCTTATTCCTATTCTCAAACTATACCAGTAATCCAGTCCCAGGATTTTAATTATGTTCACTAATCTGCTGTATGGGGACGTGGTCCAAAGCTTTTTGAAAAGTCAGGACACCACATCCACTGGTTCTCCTTTACCTATGTTACAAGTAACATCTTTAATAATCTCCAACAGATTTGACAAACACAATTTCCCTTTCATTAATCTGTGTTGATTCTGCCCTAACATATAATTTTTTCTAAGTTTCCACTTCATTTACACTAGATTCTAAACTAACGTGCCTGTAGTTCTCCATGTCCTCCTTCTCTTGTTAAACAAGCTGCTTTCCAGTCTGTAGGAACCTTTCTAGAATCTGTAGAATTTTGAAAGATGACTATCAGTGCATCCACTATCTCTATAACTACCTCCTTCTACCTTCTGAGATGCAGCTGATCTGGTCCAAGGCAATAATCAGCCTTTCATCCAATTTTTTTTGAGTAATACCTTTTTATTGACACTAATTTCTTTCAGTTCCTCATTTTTATTAGTCCCCTGATATTTCTGAGAGATTTTCTGTACCTTCCTCCTTGAAGAAGAGTAATTTTTTTGATTCTCCACCATGTCCATATTCCCCATTATAAATTCCTGGTCTTTGCCTGTAATAGACCCACATTTGTCTTTGCTAATCTTTTCCTTTACACATTTATAAAGAGACTTTTACAGCCTGCCTTTATGCTACTGACCAACTTGCATTCATTTTCTTCTTTCCCTTTCATTATTGGTTTCTCCATAATCATTTGCTGTATTCTAAACTGTTCTCATTCCTTGGGTTTAGCAAATTTCCTGGCAAGCCAATAAGTCAATTTATTTGATCTAATGCAACCTTTACTTTCTGTTATGATCCAGAGTTGATTCACCTTTCGTGTTGGTTTTCTTAATAGAACGTGTATCTGTTATAGACCATGAAATGCTTCTTTAAGTAAGCTTTAAGTTTATTTATTAGTGGCAGAGGTAGGCTTAATTAAGGGAATCAAGGGATTGAGTTCAGGAGTCAGAAGGTAATGCTGCAGCTTTATAGGACCCTTGTCAGACCATACTTGGAGTACTGTGCACAGTTCTGGTCGCCTCACTATAGGAAGGACGTGGAAGCTATTGAAAGGGTGCAGAGGAGATTTACAAGGATGTTTCCTGGATTGGGAGGCATGCCTTATGAAGACAGGTTGAGGGAGCTGGGACTGTTCTCCCTGGAGAGACGAAGGTTGAGAGGCGACCTGATAGAGGTTTACAAGATGTTGAGAGGAATAGATAGGGTAGACTCTCAGAGACTATTTCCCAGGGCTGAAATGGTCGTGACGAGAGGGCACAGATTTAAGATGCAGGGAAGCAAGTACAGAGGGGATGCTAGGGGAAAGTTTTTCACTCAGAGGGTGGTGAGTGAATGGAATCGGCTGCCGTCGGTGGTGGTCGAGGCGAACTCGCTGGGGTCTTTTAAAAGACTTCTGGATGAGTATATGGGATCCAATGGGATTCGGGGTTATAGATAGGTCTATGGCTGGGTAGGTTTTGATGTGTTCGGCACAACTTGTGGGCCGAAGGGCCTGTTTGTGCTGTAGTGTTCTATGTTCTATGTTCTAACATTGTAATGAGGTCACTATGAAAATCCTCTAGTCGCTACATTCCGACACCTGTTCAGGTACACAATCCTCGGCACTGGCAACAACTCCACCAATCTTCATGTTTTCTGCAAACTTACAAATCAGACCACCCACAGTTTCCTTCAGATCATTTATAAGTATTACAAACAACAGAGGTGCCAGCACTGATCCTTATGGAACACCATTACCTGTAGATCTCCACTCTGAAAAACACCCTTCTACTGCTACTCTCTATCTCCTATAATCAAGACAGTTCTGTATCCATCTAGCCAGCCTATCCTGACTCTCATATGATTTTAGCTTTTCTATCTATCTGCAATGTGGGATCTTGTCAAGCGCCTTACTAAAAACCATCCATAGCTTCCATCAATTATCTTTGTTACCTCTTCAAAAAACTCAATCGGGTTAGTGAGACATGATAAAATTATGCTGCTTATCACCCACTAGTCTATTTTCTTCCAAATGTCCATGTATCCTGATCCTCAGTACCACTCTAAAAGCTTCCCCACCACTGACATCGGACTCACTGGCCTATAATTTCCTGGATTACCAATGCTTCCTTTCTTAAATAAGAGAACAACATTCGCTATTCTCAGTCCTCTGGAACCTCACCTATAGTCAAAGAGGATGTGAAGATATCTGCTAAGGCCCCAGCTGTTTCTCCTGCAATAACTTAGGATAATCCCATCTGGCCCTGGGGACTGTCTACCTTAATGCAATTTAGGATACTCAACACTCATCCTTCAATATATTGACATTCTCTAGAGCATTCACGCACGTATCCCTGACCTCAATATCCATCATGTTCTTTTCCTTGGTGAATACCATACCAAAGTACTCATTAAATATCTCACCAACTTCCTGTGGCTTCACGTATAACTTCCTTCATTGTCTTTGAGTGGGCTTACTCTTTTTCTTGCTACCTTCTTGCTTCTAATATATGCATAAAACAATCTTATGTTTTACTAGTTACATTGAATATACATAATTTTAAAGCATAAAAACATGCCATTCAGCTCAAGAGGTCAATGCCAGTTCATGTTCCACACAACCATCCTCCCATCTTTAACCCACTCTGTCAACAGAGCAACAAAATTGTATGACACAGAAAGATGCCAATTGGTCCATTTCATCTGTGCTGAAATCCTTTCTGTTCCTTTCTCCCTTAAGTATTTAAATGCAACTGTGTTACTTACCTCAATGCTTCTGTAGCCAGCAGGATATTGCCTAATATAAAAATGGCCATGCAAAAAAAGACATTATTATGGACTGATGGTAAATGTGACTTACTTCAGGCTGAGCATCTGTACTGCTCTGTTGACTTGTGACAAATGGCTTTAGTTTTACCATGAGTGATAAATTCAGCAAGATACTGGACATTGGTTGTTTTCAAGGGAAATTTGACCATGGCAAATCAGCAGGATTCTGGACAATAAAGCTATTCTAATTGATCATATAGGCAGGTCGCAGAAATAAATGGAGCCAGAAGGCTGGTTTTAAATGTTAAGAAAATTAGGACACTGCCATGTCAAACAGCCTGCAATAAGCCATTGTGGATGATATGCCTCCAATCAATGCCTATATGCAGCACTGTATGTGTTCCAGCCAGTTTCAAAGAAATAAATGTTGATGTTTTGAAGAACCGAACAATAGAAGAAAAAAGGAACCTCAAGCTGGAAGCGCAATGAAATCTGATCCCTCTCCATGCCTGGCTGCACAAGAGGATAGAGACACTCTTACAGGTCATTTAGATAAGTGTAAGTAGTTAAAATCTTTGTTTGTAAACTTATTATTGTAGATTTATAGAGGGATCAAAGCACTGATTAGTGATAAAGTGTAAGAAGTCCGTCTTTCGGCAGTCATAAGGATTTAAAGCTTCATTACATCTTCCTAACAAAGACATGATTTGATTTAGACGTAACATTTTTTTGCCTATCAAATAATTGGGACAAAGGTCTTGGTTCACAAGTTCCACATTCTCATAACTGTCTAAGTACAGAACTTTCCCATGAATTCCTTACTAGATTTATTAAGGACTATCTTAGAATTTATGGCCCTCATTTTGAACTCCGTTACAAGGAGAAACATCCTTGCTATGTCTATCCTATCAAATCCTTCCATAATTTCATAAATGTCTATGAGATCACCTCTCAATCTTCTCTTTGTTGGAGGAAAAAGCCCTAACATATTGATTCATTCCTATTATTTCTAAATTCTTAGTTATATTATCATCTTGTTATGTCTTTTCTACTTTCTCAGGCTAGCATGGTGGCACAGTGGTAAGCATTGCTGCCTCACAGCATCAGGGACCTGAGTTTAATTCCAATTTTGAGTGATTATGTGGAATTTGCCTGTCTCAGACAAGCTTCACACAGAATTCACCTAAGTCACAGGTGGACAGAATGGTGTAGAAAGCATTCAGCATGTTTGGTTTCATTGTTCAGAACATTGAATATAGAGTAGAGTTGGGGCAATTTGTTGAAGTTTTACAAGACATTAGTAAGATCACACTTGGAATACTGTGTACAGTTCTGGTCACCCTATTATAGAAAACATATCATTAAACTAGAAAGAGTGCAGAAAAGATTTACTAGGATGCTGCCAGGACTTGATGGTTTGATTTATAAGGAGAGGCTGGATAGACTGAGACTTTTTCTTCTGGAACATAGGAGGCTGAGGGGTGCTCTGGTAGAGATCTATAAAATAATGAGGGGCATAGATCAGCTAGATAGTCAATATCTTTTCCTAATGTAGGGGAGTCTAAAACTAGAGGGCATAGGTTTAAGGTGAGAGGGGAGAAATACAAAAGGGTTGAGGGCCAATTTTTTTCACGCAGAGCATGTATCTGTAACAAGCTGCCAGAGGTAGTAGTAGAGGCGGGTACAATTATGTCTTTTAAAAAGCGTCTAGGCAATTACATTGGTAAGATGGAAATAGATGCATATGGGCCAAACACGGACAACTGGGACTAGCTTACGGGTTAAAAAACGGAATGGCATGGACAAGTTGGACCGAAGGGCCTGTTTCATGCTGTAAACCTCTATGACTGTATGAAAATTCTTAACTCTACCCTCTTATATTACAAAGAATGAGCACCTCCTTATTCCTTCATCTATATTCCAATCTATCATTCCAATCTATAATTGAAATTAATTTGCCATTTACCTGTGCATTCTGTGTTAAGTTGTGAATACCTTCTTGTATTTTGTCACATCGCTGGTATGTTTGAGCACCAAAGCAAAGGATTATATTTCCCTTATGTCACAATTTGAAGAACTAAACTAGTTTTCTATAGGTTTTGAATGTCCAAGCTCCATATGAATACTGTTTTGGATGAACTGCACCCTTTCCAAACTCCCCAAAATCATCATAAAACAATCATGTCAAACTCATGCTTCTGCCACCATATAATCTAAATTGCCTTGCTCATAAGTAAAAGAATCTGACGGTGAAAAGTAAACATTTCTGATAGCATATGGCTTTTAAAAAGGCTGGAATGTTCTGATTCCAATTAACTTGTCAGGATCCTGTCTATAAAGTATGGATGTTGATACAGTAGCTAAGTTTTTATTAAGTGAACCGTCTCCATAAATTAATGAAATAGATTCCATTGCACTGTTTAGAGATTTGTGCAGGATGCTTTTGTCATAGGCTTCAAATGCTTTTGGCAAATGATACTGAAGATACTAGACTGTAATATTTTAGAGTCACAGAGTATACAATTTAAGTGTAGATATGAAATTAATTATTAATACTTAATGTTTCGATTGAACAAATCCTATACTGCCATGCAGTGACATAATTTGTTCACAATGCAATCTGAACAGGATGCAATATTTGCAATCCTCCAGTCCTCTGGAACTATTTCTGTATGTAAGATCAATGCTTGAAATGTTTTAACCAGTATCAACCAGTACCTCGCCCAGATAGGCTCATTTATCTAAGTTTAGACAGTGAGTTCAGGCTATTCAATCTTAGAATCAACACAGCAAAGCTGCTTTGTTTTGTGCCAGAACCACATCCCTCCCCATCTCCACTCAACAGCTACATTTTACAGCAGGGTTCACTAAAAAAACAGTCTTCCTTTGACTTTCAATGGCATTATGAGAATCATAAAAACCCTACAGTGTGGGAGGAGGCCATTCAACCCATTGAATCTATGCTGACTACAATCCCCATGCACTTATCCTAACTCGTCTCCCTGACATTAAGAAGCAATTTTGCAATCCACCTAACCTGCACATCTTTGGACTGTGGGAGGAAAAGGGAGCACTCAGAGGAAACCCACGCAGACATGGGGAGAACATGCAAACTCCACGCAGATAGTGACCCAAACCAGGAATCAAACCTAACTCCCTGGAACTGTGAGACAGCAATGCTAACCATGGTGCTGCTACCTAGCATTGAATCCTTCATCATCCTTGGGGTTACCATTGACCAGAATTCTTTCTGAATCACCCATATAACTACTGTGGCCACAGTACATCAACATATATTTGAAACCTGTGATAAAACATCCTGCGTAATATTTCAAAACAGCACAGTGGAAGCTATTTCATTAATTTATGGAGCAGGTTCACTTCATAAAAGTTAAGCTACCGTTTAAAAACCCATACTTTATGGACAGGATCCTGACAAGCTAATTGGAATCAGAACATTCCTGCTCTTTTAAAAGCCATCTGTTATCAGAAATATTTACTTTTCCGGCTAGAAGCTAGGGATTCTTAGTGGGCCACATGGTGGCACACTGGTTAGCACTGCTGCCTCGCAATGCCAGGGACCCGGCTTGGGGCACTGTGTGTGTGCATTCTGCATGTTCTTCCCATGTCTGTGTGGGTTTCCTCCGGGTGCTCCAGTTTCCTCCAATAATCTGAAAGATGTGCTGGTTAGGTGCATTAACAAAGCTGAATTCTCCCTCTGTGTACCCGAGCAGATGCCGAAGTGTGACTAGGGGATTTTCATAGTAACTTCATTGCAGTGTTAATGTAAGCTAACTTGTAACACTAATAAATAAAATTTAACCTTATCTCCAAAGCCTATCCACTATTGGGAAGGCACAAACAGGAGTGTGGTGGAATCTTCACTCTCCTGGATGAATACTTCCCCAACAACTTGAAGTATAACGTCGTCCAAAATAAAGCAGCCCACATGATCAGCACCTTAAACATTCACATCTTTCACCACCAATTCACAGTGACAGCAATATATATATCAACATGGTGTTCTGTAGAAACTCATGATGGCTCCTTTGACAACACTTCTCGAGAACAAGATCATCTAAAGAACAAGGCAGCAGACATATGGGAATATCATCACGTTCCCCTCCAAATAACACATCGTCCAGATGTGGAGTCATATTGCTACTCCTTCACTGTTGCTGGGTCAAAATCTTGGAACTCCTCTTACATGTAACACATAGACTACAGCAGTTCAAGAAGGCAGCTCACCACTACCTTCCAAAGGAAAATAAATGCCATCCCTGCCAGAGATATTTACATTTCTTGGAAACAAGTAAGAGGAATAACATTAATTGATTCTTTCCCACACTTTAGTTCGGAGAAAATTGTGAATCTATTACAGTAATCCTGGCTGAGATCACTAACAGTATTGACAAAACTGCACAGCTTAATTCCACATTTAGTAAGTGAACTTTACAATTAGCCAGTCAATATTTTTTCCTCGCAATTGTTTAATTAGATACCACCATTTGTTATATTTTCATACTTCCTTTATTCTTGAGGGTAATTACCAGAGATAGTACAGGATCACTTGCATGTCTGATCTATCATGTAGCCACTATTTGCAGCACAATGGAATGGAAATAAATTAGTTCCTTAGACTCCCAAATAGAGAGTTCCTAATCTTAGCTAAGCCAATAACGAATTCCAAGGCAGATCTCAACATGAATGTCAAACAGTGTCATAGAGTCACTAAGATATACAGCATGAAAACAGGCCCTTTGGCCAACTTATCCATGCTGCTCTTTTTTTTAAACCTCTAAGCTAGTCCCAGTTGCTCGCATTTGGCCATATCCCTCTATACCCATCTTATCAGTGTAACTGTCTAAATGTTTTTTAAAAAGCAAAATTGTACCTGCCTCTCCTACTACTGCTGGCAGCTTGTTCCAGATACTCACCATCTGCTGTGTGAAAAATTTGCCTCTTGGACACTTTTATATCTCTTTCCTCTCACCTTAAACCTATGCCCTCTAGTTTTAGACTCCCTTTCCTTTGGGAAAATATATTGACTATCTAGCTGATTTCTAACTGCCCCTCATTATTTTATAGAACTTTATAAGATCACCCCTCAGACTTCTATGCTCCAGAGAAAAAAGTCCCACCCTATCCTGCCTTTCCTTAGAACTCAAACCATCAAGTCCTGGTAGCATCCTAGTAAAACTTTTCTGCACTCTTTCTAGTGCTATTCTAGTACTGGTGGATAATAACATCATTTCTGAATGAACGTGAACATTGTGTCATCTGATTGCCTGGATAGCAAATTACATGGATCTTAAACAAAAACAGAAAATGCTGGAGATACTTTGCAGATTTGGCAGCATGCGTGGAGAGAGAAAGAGAGACAAAATCTTCCCATTCCACCCGCCATGGTTCACGTAGGGCAAACCATGGAGAGTTCTGTTGACCCCTTGGATGGGATTTTTGGTTTCAGAACGAGCTCAGCCAGAAAATTTTGCCCACAGAGAAACCTGCAATCAGAAGGCTTCATCAGCATGTCATCAAAGTGAAATGTCCACCAGAATCTTCCAGCCCTTCCTGCCAGTGGGATCTTCCAATCCTACTGAAAGCAACCCCTCCACAGGGTATTCCTCAGTGGCAGAGGGTGTGAGGCATGCAAGATCAACAGGACCAGAAGATCTCACCACTGACCGATTGTGGGCTGCCTCCACTATCGGAAAATACACCACCAGAGGGCTCAGAAAAACCCATCCACTTGTTTCTTGCTCTAGGATGTTGTCTAGCCTGTTCAATATTTCTAAAATATTTTTACTTATTTCAAAATTCTGATATTTTGCTTCTGTATGAGAAAGACATTGGGAGGGATTTTTCCTTCTGTAGTAGGTGGGGGGGGGGGCGGGGGGGGGGGGGGGACCACACAAAGGTCTGTTGACCTGGATGGGATTTTCCAATTTTGGGGCAAGCGCGTCTAGAAAATCCCACTTTCTTTTTATGTAGCAACCCTTATGTTCCTAACTAATATCAATTCAACATCCATAGCAAATAGTTCAAAAATGGTCTCAGTTGGAGTGTACAGAACAGAGAGCTTAGAACCCTTAGAGTCCGAGAATGATGCAAATGGTGGAGGCTAAAAGGAGACAGCAGAAAATCGGTGACAACATTTTAAAATTAATTGAAATGAACTGTTCGATTAAGGGGAAACTTCCTAAAGTTTAATTTTTGATTGATAAAAAAACAGCTGGGCTGGCAGGTCGGGGGTTTATTTAACACAAAGTACTTCTGCACTTGTAGATTTTAACCAGGGATGAGAGATCTGCATACTGATTTGTTTTTGAAACTGGTTTTGATTTTACAAATAGTTCTATTAAATATTAGTTACTCTGTGGGTCAGGTTTGGCATGACTGCACAATGACTCACGGATGCTAATATGCCAGCCTTCATCAGAGGCACAGCAGGCTCTGAATTGTCGTCAGTGCTATCAAGCAACTTAATTATGATTGCAAATGCAATTTAGTCTCACCTTTTTGGACTCAGCCATACATTTTTAAGAAATGAAACAATACTAACTTGGTTGCAAGCAAAAGGTGAAAGAGTGGGGAAAACAGAAGAACAATTCCTTGGCTGCTGTCAACTGGTCTGTGAATTTGATTCCACCTCTTTATTGCAAGAAAGTTAATTAAACACTGTACCTATAAATCACTTGGAACTGCTGCAGCACAGCCTCTGGTCCAGGCTTTGTGATTCTTTTCCCAGTGTAGAATTAGAGCCAGATCTCCAAGAAAGCAACACACTTTGTTTCTGTGAAGCCTTTACTTTAACACACAATGACATTAAGACATCAACTTGTGAATAGTAACCAGATGCACTTAGCTCCTCTTAAATAACAGTAGGAACTTGCAGCAGCAAATTCACTCATAATATTAATTAAAATGAAAATTAACTTTAACCCAGAACAAACTCCTGTAGTACTCCGAATACTGGTGGTGCTTGATGTGGAGCTGAGCCTTCCAGACTAGAAATAATCTGGTATCAATTCCAGTCCTGTGTTGAATTAGCGATCGCAGTTTTTTAAAATTAATTCATGGGATATCAATGTTGCTGGCTGGCCAGCATTTATTGCCCAGCCCTAGTTGCCTTGGAACTGAATGGCTTGCTGGAATTGAGAGTCAAACCATATTGCTGTGACTCAGGAGTCACATGTAAGCCAGACCGGATAAGGATGCAAATTTCCTTCCTAAAGGCCGTTGGTAAATCAGATGGGCTTTTTCGACAATTGATAATGGTTTCATGATCATGGTTTTAACATTAATCCAATTGATTCGTGTGCATTATTTATTCCAGATGTATTAATTAATTGCACTTAAGTTTAAGTTCATGTCTCTGGAGTAGTTTAGGCTTCTGAATTACCAGTTTAATGACATTACAGCTTGCTACCATCTCCAACAGTTATACAAGAGATATAAATCATGAGGGAAATCTTAATCTGATATATAATTGATAAACTCCCCAGCAATAAGTGGATTTGTCCTATAAGTATCTAAGGCTTGCATTCTAGCAAGATCCTAGTCCAGGCTGGTTGAGAGCAGAAAGACCCTGGTCAGAATTGATAGGCAATGGCCTGAAACACAAGGGTGTAGGGGAGGGGAAATGTGGAAGATGCAAGGGGAAATGGGGATGGATAGTGGGGGAGAGGACTCATCATGGCAGGTAGAGGAACAAGGAGGTAAATGGAGAAGATGAACAATGGCAGCAGAACACCGAGGGGAGGGGAAGCTGGACCCCAATACAGCTGAAGAATGGACTTCTTCTTGACGTTGCTGCCTTGTCTCTCTGGGTTGCTGACATCCTGCACGGTCAGGAGAGCACAGGTGGGCTGCAGAGACTGATAGGAGTGTGCTGGACTAACGGCTAAATATGGCACGGGGACCTTCAAACTCACTCACTGAGAGCGAGCAAATGAATCAACTGTCAGCCCATCAGGTGACTCAGGAAGGAACTCGCCTGTGCATAATTAATGAGATTCCAAGCACAGAATCTGGTGTGGGATCCCACCATTCTGGTCAAGGTGCCACCAGAGCTGCCTGCCACTGCATTTAGTCTCAAAACAACAGAATTACACCCTCTGCGTTGGCCTACTATCTCTCTCTCTCTCCAGCCATCCTGCAAGCCTGTGTCTTATTTATTTATTGACCTGCCACAATCAGTATTTCAAATATTGACCAAACGCTGCTGACTCCAGAAGGCAAAAGTCATTGGGTAAAATCTTTAAGTTAGCTCAATGTGGAATCCAGAAAGACTATCAAGTGCAATCTGAAACCATCCAAGCTGGCAATATATGGGATTCAAATACAACTGACTTTTTTGGGGCTTTTAAACAACGTGTACTTGAGAATAGGAGTGCTTTTATTATTTCTATTTAAATCGGGTGATGACTAAATAAATACTATTCCCATTTCTTTTGGAACATACATGAAAACCTATCTGTCTTTTATATTTACAGTTCAAATGCCCACTGAATCAGCAAGCAAGCAATAAACACCTGTTGCAGCCAACTGAAGGGTGGGAAAGAGAGGGGCGCCATTCTACCACTTTTCACTTGGCTGTAGCAATCCTTGGACAGCGTGGTGACACAGTGGTTAGCATTGCTGCCTGGGACCAGGGTTCAATTCTAGCCTCAGGTGACTGTGTAGAGTTTGTATGTTCTCCCCGTGTGGGTTTTCTCAATCCAGTTCCCTCCCTCATTCCAAAGATGAGTAGGTTAGATGGATTAGCCATGGATTATGGGTGAGCAGGCCTGAGTAAGACACTCTGCTAGAGAGTTGGTGCAGACTTGATGGGCTGAATGGTCTCTTCTGCACTATAGTGAAATGTTAAATTCTCTACTGATGTGCAGCTTGCCCACTGGAAGGCAGGATAATCTGCTGGGAAGTCCAAGGTCTATAGCAGCAGTTTAAAGGGGCAATGTATTTTCCAATGAGGAGCAGGACAAGCAAGACAAGAGCAGCATCAGCATTACATTGTTGAGGTTTGCCAATGAAGAAGGAGAGATGCTGGAAGAACAAGACTCCAGCAAGAAGACCCCCACAGCTGGTCAGAGAGTGGCCAAGGTAAATGATCACAGAAAGAAGTTGCACAAATCATTTGCATTGCCCTCAGATCCTGTATTCCAAAAAGAAATGTAATGATTTAAATAAAAGTACCAAAGCTTCCTTTTGAGGTTTTCATATTTAATTCCTGGTCCACCAAAGGTTCACCCCTTGTATAAACATCATCAATCCTCCCTTCAGGTAGCACTTCATTGTACAGGCTTATTGCTTGCCATCACACACTCAAAATCTGCTGCTGTTGTCACAACTAATTTTCCCTCTTGGCTTTGCTTGCTGCTTCTTCCTGTTATGAGGTACAATTACAGTAAACAGTCAGACATGCTTAAAAGCAATACCCATGGCACATATTGACCCCTGCCACTCTTCATGCAGAGGAAACTGGCACACAAGGAGGGGGATAAATATCAAATGAGGTACTTGGGCCACTTTACAAACACTGACACAAAAGAAAGGAGCTGCAGTGAGTATAACAAAAAATAATATAGCATAGGAACAGGCCCTCCAAGTCCATATCGATCATGATATCCTAATTAAACTAAAGAAAAAGCCTTCTGTTCTTACTAGGATCCATATTCCTCTATTCCCTCTCTATTCATGTATCTATCCAGATGTCTCTTAAATGTTACTAATGTGCCTACTTCTACAACCTCCTTTGGCCGTGCGTTTCAGGCAACCACCACTCTCTGAGTAAAAGACTTCCTCTGCACATCTCCCTTAAACTGTCCTCCTCCCATCTTGAAGCTGTGCCCCCTTGTTAATTGGCATAGAAATAACATGCAGCATTGGGATTGGCAAGGCTGGAGATGCATTGAGCAATTACTTGGCCATCTCCCAGTCCTTTTATCTTTGTATAATCAATTTACTGCAGATGCTAGAATTTGAAACCAAAAGAGAAAATGCTGGAAAATCTCAGCAGTTCTGGCAGCATCTTTGACAAAGGGTCATCTGGACTCGAAATGTCAGCTCTTTTCTCTCATTTTTTCTTTATCTTTCTCATTGTCAGTCTCTGAGGATATCAATCTGGAAATTTCATTGCACTGTCACACTTTGGACACTAATTACCATTGTGGCTACACATAGTAACCATTGACCTGTTCACTTTTTCTAGATCTGATGTCTCAGGTGCTCCAGTGAGAGTAACAGGGCGGAGAATGCTCACTTGCTTTTTCTTTATTCATCCGTGCAACATAGGCATCACTGGCTGGTCATCTCTAGTTGTCCTTGAACTGAGTGGCTTGCTAGGCCATTTCAGAGAGCAGTTGAGAGTCAACCTGTGGCTCTGGAGTCACAAGTGGGCCAGACTGGGTAAAGACAGCAGATTTCCTTCTCTGAAAAAACATTAGCAAACCAGTAGATGTGGTTTACATGATCACCAGTGGATTCTTAATTCCAGGTGGTTTTTATTGAATTCAAATTCCACCATCTGCTGTGGCAGGATTTGAACTCAGGTCCCCAGAAACATTAGCTGAGTTTCTGGATTAATGATCCAGTGATAATGCCACTGGGCCACTATCTCCTCGTATAGCACCTGCATAGAAATCAGCAAATTGTATGATGTAGCGAGTGAGTTAGAAAGATTGATATTGCGGGATTCAGTGAGCACACTTAAGTAAGGCCAGATAGAGATGGCAGAGAGATCCCAATAAAGAATCAACTAATTTCGAGCTTTCCTGAAAAGGAAGTAAGAGGTCTCACAACACCAGGTTAAAGTCCAACAGGTTTATTTGGTAGCAAACGCCACTAGCTGTTGAACTTCAACCTGGTGTTGTGAGACTTCTTACAGTGTTTGCCCCAGTCCAACGTCGCATCTCCACATCATTCCTGAAAAGGACCAGGGATGCAAACTAGGCTGGAGCTCAGCTCCTGATTTCTATGCTGCAGTATTCACTGAATGTGGTAGACTGACTACCACAGTAGTGATAGTTGTGACATAAACATTTCTCACATCATCAACCAAGGCCTCCAAACAGAAACTTTTTTGTAACCTGCTTTACCTTGGTGCAAAATCCTTACAACACTCATGGGCAGGTGGAGAGAAAGTTCAAATTCTTACAGTAACCACTTTACAAATTCCATTATAGAATCAGAGATTATCCAAATGCAGACAAACATTAAGAAAGATTAAATTGCATTGGAAACAACGAGTGGAATGGAATGTGGAGCCAGGTCATGAGATTTCCTGATGCAGTGATGACTTTAACCCCTTCTACAACTGCATTTTACACAAAATTGGTCCACCTGGGTGGCTATAACAATTTAGCAAAGGACCCTGTCATCCATGTATAACTTTTTGATTTGACTTGATTTATTCTTGTCACATGTATCAATATACAGTGAAAGGTATTGTTTCTTGTGCACTATATAGATAAAACATACCATTCATGGAATACTTTGGGAAGAAGGAAAGAAGGTAGTGTTGAGGTCATAATCAGGGAGAAAGATTAACTTAATATAAGGTGTGTCCACTCAAAAATCCATGGAAAAGAAGTTGTTCTTGAGTCAGATTGCACATGATCTCAGACTTTTATATTTTTTCCCGACAGAAGAGAGAATGTCCGGGGTGCATGGGGTTCTTGGTTACGCTGGCTGCTTTTG
The DNA here is from genome assembly GCA_024679065.1 of Sphyrna mokarran. NCBI lineage: Eukaryota > Metazoa > Chordata > Chondrichthyes > Carcharhiniformes > Carcharhinidae > Sphyrna > Sphyrna mokarran. Next base: position 20,820,568 of record JAGIQG010000024.1, on the reverse strand, counting down.
CGAGGCAGTAGGAAATGTATGCAGAATCAATGGATGGGAAGTTACTTTGAGTGATGGACTGGGCTATGTTCACAATCCTTTGTAGTTTATTGCAGTCTTGGTCAACGCTGGAGCCATACCAAGCTGTGATAAATCCAGTGCATCTGTAAAAATTGGTAATCATAGCAGACATGCCAAATTTCCTCAAGCTCCTCAGAAAGTAGAGAACTTGGTGAGCTTTCTTGACTATAGCATCAGCATGAAGGGACCAGGACAGGTTGACCCTGTAGTTCACTATGGTTGAAAGGTCTTAGACAGTGACCTTCCCCATCGCGCCTCTGTGGCAGCTGTCCCAAGCTTTAGTGTGTTCCGAAGAACATCATCCTGGATCTTGGAACACACTGTTCTACAATACTAGGTCAGGTGCAACTCTTTGCACTAGAAGAGCAACAGACCAAAAAGTGCCTTTCATTGCGTTGATGATCCTTCAGCAGCAGCTGATGTTTGTCTTGTATTGCCTCCTGGGGAACAGCCTGTACAGCACAAGAGTCTTGCACCACAGAGCTACTCGGGCTGAACCTCAACAGAAACCACCTCATCTCCCTCCAGACCTTCTTTGCAAAGGGTGATAGGCAATGGTCTTTTTCCCACCGCAGTCATCTCGTGCAGATAGAGTGTGACTGCAAGCCTGAAGAAAGGACCTGACAGCAAGGGCCTTTCTCACTCCCAGTCAAACCAGGTCTTGATACTTGTCTGAAAGTTCTGCTGATGCTCTGGCAGTCTACTCAGGAAATCATCCTACAGGATTCACAATGTCCCTTTTCCTCAGGGCCTCTTTGATATTACGTATAGACCATTGCCGATGGATTTATGGTTAAAGAGGTTTCTTTCACACAAGTATTTCCATGAAGAACAAGTGATGTGGCACAGTCCAATTACTTGGCAAGTTCTATGGCAGTGTGGCCAAACCTATCCTTTGCAACACTGGTGACAGATAGAACCTCAACATGTAGTGACACTTGATGTTTGCATACCGTGAATCTATGCAAAGCTTGATGCAGCTGTGCCATCAGCTGTCGGGCGATGTTAGACACATATTTTCTGCCTTTGTCTAGAGGTTTGTACATCATATCCTTATGAAAGTGGTCCATTTTTGACCTCCAGATGAAGCAAAAAATAGCTCGGTCCATTGCAAGTTCTTTAAGGGGTCGATATAGAAAGGATGTATGAGTGCAAGAATCAATGCCAATGCTGTTACCCCATTGCCAGTTGCAATCCTTTCAAGTGTAGCTTCCTGCTGGTGAATTTACCCTTGAGGCTTGAACGCCAAACACCCCCGCTCCCATTTTCCACCTGTCTGGCTAGGTGTCAGAACTTTAACTTACTGTGTCATGAGGATGCATATATTGTGCACCAACTTCAGCAAAAATACAAAGCAGAACCTATTCCAGTTATAATGCAAGGAAAAGCACTTCTTCTTTCTCTCGGTCTGTCTAATATTAGCTCTGAACAGAAACTGCGTTGACTCATTTTTGCCAGACTTGCTGGAGTCAGTTTCATTGTCTAGACATTTTTCCTAATATATTTCATTCTGTGATTCATTAATCAGTTAAATCAGAAGCACTGTATGAAGAATGCTGTTAATTTGTGTTACATGCAATTCTAATGAATACAAAATTAATCAGCTAGATTAATGGTAGACAGGCTACTGAATCATGAGAGATCACTCTTCCAGCAGTGAAAAATACACTTACAATTAAGTTGGAAGGCAGAAGGGCCCCTTGGGGCAAACTCATCCACTTGCATAAGTCAATTGTCACCAATTACCCCAAACTTTGTTGGTGATACAAGGATTAAACCTGAGTGGCATGGTTTTCCTATGTCTCCTGAAGGTTGCCAGAAAAACCTGGTAGGCCTTGGAGGAAGGGTCCCTCTTTCAAAGACACTCAAAGGCCCAATCCAGGGACTTGGCATTGGAAGGTGGAGGGAATAGCTGCTGAAAGCCACTTCCATGCCCTTTGACTCTGAATATTACCCTACTCCCCCATCCTATGCCACGATCCACCCCCCTTCCCCCCAACCCCATCCCCCATCCTGGCCTCATTCACCTAAATCCAGGGATGTCCCAATGATTTGGCAACATGGTGGCATAGTGGTTAGCACTGCTGCCGCACAGCACCAGGGACTCAGGTTCAATTCCAGCCTTGGATCACTGTCTTCACATTCTCCCCAGGTCTGCATTGGTTTCTTCCAGGTTCTCCCACAGTCCAAAGATGTGCAGGTTAGGTGTATTGGCCATGCTAAATTGCCCCTTAGTATCATGGGATACGTAGGTTAGAAGGATTAGCAGGGTAAATTTGTGAGGTTACAGGAGTGGGGCCTGGGTGGGATTGTTGTTGGTGCAAACTCAATGGGCTGAATGGCCTTTTTCTGCACTGTGTGATCTCCATGATTCTAAATCAATGAAACGGTGTGAACAGACTGGAGTGGAACAGAATCAAATTTTCGATGCTAATATTGGGAAGAGCAAACGATGCAGAGTGGTTAGGAATGTGTTGTGGCTTCTGATTCAATATTACATATGATATAGGCCGGTCAAGCTGAGGTGCTGATGCAGTGGCACGACGTTCCCACCACTTGAACTGAGCTGCTTGAGTATGAGTGAGTGTTCAAGTTGGTGTGTGAACTTTGAGGCTGCTGGTTCTCTACTCTCCTGCCTGCTAAGCAGATCCAGGTTGTGGGCAGGGAGAAGGGGGCATCTGACTTTGCTGTCTGTCCCTCTACTGCAGCTACATTTCATAGCTGGGTGTCCCTGGAGAGGGAGGATGTGAAGTCCATGGGCAATATTGGGCCTTCCATGAACATTGGGCACCATTACTAACCCTTTTAGTCACATTTTGGTTTGATGTTTTAAGTTTCCTTTACACTTTGTCTTTTGTTTTGAGTGGTTCCCTTCTTTCTGAGGGGCTGTCTTTCTTGCTTTGTCTCTGAATTTGTTTGGTTTAGTTTATTTGATTGGCATCCAAAAGAAAAGCCTGTTCTATTCCTCCAGGAATTAGCAAGCTCAGTAATGACCCTCCATCACAAGATCACACCTCCAATCTGTTCCCAGTGTCATAAGTTGTGTGCTGAACTCACCACTGGATTATTTGGAACCTTTTACCTTTAAAGATCATGTTGCTGATGCTGAACGTGTCCCGGGGGGAGGGGGGGGAGGGTCTCAGAAATAATTTGGTCATTGTCTTACAGACTCCAGATTAAAAATCCAGCTCAGTTTATGTATTTGAAATGACAGAACTCCACTTGCAAAAGACTTGCATTTATATAACAAAATCCAAAGCCAATGAGATATATCAGGATTTTAGTCACTCTTGTAATGTTAGAAAGGTAAAGAAGATAATTGTTGGGGAGTGGATTAAACAGATGATACATGCAGTCACAGCAATTATATTTATGTTAACTTTGTTATTATGAGAATCAATAAATAAACAGGGTTAATAAAATAATAACATAAAACAAAATATAAGCGGTGCGATGTCTATAAAATGAACAGTAAATAGTCTCGCAACAACAGGTTAAAGTCCAGCAAGTTTATTTGGTAGGACAAGATTCCAGAGGACTGTTCCTTCGTCAGGTGAGTGCACGATTTGTTTTACAATCAGGGCATAGATAGAGACAAACTCAATTACAAGGTAATGGTTGGAATGCGAGCCTTAATAAGTAATCAAGTCTTTACAGGTGCAGACAATGCAAATGTAGAGAGGGTTAAGCACAGGATAAAGAGATGTGAATGTCTCAAGCCAGGACAGTTAGTGAGATTTCGCAAGCCCAGACAAGTTGTGGGGTTTACAGATATAAACCCGACATCCTGGTTGAGGCTGTCCTTATGTGTGCGGAACTTGGCTATCAATTTCTACTCAATAACTCTTCATTGTTGAGTGTCTTGAAGGCCCTCTTGGCTAATCATGCTGTTTCTTACAAAATGAACAGTATGATTGCATTCTGTATTGCAGTAATGTAACTATGGCTCTGTGGTTTGAGGCAAGGAGTGGAAGTTAAATAATAAGGTAGTATCAATAAAACAGGGCTAATAATCAATCAAATCTTTTAGCTCCTAAAATCCAAAAATGTCTTCTTCAAGACTCCCTCTGCATAACTTCCATATCTGCATTTCTACATGGAATTTGCTATTTTCAGCACCAACTCTATACATTAATTTGTAATTCTTTCCCCCATAATGTTCAAAGAGATAAAGCATATAAAAGTCAGTACAAGATAGATCATAGATTGTTTAATCTCCCCCATCAATCATGTTGACAAGCACTGTCTGATTTTAAAGTGTTTCCATGTGGTGACAATCCTTAAAATGTGATTTCCCAGTTAAGTCTTTCTCATTACAAATTGACTCTACTGAAGTATAAAAATTAATGAGGATATTCATATGGCCTTTTTCATGGAATTAGATAAGAAATAATTAATACATAAGATATCTGAGTGGACAGAATGAAACAAATAATAGCTCATATACTTTATGATCCAAGAATAATGATTCATAATACCCAGTATCTTACATATTGTCTTGTTTTACTCTAAATTCCAGCACTGAAATGTATGAAGACTCTGTTAGAATACCAGTTTTAATTGACTGAAAGTTTTACAGCTAAACAGACAAATCTATATTTTAACAAATGAAGTGAGACTTCAGAATGGCACAGTGGCACAGTGGTTAGCACTGCTGCCTCACAGCACCAGGGATCTGGGTTTGATTTCTGGCTTGGGTCACCGTCTGTGTGGAGTCTGCATGTTTTCCCCATGTCAACGTGAGTTGCCTCCGGATGCTCCGGTTTCCTCCCAAAGTCCAAAAGACATACTGATTAGGTGCATTAGCCATTCTAAATTCTCCCTCAGTGTACCTGAACAAGTGCTAGAGTGTGGCGATTAGGAGATTTTCACAGTAACTTCATTGAACTGTTAATGTAAGCCTACTTGTGATACTAATAAATAAATTTAAAACTTAAACTAAAGAAACTTCAACAATGGCAGAAATTATTATGGACCAAAAAATGCGAGGTTATTAAAAACACCAGAACTTGCATTTATATAGCACTTTTAACATAATAAAGTGTTATAAGCCATATCAAAGAAGTATTATCAAACTAGATTTCACACTAAGCAACATAGAGAACTTAGAAATGACCTTGGTTAAAAAGGTAGGTTCTAAAGAGCATCTTAAAGGAGGAAAGAGGTAGAGGTGCAGAGAGATTTAGGGAGGAAATTCCAGAGCCTAGGCACCCCAAGACATGATGACTAATGCTGCAAAGATTAAGTCAGGGAGACTCAAGAAGCCTAAAATAGCAGAGTGCAGATATCTTGGAGAGTAATGGAGCTGGAGGAGTTAAGAGATTGGGGGAGGGGTGAAGACATGGGGGATTTAAAATGAGGATAAGAATTTTAAAATCAAGGCTTTGCATAACTGGGAGCGCAGATAGGTCAATGAGCACAGGAGTGATGAGACTTGCTGCGAGTTAGGATGCAGGCAAAATTTGGATGATGTCAAATTTAGAGTGGTAGAGCATTAGGAGGCCAGTCAGGGAAATGTTGGAGTAATTGTGCGGAATCTTCCTGCCCATGCAAAAGTTCATTGACCTTGTGTGGAATTTTCCAGTTTTGGAGTGAGTGTGGTAGAAAATCCTGCCCATTAAGTCTAGAGGTAACAAAGCCATTTCAAAGAGACATAAACTAGTCAGAAATGGACACAGAGTTAAAAAAAAGAGATATTAGGAAGGATGGCTAAAGCTTGATTGAATAGATTGCAATTAAAGTGGGTCACAAAGAAGCAGAAGGTGATAGAGAACTGAAAAAGGTTTAGGGCAGGAATTTCAGAGTGCAGGGTTTAATTGACTAAAGATACAAGCACCAATCATAGGATGAAGATAGGGAGGATACAAAAGAATCCACAGTAGGAGAAACACAGATCACTTTGAAGGGTTTATTGCCGGTGATTATTAGATAAGGAAAGGGGAGGCACTGAAAGCAATTAAACAAGAGGATGAGAATTTTAAATTTAAGGCAGAGGGCAAATGATAGTCAAAATAAATCAGGGAGCACAGAGATAATAATTCAGGAAAGGAATTTGACACAACGTTTTTGCATGAGCTGATGTTTGAAGGACCCAGAATGGGCACTGGAAAGACCAAGTCTAGAGATGACAATAACAGAGCTGTGGATTTCAGTAACAGATGAGCAGAGGATGATACGGGAGTGGAGACCTTTAATGAGGCAGATATGGGACCAAGAACTCAGCTTGGAATCAAATAGGATGCCAAGATTACAAAAAGTCTGGTTCAACTGAGTCACTAGCCAGGGGAAGAAATGGAACCAGGAACCAATAAAGGTAACTTCTGGTTTTTTAATAGTTGACTTGAAGGAACATGTGACTCATCTAGGATTGAACATCAGGCAATAACGCAGATATAGTGGAAATGTTAACCGTGCTGGCAGACAGAAGTGCCCAGTGTCACTTCATCTTTGGATGATGCCAAGAGGCAGAATATTGATATGGAATGAGGATAATGGTAGACAACAGAGATAATTGGAACAGGAAGATAAACTAATATTGTAGATGCTCTGGCTGGGTGGAAAGATAAAAATAGGAAGAATTGAGGGCAGTGCAATTGAATTAGACAACTTGGAAGTGCTGAGAAAGGAGATTTCTTTTTCATCGAATCTGAGTGTTGCTGACTAGACCAGTACTTGGTCCTGTTCATTGCTCATTGCCAGGAGAAGGTGGTGGTGAGCCACCTTTTTGAAACATTGTAGTCCGTTCAGTATAGGTTATGTGAGGTGCTATAGGAAAATGTATTCCAGGATATTGATCCAGTGATAACAAAGGAACGGTGATATTTTTCTAAGACATCTCAACTGCTCCTTGGCCTCTTGCACCCAGGCAAAGAGTTGCAAAATTGAACTGCTTTAGCCCTGATGATTGGATGCGGGTAGAGGGGTTTGCTCACTCCATGAACGGCAGCTTGCCTGCATGAAATAACAGTGTGGAGGCTCTGTGAATGAATGGAATGATTTATTATTTGTAACTACATAAAGTGGTGATCCCTCTACATTTGTGCCTATACTCACCTGTGCCAACAAGGTGCCTATCACTTCTTACTCTTCCTCCCCCTCCCACTATGTCTCGCTGCTTCCCTAGGATCCACAGCGGAGGTGAAAGAGGTCTGCTGATTTCCACACCCTACTTTCTGGCAGCACAGCCATTGCTATTCTGTCCTCTATCAGGAAAGGAGGACTCAGATAGGTTGGATACCATGAGGGACCCAGATTGTGTATCAGATGATCCGATGCTCAGTGAACCTCATGGTCCTCCATGGGATAGAGGGGCGGCTGGAGAGAGGTCCAGAAACCCCACTGTTCTCTAGCACACTTGTGGATTTCCCGAATCCCAAGCCTCAAGCTTCTGCAGTCAGTGACACAAAGAACGAAGAACAACACAGCATAGGAAACAGGCCTTTCGGCCCTATAAGTCCACGCCACCATTTTAATATTCCAATCCTTCTTCTACCCATGACCTTTGTCTATGCCTCTTGGACTCCACAATAAAGGTGTGCAAATTTAGAGAATAGGCATCTCCTGCAGATGTGTTTGCCTCGCACACATGATACATTCACGATTTCCCACATTTCATAGGATACATATTCTACTTGTCCAAGCTGCCCTGCCATACCTAACATTTACACACTAAGCAATCTGTTGCCCTTGTCCTTCTAGGTGGTATAGGTCACAGACTTGGAATGTATGGTCAAAGAAGCCTTGCTGAGGTTCAATGCCTCTAGTGTGATTAACAATGTCATACATTGCAGAGGGGACAAGGAAGGACAAGGAGATACTGTACAACATAACCATATTCACCAAGTGTTATGAGGAATTGGACTTCTGCAAAGCTATGAAAATAGTTTTATAATTAAAGAAAATGAAATGAAAATGGCCATTCAAGCCCATTTCTTGGATAGTCAATGTAAGGTTGGCTTTATCATATCAATTTAATCTCCTGACAGATGTTATTGCAAAATCTCCACACCTCTAGCCTTCTGTCAACAGGTAATTCAACAAGAATGCGAGAATATCAAAAACAGACATCCTACATTATTCATCTTCATTTTCCACACATAGCACTGCAGTGCCAGAAGTTCAGGAACTATTCATAAACGTTCTAATGGCATTTACCTTTATAATCTTCAATCGAATTCTAAACCAAATATTTAGCCAGCTCCCTTTTAAAGCTACTAATTGAAATGTTATTGACTTTGGCTGGAAGTCTATTTTATAATTTACAAATCTGTTGCATAAGGGAATCTTTCTGAACCTGGCTTCATTCCTGTGGCGATTTGTAGGCTCAACTCAGTCATGTTGTAATTTGTCGATTTTTAAAAAATGTAAATATCTCCTTACTTCCCAAAGCGTGCCTACCATCTCCAAGACACAAAGCAGAAGTGTGATGGAATACTCTCCACTTGCCTGGATGGGTGCAGCTCCAACAACACTCAAGAAGCTTGATGCCATTTAGGACAAAGCCCGCTTGATTGGCATCACATCTATAAACATCTACTCCCTCCACCACCAGATGGTGGTGATGCGAAGTGATGTATTTTGATAGATTGAACCAGGGCAGGACTTTCTCAATTAATGGCGGGCTGTTGGGGAGAGTTACAGGACAAAGAGCTCTGGGGTACAGGTTCATAGCTCCTTGAAAGTGGAGTCACAGTTGGACAGAGTGGTGAAGGAAGCATTCAATTGGTTTCATTGGTCAGAACATTAAATACAGGAATTGGGACGTCTAGTACAAGACATTAGTAAGGCCCCACTTGGAATACTGTGTACCCTATTATAGAAATGATATTATTAAACTAAGAAGAGTGCAGAGAGATTTACTAGAATGCAACAAGGACTTGGTAGTTTGAGTTTTAAGGAGAGGTCGGATAGACTGGGACTTTTTTCTCTGGAGCGTAGGAGACAGAGAGGATGATCTTATAGATATCTATAAAATAATGAGGGACATAGATCAGCTAAATAGTCCATATCTTTTCCCAAAGGTAGGGGAGTCTAAAACTAGAGAGCATAGTTTTAAGGTGAGAGGGGAGAATACAAAAGGGTGGTTAGTGTCTGGAACAAGTTAGCAGAGGTAGTAGTAAAGACGGTACAATTTTGTCTTTCAACAAGCATTTAGACACTTACATGGGTAAGATAGTTATAAAGGGATATGGGCCAAATGTAGTCAATTGGGACTGGCTTAGGAGTTTAAAAAAAAAGGGTGGCATGGACAAGTTGGGCCTAAGGATTTGAAGCCATGCCGTAAATCTCTATGACTCTATCACCACGTTCAGTAGCAGCAGTGTATACAATCTACAAGATGCACTGCTGCAAATTACCTTAGGTAGCACCTTCCAAACCCACGATCATTTCCAATTAGGATAAGGGTAGCAGATACATGGGAAAACCACAGCCGTACGTTGTTTTCCAAGCCACTCAACCATCCTGACTTGGAGATATATCACTGTTCCTTCATAGTCTCTGGGTCAAAATCCTGGAATTTCCTCCCTAACAGCATTGTGGGTCAACCCACAGCCTGTGGACTGCAGTGTTTCGAGAAGGTGGCTCAACACCACCTTCTCAAAAGCAACAAGGGCTGGGCAATAAATGCATTATGGCAGGGGATGGGCAATAACTGCTGGTACCAGCCAGCAATGCCCGTGACCCATGAATGAATTAAAAAAGAAACCACCGACCAAGAGTACATCTGCCCTACGATAAGTCAGGACTAAAACTTTATAAACAATTAAAATGCAGTAGCAGAGTAAATGAGAAAGCAAGAGAAAGGAAAAAAAAAACGACTCGCTCGTGATGATGGGGAGATAGTGGAAGCGGATATGATAGTGAGTTTTAAGGGGCGTCTGGACAAATGCTTGACTAGTATGGGAATAGAGGGATACGGAATCCCTGGAAGGTTAAGGGTTTTAGTTCAGATGGGCAGCATGGTTGATGCAGGCTTGGAAGACTGAAGGCCGTTTCTGTGCTGCAATTTTCATTGTGCTTTGTTTTGAAACCTGTGCTGTACAATAATTAACTTGAAATATTACACCATATATGCAACTGTTAATTACACTTAACAAAAAATGCTCCATCTCTGTCTCAGCACTCTCTTACACATTTTAAATATTCATTAAACATAGGCACCTACGGAAAGCAGTTCAAGTTGCAACCTTTTGATGAATCACTTTAATATTAGGATCCTGACTCAAACTGGCTAGATATCGGGAAAGTGTTTTGTCTGTCTGTATCTTGTACCTGGATTTGCTGTTTGCTCCATTTCACTAACCTGTCGTTCAATAATGCTCATCAGCTGCTTCTAATTTAAATAGCATCTTGTTATAGTAAACAATATTTCAAATTCGGTAGATTATCAAATTTTATAAATCATTATTGGCAGGATTTTTTTTTACATTTATTTATTAGGTTTACATATAGACTTACATTAACACTGCAATGAAGTTACTGTGAAAACCCCCTCGCTGTCATACTCCGGCACCTGTTTGGGTACACTGAGGGAGAATTTAGCATGGCCAATGCACCTAGCAAACTTGCCTTTTAGGCATACCCTATATTGAAAAAAGTATCAACGTATTAAAAACCAAGTTTTCGCTGACAGAATATAACCAACACAGATTAGTCAAAGGCCATAGTTAGTTCAATTGGCTAACATGGGGTTAAGAATTATGCCAACAGTGTGGTTTCAATTCCTGTTTCGGCTGAAGTAGACTTGGGACATGCTTCCTTATCCCTGAGAAGGAAGGCAATGTCAAACCACCATGAATAAAAACTGACAAGATAAATGGCTCATTGAACATAAACAGATAATGAGCCAAGGATCTGCCTGCAGGCAGAGTGTGAATAGGACAGGTTGATAAAACAGCATATGACGGAAAAGCAAAAAGCGTCTGACGGAAGGCAGAAAAAGCTAAATAATTTTTCACTTGAGACCCTCCAAGTGGCATTATCGCTAGAATATTAATCCAGAAACTCAGCTAATGTTCTGGGGGCCTAGGTTTGAATTCCATCACAATGGGTAGTGGAATTTGTATCCAATAAAAAAAATCTAACATTAAGAACCTACTGATGACCGTGAAACTATTGTCAATTGTCAGAAAAACCTGTCTGGTTCACTAATATTTTTTAGAGAAGGAAATCTGACATCTTTATCTGGTCTGGCCTACATGTAACTCCAAAGCCACAGCAATGTGGTTGACTCTCAACTGCCCTTGGGCAACTAGGGATGGGCAATAAATGCTGGCCAGCCAACTATGCCCATGTCCCACAAATGAACAAAAAAAAATTCCATACTAATTTAGTTTCCTGATTCTGATTTTTGATGTATATAGCTGAAGTATGGAAGCATAAGAAAAATAAAGGGTGGGATTCTCTGATCTAGTCCATTCCCACTGCCAGTGGGAATGGGGAATTTAGTGCTCAGCCATAACTCCATTCTCTGCAGCGGGACTGGAGAATCCCTGTCGCGGACAAGGTTGGAGGTTTCTGGTGATAAGATTTGCCTTGTAATTTGGTCGGTATTTAAGAAACTTCTTTTGCTCTGTATTTCACTACTATCAATATTTGTATCATGTTAATTTTTATGGGGAGAATTTTTGTGAATCTTTGGAGCTCTCTAACTGAGAGGGCTGTGTAAGTTAAATCTGTAGGCTGAATTCTCCCAGAAAATGAGTTTGAGTAAAAACACTATGCTTGTCTCCAGAGACACAACCAGGTTTCAGACCAGATTTTCTGTACTTTATGCTGTAGTTAAAACTAACAGTCTGGCAGGGCCTGATAGAACTGGCAAGGCCAGCTTCACAGAGATCATAGCACTATCTTAAAAGGATGCCCGATCTGCTTTTAAAGTAAGTTCCCAAACAACCTCCCATCCCCCATAGACACAGAAAACCCCCTCCACAAACATCAGCTTAACCCCCTACCATAGAATTATTCGATAAGCACTGTCCTCCTTCACATCCATCAACCACCATTTTGGTGTCATTGGGACTCTCCCCCCTTCCCTTTTACTGTGATGAGGCTGTCCCCCGCCGCCACCCCTCCCTCCCCCCCACTTTGCTGTCAACGGGCTTCTCCTTTCTCCCCGCACCATGATTCATGAAGGAAGCCCCCCACCCCCCATCCATTAGAAGAGGGTTGCCACCCTTCATGTGTCCCTGGAACTCCCCCTGGCACTGCCAGAATGTCAGGGGGCAATGCCCAACCTTGGCCCTTAACCCCTGGGGGCTCCAGCCATCCCTACACCCCTGACATGATCATCATGACTGGTTTTCATTTTCAAAAACCAGTAGCGATTCGCGCCAACATGCTACCATGCTGCCTAGTGATGGATTCAATCTGACTGGATCGTAAGTCATAAAGCCATTTGATTATGTTAGAATTTAGTTAAAATTATGCAAATTCTTTCCCTTTTTGGGCATTAACCTGATCATTTCACCGGCCAGAGGTGAGGGGAAGATCTCAAACTGTGATCTCACCAGTGCAAATCCTATTTTAGCTCTCTCACATCTCACTTCATATCCACTCCTTGTGAATGAGGCTGCTAAATCTCATCCTTTGAGTATGTTTAATGCAGAGATTGACAGACTACTGAATACAAATGACATAAAGTGCTAAGGGGATAATATTGTCATTGACATGGATGATTAGCTATTATTGTATTGAATGGTGAAGCAGGCTGGATGAGCTGAATGGCCTACTTCTATGTTCCTGTACTGAGTGCTGCAAGGGAAAGAAACTTCAAAGTTAGATTAAAAACTGTGTTAGATATTCATCGGCGTTTACTCATCAATTGCAACTTCATTATCTTATTCATTTTTGGGGATGTCACAGCTTTGCTGGTGGCATCATCCAGTATTTTGTTAATGTTTGATATCAAAACATATTTTGAGTTAACTGCTTTAAGTACCTAGCTGTTTGACCTCAAACCATTATGCTGCATAATGGATTTTCTTTTGGAGAAATTGTGTTGATAATCTGGAAAGCTCGCTTCAAAACCCTCTCTGATAATCAAACTATGTGACATATTTTCCCTATGTCTGTGAGGAAGGCCACGGTAGCATAGTGGCAGACAGCACAATGGCACAGTGGTTAACGTTGCTGCCTCCCAGCACCAGGGACCCAGATTCAATTCCTGGCTTGGGTCACTGTCTGTGCGGAGTCTGCATGTTCTCCCTTTGTCAATGTGGGTTCGCTCCAGGTCTCCTCCCACAGTCCAAAGGACTTGCTGGTTAGGTGGTTTGGCTGCGTTAAATTTCGCTCGGTATACCCGAACAGGCACCGGACTGTGGCGTCTAAGGGATTTTCACAGTAACTTCATTGCAATGATAATGGAAACCTCCTTGTGACTAATAAGTAAAAGGTAACATAAATAAAATTCCTCTTTTCTACATTCTACCTCTGTCCCATCTCCCTCTCACCACCTCCCCCCTCCCCCGCCCTCCCACATCTCTCACTACCCTCCTTTCAACATCTTCATCTGTCACAGCTTGTACTGCTGTTTAGCCATTCACACCCTTTATTTTCTTTGTGGACAGCTATTAGCAGTTTTCCCCTGACTTCTATGGCTGTGACTCATATTTCATTCCCTCACCCTGCTGTAAACCTTTCAGCTTTGACAAAAGGTCATCTGGATTCGAAACATCAGCTCTTCTCTCTCCTTACAGATGCTGCCAAACTTGCTGAGATTTTCCAGTGTTTTCTCTTTTGGAAATAAAAGTTTAGTACTGTCCAATTGTTTGAGCAGGTGACAGGACAGTTCACCTTAAGAACTTCCTGCCAATAAGGAGAATTATTGCACCTGTTCAGCAAAATGATTCCAGTTTCTCTATACTCTTCCTGAAGTGAAGAAGCAAACATTACTAGGTGTTATAAAGTAGAAACTGAGATTAACCATACAGGGAGAGGCATTGGATTAAGTGTTGCCCAGGTCCTCATTCTTTTTATTTGATTTAAGTATAAATATTACTCCATAGCAACAATAACCTAGAAAAGTTCCTATTCTTGCGTAAAACATCTTGGGTAATCAATTATTCCCACATTATGAAACTCCAAACTAACTTGGGATGTGATGTGAGTCACGAGTGCCGAACAGCAGAGACCTGCATCCAAACAGTACTCCAAGCAAATGCTGAAACCTGGGAGCAGTTCCACAATTGGTTGCTACGGTACGTGCAGATGCTATCTTAACTGCACTTATCAAAACACAGAATCTTGTATGTTATTTCTTCTCCGGGCTGGCAGGCAGACTGATTGGACTGGCTACTATTAGGGTTGAGAGTCTGTAACATAATAAAATGTCCATGATTTATGAAGGAAAAGTGATATCAATTGCAGGGAAAATCTCACTTTTAATAGTATAGTCCTTGGAGCTCACTTATCACCCACAGAACTGCTCTTGTCACACTCAGTAAGCATGAGCCACTCCAAGAGTAGACTGAAATCAGAAATTTCCTCCAATTAACACTGTAATGGATACCATCCCATCCCATTCCTTCATCAAGAAACAGTTCTGTTCCCACTCAACACAAATCTGTTCATGGCTGATTAACATCATTTCTTGAACAACTACAGAATATCCAATCATTATCTGGGATCACAGCAAATATCTTAGTGCTGTTTATTTCACAAGGATCATTTCACGAGGAAAACATTTTACTTTCCAGATGTTTTTCCTTTGCCTGTGTAACAGCGAAGGTTTCAACATTTACTCCTTGTTTATTAAATGTCTTGGGATGTCCTGATAATGTGGGAAGTGCTTTTTAAATTGAAAGTTTGTTCTTACTCTAGCACATGTTGACTGTACAGTGATTGAGTGCCAGGGCCCAATGGAGGCTGAAATCGCAGCCCAATGACTTCAATCTTCCCAATGTCCCACTGAAAGAACGTGCAACTCATTCAAGGTTAGATGTCAAATAAACGGGCTGCAAGTACAGAGGCAGGAGATGAAATAAAAAGACTGTCATCAGCGAATATGTGAAAGCTGGTTCTATGTCTACAAGTGATTCCACTCCACTATAAGACAACTTACAGGCAAGGAAAACAATGGGCATCACAGAAAAATGGTTGGAAATCTCCAGGAGATGGTGGTGAGAGTGTGCGAAATGAAACCATAGGTGAAGATATCCTTGTTTTGATCAGTTGGATGAATGGAATCAACCAAGGATAGTCCAACTAAATGAAGAGAAACATTGGAGAAGGATGGTATAGTCAACTATGTTAAAGATGTTGATGTTTGATAAGGCACCAACTTCACAAGGGGAATAAAGTTTCGTTGGCGCACAATTGTAACTCATCCAATTTGCCACCACAATTTTACAGATGTGTGTAGAAATTAAAGTTTACACTTATAAATGAGATTTCCAATGCACCTTCAGCAAAAGTATGGCAACAGAGGAATTTCCAACCCCTTTTCTTCTATATTCACTCTAAGCCATATCTTTTGTGTTCCCTATCCATCCCTCCAACTCCGTGCCATTCCACAGTTTTCACCATCAGAAACTACCATTTTCCATTTATTGTTTCTTTGTTTTAATACCTTCAAAATTTAAAATCCTTGTCCAGATTACCTTAGCTGGTTTTCCTACCTAAATGTCATGGCTGGATTCTAAGCCATCATCCACACTGAGGCAAAGTACTTAATTTGGCAGAGTTTCTGCAAGTCATAGCAACACAGACATTTCTTTCCACTTGATTGTAGATACAAATAGCTTCCAACTGATGTTATGATCTCAGAACAACTAAATAATAATCATCTGGAACATTAAAAAAAAAATGAAAGACTTCAAATATCTTGAGGCAGACTCAAGACAGCCAGACAGCTGAGGAGAGAGATTGTTTCCAGGCAATGGTTGTGTAATGTCATTTCCCATTTTGACATCTTGAGTTGGTGCTTTCCTGGATGTATTGAAGCACTGACTTGTACATTAATTTAGTAAAAGAATAAATACTTCAGTCTTTGCAACAACATCTGTAGAATTTAGGACAGCATCGTTTTCTCTCAGCTTTCATTAAAGTATGTTCCTTAGCCCTTGAGACTTGCTAGTTTCGAACAAGGAACCATTCTCCTTTCATACAGCTTCCAGATTGTTGAAGTCAAGACTTCAACCTCTTTCAACAAAGTTGGTCATAATTCCCCAGTCTCATTTGTCCCACCACTGCTGCCAGAGAATGGAAAATTCGTGCTCACCAAATCTCCATTCACAATTGCAGGGCCCACATAATCCTGACCGCGGGCAGGATTGGAAAATCGCAGCCATTTTGTCAACTACCACCAACTGCTACATTGTCAACAGTGATTGTGAGTGAGAGAATGATATATTTAAATACAATATCAACATCAAGTTACATGTATAAAGTGTCTCTTTACCACTCTTATTACTCAAACAGTGGAATGAAGACATGGATTCAAATCTTGAAAGACCAATCCCATCACCCACCCAAACCCTTCCCACTATATCAATGTGACACGAGCATTTGTCAAGCCAATTTTACTGTTAGCCTCAAAGTGACATTGTCTATTTCATTGCAATTTGTATCATGTCATGACAAATATGTGATTGAGTTATGTCCACTAGGAAATAGATCAAAGCCGACCAAACATATTTTATTCACAAGTGATAATTACCTTTAGAAATTAGGAATTTTTCATCCTGTTTAGTTTTTCATACTATTTGTCTTGCATGGAATCAATCACAGATCCCAGATAAGATCAACATTCTACATCAAACAGTCCCCTCATTCTGAATTCATTTCACAGTAACTTGCATCTAAAGGTAGAGTATTGCATTGCACGCTACAAAAATAAAAGCAAATCCTTTCCTCCAATGGCTTAGTCAACAAAAGTAATATCTGGCATGCATCAAGCATAGACCAGAAGATCCTGGTTTGATTCCTACTCTGTGGTTAGTTGTTTGATCTAAACTGTTGTTGGGCTTCCACAATGTGCCAATCCTCCTGGTCTAACAGGGAACAACTAAGAAGAATCCCCATTATTGACAGCAATCCACTGACTTCTCAAAGATAGATTAAATACAAATAGGATCAGACTTTTCTGTGATTCTTGTTCACATTAGAATGACCTGTGCAGCTGGCATCTGAGAAACTATTGCATTGCAAAGCCAGGGAAAAAACCTACAAGAAAATAAATTGAAGCATATTGAGTAACTGAATAAAGGTTATAGCTATGCCTCAGATAAATGAAGATATTGACAGTGATTATTTTGATGGTGTACCACTTGATTAAACTGCAGCCGCATAACTTGTTTACATAATGCTATATTGGGAGGTGGCACAGTGGCACAATGGTTAGCACTGCTACCTCACAGCTCCAGGGCCTCGGATTCAATTCTGGCCTTGGGTGACTGTCTGTACTCACATTCTTCCTGTGTCTGCATGGGTTTTCTCTGGGTTCTCTAGTTTTCCTCCTACTGTCCAAAGATGTGGAGGTTAGGTGGATTGGTCATTCTAAATTGCTCCTTAGTATCAGGGGTATTAGCAAGGTAAACATGTGGGGTTACGTGCCTGGTTGAGATTTTATCTGTGCAGGCTCGATGGGCCGAATGACCTTCTGCTGCACTGTAGGGATTCCATATTCTTTGCTACTGTTTTTGGTAGAAAAATAAGACCATAGTGAAATGGTACACAGACCCTAGACTAATTGGAATGCTAAGGGGAACAATCTTAGATTGTACAATGATAAGCCATGTTCATTAAGTGACATCATTTGCTACTAAATATGTTCCACAAGGCATTTTGGCAGTCGATACATAGCTAGAAATGCATCTGGAGAGAATATATCTCAAGGAAAATGCAAGAATAAAAAATATCTGAATAATTTCCCATAGCACATTTACTGAAAATACATAAGACCTATTCAAAGTGTTAGGACGAAGCAATGTTTATTCTAGCAAAATGGAAACTTTTACTCAAATTCCTAATACCATTACGTCATTACTTCTTTATTAATGACTGCATCTCAAATCTCTTGAATGAATGAGACTCCTATTCATTGGGTCAGGAAATTGTTGTTTTACAGAGTAAATTGTAAGCAATTCATCCCAATCTCCTCTCTAATAAATGTGGATAGGAATACAAATCACAGTTAATCTAGTGCTCTGAAAACTAAAACTTTCCCAAGGGGAATTAGGAGGGAGTTTTCCACTACAATTTTCAAAGAATAAAAAATCAAATAGCTTCATTGTGTAAAAAAGGGTACAAAAACTGTTAAATGTGGCATTGGTTTTAACATTAGAAGATCTGTAGTAAATTTACAGGATGATGTATGCTTTACCAAACAGAACTTCAAAGAAAATTATATATGGCATATTTTTGCCAGTAGTAATCAAATTAGCCCAAGTTCATCTGTAGAAGTTGATGCAGTGCAGAGTGAGAAGCTACAATGTTAACTAAATTTTGGAGTTAGACCTGAAAATAATTTTCATCAATCTCCATCCAACCGCTGCCATGATAGAAATTACCCCAAAGCTGAAGATCTGTCACATTAGAAAACCAAACTGTGAGGAAGAACTAGCTAATGCCAAGCTAGTATATTGCCACCTCCTCACAAATTAAATCACTCTGCTACCATTTCAGATCATATTACAATCCCATACACTACAAGTGAGGAAATAGGAATTCTCCATGCTGGTCCTTTCAGTGAGCTCTGCACTACAATCTTCCTGCTCTGTCACTTTCCATGACAGTTGGGAACTTTGCCCTGGTGAGGTGGGGGGGGGGGGGGGGGGGAAGGAGAGACGAATGGGGACGGTGGAAGGGGGAGTTGGGGCGGTGGGGGGGGGGGGGGGGGTGAGAGCCTACACACACCAGAGAAATAGGCTTCAAAACGCTCGGGCACCATTCCACAGATGTGCAACCCTTTATTTCTAGCGTTAACTTCAGAGATCAACCGTCGCAAGAAGTGCTGTGAAGAGCATCTTCAGAGAAAAACAACAAGGATAGATTTTACATCAGGAATGAACCTGAATCATTTCATTCTAAACTGGGTAATATTTACTTTCAGTTAAGAGTTAATATTCAGATAAGAGTTAAAGTTCAGAAAAAGAGTTTAAAAAGTTGCAACTGTTGTAAGTTTGAATTTGGTACTTAAAGTGTTAAATAAAGGAAGATTCTCAAGAGAATTAAGCACCAATTCCTATCCTTGTTTGTCACGTTAACCCAGAAAAGAGTTTGAATTAGTGGCTGAATAATATCATGGTCTTGCCCTTTAGATTTGCCAATCTCCTGTCCATGATTATATTTGTAGCTTCTTTTCAGTAATTATCGACCACAAAACAAGATCTGTTCTTCAGCTAAAAACACAGTTAGTCCATGGCTTCGTTCTTTTCCCATGTTGAGCCCCGTTGCACGCTCCTTCCTCACAGGATTTGTAGTTAATTCCCATATTTATTTTGTTTCTAGCATGCATTTATACTATCTTACCAAGAAATGAGTTGTGATAAATTGTGCAAGTGAAAAAGAACAGTACAGCATACAAGTCTCTCTCTTCTACCTTCCTCCATCAGGAAAAAGATACAAAAAACTGAGATCACATACCAACTGGCTCAAAAACAGCTTTTTCTCTCTACCATCAGATTTTTGAATGGACCTACCTTATATTAAGGTGATCTTTCTCTATACTCTAGTTATGACTGTAACGACACATTCTGCATTCCCTCCTTTCCTTCTGTATGAATGGTATGCTTTGTCTGTATAGCGAAAGAAGAAATATTTTTCACTGTATGTAATATATGTATATAATATAACAAATCAAATCAAAAAGTTACTTTGAGAGTATTTTCCATCCACAATCCTTGGCTTAATTGAAATAATTTCTTCAGGTTAAAGAGAAAATATTGTAGAATCCCAACAGTGCAGAAGCAGGCCATTTGAATCTACATCAACACTTACTCCAGTAAGCTCACATTTTTACCCCACTAATCTCCTTAACCTATATATCTTGGGGCACTAAGTGACAATTTAGCATGGAGAATCCAGCCAGCCCACACATCTTTGGACTGTAGGAGGAAACTGGAGATCCAAAGGAAACCCATACAGACACGGGTAGAAAGTGCAAACTCCACACAGACAGTCACCTAAAGCCAGAATTGAACCTGGGTCCCTGGCCCTGTGAGGGTAGCAGTGCTAGCCATTGTGCCACCATGCCTTGTGTGTGTGTGTGATAAGATGCAAAACTTATTATCAGTGCCAATTTTAATTTCCTTGCAAGATTTTTCTTGCCAACTGATCATCACATGAGTGAATAAAATTGGATACAAGAACCCACACGTCACACTTGTGTGGTATTTTATGTTTCAATAATTTTAAAGAAATGGATCCAAAGAATTACCATTTGCAAAATTAGCAGACAAAACATCAACATGTCCTGTTGACATGCCTATTTTAAATTGAGCATTAACTTATAAAATGGGTTAATGCCTCCTATGAAGTTATGAGGGGAGAAGTGCCGTTGGGGCAGGTTAATGAGCAGACTGCTAGCTGACAAATGCATAGTTTATTAACAGCCTGGATCACATAAAGACCACCCATGTGCTTTCACATTGGGTTTACAACAGTTACATAAATGACGGATTATTAGGCAGCACCGACAAATCCTAATAAATGCTATGGTGTAATCTGTCCCATGAGTTTCTGTATAGCCAAGCAGTCCTTCAGATTAACCTTTTCTTAGTGTTGCCTCCTGGATTTCTCTTTGTTATCTTAGGCCTGTAAGCAATGGATAAATCCATCTGGAATTGTTATTTAATTTGTTAAGTGCAAGTGATATTTCCTGTGTGGCACTCAGAAATCTTGCTATTGTTGTGTTATACATCAGCAGTATTGCTGCAATGCAGAATATTTCAATTTGCACATTAAAAGTGGAGATTCATTTGAAACTGACTGTTCTGTCTTATCTGTCCAGTATAGGCATGATGACATTACAAGTTTTAAAACTTTATTTATCAAAATGGACATAATAGTTTTCAAGATGTCTGGCAACATAGCATGTGACTTTGGCAATATCAGACAGATTGAAACTCAACTAAATGGGAATAGAAGCATACAAACAGATGGTCTGGTTAGGAACACATGGTGGGTGCAGGCTTAGAGGGCTGATGGGCCTATTCCGGTGCTGTATTGTTCTTTGCTCTTTAAGTCACTAATTAAGACATGAACAATAGCGACCTGTGAAATTCACAAGACACTTTTTTTAAGAATGAACTGTCAACAGAATAGCACTACCACATCATAACCGACTTGCCTTTCTATTCCACCCTAGGCCACAGAGATGTCAAAACATGGATGGGATTTTCCGGCCACACCATGCCATCACTCAGCCAAATTTCCATTTGTGGCAGGACTGGAAAATTCCAGCTGAGGGTGAGGTTAGAGGATTCCAGCCAGTAAAGGCATTGAAAATTGATTTAAGGCGAACAGAAGTATTCATTTGCAGAAATCATAGCTAACTCAAAAGCTCTCAAAGCATGAATAGTTACAGCACAGAAAGCGAAATAAAAAACTCACTACCTTTTTTGGAATAAAAATTTTGAATTCATAATTGATCAAATGATTGAGGCAGCCATGTTTGTTACCTGGTCTTTAAAAAAAAAATTAGGGGCGGAATGTTCTCAAAATTTGTCAGCCTGTCAAGTTCTGACTGAAAACTAGAACAAGGAACAAAGAACAAAGAATATTACAGCACAGGAACATGCCCTTTGGCCTTCCAAACCTATATCCACTGTGCTGTCCAACTGAACAAAAACCCTCGACTGTATTCCTGTATTCCCATTCTATTCAGGTATTTGTCAAGACACCCCTTAGAAGTCACAAACTGATGTGTTTCTATCCAGAAATACAGCCAAGTTTTCAATGCAGCTGGGGGCGTGTTTTACTCTGGTGGCACAGGGGCTGATAGAATTAGCAAGAACAATTCCACAGAAATTGGGGTGCCACCTTAAAAGGGTGCTCCAATCTGCGTTTAAAAGAAGTTCTCCCAGCATACCTTCCTCATGGACACAGCAGAATCTATCCCAACCCAACCTCACTATTTTGCCATTGCTTCCAATGCTCTCTTCCCAAAACCCTAACTTTCCAAGGACACTGCAGGTATTGCTAATTCTTAACAGTGTATTCTTTCAATGGTGAGTAGCAATATCAAATACTTGGAGAACTGAGAGCAGCCTGACAGAAACCATAATAAGTAGAGCGTCAGCAATTTAGAAACAATTTACAACCTACATAGGAGCTAAAGGACTTTCTATAAAAGTGCATTGCCACAAAAGTATATTGCCACTCACAAATCTGTCAGGAAATACTGCAACTATCTCAGTTACCACATTTCCATTTTTCAGACTCCATCATTGACTGCACTGTCCCTCCATAAGAGAAATTGTCTAAGAGAATTTGTATGGTTGACTGGAAGAATTAATTGTAATCAGGCTTATCCAACTGTCACTCTGAGGATTAATGTTTTCTCTGAATATCAGAGCGGAAAAATAATGTTCAACATGTGTCTTTCACCATGGACTAGTGCCGGATGTATTGGATGACACTCAATGGAAAGGATTGCTGCAGAATGAAGGAAAGAGGAAGGTTATTGTGCATTTGATGGTCATCAGATGTGAGAGGATGATTCTAAGTTTAAAGTCAAAACCATGTTTAGGAGTCTTAAGGGAGTCTTGTTTATCTGAAGCAAGGTGTCGCTGATATTAAAAGATCTTACAATTTTTTTTTCAGAATAACAGCTTCAGAAAATTCTGCCTTCGTAATTTTCAGAAAAACTTCAGTCTTCAAAAGAGTTAAACCAAAGGAAGTTATCCTTTAAAAAGATTTGACCGAACAAAGGGAAGCCAGATCCCAGATAATATAATGCAAAACTAATGACACTAATTCTCAGTTCTTTACAGGGAAAATATAGTGGAACGGAATTAGATTCAGAGTGAATGAATTAAAATGGCTATTGTTAATCTACATACCAATGCAGCTATCATTTTCTGCACAGCAAGAAACTTCCTATCTCTACAAATTCTAAATTCTGTGTTGCCTAGCAACAATCATTCCAAAATGGAGATGCTGCTGCAGTAGCCGTCAAAATCTCACAATACAATGTTTCAGAGGTAGCAACATAGAAGGAATGTGTTTTCAAACATCCCCCAGTGCGTTGAAAGTTTTGGTGTGGTATAGTGAAACGTCTTGGCTATCAAAATTACACCATTCACTTAAATCCTGATTTATAACCTTCTTCCTTGGAAAACTATCAAAATACTGATGAACTATTGTTAGAATTCAATGCCATGGTATTTTAATAAAAGCATACTTTAGCTCCGGCCTTGTTCATTCATTCTCCTGACTGAAGATTTCCCTGAAGGGGGATGTTATTTGTCAAGAAACATGAAAACAATTTGGAGACACATTTTACCATTACTTCGATGGGATCTTAAGGCCAGATATTCTGGGATTGCAGCCTACAAACTCACCCACGTTCAAGTTTAGGCCACTTAAGTTTGTTAAGGGTTTTGTTAAAAGCCTGACTTTCTACTACTTCTGAAATTTCATGGGGCCATCTGGCATTCAGCAGCTACCAGCAGTAAGAACATTTCCAGTTAATGTGGCCATCATCCTCCATGCATCAAGTAGGCAATAAAGTAGAGGGCAATGATTTTGGGCTGGTTGGGCAGTCACTTCCCTGAAAGTTTGGGTGGCACGGTGGCACAGTGGTTATACTGTTAGTCATTGTGACATTTAAAATTTATTTATTTGTGTCACAAGTAGGCTTACATTAACACTGCAGTGAAGTTACTGTGAAAATCCCTGACTCACCACAGTCCAGCACTTGTTTGGGTACACTAAGGGAGAATTTAACATGGCCAATGCATCTGACCAGCACATCTTTCGAAACCAGAGCAGCCAGAGAAAACCCATGCAGACAAAGAGAGAATGTGCAGACCCAAGTCAGGAATCAAATTCGGGTCCCTGGCGCTGTGAGGCAACAGTGCTAATCACTGTGCCATCATGCCGCCCACTAAACATACTGAATACTCCACCAAATCATTTGAATGTGGATTTAGGGGCTGCTTGTAATATGTTCAACATTCCATGTGTGTGCAAAGTCCTTGAATTGCCTGGAGACAAACTGTCAAGTGTGTAGAGTGCCAAATGCAGGAAAGAATCTCTTCAACTTTCTAATAACTGTGGTTCTCTTCATTTCAAGCAAGCAGACAACTTTTTAACCACCTTGAGAATGAGTCAAAAAGGACCAGATGTTATCTCCCATTCCACTCAAATATATCTGCCTCAGTGAGTGACTATGGGAGGTCTGGGACCTTGTAGAGAAGCAGCGGCTCTTTGCTTTGATGAGACTTGAGCACGTTGCGTGGTGCATATCTGGATACTTTCCTCTCTCTGTCATCAGACATTGAGAGCCAGTTTCCTTTGTCCTGCATATTGTTACTCCAACCCCTGGTGTCCTTGATGGAGTTGCTGGGTGCAGTATTACAGAAAGATGAGCGTCTGGCCACAGAGTATCAGGCAATCTTCCATGGTTAATCCTGCTCTCATGCTATAAAAAGTGCAGAGCTTTCTTTCGGTGTCACAGGCTATCCTTTCATGATTGTCTCATGTAGCTGCTGCCTGTGTGATCCGCTTATGAGCTGTTTGAGGTCCTCAATTCTGCTGGAAGACAGCACTTAAATTTCACAATATCAGTGGCCTCCCCAGGATCTGCATGCTTACTGGTGGGTAAGAATGCCCTGGAGAATGCCCTGTTATAGTTTACAGAGTGACTTGGACAAGTTGCAGAGCTGGGCCGAGAGGTGGCAAATGGAGTTTAATGTGGAAAAGTGTGAGGTAATGCACTTTGGCAGGAACAATAAATGTGTAGAGTATAGGGCTAATGGTAGGGCTCTTAATAGTGTTGAGGAACAGAAGGATCTTGGTGTATGTGTCAATAGATCCCTGAAAGTAGGCAGTCAAGTGGATAAAGTTGTTAAGAAGGCATATGGAGTCTTAGCTTTTATTGGTAGGGGGATTGAATTTAGGAGCATCATGTTGCAACTGTACAAAACTCTAGTGCGGCCGCACTTGGAGTATTGTGTGCAGTTCTGGTCCCCACATTATAAGAAAGATGTGGAGGCATTGGAGAGGGTACAGAGGAGGTTTACCAGGATGTTGCCTGGTATGGAGGGCAGGTCCTATGAAGAGAGGTTGAAGGATTTGAGGTTGTTTTCGTTAGAAAGGAGGCGGCTAAGAGGGGATCTTATTGAAGCATATAAGATGATTAGAGGTTTAGATAGGGTGGACAGTGATAGCCTTTTTCCTAGGATGGAGAAAGCTAGCACGAGGGGACACAGCTTTAAATTAAGGGGTATGAGTTATAGGACGGATATCAGAGGTAGGTTCTTTACTCAAAGAGTGATTAGGGAGTGGAATGCCCTGCCTGCAGCTGTTGTAGATGCGCCAAGTTTGGTGGCGTTTAAGAGGTTAATTGATAAGTATATGGAAGAGAAGGGAATGGTTTAGTTTGGAGGGGCATTGCTTTTTATTTTGGTCGGCACAAATCGAAGGCCGAAGGGCCTGTTCTGTGCTGTAATGTTCTATGTTCTATGTTCTATGAGAGGGCACCGGCGAGATGCAGCTCCTTATTGTGTTTGTAGATCACACTGAGGTTGTAGCATTAGAGTTTGAACAACATCTGTTGCAGATATGGGTTGGTGCAGTGTGGAGGGGCTTTTTTAAGGATAGTAAATGGTGTTTGGTGATCAGTTTCAACATTGGTGGGCAGCCATAGTTTAAATCAATAAACGTCTGACATGCGAGGACTAGGGCAAGGAGTTCTTTCTCAATGTGGGCATGGTTAGTCTACATGTCAATGAGAGCCCTTGCTGCAATAACCACTGGTCTGCATTCTGGATACATGCAGCTCCAAGCCCATGCTGAGAGAGGCAACTGCTGATAAGAGTACAGGTGTTCAAAAGTATTGTAACATCAGAGAGGCTAACAGCAGATCCTTGAGTTTGTTGAATGCAACATTGTGGTGCTCCTGCCAACACCATTTGACATCCTGGTGGACAAGTTGATATCGGGGTCCAGTCACCTCACTGTAATAGCGAATGAACTTTGATAGACAATTCATCATGCCGAGGAAACTCTGCAGGGCATGCCTGTCCTCAGGGGCAGACGTTTACTGTATAGCTGTTGCCTTACCCTGGGTTTGGATTCACACCATTGTTGCTAATCGGGTGGCTCACCTAAGAATCTCAACTGGGGAAAGAGCGAGCTTCCCATCTGAGGCCTTGTCCATCCCGTCATAAAATGGCTGGGTTGTCGGGGAGGACAAGGACCCAGAGAGATTCCTGACTCTTGAACTTCATGATACTCTCTAGTTTAAAAACCCATCGTTGGGAAATTTTAAATCTGGCCTCTAGTGTTTCTAGTAATCACATCATCCTATACGTACAAGCAATGGCCCTCAAATGCTGTGGCATATCAGCCTGACCTATAGTGCCTGCAGATATTTTGACATCACCTCCTTACAAATACGTAAGCTATCAATTGCATGAGTATTGCAATTGCATCCATTGGAAAATATTACAGATATGAACTTAAAATATTACATAGTGGCCTCAATCCTCTGTTGTACACCACCAGCAGAGGATTCTCTGGTCCATGCTGCAGTGAATGAAGATTTCGCCGACTGCCAACATCTCCATCCTTGCTTGCAGGTGGGACATGTACAGTTGAAAACTTCAGTCCAAAGTCACTCCTATTTATTCATGTTTTGTTGATAAAAGTTATTGCTAATTTTCTTCCTATACATGTTAACTATATCCTTGAATAAACTTTATTTAATAAAAGCTCCCTTGTAGATCTGTAGGTCATTCGAATTATACCTGAAATGAGACATTTCATGCTTACCCCAGCCAAATTCAAAGTGCAGAACTTATGCTCCAGGTAGGTTCCATAAAACACCCTTCGGAGTTTTTGACCTGAATTATAGCAACTGTTTTTCTGTTACATTATGCTGTGTGGATACATTGGATTCAATCCTGGTGTTGCGAACAGATGGCTATTGGTTTGACTCCAGTACTACCAGCATTTCACTCCATCTGTCATCAATTGGAAAAGTTTAATCAGTTTTAAAGACGCTCGTTATTCAAAGCCATTTGTTGTGTTTGACGTGAGTTGAAGTAAAGTTTGATAACTCCCAGCAATTTTCTACTATGTCATGAAAGCAACATGATCTAGATTTTATTTGTCAATCAAAGTGACCTGGAAAAAAATTGGCAATGAGTCGAGTCACTCCTCAGACTGTTTGTCACTAACACATGTTTGCTACAGTTAGATTAAATTTAATGTTTTGTGGCTGATTTTCACTCAAATGCAATCACCAAAGTTCAAACAAATCTGATCAGTTTCAGGATTCCCTGTCATTTCCAAGGACAAATTAGGCAAAAGAGAGAAGTTTAATTGGTTTCAGGCTCCATTGTTTTTCACATAACTAAAATGTGTTTAATCAGCTCTTGATCTGATACCAAGTCTTATCTTGTGCCATTAAGGGATCAGTTCAACAGATCTACTTGCCACTAAAATAAGTCTTGGTGGTTCTCATTCAAGTTACTATAGAGTACAAATTACTGTGACTTATTTTTAATGAATTGATTGACGTGTACCAGTGAAATTCCTCTGCTCACTATTTTAAAAGAAGTTCATGAGAACTTTTAATTGAAAAACAAAAAGAGGAATTTCAGCCAGAAGTGTTAACTAATTCATTAGAATTTCAGCTTTTGAGGGTTAACAATGAAAAAACCCACATATGTTTTCTTGAATACCAGAAGGTTTTTGGTTAGATCGTCCAAGCACTACATATGCTGTGAAAACAATGGCCTTGTTTATGCACTGTCCTGACTGAAGGAAGTTATTGGAATGTGACAGATCTAAGGCAAACTTGAAGATACTGACCAGAATTCCCTAAAGCTTCTAAAGTCTAAAGACTTAGAGAGAGCACGGCTATCTGCAGCAATACACCAAAGAGTCTGCAGTTGTACAAAAGGTAAGATGAGAGGTCACACAACACCAGGTTATAATCCAACAGGTTTATTTGTAGTGTAGGTTGGCTGAATAACAAGTCTACACTGAACTACACTGTCTGTATTTATCCATTGACACTTTTGATTCTCTGTGAGTGTCAGACTATCCACATTCTGCCTATATATTCTGCGCTGTGTGCTTCTGTCCACTTCATCTGATGAAGGAATAGCGCTCTCAAATAAACCTGGTGGACCATAACCTGGTGTTTTGTGACCTTTCATCCTGTCCAGTTCAGTCAACTTTAGCATCTCCACATCATAGAATAGAATCAAAAAAACTCTACAGTGCAAAAAGAGGCCATTTGGCTCATCGAGTCTGCACCAACCACAATCCTGCTCAGGCCCTACCCTCATATCCCTACATATTTCCCCGCTAATCGTTCTAACCTACATTTCTCAGGATTCTAAGAGGCAATTTTTAACATGGCCAATCAACCTAACCTGCACATCTTTGGGAGGAAACCAGAGCACCCAGAGAAAACCCATGCAGACATGAGGAGAATGTGCATACTTCACACAGACAGTGGACAAGAGTAATGGAATTTAAGAACCAGGAAATCCATGAAGTCTTCTAAAGATGTAAGATCCATTCATTCCTTTAGAATAGACCTAGGGACAATTGGTTAAAAGTAGAAACTTATTTATTAAGCATCCTTTAAATTAGCATTTACAGAAAGTGAAAGAGATTAATTTACTGGTGAGAGAGAGAGAGAAAACAGACTTGATCCAAAATGTTTGCACAGGATTCAATACAACTGACAGAACTGAACTCAATTCATAGCTGTTATTAACAATATAGCTTTTTGGTTATCTGTATCTTTAAAGAGCTGGGTATAAGGAGTCTCTAACTGCATAAACAATTGGCATCTCTAACCATGAATTCATGAGAAAGCCTGTTTTTGAGAAGGATCATTTCTGCTCAACATTGCACTTTCAAATTTAGCCAATTTTCTAGGTTGAACCCAGAATTCCAAGCTGAGTTTTAAAATGTAGCCAAATTAGCTTAAGTTAACTTTAAAGCATACCTCAATTAGTTATATTAGGCAGAAATGCATTAAAATGAAGCCTTTTAGCTGAGGCAAACCATTGTTGGATCCCATGGAAGGCCTTCCAGCCTGATTCAAGAACTTCAAGTCCATCTGCAAAGGAATTGAATCACCTGAACTGAAAGCTAAAAACGCTAACTTTATGAGGGAAGAACCTACAATAATCCGGATAGGTGACGCCAGCTATTTGAATCCATTTCAATCACAAATCAGGACTGGAAAGACTTCCTTTGTCACTGAACCCGAGAAGACTGTTTTCCTGCAACAACATGAACCATTAATTATTCTGTTAGTTTAACACAGGGAGAAGCACGCTATCTTCTTTCACTGTATCTTTGAGTGTATGGTGAGTGATTGGCATTTCATTTAGATTTTTCAAGATAAATGTGTGAACAAATATTCCTCTTTATTTGAACCCATAAAATTCTGCTGCTGGATGTTTAAGTCTTTAAATATAGAAAACTATGTTTAGAATCACACACATCTACCTTTCCAAACAAGTCTTATGCAAAACTGGGTGCAATAATGTAGCACTGCTGCATAGGGAAGGGTTGAGAGAGGTAGTGGAGGAATATTAGAATTAACTGCCACTAGCACGTGGATGTTGTTAAAGGGCAGCATGTAGAAGAGGGAAAGTCTAAGGTGGACTTCTGGGGCGTTTGCGGGGGAGGGGCATCTGTACAAGGGAAGGAAGAGAGATCATTGACTAATCTACAGTTAGATAATTAAAAGTAAAATTGAACAGGAGAACACCAACTGAGTCAACTGAACACAACAAAGGGGCACTAGAGAAGATGGTCAGAATTCCCAAATGGTCTTCTTCTGTAACTATTGCTAATGTTCTCATGTCAGAGAAGAGAAATCGAGGAAGGTTTTTCTTATTGCTGTGAGGTAGTGGGGTGGAAACCTGTCCAAACATATTTAAGTATGAATTGTGAGGAAAATGGCCATGCTTCAAGAAAGCTCAAGAAGGTAGGAGAATTGGAGATGGAGGCAATATTTTGCAAGGACAAAAGGTGGCTGTTTTAAGGATGGACAGCAGTAACTGAGGAGAGGTAGCCACTTACAATGTGAGCCAGCATGGCTCCAAGCCAGCAGGTGAGTTGGATGGTAAGTAGTTCAATGAGAATAGAGACATAGGAGCAGGTGGGAGATCATGAAAAACAAAATGAGTTCAAAGTTTGCTCTGAAAAGTGACAGGAGAGAAACTTTAGAAAGATGTAGTGCTAGGGCAGAGAGATATTTGGCAGTGGCAAGGGGAACAGGGGAGAAGCAGCTTGAGACAGATGCTCAATGGGTGGTCGCAATATTACTGATAACTCAATGAGGCTGTCATACATATTGTTGGAGGTGAGAGTGGAGGGGACAAGGAATGGGCTTAAGGAAACCATTGGTATTGCAGAAAGTAATTTCGGATTATCCTTGCTCTCCAGAATGATCCTGTAGTAGGAGTCCTGATATAGGAGAGTAAAGCTCAGTGTTACTTAATCAGTTGCTGGATAGTTAAGGCAATTGCGATAGACTAAAATGTGAGCTTCTCCCACAAAGTAGATAATTGTAGCCAAGTTTTGGCATGGCAAGGAGATAATAATAACAAGAGGAATTTTTAGGATTCACCCAGGAAAGTGAAAGTAAGTAAACTGCCAAAGTGACCCACACTAAGGTTAGAGCCTCAATCTTCACTCAAAGCTAGCCCACAACTAAAACTAAAAATCTGCACCCTGCACCCTCTTGTGGAGTCATTTTCCACCATGGGCCAAAATTGTCAAGCCTTACCTGAAAGCCTGCATGCAACGTAACAGCTGAGGAACTATTCAGAATGACAAGAAGTTTTATTGTTGCAAATTAAATTTGCCGTTGTCTCTTAAAAATATGTGCACATTTAAGAAGCAAATGCTCCCTCCACAAATATCTGGAATATATAGGAGTAAAATACTGCAGATACTTTTTTTTTCCATTTTGTTTTTTTCTCTTTCATTTCTCTCTTTTGTTGTTAAATTCTTCAGTCAATTTAAGCTAAAATAATTTGACAATATTCAGCAAACTACAGAAAATCTTTCAATTTTCGACACTTGGGGTGAATGGGGTTAAAGATTATGGGGAAAAAGCAAGGTTAAGCTATCGAGTTAAATGATCAGCCATGATCATAATGAATGGTAGAGCAGGCTTGAAGGGCCAAATGGCCTCCTCTTGCTCCTATGTTTCTATGTAACATGATTAAACTTCATTCAGAGTTAACTAACATCCTTATGGTCTCATTTATCAACAAATCAGTTTGTTCATGTACACATATTCATGCACTGTGGAAGGGAAGATCTAGTTTGTACTATAAACTCTCTATTAATAAATGTCTCTGTTACATGGCATGATGTGTGGTCCACAGATTAATTACTTTATTTTACTAAAGAATCCTGTGCACAACTTCGGGCTCTAGTTCACGCCAACCCAGTAGGGCCTGGTGATCTAAAAAGGATCATTTAATTTTACTGCAGGATATATTTTATAAGTGATAGAGCTTATTATTCCAGTTTTAATGTGGTACAGAAATATCTTGTAGGTATTGCCATGAAGCCAACTGTGAAATAGAATTTGATTCAACTCATGAAGATTGTTCAGAAAAGAAATACCGCATTGGTGATGTAGCAGTCTAGATCCCATAGACCTGACACTGGATGGGAAATCATGATGTGCAATTAGCCTACGTCCATTAATTGCACATCAGGTAGTGTATCAACTATGTGTTGTCTGCTGTTTCAATTGATTGCAGCATTCGTCAAGTGCTTTTTTTTTATTCATCCTTGGGACATGGACATCGTGGCTGGCCAGCATCTACTGCCCATCCCTAGTTGCCAAAGGGCAATTGAGAGTCAACCACGTTGTTATGGCTCTGGAGTCACATGTGGGCCAGACCAGGTAAGGAAAGCACGTTTCTTTTCCTAAAGGACATTAATGAACCAGACGGGCTTTTTCGACAATTGACAATGGTTTCATGGTCATTGGTGGATTCTTAATTCCAGATAGTTTTTAATGAATTCAAATTCCACTACCTGCCATGGTGCGATTCAAACCTGAATCCGCAAAACATCAGCTGAGCTTCTGAATCAATAGTTTAATAATAATACCACTGGGCCATCACTTTTCCTGTTGTCTGGCTGAACGCCTGAGCAAGTAGCCAATATGGTGAGTGGTTACCAGTTGAAATGAGCCTCCACCTTTTAAAGGAGCAGTGCATTGTGGCTGGAACAAGTACTGGCAGCTACATAGGACACGAATTTTGTCTGTGAAACATTGATTAACTGCACCACATGGGAAAGAGTGGGTTCTAAGGTTTTCGGACACTTCCCTGTGGCCCTTGGCGGAGATGAGCAGATGTAGTGCCTCTCCAGAAACATGCTCAGCAGACAAGAGGAGCAAATAAATAGAGAGTAATGCCAGGAGTCAAGCACCAAGGATCTGGGCGAAGGGCTGCGAGAAGTTTAATGATCACATATGAATGGTCAAGGTCGGTGAATGTATCTTTAAACATCTACAATATCAAATTTGGCCCTAAGGTCATTTTACCCAAATACAATGAGTGAATATGGTTTCCTGCCCTATTCCCCCTTGTCCAGCTTCCTGTTTCAACTTGTCCTGTTCTACATGACCTCTGTTCATACCTAAGTCATGCTGTATTCTAAAGGGATTAGCTTCTAGAGTATCCATATCGGGAAGACAACTGGTTTGTGCAGAAACCTTGAAATCAATAGAAACTCCTTCAGTATTTCCCATACCACAATCCTGATAGACTTCAACAACTTTAAATTAGAGAGAGCTTTAGAATTGGAACAACAGCCAGATAAAAATAATCAACAAGTAACCTGATGAAAACAAAGACAGACTTGTATTTACATAGCACCTTTCATGACCATCAGATACCCCAAAGTATTTTGCAGCCAATGAAGCACTTTTTTGAAGTGTAGTCTGTGTTGTAATGTAAGGAATGCAGCAACCAATTTCACGCACAGCAATCTCCTACAAACTATAAGGTGATAATTATAAAAGGACCTGTTTTTGTGCTGTTGATTGAGAAATAATTGTTAACCAGAGATTGGGGCCAGTCTCTTACACTTCTTCGAAATAGGGCTGTAGGATTCTTTTAGCCATCCAGCTAAGAGAATGGTTGGGGCTTCAGTTTAACCTCTAACCATCTCTGACTCCTGCACAGGAATTTCAACTACATCTTCATGCTCAAATCAAGTGGGATTTGAACCCACAGACTACTTGACTCAAGAGGAAAGAGTGGCACCAACTGAGCAATGATTGATACTTCCCTTTGTCCCTTTCAACAGCACTGCTGGGACTCTTTGCCTCTGCTAATTGTGTGTTGTGTTGTGCAGCATTAAAA
Source organism: Sphyrna mokarran (assembly GCA_024679065.1). NCBI lineage: Eukaryota > Metazoa > Chordata > Chondrichthyes > Carcharhiniformes > Carcharhinidae > Sphyrna > Sphyrna mokarran. The sequence continues at coordinate 20,786,966 of JAGIQG010000024.1, read as the reverse complement.
GCATCCATGTGAGTTTCATCAAATCAAAAACAGACTTTGTTTCCCTTTTTATTAATTGCTATAACTAAACTGTTCAGAGAAGGAAGAGTATAAGAATGTTGATATCCAAAATGGCACTACCCTATCATAAGAATGCTGTATGCTGATTAAAATCATGTTTTTTATGCTGTGCATACTTGGGCTACTGCGTGCATATTAACCCCTCATCAATATGGTATCTGGTACACACTGCAAAGGCTCCTTTGGGTGCCAATAGGACCTGTGGTCCAAAGTAATCCAATTTTCATGGCAACGGAAAATCTCAGCAGCTCTGACAGCATCTGTGGAGAGAGAATAGAGCCAATGCTTCAATGACCTTCAGACAAAGACTCAGCCAGACTTGAAATGTTGGCTCTGTTCTCTCTCCACAGATGCTGTCAGACCTGAGATTTTCTGACCGGAATTCTTCCATCCCACCTGCTACTGGAATTTTAACGGGCAGGTTGCAGAGAAGGTGAAATGCCATTGACAGTCAGGCAGGACTTTCTGACCTTTTTTTGTTTTTGTTTCAGATTCCAGCGTCCACGGTAGTTTTCTCTTTTTTTGGCTATGGTAATTTGTTTTGTTCTCTTGCATTGTCAGAGATGATTTTCCCAATAGTTTTCTTATGTAACACTAAGCCCTAGCTAATATATAGAGAGGGAATCATATGAAAGGTGAATCAAGTTGATCTAGTATAAATGATCTTTCCAGATAATAATGCACAGAAATCACTAATAAGAGACACTATCACCTATGGGTCTTGGGTCAAAAGAATCAACTGGAAAGTTGGGGGAGGGGTGGCAAATTCCTTCTGGAAAGACATTCATGAACCGGTTGGATTTTTACATGAATCCAGCAATCATAGAAATCCTAAAGTGCAGATGGAGGCCATTTGGCCCATTGAGTCTACACCGACTGTCCAACAGGGAATCTTACCTAGGCCCTTTCCCATAATTCCATATATTTACCCCTTTAATCCCCCTTGCATACACATCTTGGGACATTTAAGGAAAATTTAGCAAGGCCAATCCACCTAACCTGCACATCTTTGGACTGTGGGAGAAAACCGGAGCACCCAGAGGAAACACACGCAGACATGGGGAGAAAACTTTTCTAGCTCAAGCCTCATATTTAGTGATGTTACTTTTACAACTTGCTGCAGTGGGATATCAACTCCTGATATCTCGCTTGATGGTCTAATAACATAACCACTGGTATCTCTTACATGTGATATTTTCTATATGCCACATCAACTATCCCATGGTTAACATCTCATTGAAATATTGGTAATTGGTCAGTTCTGTGCCCTTACAAACTCTAGACCCAGGGCTGAGGTTGTCCAGAGACTTTGTTTTTCAATGTGCAGTCAAATGACAGTTTCATTTTTGCATGCAGATCTCAGATGTAACAGGCCAGTGTTTTAAATCACTGGGCTTCCTGATCCCCTGTACAATCAGTTTTTAATATTCTCATATAAACGAGCACTCTGCTATTGGTGCCTCTTTGATCTTGTGGCAGCAGAGGTTTTCAGTTTGGTGGAAAATGCAACAAAGAGGATTGCTTAGCATCTGGAAGAGATTTTGAATTATATTTTCACAAGTGCGCAATATTTTCCTTATTTTTTTTCCTCTAACTGGTAAATGATTGCTAGTGATTTGAAAATGATAGTAATGATTGTAGACTTGACTGGCTCCCTTTTGCCAACCAAATCAAGCTCCAGACTGCTTCCATGAAAACCCTGTTCAAATACTACTCATTCACCCTGAAATGTTATGGCAATATTTGAACATTCCTAGGACTATGGGCCAAGGAAATTAGTTAATAAGATTTTGAGTCCCCATTCCTGACAAGATAGTTTTCCATGGATGTTATTGTCACTTTGCTGAAAAAAACATCAGGCATGTTCCTGAAAGCCCACAATGTAGTCTAATTTTTTTCTCTATAACACATGCCGCCTGCCTGGTAGAGGAAATATTTGGGCTGTTCTGCATTCTGTTCGCATGTAGCGCTGCGTATTTTTCCAGCTGTACAAAACTTTGGAGATCAGCAATTAAACTGAGAACTTGCAATGTGCGATGTTACATGAAACAAAATTGAAGGCTGACTTTGAACCTCAAATCCAATGGAACTTCTATGGTGTGAGGCAGCTGATCCACTTCAAATATTTTTCTATTGTTCTACATGTGGGGTGATAATGAGGAGATTAGGTAACGGAGTAGGCTGCCGATTTAGCCGGCACTGATATGACATACTCGACGGATCTCTCAGTGGCATACATCATCGAAAGGCAAACAAGAAAGAAACAATTGATGAGGATGACTTTGAGTCAAGTCATATGTTTTATTTAGTGGTAAAAGGAGGACCGTCAGGAAGTAGAACAGGAAGTAAACAATGTGATAAGTCACTGTCTTCAGAGGATTGAACTTGCCAGCTATGAATAATAAAAGTTTTGTTTATATGACTGCAATCGCTGTACTCACTGAACTACAAAATAGTAACGGGTTGTGTAAAATCTTCCAATATGTTCATATAAAGGAAATTATATAAACATGAGCACAAAATATAAATGATGGTAAATGTACTCAGACTGCCAATTTTTGTTCATGATTTGATATAAATCTTAAAATAATATCGTGGATTAATATTGCATGAAAGTTTAGTGGGACCCAAGCCTCCTATTTTTATTAATGCAGCAGAGTCATTAAACTATTTCATTACTGTTTGACCATGTAAAGAGGACTGAAATGATTCCCCTATTCTCCGACTCCAGGTCTAATTTTAAATGTGAATTGAGAAAGGCTGAGCTTTGCTAATACTGTAAGAATCTCACTGTTAGCACTTCAGGGTTGCGAAGAATTATTCAGAGAGGTTTTCTGAGGTTAAGCAAAGAACAAGGTAAGTTCATTACGTTTATCCCAGACTAAACAAAACATAAATGCCCACCCATCATTGCTCCAGGTTTCCTCCGGACACTCCAGTTTCCTCCCGCAGTGCAAAGATGTGCAGGTTAGGTTGATTGATCATGTTAAATTGATCCAAGTGTCGGGGGGATTAGTCGGGTTAGTATGTGGGGTTGCGGGAATAGTGCCTGGATGGAATTGTGTTGGTGCATACTTAATGGGCCAGATGGTCTCCTTCTGCACTGCAGAGATTCTATGGACTCATATAATCACATAGATTCATCTGAGTCTAAAAATAGACCAGTAGAGATGGCAGAATAGGCTTATAGAATTTTTTTTTCCGGTTCATGAAAGATAAAGCAAAGGAGTATACGGTCAGCTGCTCCTTAGTTGGTCTCGATGCGGTGGTTCCACATTGCGGCTGTTTTACTCAGCTGTCTTCCAGGGCATAGTTGCATAGAGTACATTCTCATAACTTTTTTGATAAGTTTCATAGATTTCCCTTCTCAGGACGGTTAATTTGCAAGCCCAACGTGGCAACTCTGAGGAAGTGAGATACAGAGAGAGAGGTACGTAGCTTGAAATAGCTTGTGTTCAGAACATGTGGAGTTTAAGAACAAATGGATTGACTTGAGTTAGGTTGAACTTCTGAGATTGAGACAGACACTTCACTATTGTGTGATTATTATGGATCCGGTTCTAGTCAATAGATGATGAGAAAATGTATTTTCCTGTGAATATTCTAGTCATTAGCAGACATCTGAGTGAAACTCAAATTGACATCCTTTGTGATAATATAAGCCAATAAAAATTTCTGATTTTGTTGAAACAAAGCAAGGATTCTTTCTCTTGTCAGGGGTTTAAGATGGAAGAGCTAAAGAGGTAAAATGTTCACATGGCGACAGTCAAATGTTGATTTATGATGCATCTTTTTTTTATATGTCTAATACATTCTCTTTTCAAACAGTTTCCGCTGAGGACTTCTTTGTTCTCACTCCAACCATCTGGGCAGATTGTGCATTTAATTCCCAGGACTCAAAAACATGCAAATTTCTGCTGGAAATGCTTTGACACCTCTTAATTCATTCACTATCTTGCCAAAAATTTGTCAAAGCAGAAGCGATCTGATGTGCTCTAACAACAGAACTTGGCAAAAGTTAAGAATCATAATGAATAATTTTAACTTCATAATAATCCTTTTGTAGTACCTGTTGTCAAGGTACTTTGGATGTACTTAACAAGAATGTTGTGTTGCGTCTGGTGGCCCAGGGCCAGCTGAAGCTTTTTCAGGTCAGCTTGCATTATTTAAAGCTACTTTTATATTAGAAGTGTAAGAAATCATAAGATAGCTGATTAAAAAATATATTAAATAAACCAAGGAAGCACTCAGCATGTGCAACCTGTTAAATGTTTCCTGGTGTCTAGTGCATTTCCCTTACATTCCTTCATTTGCTTGAATACACTAACTGTTGACAATTACAATAATTTTATCATTTAAATGTGGTGAAACAATCTAATTATGGATAAATAATGCAAGTAGGTATTTAGTTGTCGCACAAGAGTACTGGGGAAAAGTGGAGGTACTTTAGGAATGTCCTCAGAATATCCCTGAAAAGGTTCAATTTTCCTGCTAACTCATGGGAGTTCTTGGTCCATGACCAATCAAAATGGAGGAGGTTCATTCGGGAAGACACTGAACTCACGAGTTCACTCTGAAATATGTCTGGTGAAGCTGAAGTGTTGGAGAAAGCGCACAAGTCTTCAAATAACTCATCCACCTAATCTTTTCAGCATAGCCTGCCAGGGGTGGATTTACAATGAAATACACAATGCCCTAGCACAGTGTCCAACCAACAAGGATGCCCCATCACTGGTTGCCCCGTGGCACTGCCAGGCCTGGTACAGGGACACTCAGAGTCAGCACAGTTGGAATGCGCAGACATGTTCAGACAGCTAGCCGGGCATCCAATCAAAGGCTGATCATTTGCCGCATTTGCTGCTGATAGGCTTACTAGTCAGCATCAAATGCAGAGCAAAATCAGACTCTGATTGGATGAGAAACTAAGAGCAGGAAAGTAGGTAGGTAATGGTTGGCAGTGAGCACATGCAAGTGAGGCCTTGGCCCAAAATGATGGAGAGACGCAGGAGATGGTCACAACCAGGACAGTATAGGGAAGGGCAGCACAGCAGACCACCCCACCAAAGGCCAGAGCAGGCGGCGAGAGTTATAGTTACAACGATCACACAGTTTGGGAGTAGAGCAATTCCTTACCCCAGGTTTGTGTAGCAGGCCTGTGTCGGCAAAGCAGGCTGCTTTGTGCACTGGATGAAAATGGGAGCATGTGAGAGGTTGAGGGGTAGGGATCAGGGGATTACTGAGAGGGGATGAAGAGATGGGAGAATTGCAGGAAGGGTTTGCAGAAGGAATGTGGGGTGTGAGAGTTTGTGAGGGTTTGCAGGAGGGAGAGTTTATGAGGCGGTTTGCAGAAGGGAGAGTTTGTGAGAGGATTGCAGGAAGGAAGAGTTTGTGAGAGGGTTGCAGGAAGGAGAGTTGTGAGAGGATTGCAAGAGGGAGAGTTTGTGAGAAGGCTGCAGGAGAGAGAGTTTGTGAGGGGGTTGCGGGAGGGAGAGTTTGTGAGAGGGTTGTAGAAGGGAGAGTTTATCGGGGGAATTAACATCAGGAGGGTTTAGTAAGTGCTGTTTGAAATCTATAATCAAAATCACAGCTTTGTAGTTAAAGGATGAATCTCATTTTTTTCAGAGCTTGAACCTGATCAAAATGTGGGATTGACTGTACAAGCACCTGCTCTTTCAGACGTTTTATTAGTGCCCAAAATCAAGATGTCTTTCTTTAGCAATATGAAGTGACATTTTCAATCTGGCAATCTAAAACACAAAAAAAATAGAAAGCGAGGCAAGTCAGCAAAGCCAAGCAAAAAGGCCATTTGTTATTTTACTTTAAAAAGCTTTAAGTATTGAATAGTACACATTCATCCAAAAGTATGGATGAATAATCTAATGACTTGCCCATATCTGGAGGTATCACATCTGCAGCAAATGTTGAACAAGTGGACTCTGCAATTACTACAAGATATTGCTGATTCTGTTGAAATGAAGAAAGATATTATCCTGAAGGTGCTTACTGGCCAAAATATGTTTCACTGGGCATGATGGAATATTTTTGTAATAAACAAGTAATATGGAATATCTGAGAAAAGAGTTCGAAGTTGGAGGCTGAAAGTCAGTAAAAAGTCTTCAAAAGTCCCATTTTTTGAGGGTGAAGAGAAATGAGATGAGGGAAATGTGAAATTGGTTGATTTTTTTTGGATACCTCTAAGGCACTCCACTGTTATGATCCAGATTAATAGCTGACCTTAGTAAGTGGAAACAAACATTCGTCGACGAGTACTCTAACAGGAAAAATGTTGGGAGAGATAATGCCAATTATGAAACTTCCAAAGTTCACATGTGTGTTAATTCAAAGATATGGATTATCTGGAAGAATTGATTCTGCATTATCAGCCCAGTCTGAAAAGGAGTGTTCCTATTGGAGGAAAGTGCTGAGATGTGTTGTTTCCACATTCGAATTGCTGTCTTTTTGGGATTATCTCTATGAGGACATGATGAATCATCATTGTTAGATGGGCGGCACTGTGGCACAGTAGTTAGCACTGCTACCTCACGGCTTGGGTAGCTGTCTGTGTGGAGTTTGCTCATTCTCCCCGCATCTGTGTGGGTTTCCCCCAGGTGCTCTGTTTTCCACCCGCAGCCCTAAGATGTGCGGGTTATATGCGTTGGAAATGCTAAATTGCTTAGCGTCCCAAGAAACAAAAGTTAGAGGGATTAATGGGGTAAATACATGGGGTTATGGGGATAGGGCCTAGGTGGGATTATTATCAGTGCAGACTTGACGGACTGAATAGACTCTTCTGCGCTGTAGGATTTCTATGAAATGAAGAGTAGTTTTTTTCAGCCTGCCATGAATATCTCAGTGAAATTTGATGAGCTTCTCAAAGAGAATTTGAAATGTCATCAATGCTCTAGCTCAAAGACCAACTTTTTAATCAAACCTATGATGATATCATCGCTATGATGGCAGATTTGCTCAGAAACCAATTCACTAATGAGGTGAAAGATAGCAAATACTATTCTACAACAGCTGCTCAGATGTGAATCCTGTGTACTTATTAAGATATGTGGCCAGTGATATTGAAGTTGTAGAGTGATTTCTTTGTTTCACCCAGATAAATCCCAATGTTTTGGAAATCATTTGCAAGTTTAGGTTTGGGCACACAAAAATTGTTGTGGGCAGAGTTTCAATAATGCTGCAAATAGGGCAGGAAAATATTCAGGTCTACAAGCAAGACTGAATAATTCAAGCCCCTGTGCATTATTCATCCCATGTTCCAGTTACTCCTTGAATTTAATCTGTAATGCTGCAGCTGATTCCTGTGAGGTAACTGATTATTTTTTCCACTTTATTCAAAACATGAATGTCTTTTTTTTGGTTTCCCCACATCAGTAGAATTTGCCGCAATCACATTTGGAGCAGGCAAAAGGAAAACATTTGACAGTCAAATGAATTTGTGACACCAGGCTATGTACTCATGCAGATGCTGTTTTAGCTTGGAAAATGATCTTTGCTGAAATAGAGGAAATCTTATTAGACATAGCTGCAAATTCAGAGAAACCACATGTAAAAACTGAAACAAAATCCTTCTCAGAGAAGTTTGAGAAGTACGATATTACAGTTTTTGTTCTTTTGCAGAACCACTCACTTAAAATATTAATCCCATCAGCAAATGGCTGCAAAAAGTTATTAAATGCTGCACAATTGATAGCTCAGTTAAAGATTTTATCATGGAAATTCAAAATAATTATAGGTTGGTGGAAGCATAGGCACTAACATTAACAAAACTATTAGTTCCTTAAATGAGAAGCATACATGACACAGAAAGTTATTTTTTGATTAAAGACAATGAAATCAACTTAAAAGGGAAAGAGAAAAACATTATTGAGACTGTCAGTGTTACTTGTGACATAATAATGTTGCAATTAGAGAGTGGAAGTGAATCTCTGAAGAAAATTGTTAATTAGTTTGCATGCTTTTTGACAGAGATATGAATGAAAATGCTAAAAACTAAAAAAAAAGCAAGTTCCACCAGGACGACATAGACACAAATCTTTTTGAGGATGAGGTGAAGCAATTCATTCATTTTATCATTAATGATTGGTTCTGTGCTTTGAGATAACCAGCTGATTTGTACAGACTTGTACGTGATGGTTTATAGGCAACTTCTCCAAATGTTGAAATCTGGAAACCATTATGAAAATGTTTTTAGCAATACTAGTTGTTTCTGATGAACATTCTTTTTCTGTATTGAAAAGAGTTAAGATTATTTGTAAAGTACAATGAGACAGGAATATTTGACAAATTCAGTAATATTGACAATTGAATATTGTATAGGATATGACCTACAATAGTATAATTAATGACTTTCTAAAGAAAAGGGGTAGAATAAAATGTAATTTGCCAATCCAACAAGGGATGAAGCAAGAAAATCTTAAAGATCTGTCTCTCTTCCATATTCTCTTGTTTAAATTCTATTTTCTAAAACAAACTGGGCTGATATAATGACTGCTGCTGATCACAGGCTGGTAGTTCTAACCATTATCAGTGATGTGACCTAAAGCTGAGCTTGGCATTGGCTATATTATGTTTAGATTTTTGAGATGATGGTTGGACAGATCTGAAATGTTCAGCGTGTGGAGGCCTTCATTGCCTATCATAGTTTTAATTTTACTAGATTGTTTCAACGGCTGGGAAAATATAGAAGTCTGGGAAATATAACTATGTGCTTTCAGAGCAATGTAAACTCAGATAGGAGGTCTGTTGCCTTTCAAATTGAGCTTTGAACATTGAAGTCATCTTTTAACTTTTTGCAGGAATTTTAAAATACTTTGGAACAGTTGGCAGCTATTATTACTAAGCTAGTCCCAATTGCCCCCATTTTGGCCCATATCCCTCTATATAGATTTTACTCATGTATCTGTCTAAATGCTTTTTAAAAGACAAAATTATACCCACCGCCACTACTGCCTCTGGCAGCTTGTTCCAGACATTCGCCACCCTCTGAGTGAAAAAATTGCCTCTCTGGATCCTTTTGTATCTCTCCCCTCTTATGTTTTCCCATGCACTCTAATTTTAGACTCTTCCTTTAGGATAAGATGTTGATGATCTAGCTCATCTACCCCCCTCATTATTTTATAGACCTGTATAAGGTCACCCTAAGCCTCCAGGAAAAAAAAGTCCCAGTCTATCCAGACTCTTCTTATAACTCAAACCATCATAGGTAGTATCCTAGTAAATCTTTTCTGTATTCTTGCTAGTTTAATAGTATTCTTTCTATAATAGGATGACCAGAGCTGTACGCAGTATTCCAAATGTGGCCTCACTAATATCTTGTACAACTTCAAGAAGATGTCCCAACTCCTATATTCAATGTTCTGACCAATGAAAACAAGCATGTCAAATGCCTTCTTCATCATCCTGTCCACCTGTAACTCCACATTCAAGGAGCACTGAACCTGTACTCCAAGGTTTCTTTGTTCTATAAGTCTCCCCAATGCCCGACCATTAACTGAGTAGACCTTGCCCCAATTCGATCTACAAAAATACATCATGTCAAATTTATCTAAATTAAACTGTCTGACATTCATCGCCTCACTGGCCCAATTGATCAAGATACCATTGCAATTCTAGATAACCTTCTTCATTGTCCATCATGCTATTGATCTTGGTGTCATCTGTAAACTTACTAATTTACCAAATTCTCATCCAAATCATTAATATTTAACTTATGTTCTTGATCACTTTTGCAGCAGATAAACTGATCTTGATTAGTCCTTCCAATCTCAAACAATCTGACAGGACCCTGGTGCTTGCAAAATGCAGCAATGTCCCATAATGAAGGTACAAATTATAGAATCCCTGCAGAGCTGAAGAATTTCATTTAGTGAATTGCGATAGTTCTTTTACTTTCACACGATGGGCAGGATTCTCCAGCCATTCACACTAGCAAGTTCTTCTGTCCCGTTGCAATAAATGGAGATTTGGTTGAATGCCAAATTCTCTGACCTCTCTGGTAGCGGCAGTGCGGCATGAACAGCCTGAGAATTCTAGCCTTGTTATTTTCTTCTGCTGTATTTGAAGGTTGGGGCTTCTAAAAACCATACTATCACCATATTACATTCTTCCACTGAACATAAAACATACCATACATTTGGCAGGGCTTTTTATTTACCAAGCCTTAGTTAGGCTGCTCTTGGAATATAGTGTTCAATTCTGGTCACCATACTACCAGAAGAATGTGGAGGCTTTAGAGAGGGTACAGAAGGATTTACCAGGATGTTGTCTGGTATGGAGGGCATTAGCTATGAGGAGAGATTGGAAAAACTTGGTTTGTTCTCACTGGAGCGACAGAGGTTGAGGGGAAACCTGATAGAAGTCTTATGAAAGATAGATAGCTTATGAAAGGCATGGGCAAAGTGGATACCTGATAGATAGCTTATGAAAGGCATGGGCAAAGTGGATAGTCAGATGCTTTTTCTCAGGGTGGAACAGTCAATTACTAGGGAGCATAGATTTAAGGTGTGAGGGGCAAGATTTAAAGGAGATGTACAAGGCAGATATTTTACACAGTGATTGTGGCTGCTTGGAACTCATTGCCAGGGAACGTAGTGGAAGTGGACACAGTAGTGACTTTTCAGGGGCGTCTTGACAAATACATGAATAGGATGGGAATAGAAGGATATGGTCCCCATAAGGGTAGGGTTTTTTAGTTAAGTCTGGCAGCACGATCAGTGAAAGCTTGATGGGCCAAGGGGTCTGTTCCTCTGTTGTAATTTTCTTTCTTCTTTGCTCTTTATATGCAAATAATGTTAACCAGGAAGCTAAGTGTAGATGTCTGACTCCTACAAGATGCTATTATAGATGGAATATAAGTCACGGGACTGCCTGTCCAAGTGGTAGTGATTGAAAATTCATATATATCATATTACACCAAATTACAGAGACAGGAAAAGGAAGTGAGAGGAGGAAAGGCCAGAAGATTGGATGAAAGGTCCAAAACATTTTTCTTCTTTCAATTAGATGATATTTTGTAACACTTAATACATCAATTTATCCTCCAAAGTGTGAAGCTTTTATTTAAGAGCCATAATGGCTCATGGAATAAATATGCAAAAACCATTCAACTTGTTAATTCAAGAATTAACTGTAAATGCCAAACATCATCATTCTAGAGTACAGGATTTAGGTCAACCACAACTCTCTGATAATTTACTATATATTCTCAATCATTTCTGAATAGAACATTTGTTTTAGTCTGGCTGTTTGGAATATCAGAGTAATGTACAATCTGTTCGCCTACAAGGAATTGTAACAAATATAGAGCAAATGGTAAAATGGATGGTGCTGCAAGACAAAAGAAGATAGTAAAGTACAAGTAAGGAACAAAAGATATGTTTGGAGGAGGTGTAAATGAGAATAACAAAATCATTATCAACAGCTGTTGTCTGAAAAAGTGGGAGTAGAGGTTGTAAGTAGAATCGCTCATTCCCTACAGTGCAGAATGAGGCTATCCAACCCATTGAGTCTGTACTGACTCTCCAGTAGAGCATCCTACACAAACCCCAATCTGGAACCTCACGCGTTTAGTCTGCTAATCCCCTAACCCACACATCCTGGGACACTAAGTGGCAATTTAATATTGCCAATCAACCTAAACTGCACATCATTGGATGTACGACGAAATCAGAGCACCTGGAGGAAATCTCCGCAGACACGGAGAAACTGTCTCTGTGAAGTTTCTACAGTCTCTGGAGAGGAACCTGACCCCACAATTTTCCAACTGAAAGTGTCATCTACTGAAGGCAGGTTCAATATTAGAAAGCATTAAATTATAAAAAGGAAAGTTAGCATAAATATAAATACAAGAAGCTACAAAGAGTGAGATTAAAAGGATTTACAGATAACATGAGGAAATGTTATAGGCAAGCAAAAGATCAATTTAAGAAAAAGCTTTCAATGCAACAAGCGAACACTCAAAATAGGAACACAGCAGTTGTTCAAAATTTGGGTCTCCTATAAATACCTACTTAGTGGTGCTACTATTCACCCCTGGAAGCAGGATCTACATTCAGTGTGCTGAAAGGGGCTTGCACTGCTCCTAAATCTTCCCATTTTATCCAACCCATATTGTACTTAGTTTGAATTTGAGTAGTTTACTCTGATAATGAAAATAAGTTGAGCTTAATTAGTGCTCTCCCCAAATTTTTTTTAAGTGTGCAAAATGAGCCAGGGAAGTATTAGTACTTGATTAAAATTGTGTTTCTTTTGCAGTGATGATGATGAAGGGCCTGTGTATCAGTGAATTATATTCCAATAACATGGTGAAGTTGCAAACTTTTCACCTCTTGACTTTGAACCCTGGCAACATCATTAAAGTGGAATTTCTTACATTTGATCTTGATAAATGATCTAAGGAAGTCAGCCACAAAATTGTAAATTCTATTGCTGTTTGAATAAAATACCAAGTAATTCCTCGAGCTTGGAACAAAGGATTTTCCGAGCCTTGGAAAACCAACAGGGAAAAGCAGCTTGTGGGATAGCTATATTTGCACACATAACCTTGACCTGTGATGTGTGTTTTCATACTGATGTAGATCATAGAATCCAATCAGTGTAGAGAGCCCATTCGGCTCATTGAGCTAGTACTGAGAACTATCCTACCAGGTCCTATCCTGGTAACCCCACATATTTACTCAACTAGTTGTTCCTGATGTTATGGGGAAATGTTTAGTAAGGCCAATCAGCCTAACCCACACATCTTTGGAGTGTGGGAGGAAACCAGAGCACCCAGACGAAATCCATGCAGACGCAGGAGAACATGCAAACTCCGCATAGATAATGACCCAAGACTGGTATTGAACCCAGGTCCCTGGCACTGTGAGGCAACAGTGCTAACCACTGCGCCACCCTATAGCTTAATCCATGAATAAGTGATTATCTATGAAATTTAAAAAAGTGTAATTTCATTTTCATCAGAATTTTGTCAGAAAATTATTTTAAAAGTTTATTTATCAGTCACAAATAGACTTACATTAACACTGCAATGAAGATACTCTGAAAATCCCCTAGTCGCCACACTAGGGGCCTGTTCAGGCACATTGAAAGAGAATTTAGCATGGTCAATGCACCTAACCAGCATGATTTTCGGACTGTGGGAGGAAACCGGAACACCCGGGGGAACCCCATGTAGACACAGGGAGAACATGCAAACTGCACACAGACAGTGACCCAAGCCAGGAATCGAACCCAGGTCCCTGGCACTATGAGGCAGCAGTGCTGGCCACTGTGCCACCATGCCACTCAATCTAATTTAATCTAATCTAATATTTTCAATCTAATTGATCTCCTGTGTTGCTATTTCACAAAATACTCATCATACATTTTGTCCCTTTATTTTCAATACTTTGATATTAGTTATTACTTAGAATTGAATAAAGACCTCTTGTGATTCATAAGCAGGCAAGTAGACTTGTTTGGAACATTGAAGCATTTCAGTTTACGTTCATAAATTGGGAGACATGAAACAGTAATTACAGAGCAACCATTGGCAAGAAGACGTAATTATATTGTTGCAAGTCTACATCAGCTATTTTCATTTTGATCCCACAGCATAGAAAGGTTGAATAGTGGTAATATTTTAATGTGTCACCAATGCCAAATACAAAATCTTTCAGAATAATGTTATAATCCTATAAAATATTTAATACTTAAATTTTTCATTTTATAAGATTCTGTACATGGCAGTAAAACAACTAGGTAAGCTTTTGTTATTGGAGCGAAGTATTTAAATTCAAGCCATCTACTGTACAAGTTGTATTTATACAGGATAATAAATTGAAAATAAATTCGATTAGCTAAATTCCCTCTTTACATATCTGAAAACATTATTAAAACTTCTTTTTCTCTCACATTCTTGAAATAAAGTTTATTCTATGAATGACATTAACTATTACATAGAAACAGCTGGAGAAGACCATTTGGCCCTCCCAGCCTGCTCCTCCCTTCATTATGCTCATGGCCGGTCATCCAACTCAGCAGCCTGATCCCACCTTTTTCCCATATCCTTTTATCACCTTAGCAGAAGCTTTATTGTTA